>OY757315.1:16969453-18195676 GCA_963583905.1 Stenurella melanura
ATATTTTTACATTTTTGGAATCTAGAGGAAATTTTGAATACAATGCATTCATTTTGGTCACTTTTTGATAAACATTAACAATTTTATTAAAAAAATCTATTTCTGAATCCAGAGTGCTGTGGTGCCCAAAATATATTTTAGTTTGTGTGCTACGTTACTATAAAAATAAAAAGAGCAATATGATTGCATTACTTAATTCTCTAGAGGCGCTTGAAATTTTTAAATGTAAATGTAAATTTTTACCCACTAACTCGTTTTTTTTAAATGGGAATTTAATCGTTCACCAACATTTTTAAATACCTCATTTTCATACGAATCTACTGATACCAAAATTTTGAAAATCCGTTCAGAAATATTTGAGATTTCATCCAAAATACAATGCAATCAAGCTTTTAGAAACATGCGGCTAATAGATAATAGATTAGTGGGCTTTGGAAACTAAAATGGCACATTTCTGTGTAAATCTGGTAACCTAATAACATTGGAAAAATCATAGCAGCCATTGAATGTAATTAAACAATATCAGCTGTCATACAGATACAAAATAAAGCGTTGCGTATTTATGTTCATTTAAATAAAACCGAACTGATGTCGCATTCTATTGCAAATGTCCTTGTGGATGTAATTGTGTTTACCTCCACATACCTATGCTAAACTTAATTGTAACGTTCTTTGCGTTCACAATTATTAAATGTTTTATAGCTCAAGATTGCCTATAACTACACGATAAGTGTAATTTAATAAAAATTAGAAATAGAAATTTTAGTTCGTGTGGATGATGATCCTCAAGTCAGCTCAAGTCGTTTATCTGCGGCAACAGGGGTGAGTAAACAATCTGTTCTAAGAGTCTTACGCAAAGAACGCTTCTACCCAGATGACTTCGCTCCTTTACAAATCTTACTTCGAATGAATCTTCCACAAAGGCTACAATTTTGTCAACTTTTTCTAAATAAACACAATAGGTATCGAAATTTTGTTAGGAACATTTTATTTACCAACGAAACAACTTTTACTCACCGAGGCGTTTTTAACTGGAGAAATATCCATTACTGGGAAGTAATGTGATTGTGGATGAAAATCATTTATCCAACACAGGCATAGAATATGGCTATTCTTACTATGGAAATTTTACATATATAGAATATGATATATTACACAATAGTGAGAGAATATTCAAAATGTCACTAGCAAGAGAATGTAAAAAGTCCTTGGCTCATTTTTTAAATAAGCAGTAAGTTTTCCATATTTATAAATATCAATATTTTTATAAACCTTTAAAGTTGCCTTCAGCATTGAATACTTTTTCCACATTCAAGAAGCTGCACACTTTTTCTGTATGCGTACGCTTAGAAAATAAGCCAGCATTATATCTTCATTTACACTCAACTCTACATAAACACCTCTGCATTTTACCTAATTGGTATATTTGCTGAATTCCTTGTCATAAAAAGCTTAGGATTTCTTAGGTATTAAATTTAATTTGCTTCTTTTTTAATTTCTTCCGAGACATATTAATTTTCATGTATATTCCTATTATTATTTTCATGATCACAATAGGCGAAACAAGGCCCACGTTTACCCATTTCCGTTCCGGCCAATTTGACTGAAACCTTTGTTGTACATATTCGGTGTGGGGTCCTTTGGAAAGTAATAAAAAATTAATCCCTACATGCATATTGAAAATGTAGAAAAATTCCAAGATGCCTAATAACATACACCTATAATGAGAGGGCATTTAGCACGAGAACTGAATGATATTTGATAAGATATCTTTCCTACCTAGAAGACCAGATGATTCATTTGGGATGAACATCCTACGTCAATTATATTTTGTCTATCCTACATTAAAACAAACTACGTTACTGTGATGAATTGATAGACTACTAATAAATAGAGATTTTTTGTGGGGAGTACTATTGGTCTAAATACACCGAAGCAAGATAATGAATAATCCAATATTTATTATTCTCAAAACCTACTGAATTTCTTACAGATAAACTGATAAAAAATAATACCAAATCAATTTCGATTATAAATAAGACCTAGAGCCTTACATAGTCACTTTTGTAGATACTGTGATCTGTTCCTAGTCAAAAAAACTAAAATGAATTTATTTATTGTGGTGGTGTTGGCTCTAGTTTTACCAAGTGCCTATTTAGCAAGGGTAAGTTTTTAAATATGACTTAATTGTGTGCATAGCCTTAATAGTTTGAAGTAGAACTAAACAACTAGGACATTTTTACTACAAATCGGTTTCATTAGTGCTGTAGTATGGGCGTCAGATAAAATATTGAATATTTTGCTTATAGGGGTAGATGACAAGTGATTATTATCAAAAAGACAAATCATTTATTATTATGAGTTTTAATTTCGTTCTCTTTTAATTTTATTAATTTAAATACGAGATGGAGGGCAAGATAACGAATAATGATCATAACAAAATACTATCAGTATAAAAAAAATTGAAACAAAACTAGAGTGAAAATTACTTAGAGAAGATGACATAAGTCACACTCACAGACCGATATCGCTAGCGCGTGCCCGTTGTCTAGGCAACGAACTTTTTTGGCATTTGGTCAGAAGCCACACAGCCAACTACTAACGTAACACCTTTCTCGTCCCGGGGTCGATTGATTTTTTTAGTGGTAACGAACTTGTTTCTGCAATTGCAGTGATGACGCCTGGTTGCGTTAAATAGCCGTGGTCTTCGTTACTCTAAGAATATGTTTTCTAGTGTTCCTCGTGTTCAGTAATTATATATCTATAGTAAATTTCAATATTTTTAGGACATACCCATTTATATTAGTTAAAATTTCATATTGATATCAAAAATATTTCAGTATATCAAGAGTAATCTTAGTAGTTTTATTTTATTAAAAAAAAGGATAAATTTATACGGCACTGCCAAACCAGCAAATTTGTTTGTTTGTGTAATTTAAATGTTCTACGATTATTTTGTTTTATTGTCATTTTATTAATGCTTCTAAATGCCAACTGATTATATTAGAGTTCCAGAAAATATTATTTTGTTGTCGTCAACTGAACTGTTTTATAAATTTATCATTAAAACGTTCTACAGCAAAATTATAAAATATCTTATAATGGAGTTAAGAAATTAATTTATAAATATTTTTGTGACTAAGTTATAAAATATTTCGAACTAAATCGTTTTATAACGATTTTTTTATTAACGTTCAGCAGTATTTTTAGCACTGTTATAAATATACATTTGAATTGTTTTATAGTTATTTCTTATCATCTGACAAAACAGTTATATTAAAGATATATTTGTGACAATTTTGCTTTTAAGTATAAATGTTGTTCCAGAGCATGTTATATAATTATTATATAGCATTGTATTTGCTGTAATATGGAAGCAGCAACAAAGTCATTACAAAACAAAATTGTTTACTTGAGCATAAAAATGTAGTGGCCAACAATACAATAAAACATATTTAAGAAAATTGATTTCCTGCGTTAGCTGTGTATTTATCTTTAGTCATAATTAACGTCTGCCTTTTAATGAAAGTTTATCATATTTATAGTATCCATGCAAGTTCATACAAAAATTATTCTCCCAAAATTTTGGTTACCAACATTGACAAGAGCAGTGCAGATCTTGACAGATCATATAACGGCGAAACCAAAAACCAAGTGGTTGTAAAAATATTAGGTACATTTATTAACAGCATAGTGGTTTTGACAATAAGACACAGTTTATACTGCTGTAAAATGAAACGGCGCATTTCACTCACTGCACTGTTAACGTACCTATCAACTCATATGCCAAAGTACGGTTGCTTCCACTAGTAAAGTAACTACGTATTTTTGGCAGTAAATAAACCATAAACAGCTCTATAATAAGGAGATTTACTGCTGCAAATTTCTAAGTTATATTTATGAAAATTGAATTAATTCTGTATTAATAGTTGCATTTACAACTCAATCCTAACAGATTTATTATAAAAGCTACAAAAGTATAATATTTTATAAAATTCACAAAAAAGTTACACTAAGGCGCATTATTTTATAGATGTTTTATAGCAATCATCTAATAATTTAAATATCGTAAAATGCTTGCTGCTGACACAAAAGTATTTTATTGAGGGAGGCCATCTTGAAAGGCCAGCGTTCGTGAAGGTAAAAATGATAAGATATGAAAATTTGAAATATCAAATGTTTATTAGAATTTATGGAGTCAGATACGTGCTAATTATAAAGTTATGACTACTTAAACAAATTAGTGTAAGTTGCATTGCAAAAAAACTCAAATTCATAAAATCGATATTTATAAATTTTCAAAAATTATTAGAAATCATTAATAAATGTGAGGCCCGTTAAAAATATATTAAAAATAGGGCCACAGTTCACAGTAAAATCTTGCAGTCTCTGTCAGCCAGAACAAGTCTCTTAAATAATTATTATAGGTTATTAGGTGCCTAGTATTAAATCACAATGCCGTATGCTTCTGGTGTCAAAAATACTTCTTCAACTTTTAGGATACATTCTAGAAATCATTTTATTTTATTAGTGTGTATAAGCAGCATTTTTTTAAATAATGTCTATTTAAAAGCTCTTATAAAACAGTAGTTTAATTGTTTTATAGCAGCAATTTACCAAACAGCGAAGTGTGTTTTATAGTACAATTAAATAAAGCTTTAATAAAACTGCTAGATAGTGATGGTACCAAATTTTCATAAGGGTTCTGGAAATGTTTATACAATTATTTTGTAATGGTTTCAATAGGCGTTACAAAATATCAACAGCGACTGAAATTTGGGTGATATGTTGTCTCAAATATATTCTGATGCGGGAAGCCGCGTATGTTATCTTCTCTATGTAATTTCACTCTAGTATTCCCAGTAAAGTTCAATATACACAATGTTTATTATTAGAGTAGGAGCTATGAGTGCGCGAATGGGCAAAATTATTCTGATGGATTTTTTTTGCATAATTTTGTTTCATACATAGTACTAATTCATGTTCAAGCGGCGACCCAGTCAGATGTTGTTTAAACCGAAGTTGTTTAAGCAAATGAGAGAAAGTAACATTTTTAAATTTTGTTCATATTTTTTGGTACAATAGCAGTACTCTTTAAACTTGTAGAAAATTAGCAGCTATCGATTGGCGCTGATGGCATTCCAATACAATTTCAGACTAAGAAGATAATCGAAGTTTATGGGGTAAAATTCTTTTTTAAATATTTCTGGCATTTTTTTGCATATTTCCAATTATTTAACAAGCGCGCACTAAATGCACATGTTAGTACAAGAAAGTTTTAAGCTCGAAAACGTTTGGGTAAATGTTCAGAAAGCTGAATAAATGAAATTCTACAAAATCGAATTTTCGAAAAAATCGGTTAAGTATTGCAAAAACTTCAATTTATTGCCCTTTGCTAAACAGGCTCTTTTTATATTCGCCAAGGACTATACGTTTTTTTTTAATAAATAATTTATTTATAAATTTATTGATATCGAACTGAGCTTATTTCTATTAAAAAGTTCTACAAATTTTTTACAAAACAATTTTTGGGCCTCTTTTGACCCCATTTTAATTAACTTTTGCACTGGTTCAAAACTAGTTCATCAAGTTCTATGGAATCTTTCCTATCTTCTCCATATTTTATCTTGCGGATGTTTCGGTTGGCACGAAAAAATCTAATTTGATTGGACCACAGTAATAAATATCTCTACTTTTTACGATAAAGTTGATATTTCTGAAGTTGAATTAATATTGTTTAAAGTTAGTTGGGAAAATGACGTTTTTGGTTGATTTCACGTCATTATAAACATATTAAAAAATATGAAAAATTATGCAAATAATTTTTCCCCATACTTTAAGTTATTAACAATGAAAGCGTTAATTCAAATGGTCACTTTTTAATTTTTAATGTTAGTAGGGGATCTACGGTTTCGAAATCGACAAAGGGGGGGGGGGGGGGGGTGCGACTGAAGTGTTTACAAAAACGAAAACTAGATTAATATGTAAAATCCCCTGCCAGGTTCGAATTTCGAGTTCGCCAATTCATTTGGAATTGCGAAATTGTAGAAAAAGGCATTTATTTGCAAACTACAAAGAACACGAATAAATGTATTTTATTATTTCGCAGTCAATATCACGCTTGCTATTGGAGATGTCACAAAATATTCCTTCAACCCTTGTCTTAGGTAGGTATGACGAAACTAAAAGTTCTTTCTTATGATTTATTTTTTATAAAAAATATAAAATCCCGGACATTTTTTTATGTGACTGTTAGTTTTTCCACACTAGAGCTGATAACAGAGCGTACGCTATAATCCTGGTATGGCAGTGTATCTTGCTGGCTGGTGCAGGCAATGAACAAGTGTTTTCTTCAGTTTTTACTATTTTCTCTAGTTTGAGCCTTATGATTATGTTTAAAAAAATACCGTGTTTCAGAGGAAAACAGTTTTTTTTTACTCACTAGCCGATCCTACTATCTACGTTCAAGCCTTGGCTTCTTGTTTTGTTTTAAATGTTTTCTTTAAAATGTTTTCTTAACCTCTTCTCAAGTCACCGAGGTAACTCCTTGAAAATCCAGAATGATTTTGTGTTAGGTAAAGAGAAACGAGGCCCTACATTTTATAGTGGAGTCCGAACCACATCTTGGGGATAATTTTACAATTAAAATTATTTCGCGCTGAGCAGGGATTGAACCTGCTTCGCTAGGTATGCCAGTATGCAAGCTAGACGCATACATACATACATAACAAATTTATTCAATATCAAAATCGTATAAAACATTGCCTCCCCGGATCGTGATCCGGAGTCAACCGTACAACCAGGTCGCACAGCGCCGTGGTGTTAGTGCGGTTGGGCGGATCGCGACCGGTTCGGCTCAATAAAATTAATTAAAATAGACAAAACTCCTGCCGCCTGTGGCAGCTTAAAATCGTCATTAAAATTTTACATATTTAAAACTTAAATTTAAGAACACTGAAACTAAGAAAACACTGAAAAATTTGGATCAGAACTCTGATTTAATTTTGGTTGCTGAGACGGGAATAAACTCAATGGAAAAGACCCGTTCGAGGCAATTGTGCCCCAACAGCCTATTCGCCGTTGGGAAGTTGTGATTAGTAGAAAGGAAAATTGAGTTTTAAAAGTAGTTTGAATTTTTATAAAGTTTCTTGGCCAAAAGGGAATTTTACAATAAGAGGACAAAATAAACAATTACAAAAATACCAACAGGTGACAAACAATAAGAAAGAGAAAGAGGATAGGTACAGAATAAAAACATGGTGGTGAAAAGTATGTGATAGAAAGAAGTTTTGGTTAGACGCGCTAAACCACTGAGCTATCGTCCCCTGTAGATTATTTGCATTAATTTTTCAATTAAAGCCTTACAACTATTGTATTATATTACTATGAACTATGAAAAATAAATATTCTATTCTATTCTATTATTCATACCAATAGTTAGTGCTGTTTATTAAGGATGTGAAATTTTGCCTACAGTTACTCTATTCCTTCCTCCAACAGAAAATTACTTCTTATATCATGCATTTCCTCCAGATTGCAATTTATAAAACATCCCATGATATTCATCCACATCTATCTAATATTTTTCATTTTGGTTAGCGTAAATTAGACAAGAGTATGGCTCCAGTAATGATGACCAAAAATAATCAAAGCCTAAATGGTTCAATTTACATTCATTTTGTATAAGTATGTAAAACTTATAACTGCAACTCTTGTTGTTGCTATGCAGCAAAAAGTACGACGCGTAATTATTTGCTTGTGCGAAGGAAAATAGTCCGAGAAATCATTATTTGCAAGAACGTTACATTTTAAAAGTTCATGTAGGTGTGGAATCGAATATTTTTTATGATTTTTTTTTTATCGACAATAGAAAAGCGAGGAAATATTTGCTTTAATTCTCCAATTAATATTATCTTTATAGGAGAGATTATGATATTAATAATAATAGCAAGTAACTTAACACACAAAATAGGTGTTTCTATTGTTATTAAAAATGTTCAGTAAATAGGTATATCGACAAATTCATGTTTACTTACGAATTTATGTCGAAATATTGTATAATCTTCCAGTAAATTTTTTAATAGATATTGTTATATTCTTGTTTTCACTTTTCTTTTAGCAATTAATTTGTTATGAATGTGCTAGTTCATATTATCGTTACTTTTAGGCATTATAATTTTTAATTTCTGATACAAAATTGAAACATTTTTCTTTCAGTTTTGTTACTTTAAAAAAATCGCGTATTCATTCTTATAATTCTTTAATTCATATGTTTGTGTACAAATATATCGAATCTAAATGAAACATTCAAATTTATTATTTTTAATGTATGTTTCATAATTAATAATTGAAATGAAACAAGGTAATGCGTGTTCCTTTTCGATGAATTAATTCACAAACAAAAGGAAATATACTTTCCAAAAATTTCCTTGACCTTTAAACTTCACTTTCTGTCATTATACCATCTTTCTATCCTTAATAATAAAAAAGTTTCTCGCCTACTATATTTTACAATACGTTTTCGTATTTTTGCATAACATGTAATGGTTTGTATGTTTCTTATAAAAAGGATATCACGGTAAAACAAGTTTGCTTCATACATCAATCAAGAACAATGTCAGAGAAATGTGTTTATAAAATTTGAGATCAGTATTTCTCACAAGGCTGAGTGAGAAATAAGAATATACACATTTTCATGCTTTTCCGAGTTTTGCCAAAAATATGTCTTTTTCTCCAATTTCGCTATTACGAATTAACTGGAGAACTCGAAATTCGAATCCAACAGAAAAATTTACATAAGAATCTGTTCTTCGGTTTTGTATACTCTTTAGTCGTCCCCTTCTCCTTTAAAATGCATCGTAACGGGTTCTAGACTCTACTATATCGCTTTTAATTGTTTCCTCCGCGCAATGATTAGTATCCTTGCCTCCGGTCAAAGTATTCCCACAAGAAATGCACGGTAACGTTTGATTACAATATTTTCTTTCGACAGGAGTACTTGAAAAAGACATCTTAATGATAATAAAAATTACTCACAATCACAGAACTACACAATAAACAATATCTCAAATAATGAATAACGTACCTATGTTTACTTTGAACACGTAGAATATCTAATCTTTTAGATCTTTTAGTTCTCTGTCATTTTAGAATGAAAATATTTCTTCATAATGCGATCAGTTATACACATTAATATACATGTATACGTGACCAGTGTCTTTGTTATTATAAAAATTTAAGAATTAGTCCTTTCAAATTAGAAAAATAAAAGAATTTTTTGAATTTTAGGAAGGGATAGGTTGTAAGGAAGATAAGATTTTAAAAAATTGCATTTTTATTAATTAGGTCGTGCTAATAATGGAAAAAATAATGTAAAATATCTAACTTAGGCAATACGTTGTTCCATATGTGTAGAAACATTATTAAAAAAATTATTTTTATATTATTTGTTAAGAAAATATTATTAAAATAATGTGAACTTATAATTAAATATTTTGTATGTGAAAATGTAACGACTTAGGTAAGGATTCTTAGTAACAATCGGTTTTATTACGAAAATAATTTAAAATATTAATTTCATAGTGCCTCAAGCCGAACTTTCATGGTAGGTACGTATAATGAGAATGGAAATTTTTATCATTTGGTGTACTGTATTGATTTTCAAAGTTTCTTGATATAAAACTATTGAAAGGGTAATATGCTATAGTGTATGACTTGCTCTAACAATAACTTGTTCTACAACGAAACATTTAAAACTTACAAGTTCCGAATGGTGTAGCGAAGAGTAGCGTACCAGTGGCTAATTTATCTTAACTCCGTTCCTTGAAATTTGCCGGTGTCTATATAATGATGTTTGTGAATGTACTATTAACTTAGTCTGCCATGATGACATGAAATCTGATAAAGCAAATAATACACAAATTTGTACCTCATAGAACTATAAACATAGAAAATAATAAATAAAACCTAGTCTGATGGGTTTAAAAACAATTTAAAAATGGGGGTTCCTATCATTATAATGCGTTTAATTTTTGAAGTTTTATGAGGAACAAATTTGTATTATAACTCCTTTCTTTAGTCGTTCCAAAATGCTCCTTAATTTCACGAACGTGTAGTAATAATCCCAAATGTTTGGTACACGTGAACATCTGATGCTAAATTCTATTATTACTTTGCAGGAAATTGGAAACCAAGAAAACCTCTCATCGCCTAGGGACACATTTATGTTCCCCAAGGATAGAAAGTCCGACCCAAACTCAAGAATAATCGGGGGTGATGAGGTAACACCGCATTCATATCCATTTCAAGCAGCTCTACTTATATACACTCGCTCTGAAGTCTACTTCTGCGGGGGAACATTGATAAACCAACGCTATGTATTAACTGCAGCTCACTGTGTAGATACGTAAGTAAAGAATTTAGTAGTATGAGGTCGACGATAAAGTAGTCCAGAATCTGGTCAACACGATAGATGAATGATAAGGCTAGTATCTGAGTGCAGTGTTCAAATGTTTGGTGTATGTGGAAACTATTCGTCAGTGCCGTATGTTCTACATCTTAATAGTAGCATCTAAAAAATATAATAATTATCCATTCCATTACAGAAAATAACATTTGTATCTGTGATTTTTTTATTTTTTATTTTTTTCCCCCAAAGCCAGTCGCCCTTCTCTCTTTCTCCGATGCAACCAGAGAGGGTACGCTGGTAGTACCAGTAACCACTCTCTATGCCGTAGAGTCAGTGATTACTGGGTCCGCGAATCGTGTGTTCTGAGCAGGCGCAACGAACCAAGAATAACGGCCTTCTGCATTTTTCCGGCTAAGATTTCTGCCGAATTTCGGCATGCCGGTATTTTTCTCAATTCAGAGAGCAGTGTGCGCCTCACTCCACCGAGGGATCCTAATATTAATACGACAAACTTAACAGAGTGGTCTGGATTGAGTTCGTAGAGAAGATCTCGATATTTAGTCCGTTTTTCCTCCTCCTTCAAGACAATATTTGTCTCCGCTGGGGTGGAAAACTCAATAACAAACATTGCCTTGAGTTGAGGGTAGAGGAGGACTACGTCAGGCTTATTAGCTTGTATTTGCCCGACGGTAGGAAAATAGTAGTTCCAGTAAATCAGACACCGCTCATTCCCCACAACGGACTCAATATCCCCCGGAGCATATGGCAGCACTGGTGTCTCGTCTATCTCGTACGAGTGCCGTAGATGATAGTACAGCACTCGCAGTGCTCCGTCATGTCTGTGAATATAGGCCGAGACTGCGTATATCGGACAAGCCGACAACAGGTGCATCAGCGTCTCCGGCGCCCTTCGGCAGGCCCTGCAGTTTATATCAGGGACCTCCATACCCAAGACATGACTTCGATAAACGAGTGTGTTCAAGATACCGTCTTGAAAAGCCATAATGAACCCTCCGGTCTCAGACTTCAGCCCAGCTGACCTTAAGAAGGCAAAGGTAAGCTTCTCAGATAAGCCCCGGTCCTCAATGTTCTTGTAGAAGACTCCATGTAAGGGCTTATCTTTATGCAGATGCAGAAGTTTTCTTTGCTCTGCTGCTTTTGTGTGTGCTTTTAGCTGGGCAGGTTCCAGCTCGATGACAGAGCTTGGATTTATCCACCCAGTGTCGAAGTCGAGACCAAGTTCATCGGCTCCTCTTTGTGCTGCCTTAAGCAAAAATGCTCCTACCCCTGCGTTTTCATGGTCACAGACTATGCAGAGGAGGGGTCCGAACTCTTGATGACCTTACAGGCTCCATCCAGAGCAAACCTGTTATGAAAATACTCCAAACTCAAGAGTCCACGGCCTCCGTGCTGTCGGGAAAGATATAACCGTGGAACGGACGATTTTGGATGCAAACTTCGATAGAGATGCATCATCTTTCGGGTTCCTACATCGAGTTGACGCAGCTCTTTTTGCGTCCATTTCACTACCCCAAAGGAGTAGAGCATGATCGGAACGGCAAGCATGTTAGTTGCAGACACCTTATTTCCCCGACAGTTCTGAAGACCAGAACTGCAGGAGGAGGTGCTGATAGATACTTGCCGCGGAGAGCGTTTTTTACTATTGACACTTCTTGGGTGGAGCGTTGCTCAACACCTAAGTATGTGTACGACTCTCCGGCATATAGATGGTTCAAGATGCTTCCATCTACAAGTTGCACGTCCTCTCCGTAGTTACCGCATCGTCCTCTCTTGAGATTAACCAGTGCACATTTGTCCAAACCGAACTCCATACCAATAGCCTGAGTGTACCCCTGTACTACCCTGAGAGACTGATATAAGTCCCTCTCGCTAGAGGCATAGAGTTTAAGGTCATCCATGTAAAATAAATGAGTGACGTTATGCCTCCTATCTCCGGGGGTACCGCAATTGTAACCACGGGTTCTGCGAAGTTCAACGGACAACGGCACTAGTGAGATGCGAAATAGAAGGGGGCTAAGGGAATTACCCTGAAATACACCCCTTTGAAACACAACCGGCTCCGTCTGGACTCTGACATTACCTGATTTTATAGTAAAGCGAGTCCAACAGAGCGGCATTAGTTGTTCTATACACCTCACTACTATTATTACTATTATTATTATTACTATTATTATTATTGTTATTATTATTATTTATTAGTCAAATATTTGTATCTCGGTCCATCGTAGAGAAACAAATAAAAACCAAATTATAGATTATTTTATTACACAAAACCACAATTTAATTTTGTTCTAAATTATCTTTTAAAAAGATATTTACTAAAAGCATGCAAATTTCTTCTTCCCTCTACTTCAGGTAGAATTCCGTTTCATACAGTACATATTTACCGATTATGCGGTTGCAAAGTTTTAGCCCCTCATTTTTCTATGTAGTTGGACATATTTTCCCAGTACAGGATAAAACAATTTACAGGATGTGCGTTATACGCTTTTGGTATTACCAACGATTTTATAATGCCATCGAAAGATTTCAACATTTAATTTGTTATTTTTTACAGCATCTTAGTTTACCATTACTGAAAAATTTAACGACATTTTCAGGTCCCCAAATCCTGCTTTGTTCGTCTTAGTCTCGCTAGGTGCCCACGATATATCAGCGACAGAGACAAACGCAATTGTATACAACAGCACCGAATGGGTCCGTCACAGCGGTTGGAACGCGAATCTTCTACAAAACGATGTAGCTGTAATTAAACTGCCTAGTAGGGTTCCTCTAAATGACTACATTCAGCTAGTACGCTTTGCAAACGGTACCGACACATATGAAAATGTTTCTTCAACTGCAGTTGGATGGGGTCGAACGGAAACTTCAACTTCAGTTAGCAACGTCTTGAGACATGTTGATTCCACGATTTTATCAAATACCGCATGTGGAGCCGCACATCCTGACTTAAATGCGGTATGTATGCTAGTATAAACGGTGTAAATATTCTTGTCATCTATAGATAGAAATACAACTTTATTCACACTCATACATAAATAATCAAATTGTCTTACATGTCAAAAGTTTCAAGTTCATTCGACAATTGAACTGAAATGTGACATTTTAGCGTAAGATTTTTTGTGTTTTTGTCTACTTAATAAAAACATAAAATGCTAGTTAAAAATTTAGTAAACGGTTTAATGGCTTTTGTTCATTAAGGACGATGACTGTGAATAAAATAATATACAAACCTTGGTGGAAAGTTTCACTGCTGTTTCGAGAATTATCTATCTTATCTCTCGACAACAATTAAACTCTTTCCACCTCGGTATATCGGGTGGCCACGAGTCAATGTACGCCCCCAATATTTTGGTTGTTTTTGTATTTAAAAATTTGGTTTTTGCCACACATACATTAGACAATAATAAGCTACTTTTAGACTTATGAAAGAAAATTTCACTTCAGGTTGAACCGGAAGTGACATCAACTTTTTTTTTCTTAAATGGAATGACTATATTTTTTTATGGTTTCTCATTAAGCATAATTTTCTAAGTGCAACAGTTTTTTGAGATGTAAAAAAATCCAAAAAAGTAAGTGAGATACTATAATAAACTATGATTTTTTCGTCATTAATCATTTCTTAACGATATCCTTCGTAATAATAGAAGTATTTTTAAATAGTAAGCGCCAACAAATCATTTTAATAAGGTACCTATCTACATTTAAATCCAAGATTGCAGATAGCCATGGAAATGACAGACATTCGCAACAACTGAATTAGTCTTGACTTACTCACTAACTTTCTGAAGGAAGTGTATTAAAGTTGTTATAAACAAGAAAATTAATATAAAATGACTGAAAATTATTCAAGAGATGAAAAAGTTGACATGATCATTATTTATGGAGGGGCTCCACGTAATGAAACTAAAGCACAAAATCTGTATGGACAGAGATATCCAGAAAGAAGACAACCTCCTAGAAACTATTTCGTCCGGTTGGAGCAACAATTTAGAACTGAACCTAATGTAGAAATTGAAGAAAGATTTATTGTGGATGAAGAAACGGATAAATATCAACGAAAAATAACCTTTTGTAGCTGGTTACAGTTACGCCAATTAAGAAATGAGAATTTTATCAAAAACATTTTGTTCACTGATGAATCGTGATTTACAAACCTTGGGTTATTTAATCGAAACAACACTCGATATTGGGCAACTGGTAATCCTCACATTATGAGACAGGGGCGGTGTCAGGAGTGGTTTGGATTTAATGTTTGATTAGGCGTACTGGGCGACCAAATCATAGGTCCAATAATTTTTAACGAAACTCTAACTGGACCAAGGTATCTAGAATTTCTTCAAAATATAATAGTTCCACAGATTACTCAAATTCGCAATACCAATATTGACAAGGTTTACTTCCAACAAGACGGGGCTGGACCACACAATGTTATTATCGTTAGGGATTACTTAAATCAATTATTTCCAGATCGTTGGATTGGGACCCATGGTCCAGTCAGATGGCCTGCAAGGTCGCCTGACTTAACCCCACTCGATTTTTTTATTTGGGCGCATTTGAAAAATAGAGTCTACATGACTGCTCCAACGCCAAGGCAAGATCTGGAAGAAAGAGTTCGACACAAAATTGCACAAATATCACTCAATAATTATAGAATGTTAGACGTGCAACGATAAGTCGCGCTACTCTGTATATTAATCATAACGGTCAACAGTTTGAACAATTTTTATAATGGTTTATTATAATTTAGGTTTTACATAGTTTTATTATTCCTAGTAATTTATTCATAGTTGTAACGTTATACCTATTAAAATTATTTCTTGTTTAATTTGTGTTTACTTTTAAAAAATACTTCTATTATTACGAAGGATATCGTTAAAAAATGATTAATGGCGAAAACATTATAGTTTATGAATCATTATTTCTGATTAATAAAAGAAATAGCACAGTTCCGTTAAAAAAATCCATAGGACCCCTACGGAAATGAAAATGAAATTCCGTTTTTTTGAAAAAAAAAAAAAAACTAAAAATACTGGTACCCATTAGTAATTCAAACCACTATTTTCTCTTTTACAGACAAGTCTACAACCTTACTAATAATTTCCCTAGCCTACTTAGTAATTTTCTTACATTTTGAAAAAATTAAAAAATTGTTCGTATCTCACTTATTTTTTGGAAAGTTTTACATCTGAAAAAATTGTTGCACTTAGATATTACTGCTTAATAAGAAACCATCAAAAAAATATAGTCATTCCATTTAAGAAAAAAAAGTTGATGTCACTTTCCGTTCAACCGGAAGTGATATTTTTATTCCTGTTAGTCTAAAAGTAGCCTATTATTATCTAATTTATTTGTACCAAAAACCAAATTTTTAAATACCGAAAACAACCAAAATATTGGAGGCGTACATTGACTCGTGGCCACCCGGTATAACATACCTACTATTATAGACAACGTTCGAAAACTGATGATTTCGTTTTCCTGGTTCAGTTCCAACAGCGGACGTTAGTATTATTGAATGGGTCCTCTATGAAATTTCTATCGTTCGAAATATAACGATTAACAAATTTAGCACTATAATCCACTAAAATTAGGTTTCTATTAGGAAAAAGTTAGTAGAGTTTTGAAACTTGGCAGAAATGTTGTTCAAGGTGAGTAGTTTTGATTGACTAAAAGTATCCACCCCTACCGTGGGAGCGTCATCCCTTAAAATTGCAAGAACTACCCCCAAATGCGGTTTAGCGAGTATATCTTCTAAACCGTCCATTTTTTTGCGAAAATACTTCTATGAAAATTTTTTTTACGGATTCTGACGTTTCAGACCATGTAGATTACGAAAATATAGGTTTCTCAATTCCGTCTGTCTGTCTATCTATCTGACTGTCTGTCTGTCTGTCTGTCTGTCTGTTTGTCTGTCTATTGGTGCGTTAACTAAAAAACTACTTCACGGAGAGCCGTCAAATTTGGTAGGTAGTTAACCCTACTGTCAGCGAAGAAATGGTTAAACTTTCACTGGAATATATACAGGGTGGGCCGTCTAAACGGAATAAATAGTGAACAAAATTTTTTTTTGCTCAAATTTAAAATTTTTACGTTTCATGACACGCTAAACCTATTTCAGAAAAAAAAAAAAATTGAAAAATTTTTTATCACTAAAATAGATGAAATTTTTATGTCTGTTCAAATTTGAAATTTCCACGTTTCATGGCATTCTAAACCTATTTAAAAAAAATTTTTTTTTGAAAATTTTACCAACATTTTTGGAAAATTTTTCACCACTAATGAATGGAAAACTTTTTTTTTCTTTCTTCAAATTTAAAATTTCCACGTTTCGTAGCGTTCTAAATCTATTTAAAAAAAAAAATAGAAATTTTTTTACCTTTTATGAAAAAATTTTACCACTAGAATAGATGGAATTTTTTTTTCTTTGTTCAGATTTAAAATTTTCACGTTTCCATGGCATTCTAAAACTATTCAAATAAATTTTAAAATGTTTTTGAAAAATTTTAAAAAATGTTTGAAAACATTTTTAATTTATCACTACTAAGTATAGAATAGTCGAAAAATTTATTTTTTTTGCCCAAATTTAAAATGTCCACGTTTCATGACATACCAAACCTATTTCGAAAAAAAAAACTGCAACATTTTTACTATTTTGGAAAAAAATTTAACACTAGAATAGATGGAATTTTTTTTTTATTTGCTCAAATTTTAAATTTTCACGTTTCATGGCATTCTAAACCTATTCTTTAAAAACATATTATTTTTAAATTTGTGAACTTTTTTTACCACTACTACCTTTTTGCTCAAATTTAATTCTATGTTTCATGACATTCTAAACCCATTTCAGAAGAAAAAAAAAAATTTTACCAACATTTTTGAAAAATTTAAAAAAAATGTAATGTTTTAACCAACACTATACTTCCACTCCATTACGTCAATGTGGGATGGTAATCATATTTGGCATATGCCCCTATTACAGTTTTATTGAAAAATGTACAGCTTGGTCAAATATTCAGTCATGGTGGACATTTGTAAAGGTATTTGCGCAAGCCTTTCATATTTGGCACCTGTTATTTAGTATTGAACTTTTGCTGTTGGGTGAGCAGTCTGTATATTTCTTTGACCAACAGTTATCAGGTTTTCTTTCTAATAATAGCAATAACTATATTCCGATTATTATTCTCAATGTGATTTCGTAATTAAACATTTTTCAGAGTTACCGCCATGCACAAATAACGAGGGAAGTTCTGTGTAAATACCTTTACCGATTTTTTTTAAGTGGCTTCCCCGATAGGCCTAAGCCACTGAAGTCGTAAACAAACAAAAACTCTAACATACGTCGGTAGCGTGTCATCATCATCATCATCACTGTCATCTTCGGTAGGTTCTGCAGTTTCAGCATGCAAGCAGGCCTGTCCATAACAGTAGGAGCACATTGTTGAACACCGTAGGCCAGCTTTTACGCAACTGCATCTATTTCCACATCCCAATTTGCAGCTGCATGAAATAAGTGTTAGCATAGATGCTTCAACTGGTGCTTTCGTGGTTGTAACTGGCGCCAAGATGTTACCAACTTTTTTCCAGCCCCATTTTGTGGTATCCAATATATTGTTTTCCACGCTTTCCAACATTTGATGAAACACGCGATAGGAGTGTTGACATGTAGCAGCAGAGGTCGGCGGCAGTTATGACAATAGCACAGTATTGCCTGACTTAAAATCCCGTCTCCATATTCCTCGTTTAGTTTATTACGGAGTGTTGTCTCCTACAGCGATGACTCATCGGACATTTTCTGCTTCATTATCCGCAACAAATCATGAAGAGAAAATTGGCATTCATCGGAATCGTTGATGAAATCACAACGTTTTGGAACGCAGAAGCGATGTTTTCATCTTGGGGGCGTCCCCACTGTCGAGTTGGAGTAGTTTTGCAAAATTGCGGGTGACATTTCGCGCTTCTGCTGCGATTATACACAAAATGCTGTTGACTCGAATTGCAACACTTTCGCCCTATTTGTCATTCCGTAACGCGGCTTTATGCAAAACGTGGTCTTCAAAGTTTCAGAACGAACCATGTAAGAAACATCACTGATTCTTTTCTCTCCTTCTCTATGTCGCAGGAATTTCCGCAGAACAAACAGTTGGTCTGAAACGATCCAGCTCTGCTTTCTTCACTTTGTTCAATGTAGCGGCTAATGTTCCTTTCTTTTGTATATTCTCGTCTGCACACTTTATGGAGCTCAATCGATCGTATACCATGTAATCATCGATCAAAGTCTGTAGCCCTCCTTCGTATACAACCGTGTCTCCTTCAAGTGTCTCTCTGTAGATGCCATAGTCAATGGTCTTCTACACTACATACAACTTTTATAGAGCGTTAATGACACAAGCACATGAAAATGCTTTTAAAATACTTCATAAACTGTCTCACGGACAGAGACCTGTCGCACACTCTGCTGAATAAAAATCTTAACACTGTAAGTGTGACAGAGAAACAAATAATAGCAAATGAGGCGATAGTACAACCATCGAATATTGTACACAATTTCTTCGTAAACATTAGAGATGGATAAAGAATGCAAATAAAAAATTCGCGTTAGGAGTATTCGATAGCCCGATTTCCGCTCTACAGATCGAATTCTTATGTATTTTGTCGTACGATTAATAGTTTCTATATAAATGCCGGGACCATAATATATCGCAGAAAGCAGAGCGCTCCGACTTACCCCCGGCTTGATGCTGCATTTTCGCGAACGGTATTCATCCTACGGAAAAAATGTATAGAACATTATTTTTGTAGAATTGAATTAATTAGGAATATTTTTGTGTAGAGGCATTTTCGCCAAAAAATTGACAGATATACTCGCTAAACCGCATACGGGGGTAGTTATTGCAATTTTAAGAGATGACGCTACCGCGATAGGGGTTGGAGCTTTTGGTTAACTAAAACAACATTTTTGCCAAGTTTAAAAACTTTACTAATTTTTTCTTTATTATGGCCGTTTTCGATCTAATTTTACCGGATTATTAGGGCATTTATGCAACACCGTTGGGAAGTTACCGGTCTTCCCATCTGTGTTCGTTGTTGAGTCTCATACTCGCAGTTTCCGGTGTTAACCTATTTAGGACAAGTCGACTACTCTGTGCACACCTATTACAATGAACTAATCATATGTGACGTCACTAGTATGTCGCCCAACTAACTAACGCTCAATAATCCCACTATATTAGTCACTTTTTATGACCGTTCTGTTGAACTTTCATTATAACTCTTTGGTGCTGCCAACTTGTGTAACAAAAACAAACGATTTACTGTCAAGAAAACACTCCTTTAGTAATACATTTCCCTGAAATGTACAACTTGTTGGCAGATTGAATTCCGAAGAGAAATTCACATTATTTGTGAATTGTTGAGAAAATGTGGAACATCTTTTCAACCACAAACATATTAATTAATAAATATCTTCGTTAGTTAAGGTTTTAATCGATTTAACTTTAATTTACAGTTGCTTGTGCCCACTCACTTATGCATATCTGGCGATGGAATTAGAGGAACTTGCAGCGGTGACTCCGGTGGACCCCTTTTAGTAAATGGAGTACAAGTGGGGATTACTTCATTCGGATTTACTAATTGTGTGCTGGGAATGCCCTCGGTCTTTACCAGAGTGACAGAGTTCAGTGACTGGATTGAAGAGAATGCAAGAGATGGAGCCAGCTCCTTTGAAAATCTCTATTACTCACTGATAGTGTCAGTAGTGCTGTCGGTATATCACCTGTCCAAAAGTATGTGAATACAGATCTTTGAACGTGAATTCATTTATAAAAAGCTTTGTGACACAAATGAACTTAATAAATGGTGATATTAATTTTTTTACCTGTTATTTATGCTACCAAATAAACAATAGTTTTAGCATTAAAAATACTTACGGGCCCATGTTTATTGGGACTGTTTAAGCATAGATGAAACGACATGCGACAGATCTGTCAGCCGGCCTGCGATACAGCCAGACCGGCGGTTAGATAAAACGATTAATAAAAGTCAAGGTAAACAGTCAATTAATAAACATGAATATTCTAAATCAGAGTCGTCAGTTGTCTATACTTCTAGTTTTATAAATATTGATTGTTGCCCTAAGCATCTCAGGAAACATTTACAAATTGTGTAAAATCTGTTCATTTTTGATCGTGTTTATATTATTAATATTAGTTTAAACATTATATTGCTTTCTTGTTATTATTATTACTAGAAATGTAAAATTATACAAAAAAGTCTAATGAAAACCTCATTAGAAGTGAAGTTAAACCAAAATCAACACGTTCTACTTGATAGTTTCTAACCAAGTCCTCCCCCACCTCCTTCAAATCTCCGCGGCTGAGTTTACATAACCGAACGTGCCTTTTTCACAAAGTGACACTATTCAAGTCCTGCCGATTCTTCAACAGAAATATAACATTGTTCGACCGATTCTAAGTTCACCCATTACACTGCTTTTAATATTTTATATGTATCTTTATGTCTAAGATTTCATATTGTACTTGTACTCCTTGGTAATTATTATACACTTATTTCAATAAAATTTTATACATGTTTCATTTGTAAAAAAAATTGTTTTATTTTTATTACATTCTTTAAAATAGTAAAACAGTTTCCTAGTTCTAATTTAGACTTCATACTACCTATTAGAATATAATAACTCATAGTACGTATACTAGAACATCAATAGTTATCATGAATTTGTTATATTTAATGAAACTGAACAAAATGTGTCTTCACTATATGCAAATTAGGTTTTTCGATATTAATAAAATGAAGTACTTAATGCATTAAAGCATTTCTCTGTATTTAAAAAGCAATCCGTCGTCTATTAAATTAATATTTCAACAAATAAATAACATTTGAATATTTGAACAGCTACGCGAAACACGCAATTATTGGCGGTGACACTGGTGACGTCGTCGCTTACATCAAACAGTAATATCGCATGTACGTAGTATATAAACATAGCATTTTAAAGGCTTTCTGTACGTTTTTACCTGTGATTTAATTAGAAATTGCTAATACAGGATTCGTAACTACCTCAGAAAATTTACCGGCAGTGGATGTGTTCATGATCGCGGAATTTATGAAGAAAGATGAACGTTTCAACATAACAGAAGTGAGGGGCTTTAAAGCTGCCACATAAGTACTAAACTTTTTTATTCTCTTTGTATTTATCTATTATTACCTTAAGGCAGTCTATTGATTCCTATATTATGATTATTGTATATAGTTGCTCAATATAATACACATACAAGGTTGATAATGTATAAACATAACCTATAAATGTTGCTCATAAACTTGTAATGTAAACATCAGGGTTAGATAGCTAGTTATTCATTATTTTAGATTAATACTCATGCACGATAATGAAGTTTTAAACTTACTTTGCTTACTCAATTTACTTTGAAATGATCCCCATAGCAGAAAAATACTGATGCTGTTGTGGGTGGATCACGTCTAGCGGCTTTAAGTCACTTCATTTTGCGTTGTCTTTGTTTTGGTACTGTCACAAAAACTTTTTCAGGGTGCCTTCTTGGATGTATTTTTGCATCCAGGCACAAAATACCACATTTCCCATTATAAAACGTTAAGGTTTTGCAAAATAACGCGTATTTATAATACACAACCCATGTTTGTTTACCAACAATGCAACCTCTGACGTCATCAGTGCGGAATACGGTGACATACGGTTTTTCGCGGTAAAATTTAAATTTAAATTTAAAGGGGCTTATTTTAAGGAATAAATCGATTACTTTGAAAAATTCAATATTCTTTAATCATAATTAAGTATTATCTTCACAGTCAAAGAGATTTTAAAATTTGTGAAAACACCGAATTGTATTAACAGTAAAATAAAATCAAATTCACAAAAAATGAATCTGTAAGAAGGAAAACATAATTTATATTCACTGGCTTGAAACACTGACTATGCCTTCTTCTGTAAATTTATTATTGGGCAGCGGTTTAATAGTTCTAGGATAGGTAGGTGGGTAACAACGTATTTGTTTTACAGCAGATATCATCATTGTTCGAAGAAGAAAAATCGTAAGTGCGTTTGGGACAGCTGCACAGTAGTCAGTTTGCCAATATTAGGAGGAAAAAATTAAAAAATAAAATTTACCTCAGACTCGCAATTACTGTATATGCCCATACCTGAATAACCAGGACGTCATAAACCAAGAGAATATTTAATTTATACTGTACGTATACAAAGTTGTAACCCTATATAGTATTTAAATTGAACCACGGCTGAAAATTTACCACCGATACTAGTCCAAGCAAGTTGTTAGCTGCATTCCAGAATTTGAAATTATTTTTGTGTACTGTTAATACCTGTCTCCAGCTATCGAAAAAATGTCACCAGAAATGTATACTTTTGTGCAGAATCGTATTCATGATTTATTTGAATTGAGTCTGTAGTAGGTTCTTGGTGAAACATACTAAACATAATAAAGATGAAAAACACTTGGTATTACTGTTCCACAATTATATTATTCAGATTTCTTTGACATATATTTCGGCCTTTCGACCATTATCAAAGAGTTATAACAACCTAAAAGTGACCATTACAAGATATTTATAGGATTTGAGAGTTATAGATAACCTAATTAACATTTTATTACTTATTTCTAATATAGCTACTACTAGGAATTATATTTAAATTTTAATTACTATTTCTGGGTATGTTTAATTTTAGTACGGTGTCTATTATGGGGGTATTATGGAATTTAGTTTGTGTATTAGTAACATTTTTCTGTTTATTTAAGGCCTTCTTGTTTTTCAAAATTTCAAACATGTCTAACCTATTTTCCTTATTGACGTTGTGCAAAAGTTTAATACTACTACCGTTGAAAAAAATGGTTTTTGTCTATACAATGTTCTGCGAAACCAGTTGATTTTTTATTCTTTAAAATTGACTTTTAGTGTTCATTTACCCGTACGTCTAATCTTCGTCCACTCTGACCTACATATATAGCATCGCAATTGTCACAATTTACTTCATATACTCCCGCTTTTTGTGAGACCAGTTTTTTCCTTTGTTGTTAATCAACAAGCGACCTAAGTTGTTTGTATTCGAGGAAATTGTATTAATGCCAAGTTTACTTAACCTATTACAAATTGAGTTGCTAATATATTTTACAAAATTAATACTATGCCATTTTTTATTTTCTTTGGTGGTGACAAGACTTCTGGGGTGACAAATAGGCAGAAAATAAGGACAAGTTCTTATTATTTCTTACCGATGGAATGAATTATATGAAAGCTGCTGGAAAATTTTTGAAGGAAGCGTATTGGAATATATTACATGTAACACGGACATGGACTTCATAGGATTGCTGAAACTATTAGGAGGTGCTACCCTAATATTTATAAATTAATAGCTAGTGCAAAGAAAGTTTTTCTTAAAGCACCAAGTTTACGATTGTTTCACGAAATTCTACCAAATACTCTATTACTTCCAGAACCCATTACAACACGATGGGGAACTTGGCTAAAGGCAGCATTTTGAAAATGTGAAATCCGTAATACAGCAGTCAAATCCAAATGACGAAGTTGCTACTTCACAGGCGCAATAGGCATTTATGGATCCTACTGTTCAAGAGAATCTGGAGACCATACACGGATGTTTTTCAAGAATTCCACTAGCCACACGGGACCTTCAATACCAGCTAACATCGGAATTTACTACAGTGGATGCAATAATCGTTGTATTCGATCTTCGTCAATATATTTTTCAATTACAGGGAAATATTACTGCGAGTGTACAAAACAATTTCAGACTGTTTAAAAAAAAAAATCCCTGATATGTTACGATGACAGATGTAGTAGACCTTTTGAACGGCAAAGAAGTAGATTTTGCTACAAGAGGTATGAATGTGGCGAAAATTTAGATATTTTAATTATGCCCAGTTACATCTGTCGATGTCGAGCGGTCCTACTCGCAATATAAATGGATTTTCAACGAAAGGCGCCAGTGGCGCAATGCTAAGGCGTTTGACTTGCGACCTCTCTACCAAAACTTTTGTCTATCATACACTTTTCACTACCATAATTTTACTCTGTACCTATCCTCTTTCTTTTTCCATCGTTTGTCATCTGTTTGTATTTTTGTAATTTTTGTTATTTTGTCCTCTTTTGTTTAAAATTCTTTTTTGGTCGATAAAACTGATAAAAATCTTAACTATTTAAAACTCAAATTTCCTTTCCATAACCAAAATTTCCCAATGGCGAGCAGACTGTTGGGGCACAATTGCCTCGAACGGGTTTTTCCATTGAGTTTTTTGCCGTCTTAGCAAGCCAAATCAAATTCAGTATTTCTTTCTCCAAATTTAGTTTTATAGTGTTTTAATCTTTCAGTGCCTTAGAATTTAAGTTTTTAAATATGAACAACCTAAATGTTAATTTTAAGCCGCCACAGGCGGCAGGAGTTTTAAGTTTATTTTATTTTATTAAGCCGAACCGGTCACGATCCATCCAACCGAACTAACACCACGGCGCTACGCGACGTGGTTGTGCGGTTGGCTCCAGATCTTGATCCGGGGAGGCAATGCTTTGTACCGTTCAATTTAAATAAACTTTGTTATAATGATGATGATGGCTTGCGACCACGGAGTCCCGGGTTTGAATCCTGGCCAGGGTATCGATGTTTAGTGACGCTTTTAATGTGTTACCGAGATGATAGCAGTGTACTAGACCGCTGTTGGGTGGCACAACATGTCTAGTCGCTGTTATCTATCCTAAGTTCGAGTCTCAGCTGCGGTAGATGGAAATATCGGAGGGAATGGTTGCTATGTTGATGTCTATGTGTACGTGTCCTGGTTAGGTGGTGGAATAGCCTTAGCTAAACTCCGCCAGGACGTTAATATAAATAAGACGATTAAATAAATAAAAATAAATAAATTGACTTTACCAGCTTTGGATAATATGGAATTCTCGAAAAAAAAATTCGAGGTAAGATATTGTTTCATACACACATGCAAGTCTTTATGCGCTGACATATAACCACCTAAAGCCAGCCCTGGTTTTACCACATCTCCGATAGATAATTCCGATCTCTGGTCATTTGTGTACATCTTGTTTCCTTCTTCTATGTTTGTATCAAATCTGAAAGAATTAAATAGCTACTAACTAATCTAAAAATCAGTAAATAATTTATTGCTACAAAATGTTTACTAGTACAGGCAATGAACGCAAAATTTTGTAAAAACCTCGCAAGAACTAATAAAAGGGTCATCTCCGGGACTTAAGTAAGTAATAATAACCTGTAGAATTAAATTATACATTCTTTGCACTTACAAGTTCCGGGATAATTTAAAAAAAAATGGGTTAACGGCTAAAATAATGAAAATAGAGAAAACAATTTTCAACAAAAGTTGTAGCTCGTCTCTCTCTCTACAAAAAAGCTCTGTACAAATTTTTGTCTTACTTAAGTCGTTTAGGAGATAAATCATGTTTTCTAGTTATAGCGGCTTGAGCCGCTCCAAAATGCGCGGAAAATGAGGATTCCCCGGGAGTTTCGTTCGACCGGACACATCGATCGATAATTCTTACTATTCAGAGCCGTTAAAAACAATGAAAGTAACATAAAATGTAGAGATCAGTCTCAGCTTTAATGTGGAACTAATCACAAAATTCATATAAATTTTTATCATAGACAAAAAAGTGTTAGAAGATGTCTTAGTAAACTTTGTACAGTTGATTTATTTATATCTTTGAGTTTTATACATCCTTCCTATTTCTCCCGTAACAACTGGTACTTTTTCACTGCATGGATTCAATTCCACGCACTTTAATCTATATATCGCGAAAATCTCATTGAAGAATGTTAAGAAACAAATAAGTTGTATATGTTTTACTGTATAATTGGGCATTTTCTGAACGTGTATGAATAATGTAGACAAATTCAAAAAGTACTGCACGCATTTAAAAAACTCTAAAGTCACTCGAAAGAATATGTTTTATTGTACTTATAATCCAAAAATTAAGACTGTGCTATTATTATTAATTAAGTTATAGCGAAATGAACTCCAAAATTTGGAGGTGACTGACCGATGAGAAATATACCCTCTACTTTAATCGCAAGGCATATTATTTCAACAAAAGTAACTGCAATAAAATGTTAGTTGGATTAATATATCATTATATAAGAATAAATTAGCAAAATGAATTATCATTCTAACGACTCCCGGCAAAGATATGAATAAATTTGTGCACCAACTTTAGAAAGTTTACTGAGCCATCTTCTAACACTTTTTCTCTATGATACATTTTTTTATGAATTTTGTGATTAGTTCTATATTAAAGCTGAGACTTTTCTCTACATCTTGTGTTATTTTGATTTTTTTAGGGGCTCTGAATAGTAAGAATTATCGATCGATGAGTCCGGTCGTACGAAACTCCCGGAGAATTATCATTTTTCGCGCATTTTGAAGCGGCTTAAAACTATAAGTGGAAAACTCGATTTATCTTCTAAACGGCTTAAGTAACACAAAAATTTGTAAAGATCTTTTTTGTAGAGAAAGAGACGAGCTGTTTTTGAAAATTGTTTTCTCTGATTTCATTATTTTGGCCGCTAGAGCAAGGAAAACGAAAATCAAAAAGTTTTTACAAATTTTTTTTAATTTTCCCGTAACTTGGTAGTGCAAAGAATGCATCATCTCATTCCCCAGGTTATTAACTACTTCCCGGAGATGATCCTTTTATTCATTTTTGTTACCCTAAATGGCTAATTTGCCTGTACTATACTGTCAAAGCGAAGAAAATCAGTAGGTGCCCACATTACTAATTAATTGAGTATACTCGATATTGTCCTTTTTAGCACTTGATTGCCCTTTGGAGAGCGAATAGCCCCTTTTTAACATCGGATTCGACATTAAAAAATACATAGGAAAACACATCTCGCACTTCTTTTACTTCCACATCCACGTAGTGGATTGGAAGTATAGTAATCGTAAAAAAATGTTCAAAATTTTCTTTCTTGGAATAGGTTTAGAATGTCACGAGATTTTAAATTCTAGCGGAAAAAAAAATTTGTATTCTGTCTGTCTGTAATTTTTTTTCGCACGTTTTCTCCGGAACGGTTTAAGGTATTGACTTGAAATTTTGTACACATATATATTAAAACGAGATCTGGAACTGGATTGTTTTTTGAACATATCCGGTGAAGGGTTAGGGGGTCAATAGGGGTAAATACGGGTAAATAGGGGGAAATATGTAAAGCAAGCTGGTAAGAGTACAGAAACTTGAAATTTGGTGCATGTACTAGAAGCCAGAGCCTCAAATTTTTTTATAATATTTTCCATCCCCCCACCACTCTATTATTAAAGGGGTTGATAAGAAAAATTGAGATATCCACTTGAAATTTGATACACGTATGTATTATAATGACATCTGGCACTAGATTATATTTTGAGATGATGCCGTTGAAGGGTTGGGGGTTAAATAGGGGTAAACAGGTGAATAAGTAAAGCAAGCTGGTAAGAGTACAGAAATATGGGATTTGGTCTATATACTGGAAGCGAAGTCCTCAGATTTTTTAAAATAATATTTTCCATCTCCCCACCACCACCACTCCTTTATTAAAAGATATGATAAAATTAAATTGAGATTTTCACTTGAAATTTTGTACATGTATGTATTATGACGACATCTGGGATTAGATTATATTTCGAGTTGATTCCGTTGATTCCCGTTGACGTAAGTATAGGTAAATAGGGAAAAATAAGTCAAGCAAGCTGGTAAGAGTACAGAAACTTGGAATTTGGTGTATGTATTAGAAACCAAGGCCTCCGATTTCTTTCTAATATTTTTCAATCCACCCACCCCTACCACCTCCACTCCATTATTAAAGGGATCGATAACATAAAGTTGAGATATTCACTTGAAAGTTATTACACGTATACAGTAAACGCAGAAGTTCTTCGATCGTAGGAAAGTTGAGCGGAATTTACACTTACCTAATCTCGCTATCGTAAATATCCAATGAGGTATCCAGTGTTGGTAGATCTACTTTATACATACATAATGACGCCAAGTTTTGTAGAATGATAGAATCTAATTGATTAAAATAAAATAAAATTCATATTTTTATAATTTATATTAAACAATGAAATCACTATGTTTAGCTCATTTGCTTTTTTATCTTACCAAAACGTAACTAAAGGTTGGGTTTTAAAAAATATAAATTGTTTGCATGATAAATGAAATAATCTGGCCACACTGATGCAGTAATACCTTGAAGGCTTGTTCTCTATTGAGCACGACAAGGACATCGAAACATCGACCGAGAGGGTTGTCACTGCCGCTGCCCATCTAGGAGACAGGCGGCGTAGGAGTTTAGTAATGCAGGAAAGGTAAAGTGGGATGCACGTCCCTTCGCGAAATCTAATAAATTGCGAAAACAATTGGTTTTAAAAACATTATAAATGTTGGTACTATTATGGAAAAATTTTATAATTTGGAAACTAAAAAAGTAATTCTCAACACAAAAATAATTCTCAAAAATGGGTAAAACAAAATAACAATATTCTAAATGTTTTTAAAAATGTATGGAGTTAAGGAAAACATTTATTACTTACACCTAACAAGTTTAATGTAATAAATGCTCAAATAGACTTCCCTGCTGAGCTACGCAATATCCCAAACGATTATAAAATCCTTGGCAAACATTACCCAACATAACAGGGGTAACACTTAAGCAGGCGTTTTCAATATTTAATTAAAGTTCCTGCAAATTGTTGGGCCTATTTTCCTGAAAACCATACATTTTTTATTTTAAGTAGCCCCACAAGAAAAAGTCACAAGGCGCAGGATCTGGTGACCTAGCTGGCCACAAGATATTACCATACCCAGAAACAAGTCTACTCGGAAATGGTTCCTCCAAATACTGCCGAACGATAACTCTATTATGGGGAGGGCAACCATCTTGTTGGAATTTCAATAAACCTAGCAGCTACTAGTTCCTGAATCCTAGGGACAATTTGCTGTTGAAGCAAATCCAAATATTTTTGGCCATTTAAGATGCCATCGATATAAAATGGTCCAATAATATGTTCACCCAGTATACCGACCCAAACATTTAGTTTTTGAGGATACTGAGTGCGAAGTTCGTAAAACTTATGTAAATTTTCTCGCGACCAATATCGTGTCCGAGTAGAGTTATGTTTAACAATTAATGGAAAAGTTGATTCATCGGTAAAAACAATGTTCATCAGCATTCGCCTTTTTCATTAATTGCTCACAAAATTCCATTCTTCTGATATTATCCGTCTCAAAAGTTATGAGTTTTCCGAACCTTGCATGATTTGTAAACATTTTTTTTTAAACCGACCTAACCGTTGATGGTGTAGAACCTACTTCAGCCGCAATTTGGAAAGTAGTAATTACCGGGTTGTTGGTTGCCAGTGCACAAATCATAATATCTCTTTCATCTCGGGCTTCATTGGGAGGAATCGACTTTTTATATTATTTATAATCAACACAACCATGTATTTCAAAATTGTGAATAATATTATGAATTATGGATAATGCAGGTGAAGGTCGGCCGGGAAATGTATCATTAAATGTGTTTTTAATTTGACGCCTTGACTTCCCTTGATAGTACCACTAAACCATCTGAACTTTTTCGGCCGTTTCAAACATTTTTAAGAATTAATTTAACGACAAGGTCACTCTTTCAGTTCCCAAATAGTACTAGCTTGAGTACGAGTAAGCTAGAAACTTCATGTTTAACGTATATGGTAGAAACCAATACCTCAATTTTTTCTATGATATCTGCCTCAAATATTATTAAAATTCTACGACCAATAATTTCCACATACTAAAATGCAAATATGGTCTAGGTGTTTCTTTTAAAGTGACTTGGATGAAAACTCTGGATGTGAAAGTAGTGATTCCTTAGGCAGCGGTTTCTTTATTATGTTTTGGGGCGGACCCCCATGTAAATTCTTATAAACCCATTGTAAAATGTATTTATAAATATTTATGTGGGGGGTCCCTGCCCCAAAACATAACAAAAAGACCGCTGTCTAAGGAATCACTACTTCCATATCGTGATTTTTCATCGTCGAAAGGATCCCGCAGTTTTTTATAGTAAAAATGGGTGTAGTCAAAGAACACGCCTGTCGGTTTCAGAATTTCTTAGATAAAAATAATTTCGACCAAGAATTTCCCTAGAGTTTTATTTTATTTACTTCAGATAGATCTCAAAATATTTAAGCTATTCTTTAGGTAAAAATAATCAACTTATGCCCCCCTCACACTTTTCCTTCAAAGTGCTCCTTTTCTCGTAAAAAAATGTTTTCAAAAATGTATTTTTTTTGTTTATTTTTTTCCTGGAGAAGGAAGCACTTTGACAAAAAAGACCACCAAGAGGCAAAAGATGCTTATTTTTTTCCAAAATATAATATGGAACATTTAAGCAGATGTTCACAGTTTCAATTGACCCTAGATCAAGAATCGAATTCGGTCGGATTGGTGGCCAAAGAGAATTTTAATCAGGGGGCCCAGGAGAACATTTTCCCCAAGTTTCAGAACAATCGATTGAAACCCATTTTTACTATAAAAACTGCGGGGTCGTTTGACATAAAACCGCATTTTGACAATAAAAACTGGGATTTACTCGTAGACCTGTGTAATTAGTCTCAGGTCTGTAGAAAGGTGGGTGCCATAGGGTGTTCGACACTCCTTGGAAAAATTGAAGCACTCTAATTATCGGCAGAGAGGAAAACGTCAAGTGGCAGTGTCCAAAAAAATATTGCAGAGTGAACAATCCTAAAAATAATAATGAAAATAATAATAATAAAAAATGACTTCATTAAACAAATTGAGTTTGTACAATAAATAACTATTATTTTCATGAGCCACAGTGGGCGAGACAAGGCTAACTTTTACCCATTTTCGTTAAAGCCAATTAGGCCAGTAGAATTAGAAAAACCGCTGGATGAAATTCCTTACAGGTAACCACATGGTATATTCGATGTATTCCTTGATAAGGAACATACCTGTGAATTTCTTCCCATTTTACAGTGGGGGAACATTTTTTAATTAACGTTTTTTTTGCGCAAAAGTCACGAAAAATCGAGTTTTTTAAGCGTAGCTCTAAGCCAATTGACAATAGCCATATTTGAGGTTATACGTTTCGTAGGTGATATAAAGACAGTTAATTTGCCACATGAATAATTTATATCGGTTAATACTTTTTCTAAACAATCGAAAAGAACTGTCGAAAAAATCAAAAATTTCAATAATTTTTAATTCCGTGAAAAATTTTCTTATATCCTTAGAACTTGGTGAAAACATGTCTTATGTAACCCCGGAGCTACCATAAAATTTTCATCAAAAAATATTTATGACTTCGAGAAAATGCATTTATTTATAAAAAATGTCTCAAATGTTTAATTCAATCTGACCCAGTTCCCGTCATCAAAAATGACTCATCCGGATCTCATTTTTTTCGTTGTGATGTCTAGTTTACGAATACATTGTTGGCATAATGATTTTTTAATATCTTCATGAGCAAATGGCGTTTGAAAAAGTACGGCTTTTTCGGACAGCGTTTTTTGCGAATATCTTAATAACAAATTAATGTACTGGCATAAAACTTTCATATTCTGGTAGCTGGTATTTTTACACGAATTTTAAAAAAATATTGTTGTTGTAAGATGTTTAGAAGCCGAGATAATTTTTTTAGTTGTTAATTACGCCATTTGTTTATTTATTAACACAAACATTTGTAATTTACATAGTAACTAATTGAAGACTTGATTTTTGTAATTCAGTGAACTGTCACGTATAATGTTATGTATTAAGGGTCGTAATGTCAATTTTTGTACACTACAGTCTGAATGAGTCTTCGTGTCCCGTCCTCAGGTGTCCACGTTAACGTTTTCAGTCAAGCGACAAATTCCGACGAAAAAAAATCGATGTGTCTGCTTCACTTATGATGCGATTTCGACGTTTTTTTTTAATTTGGGGTACCACGATGAAATATTAACTACCGTATTAACATTATTGAAATATTAATAATAAATTTGTTATAAACAATTTAAATAGAACTTTTTTTTCGCCTTTTATTCGAGGAGCGGAGTGCCGAATGAGTACTTAATAACAAACTAATGAAAGAGCATGATTGTGGTTTATAATATAAGTTTTAAAAATACTTTTACTTTAGTCCATACACTACACTTTATAAATTTGATTTGTATTGTACGTGCCTTTTACTGGGTTTCTGCGGATATACAAAAGTGTATGGCATGATTGATGTTCAAATAAATTATTAAATAATATATTGTGACGTCCTTTCTTCCGTTTGTCTAGCGCATAAACAAGCCGAAGCGTTACTTTGATGCTGAGTGTGAGTTCGGTTATTGAATCAGGCCGTGAGTAGCCAAATTTTTTACTATTTTCTGAGACTATTGGCAAGTTAATGGCGGTAGGCAGGCAAGCGTTGTCATTGGTATCAACATTTTAATTGATAGCAAAAGTAAGAAGCAAAGAAATAAATAAATCGGTAAAAACAGCAGTAAGTAGTAAGCAAAGAAAACGGTGTGCAAATACCAAGCAATAGCAAGTAATTATTTACAGTAAAATCATGCTTATAGGAGCGGTCAGCATATATGTGTGAGGAGTTGGCAAAATTTAATTTCGGTGCATTTGTGTGAAAATTTAGCTCGGCCACGTGGTATCTTGTCGGAGTTGATGCGGAAAATTTTCTATCAAAATGTACGGATAGTTAATTAATTTTATTTCACCTAGATTTTATGCTCAATCCCTGGACTATTATACATTTATAGAAGCAAATAAATATATGAAAGTTGTGCATGTGGTTTTGACTCGAGGCAGCATGAAATATTATAAACAAAATGGACGATATGTTTTAAGTCTCTGCCTCCTTTAGGGATAAACGAGTTTTAACAGGAATTATTTTAACTCAGTAAAATGACTAGACTGTCTGAATTAAAATCTGGTAAACGGTATCTTCTGTCACAATTTCCCTCGAAATATCATCTATGTTCCCTTCCCCTCTGGAAATTCTTGAGGTCATAGCTATTTGGATAAAATCGCGAGAATTTAGCAAGCCCTAATTCGAGCACACCACTTTGTTAATCAGTATATTTGAAAATTGAAGTTTAACTGATCAAATCGGAAAAGACAGTTAGTACATTTCCACAGAGATACCACGTTGCTACTTTCATCTACTAGTTAAAACAGTAATAAACAGTACGAACAGTATCAATACGTGCAAAAATTTTCACCAAAACAGAAACGTCAAAAATTGACATTACGTTCCATAATACATAACATTATACGTGACAGTTCACTGAATTACAAAAATCAAGTCTTCAACTAGTTACCATGTAAATTTCAAATGTTTATGTTAATAAATAAACAAATGGTGTAATTAACAACTAAAAAAATTATCTCGGCTTCTAAACATCTTACAACAATAATTTTTTTTTCAAATTCGTGTAAAAATATCAGCTACCAGAATATGAAAGTTTTGTGCCAATACCATAATTTGTTATTAAGATATTCGCAAAAAACGCTGTCCGAAAAAGTCGTACTTTTCAAACACCATTTTGTTGATGAAAATATTAAAAAATCATTATGCCAACAATGTATTCGTAAACTAGATGTCACATCGAAAAAAATTAGCTCCAGATGAGTCATTTTTGATGACGGAAACTGGGTCAGATTGAATTAAACATTTGAGACCTTTTTTATAAACAAATGCATTTTCTCGAAAAGCCATAAATATTTTTTTATGAAAATGTTATGGTAGCTCCAGGGTTATATAAGATATGTTTTGTCCAAGTTATAAGGATATAAGAAAATTGTTCACGGAATTAAAAATTATTGAAATTTTCGATTTTTCGACAGTTCTTTTCGATTACTTAAAAAAATTATTAACCGATTTAAATTATTCGGGAGGCAAATGAACTGTCTTTATATCACCTACGAAACGTATAACATCAAATATGGCTATTGCCAATAATTGGCTTAGAGCTACGCTTAAAAAACACGATTTTTCGTGATTTTTGCGCAAAAAAACGTTAATTAAAAAATGTTCCCCCACTGTAAAATGGGAGGAAATTCACAGGTATGTTCCTTATCAATGAATACATCGAATATACCATGTGGTTACCTGTAAGGAATTTCATCCAAGATTAGCCTTCCCATGAGCTAATTCTACTGGCCTAAATTTGTCAGAAAGAGAAAGCCGTTTTGTATAAGTTCAGTGTGGAGTCCTCTGGAGAGTAAAAAATCAATTACTTAGTACACATTCTAAAAATATAACAGAATTCCTAGATACCTAATAACATACGCCTATAATCTACGAGAAGGCCTGTAGCGCGAAAACTAAATGATATTAGATATCGATCCTACCTAGAAGAACAGATGATTCATTTAGAATGAGCGTCTTACGTCAGTTATTTTGTATATCCTGCATAAAAAAACTACGTTACTGTGGTGAATTGATAGACTACTAACAAACAGAGATTTTTTATGGGAAGTACTATTGATCTAAATACACCGAAGCGAGATAATGAATAATCCTATATTTATCATTCTCAAAACCTGTTGAATTTTACAAGATTTTACAGATAAACTGATAAGAAATCATACCAAATCAATATCGATTATAAATAAGATCTAGAGCATTAAAAAATCACTTCTGTAGATACTGTGATCTGTTCCTAGTCAAAAAAAATCAAAATGAATTTATTTATTGTGGTGGTGTTGGCTCTAGTTTTACCAAGTGCCTATTTAGCCAGGGTGAGTTTTTAAATATGACTTAACTGTGTACATATAGCCTTAGTAGTTTCAAGTAGAACTAAACATATAGGACATTTTTACTGCGATTCAGTTTCATTAGTGTTATATTATGGCCGTCAGATAAAATATTGAATATTTTGTTTATATTAAACTATGACAAGTATTTATTATCAAAGACAAGTCATTTATTATTATGAGTTTCAATTTCTCTTTTATTTTTATTAAATCACATACGAGATGGGGAGCAAGATGGCTGAATAAATATTGTAACATTGAAACTATTATGAGTATCAAAAAATTTGAAACAAAACCAAGGAATCACTACTTCCACATCCTGATTTAAGGCGAAATTTGACATAAAACTGCACTTTGACAATAAAAACCGGGATTACAGTACACAAAAATACTTATGCATGATAGGCTTAGTTCCTGGAGCAGCATTTTCTTTTTGTAGACCTGTGTAATTAGAGCCAGGTCTGTAGAAAAGGGGGTGCCAGAGGGTGTTCGACACTCCTTGGAAAAATTGAAGCACTTCAATTATCGGCAGAGAGGAAAACGTCAAGTAGCAGTGTCCAAAAAAATATTGCACAGTAAACAATCCTAAAAATAAAATTACTTAGAGAAGACAACGTAAGTCACAATACTCGCAGCCCCATGTCGTTAACGTGTGAAAAAAACAAATATTGAAGATAAACAAAGGAGAAAAAGCAGAGACACACATTTCTCGTCCCGGGGTCGGTCAGAACATTTATTTTTTTATTGGCAACGAACTAGCCTGAATTTGGCAAAAGGGGAACTTGAAGAAAAACAGCTTTATTTGCATATATTGATTGTCCGAATAATCATAAACAGTAGAACTAATATAGTGTCCTTGGTTAACTTAGTCTGCAAATAATCGTGCCTTATAAATTTGCAAATGAGGAATATGCCGATATTATTTTTGTTTACGGATTTTGTGATGGTAATGGTAGATAAGCGGCAGAGGAATACAATATTCGTTCTCCTAACAGAAAAACACCAACTGATCAGACATTTTTCAACTGTGTATCGCTATGTAAGGGAGTACGGCAGTTTTTCATCATCAAAAGTGGAACGAAATATTGTTCAAAACGTTGAGGATCAAGAAATTATCATTAATATTGTTCAAGAACACCCTGACGTAAGTACCCGACGAATAAGTGCCCAATTAGAAGTTCCTCGTGTGTGGGTTCGGAGGACTCTAAATAAAGAAAGATTACATCCGTATCATATGCAGCATGTGCAAAGGCTTCAACAGTGTAACAATGTAAAAAGCTTAGGACGCGAACTGTAGTATTGTATAATATGCCGATGATTTTTGTGTTTATATTATAAATAAATAATATGATACATCATTGGAGCAGCTGCATCTAGTAACACATAAATTGGGAGACTGGTTCGATAGAAATGGTTTTGAACTTGCGAGTAATAAATCTAATGTTTGTATTTTCACTAGACCCAACACGCCTAATATCGAATCCATTAGACTGATGAAATACACTTTCTCAGTTCAATAGCACGTAAAGTACTTGGGAATGGTACTAGATAAAAATAAAGTTGGAAACCCTTTATAGAGGAAATAATAAATAGGTGCCACAAAGGTTTAAATTTCTTAAAGATGACCACTAGAACGTGGTGGGGTGCTGACGTAGAAACGTCGCTCCTTTTTTACAAGGCTTACATAAGATCAATAATTGATTATGGCTGTATTCATTATGGGTCTGCTAGTCAGTCACTCCTTAAGCGTATTGACACATTACAAAATAATGTCGTAGAAGCTCTAGAACCCCCACTGAAACTCAGAAGAAATTTATTGAGCGAGAAACTTGTATTAAAAGTTAATATTAACAATCCTCCACTTTTAAAAAAATATCAACACTCAATACCTTCGATCTAGAAAATAAATATTGGATTAAAAGAACTCTCCACCTCTCGTATCTGCATTCCGTGAATGCTCTTACTTAGTTTCAAAAATTAAAAATAATACTATCTACTTCAACAACTTCAATTATTTTTCTCTTTTTACCGATCTGGCAGTATATGTACCACAATATAGTGAAAATCAGAGAATGAGTATAAACTCTCTAAATACAACACTCGGAAAATTTCCAGATTCCGAGCTAACATACACAGGTGCTTCCAAATCTTCTAGTGGAACAGGGTGTGCATATTATATACCTTCTAAAAATATTGAGACCAAAATAAAACTCATGCAAGAGTGCTCTATTTTTACAGCCGAAGCGACAGCCATCTGTGAAGCTATCAAATTTAGACAAAACTGTTATCCTTTCTGATTCATTATCGGTTTTTATACGAAGAGAGGTATATTTTGTGTGGGTAAAAGCGCACATAGGATTGAAGGACAACGAACATGTCGATTATCTAGCCAAGAACAGCATAGATGTAGGAATTACTTCCAATTATGAATTATGTTTCCCGGATGCAACGAATATACTTAAATCTAAATTAAGAAATCATTGGGATTATATGTGGAAAGAATCAACCTATATGAAACCAACTAAATATTTGGTGTGATATAATTAACAACAACCTAATTGGACCACAGATTCTGCCGGCAAGACCAACTACAGAGATTTATTTGGATTTCTTACAAAATATTTTTCCTGGTTTAATGTAAGGTATTAATGTAAGAGGACAATACTTCCAGCATGACGGACCTCCTCCTCCTCATTTTGGTATTGAGGTTAGAAGGCATTTGGATAATGAGTATCCAAACACATAGATTGGACGTGATTGACTCATCCTTAGCCGAATAGCTCACCAGATTTCAACCTTGTCGATTATTTTCTATGGGGATATCTTAAAACTGGCTATAGTGTCCCAATAAATACTATAGAGATCAGTTACTTTAGCAAATTTTCCTCTGTAGTGACCAAATTAGGAACAATTCTGCGCAAATTAGAAATTCTGTTGGCAATTTAAATAAATGCCAACAAAAATGTATGGAAGCTGGAGGTTCTCATTTTGAACATTTGCTCTAAGTATTTGTAATATTTCTAAATAATTCTTGTATATAATTAATGTGACCATTTTTAATTATTTGGACTATAAATGTAAGCAAATGTTCTTCTTCAAATTCCCCTTCTCGCCAAATTCAATCGGTTGTAAAAAATCAACAAATGTGCGACAAGAAATCTAATTACATGTTTATATTTAGTGATGTAGGGATTTTCATAATTGGCGCCTGATTGTTAAAAACATGCTACAGGGTGGTCTTTTTTACAGGAATCGGAAGAATCAAATTAAAAAGTCCGGCAATAGAATTTAAAAAATGGTTGGAAAATATTATAAAAAAATCTGAGGCCTTGGCTTCAAGCACATACACCGAATTTCAAGTTTCTGTATTTTTACCAGCTTGCTTTGCTTATTTCCCACTATTTACCCCAACCTCAAAGTATATTATGAAAAAAAATTATTTGTATAATTTTCCATATTTTGTATTAAATGAATCAAATCAAATCAACCACAAACATGTATAACTTCGGAAATATCAACTTTATTGCAAGAAGTATTGTTGGTACTGCACCAAAGAATGTGAAAAAAGAAATTGAAAAATGCAAACATGTTGCTATTTCTCACTTGTTGAAACCATTTCAGTTTCATAATCTGACCGGGTTACCGGATAGCAACATGGACTTTTATAATTAGTACTATGTATAAAACAAGATTATGCAAAAAAAAAACGATGGAACAATTTTGCCCACTCATGCACCAGTAGCTCCTATATATACAATGTCTTTCAATGTTTGCCTTATTTAAGAAAATTTTCTTACATCTTTTGAATCTTGCATAAATGATTGCTATTTTAGGAACCCCCAATAAAACATTTAATCGAAACACTTTAAAAGCGATAAGATAATTAAGTTTTATTTAAACTCGGGAGGTACATTTCGTGAGTAAACTACGTATATGTTTTATACAACAATGTATAAAATCCTGATAAAAAACATTTTTTTTTAAATAAATGAAACGCCTTTGAACAACAGTCGCTAAAAATTAATTAATTATGAAATAAAATTTCTCCGTCGTTGGATCAATTGGAACGTATTAAATAATATTATTTGTGAGGTAAAAATTCGTTTAATTTGGTTATTTGTTCATTTTTACACAGACCTCAAATGACATTAGGTAGCAAGGTTCAATTAACTGAACGACATTCACTGACCAAACCAGGTAAAGTTGCCAAACATTCTGAAATTTGATACGGAGCTGCAAATAGGCATACGTTTACGATCATAGAAAAAATTAATGCTAAAAAGGGGTAGGTTGTAAGGGAGATAAAATGATGCCCAAGAAAAATTAAGAAATTTTATATTTTTATTAATTAGATCATGCTAATAATGGGTAAAAGTTAGATAACTTATGTAATAAGTTGTTTCATAAGTGTAGAAACATTATTGAAAGATTAATTTTTATATTATTTGCTAAAAAAATATTAATAAAATAATGCAAACTTATTTTTCTATTCTTTAATTCTTTGGGACTTCCTGCCACATGTACTTTTTCTTTTTAAGCGGTACTCAAGGAATCTACAAAATATCACAATTAACCAGTATGTTACTTGTAAATAACCTCTACGCCTGTGACTTTTACGTCAAAGGATCAGTTATAGGTTGCTTTTTAAAAATAAATAACACATATAAGTATGAAAACTTGAAATTAAATATTTCGCCGACGTTTCGGAAATCTAATCTGTTTCCTTTTTTCAAGGCTTTTTTTGGAAAATCTTTTTTGCTGTGTATGATAAATACACAGCTCTAAGAATGTTTGCTATATTCAATATCCATAGATACCTACTATTTACATAGAACTGTTGATATAGTTAACAGTTTTATCAAACATTCTTAGAGCTGTGTAAATATCATACGCAGCAAAAAACATTTTTCAAAAAAGCCTTAAAAAAGGAAACAGATTAGATCTACGAAACGTCGGCGAAATATTTAATTTCAAGTTTTTATAGGTACTTATTTGTGTTGTTAATTTTAAAAAAGCAACCTCTAACTGATCCATTGACGTAAAAGTCATATGCGTAGAGGTTGTTTACCAGTAACATACTGGTTAATTGTGATATTGTGTAGATTCCCCGAGCACCGCTTAAAAAAATACATGTGGCAGGAAGTCCCAAAGAATTGAAAAAAAAATTAAAGTAATGTCACAAATAACATTTAGAGTATAATGTAAACTTATGATTAAATATTTTGTATGTGAAAATGCAGTTAACGACTTATCTAAAGATTCTTAGAAACAATCAGTTTTGATACGAAAATAAGTTAAAATATTAATTTCATAGTGCCTCAAACCCTATAACTATCATGATAGGTATGTATAATGACAATGAAAATTTTATCACTTGGTGTAGCTGTATTGATTTTAAGGGTTTCTTGACATAAATCTATTGAAAGGGTAGTACACTATATTGTATAACTTACTCTAACTATAAGTTGCTCTACAATCAAAAATTATTTAAAAACGTTCAATTTATCTTCGCTCCGTTCCTTGAAATTTGCCGGTGTAAATTTAGTATTCCATGATCACATGAAATTGTAAAACATGTGATAAAGCAAATAGTAAAAGCTGCCATAACACAAATTTGTATCTCATAGAACACCAGAAATAGAAAATAACAAATAAAACTTACTCCGACGGGCTTACATTTTTTTTAAAGGGGATTTCCTATCATTCTTATTTGTTTAATTTTTGGAGTTTTATGAGGAACAAATTTGTATTATAAGTCCTTTTCTTAATTGTTCCGAAATGCTCCTTAATTTCACGAACTTGTAGTAATTAATAATCCCAAATGTTTGGCACACGTGAACATCTGATGCTAAATTCTATTCTCAATTTGCAGGAGATAGGAAACCAAGAAAACCTCTCATCGCATAGGGACAAATTTATATTTCCTAAGGATAGAAAGTCCGGCCCAGACTCAAGAATAATCGGAGGTAATGAGGTAACACCGCATTCATATCCATTTCAGGCAGCTCTACTTATATACACTCGCTCTGAAGTCTACTTCTGCGGGGGAACATTGATAACACAACGCTATGTATTAACTGCAGCTCACTGTGTAGATACGTAAGTAAAGAGTTAAGTAGTATGAGGACGGGCGCTTCACCTTTCATGTCGACGTCATCTGGTGATGATTGAAACAATTTCAATCATCTGCTGATGATGTCAACATGATTGATGAATGATAAAGCTAGGATCTGAGTGCAGTGTTGAAATGCTTTGATGTTTGTGGAAACTGTTTCATCGTCAGTGCCGTGCCAAGTGTTCTACGTCTTAATAGTAGCATCTACAAAATATGATAATTATCCAATATATTACCGGAAAATAGCATTTATTTTACGTTTGAGTTAATAAATTCAATAGGACAATTGCTATGAATACTAATAAGAATATAAACTTAAATATTTTGGTTCCTCCCTCAAAACTTTATTAGTGAATTTTTGTGCTGTGTATATTAATAACACAGATTTAAAAATACGTGCTTGTTATATTTAATATCAACAGTAGTACACAGGGCGGTCGAGAGAAAATCGGGGCCCGGGGGTAGTAACATACGACTCCCACCAATATTCGATATAGTTTCGAAGAGCGCGGGAGATATTCCTTGACAATACAATTTAAGAATATGATCATTTATTAGGTACTCGTTGTATTTGATCATTTCAAAGTATACCTCTCTTGTTCTAGCTAATGCAACTGCAGTCAAAATTTGCGTTTGCTTCTCCAACTTTAGAGTAGCTATTCTGTATCGGAGTAATGTGGTGTGAGCACATGTTTTCTTGGGAAAGTGGGTGGCGATCTCTTGAAACCCAAAATAACGTATCCGGTAATTGTGGGAGCGGTCACATCACGCCAAGAATCGAGAAATTTGCTTCTCTTGGTAAATTGTAGGGAACGAAACCGTTCACGCTTGAGAGGATGAACGTATAACCTCACTTTTGGGCAAACTGTCATTTTATTTGAAGTAGTTTCTTCCGGGTTTTGCCGCGGTCGTCGAACTTGACTTGACGTTTCGCTGATCATGCTGTCAGCTTCTTCAGAAGGGTTCCAAAGACTGTCTTTGGAACCCTTCTGAAGAAGCTGACAGCATGATCAGCGAAACGTCAAGTCAAGTTCGACGACCGCGGCAAAACCCGGAAGAAACTACTTCATTGGACAACGGCCGTGAATTTTATTTGGATGCCAGTGGCATGATATTTGTTTATTCTTGTGTAAGATCATACAATGAGTTTTGTGTTACTTAAACTGTATGGATTAAAGGACGATGAATATTGCCGATGTACTAAATTATCAATGAGGCACTATGAGACCTTCAGATTAATCAGATTGCTGGAAAGAATCCTCAAAAAGAACTTCATTGCATGAGCGATCCCTTCGGCTTAGCAGATAGGACTTTTATAATTAAGTAAATAGAGAACATACTTGGGGATATTATACAAGTCAGATTATGTACAATCCAATTATTATATTACAAATTAAATTCACTTTTCTCCATTGCTCCGAAATATTTTTATAAATTTCCAGGGACAGCATTTAAAATTATTGTTACTCTTTCCCACATTTTTTAGCATCTCTTTATGAACTGATTTGTAAATGTTCCACAGAAGCCGTAGTTGTTTTTCCACCCATTTAATCAAAATATATTTTATCCACAATCACATATAATTGGAGTTTTATCCACACTTATGAAGCATATAAAGTACCGCTTTATCCACTAGTGGAATAGTGAAAAATACAATCTTAAATCAATTACATTTTATTTAATTTTTATTAATATTAATATTAACATTAATATTAATAGACATTTCCTTAATTGTTTTATCTTACTTCAATTCGTTTCCATTAATAACAAATTTGTAGTTATCATCGGTTTCAGAACATATAGTGCTTGTCGAAGTTTTTGATAAATCTGTAGAAACAATGAATGTCTCCTCTTGTAAGGAACGATTAGTACCAGGACTACCTTGGATTTTCCTTGCGATATCAAGCTTATTGGATATAGAATCCTCGATATAACTTCTCCACCCACCATGTCGTTTAATTATTGCTAGGTCAACACCTTTATTAGCCAGTAAAGTTATTGAAGTTCGCCTCATGCAATGGCCGCTATAAGTTTCTGCGTTTGCCAGATTCAAAAATGATTCGTCCTCTAATTTAAACTTGCGTGGATAAAACGCTATATAAAACACTTATACAATAAATAACTATTAAGGAACTATTCATCGGGTTGAAACGGATTTTTGATGTTGTTATTCCTAGCCTAATGGAAAATTATGCCACTGTTACAAAGTAACAGATATTGCACTCATTTTGAATGTCAGAAAGTCGCATTTTTAGAAGATGCATTTCCCATCATACAACGCACGACCTTCGATCATGGCGTTGCTACAATTCTATTCGTGGAAATGTCGGAGCAACTGTTGGCATCGCTGGAATAATCACTTCACGTCCCCGCGTAGTCACTGTAGTCACAGAATAGTATTTTTGTTTCCCTGGGACGGGATCCTGAGTGAGCTCTCTCCTCTCACGACGAATACTCACATTCACCAAAATTACAGAATAGCTACCCAGGTAGAACCCGGGCCTCCTCAAGACCACCGGGACCACTCAAAGAACTCCGGGCCCGAGGTGAAACACCCCCGACCCCCCCCCCCCCTCTCGACGGGCCTAGTGGTATATTTTCTAAATTATAAAATTTATCAAAATTAATTAGCCACAAGTTGAAATCACGAAGCTTGTCGTTCACGTTATCATCTTTTAATTTCCTAATGAAATCGACTCGAGGACAACAGAATGGCACTTTGGCATTGGTATAGCATTTGAAAGGAGTTTTCTGTAAAATAACAATTATTACTTCATATAATTTTAACATTGTAATATAATAGTCTTGCTAATCGACAACACTACTTCAGCAGCCGGATAGACTAACAACATAAACTACAAAATCGATTACGCCATAAACTTACCTTCGGAGTACATACTATGCGCTAGTATTTAGAAAAATAGAAAGTGATAAGTACATAAATTGATAACGTGAACGACAAGATTCGCGATTTCAACTATAACCAAATAATTTTTTTGCTATCAACTAGTATGTACCTAGTATATGTAATAAAATGTAATATGGAGCAAATCGGTATTATTTTCAAGTGCATATATTTCTCTAATATTATAAAATTAAAAACATCATGCGTGTTATTATTATTATCATTCAAATATCTGTATCTCGGTCCGTTTTCATTGACGAGAAACAAATAAAAAACAAAACTATATACTTAGTCCCTTCAAATTAGGAAAATTGAGGGAAATTTTTCCTACAGCTAAGCTACCCGTATAGAAAGTTGTCTTGGGGTTGTGTTAACATATTTTTCACCAAGCGCATGAAAAATAAAGGGTTGTTTTTTAGATATAGATACATATATATGTTTTTTTGGCCATTTTGGCGGTATTTTGCGTATTGCTGCAAAACTATGCATTTATTAGAAAATATTACCTGATTTGATATTGTAGATCTAGCGATTCTCTACAATTTTTGTTGTGCCGCTAGAATGCGCTGAAGTTTATGTAAATGTATAAATATTTTGGTGTTTGATTTTAAGCCAAAACTATACATTTTACAAAAAAATATCAAGATATCAAAGTTGAAGATAAAAAGATTCTCGACAAATTTTCTTCTTTGTTCTTTTTTCAAAGTCGCGTGGTTTTGCCGCTAGAGGGTGAAAAACATTTTTTTAAACACTCTTGAGCGGATAAAAAAAATATAGGCATCGTAAACAGCTGTAGTATTTTGCTCCTCTACCTCCCTCTACTCAATATTTATTACCGGCTAAGCTAATATAGATGACATTAAGGGTCACATATACAAAAAGGTCCATCACGACCACTACAGCTGAATGCGCGTAGTTCAGACTATTAGATGCACCGTTCTATGCACAGCTGTGTAAGAAATGAACGATGGGTTTCAAACAAAAAATTTTTTTTTGCTCTCCAAATTTTTATATAATTGACGAGTACTTTAAAAAAATGCATAGTTTTGCCTGTATATCAAAAATATATGCGCTATATTTTTTTTCCGCTCAAGAGTATTGAAAAAATGTTTTTCGCGCTCTAGCGGCAAAACCGCGCGACTTTGAAAAAAACAAAGAACAAAATTTGACGAAAATTTTCTTCTCTACAACTTTGATATCTTGATATTTTTTTATAAAATCCATAGTTTTGGCTTAAAATCAAACACCAAAAAATTTATACATTTACATAAACTTCAGCGCGCTCTAGCGGCGTAACTAAGCGGAATTTGAAAAAAATGAAGAGAACAAAAATTGTAGAAAATCGCTAGATCTACAATATCAAGTTAGGTTATATTTTCTCAAAAATGCATAGTTTTGCAACAAAACGCAAAAAACCGCCAAAATGGCCATAAAACATATATATGTATCTATATCTAAAAAACAACCCTTTTTTTCATGCGCTTGGTGAAAAATATGTTAACACAACCCCAAGACAACTTTCTAAACAGGTGGCTTAGCTGTAGGAAAAATTTCCCAAAATCAGTGATTTTTTTCTAATTTGAAGGGACTACATAGATAATATATAGATAATTTTACTACACAAAGCCACAATTTTTTTTTCAAAATTATCGTTTTAAAAGATATTTACTAAAAGCATGCAGATTTCTTCTACCCTCTACTTCCGGTAGGTAGGTAATTCCGTTAAAGAATTTCATTTCATACAGTATATATTTACCGATTATACGACTGCAAAATTTTAGCCAGTCATGCATTTTTATGTAATTGGACATTATTTTCCCTGTACTATTATTGGATAAAACATTTTACAGGATGTACATTGTACGCGTTTGGTATTACCAACGATTTTATAATGTCATCGAAAGATTTATACTTCAACCTTTAATTTGCTGTTTTTTACAAAATCCTTTTATGAGCGGCTTGGTGCCTTTCTGATGAGTTCAGAATAAGAACGAAAAACGTTTCAAAGGCTAAGCATTTCCAAAAAGAGAATGATAGATTTCGTGAAAATGTAATCCATTAGAATGTACAAATTTTTTTAAGAAGAAATAAATTCATTTTATGCCTTTGTTCTCATTTTTAACTGAATCTTCATATAACGTAGGGGTTATGTAGATATTAGTTTAACCTGCATGACCGTAGGGGACTGTGTGGATGCTAGTGGTTGAATGAGAATTTTCAAACAAGAAATTATATAAATGCATTTAAGGAATTTTAATTTGCTGGCATAACCAGAAGTTAGGTTATCGAAAGAATGCAAAGATTTCATTAATATTTGTACACATAGCTTTTCTCTTAGTGCCCACATATAGTTATTTTTTCTGATGTTTGCAAAATCCTATAAAGAATATGTTTCAAGATAATTAAAGCAAACAAATAATAATTAACTTTTAAACAATATCCTTTGGGTTACAATTACTGAAAAATTTCATGACATTTTCAGGTCCCCAAATCCGGCTTTGTACATCTTAGTCGCGCTAGGTGCCCACGATATATCCGTAACAGAGACCAACTCAGTTATATACAACAGCACCGAATGGGTCCATCACAGCGGATGGAACGAGGATCTTCTACAAAACGATGTAGCTTTAATTAAACTGCCAAGCAATGTTCCTCTAAATGACTACATTCAGACAGTACGCTTTGCAAACGGTACTGACACATATGAAGATGTTGCTTCAACTGCAGTAGGATGGGGTCAAACGGAAACTTCAGTTTCAGTTAGCAACGTCTTGAGACATGTCGATGCCAGGATTTTATCAAATGTCGAATGTGGAGCTGCAGATCCTGACTTAAATGCGGTATGTATGTTGGTATAAATGGAAACTCTATCTCTATTTGCAGACGACAAGAATATTTACAAGAGTACATGATTTCCTTATTTAATTGAGGACAAAACCAGACTACAACCAATATCTCTTCTTCGTAAGAGAAGAGTAATATTTCCGTCTGGAATATTCTTGTCCTCTATAGATAGAAATATACTTTCTATGTCACTGTTGCCTGGAGGCCAATTATTGACAACGTTCGAAAATTGACGATTTTGTTTTTGGCGAAGTTCCGATAGCGAATATTAGTATTATTAAATGGGTTCTCTATGAAATGTCGATCGTTCGAAATATAACTACTAACAAATTTAGCACTAGGGCATTTATGCAACACAGTTGGGAAGTTGTCCCATCTGTGTTCGTCGTCGAGTCTCATAGGGTCAAGTTTAAAAAGACCGATGTATGAATTAATATTGCACATACGTTTTCACTATCTCTTGCACACAAACTTAAAGCCATAGCCTAAAGACATTGTCCATGCATGTCTACCAAGATTCTTTCCCACTTCTTTTGACGGAAATATGAAATGTACACTGAGGAGTGAGAAACATAGTCATAAGCTCAGCGACTCTCAAACTGTGTGGGATTTGACGACGAATATTATTTATTTCCGTGGACTAACACCACTCTAAATATGAAAAACGTCTTTATATGAAATATTTAAGTTATTTTTAGTGGTAAATAGTGGATATTCATCCGTCAAACGAAGAATGTCAAACCATTAAGTCACAATTTTCTAGTATGTAGATATTACACGTTATAGAGCAGAATGAACAGGATCGCGTACCTCAATCGGTAAGATAATAATATAAATGGGGTTGTTGCGACGTACGAATTCACGATAACCCAACGCACACGCACAAACTGATCCATCAAAGACTCCCCCTGTCTTTTTCGAAAGACGGTGACAATAACAAACCCAGACAAACCACGCGACTGACAAAATACAACTCCACAAAAACCACACAACCTACTATCTCTTCATTTCACCAACTTTTCGCCTGCTGAGAAGCGGTACAAGAACCCCATAAAGGAGCAGTGATGTGCCTCGGCCAAATAGATTTAAAGCAGTGTTTTGATTATTTTCCCTGCACATATCATCAGTCACCTCATATCCATAAACCTCCTCATTTACAATTTTTTTTTCACTTTTTTCTAAAAAGACACCCTATTTAAAACAGGCATAGATTGGATAAAAATTCTTTTCGCGGCGACCAGAATAATTTAAGCATTGTACTTTGGGTCTCCGGCCATACCATCTGGCGGTTGACATGTTTTTGTTTATTTTTGTAATAATCAAACTGTCATAAAATATTTAAATATTTAAGACCACTAGGTAGACCTAGGAAATGCTGTATACAATAGTTAAACAAAACAAAAAATGTTAAATTGGAAATTGGGGTTGTTGCGAGATTGATCCCCAAGCACTTTTACTTTTTTTTATTTAATTCATTGTTAAAATTTTAATAATTTTCCATCTAAAATTTTTGTTTTATTAAACTGCGCCGCGAGTTTTGTTAAAATTATATTTTCCCAAAAAATGTGTCTTTTATTACTATTAGCGCGTGTTTATCTCTAATAAAATCTACTTTCTTACGTTATGTATTAATACACTAATGGTGAAACGTGCGTCGAGTAGATAAATTGTTCAAGTGTAGTGTTTTAGTGTTTATGAAAACGTGTCAATGCGTTGTTCTTTCAGAGTTGTTTTAATTTATTTGCTTTATAATTATTGTTAATTTTTTAATATTTATTTTGTCAACTAGAATTTTTATTTATTACCTATAAAAGAAAAATAATTTATTTTCGTTATTCTCATAGAGATTTCAGATTTTTTTTATTATATAAAATATTTTATTTTCACTGATATCGTTTTCCCTACTAATTCTAGGATCCTATCCTTTCCTGGCAAGAAATACCCAAACCTTCCCGTGTCTCTTGCTGGACTATAGCCATATTAGTTTTTGATTTCTTTTTCTGATCACTCATTGTTATTGACTGAATTGGGCAATTCATTTTTTATTATCAGTTTCATTTGTGCCCGAACCTATATACCTACAGTGCCCGTCGTAAAGTTGGCTACATATGGGAAAAATCTGTATTATTGAGATTTATAACAAATACTATATTTGGGGTTCATTTCTTTTTTTACATGCAAATACCTTTATTCAACTAAAATATATAAAGTTTTTGTCGAAACTAATCAAATATTTGTAAAATAGACAAGAGTTTATGATTTTTTATATAGTAATTAATGGTAGGGGTAAAATTTGCACTTTTTTATTTTCCTCATATCTGCTTCAAAATTTATATATGGGGTAATTTTTGTGTCCTATATGCACTTTTTCTTCATAAAATTTTTCGATATCTTAACAATTTTTTACAGTCCTGCCAAACCGGTGATCACATGACATGTATCAAAATGTAATTTTTTGTTGTTGGACATGCATAAACGAACCCCCAATAGAGTTTTTTCAAAAATGTCAAAAATACAATTTTTTCCCATATGTAGCCAACTGTATGGACACTGTGTAATCAGAATTCCACTAAAATTGTGAAGTAACTAAATTAATAATCTTAACCATTGATGATAATATTTTTCCTATTTTTTAAAATTATTTAGAGACATCATTGCTGAGAACTGTTTGAGAACTACTGGCAGTTCTTATGCATCAAATAAAATCTTAGTTCAGACGTTTTAGCGGCCATGACACAAGTCTGTTTAAATTGTACCCGACTCTACTCGCAGTTTCCGGTGTTAATCTACTTGTGGAGTACTCTATACACTCCTATTATAATTAACTAATCATATGTGATTTCATTAGTATGCCAAGACATACAGAAACACTTATCGCAATACTATTGGGATCCAAATTAAAATACAGTCGCCCAACTAACTATCGCTCAATAATCCCACTATATTAGTCATTTTTTACGAGCGTTCTGTTAGGCTTTAATTATAACTGTTTGGTGCTATCAACTTTAATTTTAAGAACGCATCTCCTCAAAATTTCTCGGATAAGATCTGCATCAATCTGTGAAACAAAAATTAACGAATAAGTTTCAAGGAAAACAGAATTCTATTAATAGGTACATTTACCTTAAATATACAATGTGTTCGCGGCTTGTGAGAAAACATTGGTCTGTAATTGTCGGGAAAAAGTTATTCTTGGTGGAACGCCTGTATTTTCTTCAATCATAAATGTACTAATTCGTAGATAATTCCTTAGTTAAAGTGATAATCCATTTAATTTTAATTTACAGTTGATTGTGCCCACTCACCTATGCATATCCGGGGCAGGAATTAAAGGCACTTGCAGCGGAGACTCTGGTGGACCTCTCTTAGTAAATGGAACACAAGTGGGGATTGTTTCTTTCGGATTTACAAATTGCCTGCTGGGAATGCCCTCAGTCTTTACCAGAGTTACAGCGTTCAGTGACTGGATTGAACAGAATTCAAGAGATGGAGCCAGCTCCTTTGAAAACCTCTATTATCCACTCATAGTATCAGTAGTGCTGTCCCTATACCATCTGTCCAAAAGTATGTGAACACAGATCTTTGACCGTGGATTAATTTATAAAAAGCTTTATTACTTATTTACCTTGTGATACAAATGAGCTTTTTCCCTGTTATTCATGCTACCAAATAATCATTAGTTTAATACTTACGGGCGCATATTTATTGGGACTGTTTAAGCATAAATGAAGCGACATGGGACAGATCTGTCAACCGGCCTGCGATGCAGCCAGCCCGTCGCGCCGGTTACATAAAACGATTAATCAAAGTCAGGAATAAATATTCAACTAATAAACATAAATATTGTACATCAGAGTCGTCGGTTGTTTATACTTCTGGTTTTATAAATATAGATTAACGTGGCCCTAAACATCGCATCACAGGAAACATTTACAAATTGTGTAAAATGTATTCATTTCTTATCGTGTTTGTATTATTAATATTAATTTAAACATTTTGTTTACTTGCCATTACTGTGACTAGACATGCCAGATTTTAAAGAAAAATCTTAAATGAAAATCGTATTCGAAGTGAAGAATATAATACAACTTCAACCAAAATAAATACGTTCTACTTGATAGTTTGTAACCAAGTCCTCGTTCAGTTCTTCAAGTCTCCTCGGATGAGTTTACATAACCGAACGTGCCATTTTCGCAAACAAAGTGACACTATTCAAGTCCTGCCGATTCTTCAACATAAATATGACATTGTCAGTCCGATTCTAAGTTCACCTAATATACTGCTTTTAATATTTTATATGTATCTTTATGTATGGTATGCTAAGATTTCATATTGTACTTGTAACCCGTGGTAATTATAATACCCTTATTTCAATAAAAGTTTTATACATGTTTCATTAAAAAAATGGTTTTATTTTTATTACATTCTTTAAAATAGTAAAACAGTTTCCTAATGCTAATGAAGACTTCATACTACCTATTAAACTGTAAAAACTCATAGCAACTATACTAGAATATATTAAATTTATTATAGATAAATCAGGTTAAACCTTTTTTAATTAACTTGACATCGGCTTCAGTACACTAGAGTCTTCAAAACGACTCCAAACTACTGTTTGCACGTGTTAATCACGAATTTGGTTTTCGCTTCCAGCTTTTTCATGCCATATTTGGATAGCTCCATTATGGTGCTGATGGATTTATTTTCTGTAAAAAAACAATTAATTAATTACTAAAATAATTATAACACCTCTGCTTCTTATTTTGCAGGAAATAATAAAATAATCGTTTAAGGGTATTAATATTATTATTATTCTTACTTCAGAATTATTATTATTATTATTTAATTACATAACAACACGTAGTTGCAAATTTCCTGTTTTAAAATATATGTTTTATTCACTACTTAAACCTATACGCCACAAAATCGTAACATGTCTGATTTTTTAAATTGTCCATGCTGTATAAAAAAAATCGAAGCTCTAGGAATAGCACGTATTATAAGCCATTTTTTTGTGTGCAGATACTAGCCTCCATGACTGATCAATTGATGTCAAAAACACAGGGGGGTATAGCGGGTTTCGATTTGTACCACCATAAAACCCTTTGTATTGTGTACTCTGGAAGTTTCTCTTTCGTGGTAAAACTTGTTTGGGAACCTTCTGAGAAGTTGGTAATTTTGGCCAGCTTTTAAGAACTTTAACCCACTGAGCGTTTCCAGAATGAAAATGGAAATAACTGTAAGAATTCCATTGCCAAAAAAAGCGGTTTGAATGAATCACGAATTCTTGCTTTACACAGATAACGAACAGCACGCTTTCTTATTACAAGAATCCTATTTATCAAATAATTACTGCTTACACCCCAGAACTAAATACCGTATCTCAAATGTGATTCAATTAGTGCAAAGCATGCAGTTTTAGCAGTCATGAAGCCCAGTTCATTTGAAACGACTCTGATTGCGTAGCAATCAGATGCTAGCTTATTCCTGTGGTTAACACCATGATCTTTAAACTTTAAGTTGCAGTTGATATTTAAACCAAGAAATTTTGAGCACGACTTATTTTCAAGTAGATGGTTACCGAGTGAGATATCTATTAGATCACAACGAAATGTCAAATTTGTTTTGTTGACATTAAGAGAAAGCAAGTTAGAGTTAAACCAATCTTTCACCTTATTTACATTGGAACACATTTGCTCCCAGAGGGTATTCTCATCTTTACTATGCCACAATATTGTGGTGTCATCAGCATTAATGTCAATTTCAGTCTCGTCGTTAACATATAGCAAAAACAAAATTGGGCCAAGACGGGAACCTTGAGATATGCCATGAATTAAATTAAATTTGTTGGAGTATGATGACTTCTTAACTACTTGGCTGCGGCTTGACAAATAAGACCGGAACTAGTTTAAGGTACTGCTTCTGAAATCATAGTGTTCAAGCGTTTGCAACAATATTTCATACTGGACGCAATCAAAAGATTTTGACAAGTCACAGAATACTGCCACAGCAGACTGTCCACCGTTGATTTCAGAGTAGACCATCTTTAGAAAGGTAAACATAGCATCGTTAGTATTTTTATTTTTTTTGGAACCCAAGTTGCTGATTACTTAATATCTTGCATGCAAACAAAAATTCAACAACTCTTTTTTTTACTAGCTTTTCAATAATGTTTGCCAATGAAGACATGGGATGAAAATTAGATGGATCTTCTAATGCGGCCGTGTTTAATTCATCGTTTTTTAAAAATTACTGGGCCTTATATATTCATAATCAGCTATCTCATCATAAATGTAGATGATAGCGCTACGACTAATTTTCAATATTTTACCTATTATTAATTTTCTTGTATTTTGGAGCGATTTCAACGCCTTTGCGGCAAAATTCGATATTTTTTGTTTTTTAAAATATTATTCTAAAGATAATTAGAAAAGATTTCCAAGTTAATTCATTCATTAGACGAGGATCTCGAGGTTTTGCCATTTTAAAAGCTTTTATTTAACTTGCTTTGTTGTCTGCCTGTCTGTCTGCTACAAATCTTGCACTGCTTTTAAATTTTGCACACGTATGTAGGTCCGGTGACAAGGCGACATAGTATATCTAATATTGTTATAAATCCAAGATATAAATCCCAAGATAGCGGATTACCTTTTTCTTCACAACTCCCTTGATCTGAGTATCAAATTAAAGGATTTGACGAGTAAATGCTATAAACTATGTGACGTCAATTTAAATCCAATATGGTGGACGTACTAGGATCCGGATTATTTTTCTCTCCACAACCCCCTTGATATGGGTATCAAATGAAAGGGCTTAACGAGTAATGAACGATAAACGTAACTATAAATCCAATATGGCGGACACCCTAGGATGAGGGATTACCTCTTCCCTTACAACCCCCCTGACAAATATTTGTACATGTTCATTGACTATTCTATCAAAATGGGCTTACAAAAGCACATATTCTTATGTAATTTAATGAACGAAAAAGATGAAAAGATTTAAAAGATTTATAAATACATCCAATTGTTTAATTGACTTTTACGATTTATGATACTATTCTGGAAATTCCATATCTTTTACTAACATTGTAAACCTATTTATTTTATCACTGATAAAAAAACTAATCCTGGAAACCAAGAATTACTTTGATAGCCTTGTCTCACGGGAAATAATCTTATACTTATGATCAAAGTCAAGATAACAGAACCTTGCCATTAACTTTAACGATAAATGTCTAAGTAGTTCAATGTTGATTATGCTTTTAATCAATTTTCCTATACTTTGTGCCAGAGACGAAAATGTGATGAACATAGCCATAAAATAATAATAACAATAATAGTGGCAAACAATTGTAGAATATCGTAAAAATGGAAAACGTGCACACGAAATTTATAATGAAAGATTTCCAGAATTTAACTTACTGTATGCAGTTATGATAATAAATGTTTTTACTTTCTGAGATATTTTTAAGAACGTCGTAAATAATTTTCTCTTGCAATTTTCAAAATAAACGGCTATCTTGCAAGAAACATATGATTGTTCTTATCCAACAAGGGGTTGTCGGTAGTTTTTGTTTTTTTTTTACTACTTTTTGTGAAAGAGAAGGCTTGTTTTACTCTATTTTACTCATGAGACGTGAACGTGAAAGTGAAAAATAAATTTATGTCCTTTTTATTCTTGGTCTTTTTTCGACAGGCACTCCCTCAAATAAAGTAAAACAAGCCTTCTCTTACACAAAGAGTAGTAAAAAAAAACAAAGACTACCGAGAAATCCTCGTTGGACAAGAACAATCATACGCTTGTTGCAAAGTAGCCATTTATTTAATGAAAATTGCAAAAAAAAATTATATGCGACGTTTTTAAAAATTTCTCAGAAAGTAAAGACATTTATTATCATAAAAAATACTTGGTAACGTGGAAGAAAAGCAAATTTGACGAAAAAAAAATTTGCTTACACCGAGGATCGAACCCGACAGCCCACTGTGCGTCAAATCGTACTATTTTCACGTTGAGAGAGATTTTTTTAACGGTCAAAGACGCCTATAACTCTTCAGGGCTTGAATATTTTTTGTAGAACTTTTTGAAGTTGATGAAAAAACTTGTTAGCTTTCATTTGCACCAAACCTCGTATCCAAAAAGTTGTTAATAAAGAATCAATCAAAACAAATTTATTTTTAAATTATAGTGTACAAAAAATTTGTCTTTCCCAGACAATCGAGGAGCCAGCCAGACATCCATAGCATTTCAGACCACGGCACTTGAATGACTGGACGGGGCGAGGCCAGGTCAGACTTGTAAGAAATCAAAACAAATGTTATCTTCTGTTTGCAGAATGCAAAATAACTTAGGAATATGTAAAAGAAAAAGTAAACTTAAGATAATTAGTATAAAATGCAAAAAGCACGTGTATAAATAAAATCTCTAAGATATATATGACTGATTTATACGGGAAAATTGCTGGCTAAAAAACCCGTTCTAAGTAATTATAACGAGAGAGAGAGCGGCTATGTTAGACCGCACAATTTATGATTTAAAATATTAAGATTTTTCAAATGGTTCTAGTATTTAAGATAAAATATTATTAGGAAGAGAAAAATTTAGAAAAATCAACAAAAAATGACAAACAGAAACGAAGGAGGGAAACAGTTAAAGATTAGAAATTGTGTTTGACAGATTTTATAGTTATAGATAAAAAAGATTAAAGGATTTTATATAGGTTGCCGGAAGATGGGCAACGCTTGGTATGGTAATTTGTGTTTTATACGAAAAGGTGCATTATGCTCTCTGATTCGAGTAATGTTGCTGGTAAGTGGGCTATAACCAAGTTTGAATTGGTAAAATTTTTGGGATGTAACTTTGATGTAGTCCGCTAGTGGTACTATGTCGTGACAACAACTTAGAGCCTCTCACGTAATATCACTTTTATTTCCGGTTCCGGTTATCCGATCAAGTTCCTTTTGATCTCAAAATTTTCCTTTTTCCAAGCACTTTCATATGCACAAAACCCCATTTCGATACGCTTACTCAGACCCGAGATATTCCATTTGTTAATTTGCAAAATTAACTTAGACTTTAAATAAACAAAAAGTTGTATACGTGCAAACTTCTATGGGGGTTAGGCCCGACATCAATATTTATCGTTTTCGCCTGTGACTTTTACGTCTACAGGCGTAGAGGTTATTTACAAGTAACATACTGGTTAATTTTGATATTTTGTAAATTCCCCGAGCACCGCTTAAAAAGAAAACATACATGTGGCAGGAAGTCCCAAAGAATTGAAAAAGGAAAAAAATTAATATAATGCCAAAAATAACATTTAGACAATTATTTGACCATGAAGCTCGTGGTTTAGGAAAATTTTTTCATACGAAAATCTTGTTCGGCGGAATTTTTCTATAAGAATCCGTTGCTAACTCAAATTGTATACAAAATTCGTAAAATCACCTTTTTTTTGCCCCAGGCAGACTCGCCTAATTGTGCAGATTTTAAACTACACATCGACGAAATGGAAATGAACATCAGTTTTTTTAGAATTGCATTTGACGTTACTATGACAACGTCATGAGTGATGACAAATAAAGAAAAAATCGGAAAGTGACACAGTGTAATAATAATACAAATTTGGCTTTTCTGCAATGAAAATAAAGTTAGCTAGATCCCTAAGAGGAAGGCAGTGATCTTATAACAAGGTAATGATAGTAGTAACAATCTAATATCTTTGTGAAATTAAACAACATATGAAATTATGTGTAGTAGTATTATACGTGAATACAAAAAGGCCCGAAAGTCACGTAAGGCTGTTTAAAAAAATTTTAAAAAAAGAAATAGAATTTCTTATTACAGGTAAGGTTGAAACAAGTATGCGATTAAAGATTCTTGACAAAAATTGAACAGTCATTAAAAAAAACTGCCACCACAGGAGACAGGAACTATACAGGCGTACCTTTGATATAGGTGGGTCTAATTTTTTTGACCACGAGGCGGCAGCAATATTAGTAGGGAACCGAGCAACGTGAAAAACGCATGTAAAAAGAGGCCTATACCACTTGAGGATCGAAAGAAACTGAAAATGGTTTCCCATAGAAAATCATCTGCCGCGTTCGAATGTTGAGGTCGCGGTAATATTCGGAATTGCGAACACCCCCTAAGAGTCAATTTTGGCCCAAAATCGAAAATGTATTTATTTATTTATTTATTTCATCAGCCCTCGTTTACAAAGATACTTTGCATGAGTATTGTCAATATAAATTAAAGTTACAATATATGTGTGTAAAAGACATTGTAATACACTATAGTATATGAATTAGTATTTGATAAATAACACAGAAGATAGTAATACACTAAATAAATAATTTTACCATAATGAAACACTGTAAGAAAAAACAATAAAATACAGGATAAAAAGTATATAAGAAAATGCATAACCTAAGTATTTTGTACAACGACTTTGAATTCGTCCAGTGTATATATTGTATTGATTATAAGAATTTTTTAAAGCTTATTTCTAAATTGTTTAGTCGAAGTTGCATTTTTTATATCCTCAGGAAGCATATTGTAATAGTGAATGCCAGCGTATTTTGGCGATCTTTCGAAAAAAATGTGCGAGTGTTTTGGTATCTGGTAACTTTTCCTTTCTCTAGTATAGTATTTGTGATTATCTTCCTGTTTTTTATAGGCGTGTCTGTTTTTATAGACGAAAGTCAGTAACTTCAGAAGATATATGGAAGTGACCGTTAATATTTTATTTTGTTTGAATGCATCTCTACAGGTTTGTCTGTAGGGTATGTTAAATATCATTCTCATTATTCTCTTTTGTTGTATAAGAATTCTACTACATGATGACGATTGTCCCCAAGCAATAATATTATAGCAAATAATAGGGTAGACTAGGGCATAATATACGGTTGTCAATAGTTTTTTGTGTAGACTATTTTTTAATGTTAAAATAGGAAAGTACGATTTATTCAATCTTTCGCATATTTTGTCTATGTTTTCTGTCCAGTCAAGATGCTTATCTATAACAACTCCTAGAAAAGTCGTGCTGTTTGTGAATTCTAGGGTTTCCCCGTTAATATTTAAGAAACAATTATCTTAGTAAGGGGTCCAAAGCATTAAAAATTAAAATGACCCATTCCAACAAGGTAAATAAGTTTTGAGCTCGCATATCGAAAGAGGGTCCTAATGGGCATCAGAAATGGCTTGTTGGACTTTTGTTGAGGATTGCACAACTTCTCCACAAGAAAAAAAAGATGGCGGAATGTTATTTCAAGAATTCGTGTTTTTACATATACCTCTCGCTAGAAAATTAACTGCATGCGATATTGATCTGATTTTTTTTCTTTACATACTACTGACATGGGCGCATATGTCTGTACTAGTAGAGTTTCAAAATCACTTACGGTTTTTTTCTAATTAAATCCTAAATCACAGGAACGAAATTTGTGTGTTTGAAATTTCGACGTGCGGACAACTACATTAAAGGTTTAATTTTCTTATATATTATATGCGAATGAAATATGGTCTAAAGATCAACAAAGTTTTTGCAAAAAAAATTAACTCGATATCTCATACAGTTTTCGAGTTACAGATTTTTTAATTCGATCGTAATAATGTCTTGTTATGATAACGCGCAACGTGACAGCTGCGGCAGGATTCGGTCTGTGTAATTGTGGATAGACATTAGTCTAATAACTAATTTGATTAAGGTATTATATTACTATTAATCAGTAGGTCACCAATTGTCTGAAAATTAGACAATCATTTATGTGTTATGTTACAACTACGTGATTTTAAAATAGAGTCTGTTAAAATATAGATGCAGAAATAATGGTTTAATGATTACTGAAAAAAGGAAACTTTGAAGTACGTCCAATTTGCTTAGAAAATTTTCAGTTACGTCATTTTGGCTTAGAAGGACTGTATATATCGAAAGATGCAAATACAGTATGAAATCGTCAATAAATTATACAAATTTGAGTTTAAAAATAAAAATTGTCCGAAATTTCATATTTAAGAAAATGTACGGTATGACTTAAAAACCCATCAGAATTATATGAATTCGCCATAACAGACACAATTCTTATTCTAAACTGGAATTACTTTATATATAGTAACAAATATAAAGCGAATAATCTAAAATACATTTTAGAATATCGGTGTAAATAATGACATACCTACGTTGCCCAATAATGTGAACTTGCAATCATGAAGAAGGGAACACAATAATATTTGCGCAAGCTATGTTTAATTTTTGCAAAATAGAAAACCTACAAAAATTGTGTGGGTACATGACAAAGAGTATCTTAGGATACTCACGAAATCAGTAAATAATTAAGGGAAAAATATGAAGAAAATATTGTAAAACCGTTATTGGCAGTCGGTGTATTGTGTGACCTGTCAGTTATCCTTTCCGAAGAGGATAAATTAGCATATTACTGTTGCCTTAAAATGAACACGCCAACTATATATTTTGATTAATTTTGGAGATAACTGCGATGCAATTGATTATCGTGTAATTTAAGATGCTCGTAAGTCCTATGTGAATCTATCCATACAGATTCACATAGGACTTACGGATTAAGGATTTAAATTCACTACGGCCATCCGTAGTGAATTTAAATCTTCAGATTTGCTAAGGCAGTATTTATTTTTCCTTAAGGTTATTAGACTTACGTTAGCTACGTCCGCGTCCTACACAAGACACTTCCTTACTGCATTTAAAAGGAGCATTACAGGGGACGGTAGTCCAGTGGTTTAGTGTACTTAGCTTAGCTAGCAACTGAAGAACCTAGAGAAGTAGGTTAAAACCCCGCTCACTGCGAAATACTTTTAATTGTAAAAATTATCCACAAAAAGTGGTTTAGACCCTTACTTAACACAAAATCCTGGATTCATAATAAATTTTCTCGACTTGAGAAGCAGTTAACAAAGCACATACAATTTTTGTGTCCAAGCGATTTTCCGATCTCCTTCCCAATTTACCCTTTCCCAGAAAATTATCTGATAGAAAATAACCAAATAAAATCACAAATGATGACAAAAAGTCACAACTGGTTCTAAAGAAAACAAATAGTGGAATTGTAAAGTAAACTGTGATTAAAAATATGCGTCCACTTGTTGTTCTGTTGCATGTGCTGCCTTTCCTAACAATTGTTTTAAGGGCAGAAATAATACAGAGCAGTTTTTAGCAGGCAGTGCTTCTTAATAGTAATGCCTATGTAGTGGTTTGTCAATGCTTACTGAGCTGTGTATACTTATTATGCATTATTATTATTATTATTATTATTACTTATGTATATATTACAAGTTTTGTGTACGTTTTTATATTTTCATATTTGAAAAATACTATATCATTTGTACCAAAATAATGATATAGTTAATAAATAATATCTCTATACAACACCTTCATAATTAATAGATCGAGTAAATCATCTGCCAAATGAGTTTCTTTTTACCTGTTAATATTTTTGCAAAATTGTAAAAATGTAAATAATAGCACAATTTCAAAAATGTATTGGCTTACTATCTTAATGCATTACACTTAGCCAGAAAACAGCCGCATGCTAACAGGAATACCACGAATCTAATTATGGTTTATTTTAAAAAGTCGTTAACTCAAAAACTGTATAAGATATCGAGCTAATTTTTTTTGCAAAAACTCCGTTGATCTTTAGACCATATTTCATTCGTATATAGTATATAAAAAAATTGAATATTTAATATAGTTGCCCGCACGTTGAAATTTCAAACACACAAATTTCTTTACTGTGATTTCAGATTTATTTAGAAAAAAACCGTAAGCGAGTTTAAAATTTAATTAGTACAAATAGATGCGCTCATGTCCGTAGTATATAAATAAAAAAAATCAAATCAATATCGCATGTGGTTCACTCTCTAGCGAGAGGTATACGTTTAAAAATACGAATTCGTGAAATAACATTTCGCCATCTTTTTTTCTTGTGGAGAAGTTGTGCAATCGTGAACAAAAGTCCAACAAGCCATTTCTGATGCCCATTAGGACCCTCTTTCGATATCCGAGCTCAAAAATTATTTACCTTGCTGGAATGGGTTACTTGCCGATTTAGACGGCTTTCGAAGGCGTGGACCCTCTACTATCTAGAGGTCTTAGTTAGTATGAAACTGCATACATGCAGTTTTCCCGTAGAGTCTATTTTCTCTGCAACGATTGTTGAAGTTCTGTATTGCATTATTAGATTTTTCTTCAAGCTTTTGGGTGTTTGAGTCCGATATAACTAACGTTGAGTCATCTGCATACATGAATAGTTTACCCTCTTCAATGTGAGAAGGCAGATCGTTTACATATAAGAGAAAGATTAACGGATCTAGTACTTCCCCTTGAGGGATGCCAATGTCAATTTCAAATTCCTTAGAGATGATATTTTCCAATTTAACCATAAATTTCCTGTTTGTTAAATATGACAAAATCCATTTACTGATCGGTTCGCGTATGCCCAGTGCCCTTATTTTTTGTTCTACGAATTTCGGCTCCACCGTGTCAAATGCGCGGCTTAGGTCGAAGAAAATACATACTACTTTTTCATTTTAATCAAGTTTTTCATTTACGTATTGAATAAGGTCGATGGTAGCTGTTTCCGTTGAGTGTTCCTCTCTGAAACCATGTTGTTCACTTAATATATTGTTTGTGTTTAAGAAGTTCATTATTCTTGTTGCAATAGCTTTCTCCATGATTTTAGAGAAAACGCTCAACAACGCTATGGGTCTGTAATTTTTTTCATTAAATGGGTCATCTTTTTTAAAAATGGGCACTAGGCATGCGATTTTTAGTAGAGATGGAAACTCTCCTGTTAACACAGAATAGTTTATGATATCCGCTAAAGGTTGCGATAGTTCTAGGCTACATTTTTTTATAAGAGTAACTGGAATGTTATCATAGCCTGTTGATTTTTTATTAGGTAACGCTCGGATAAACTCTTGTATTTCTTGTGCAGTAACCGGTTTGAAAAACATTGAATTTCCATTCCTATTTTTCCCAGTTGTACAAGAGTTTGATATATTATTTTGGAAGTGTGACGTTAACATATTTGGTACAACTGTTGAGAAGTACACGCCGAATTTATCTGCTATTTCAGCTGATTCGTAAATCTCTTTCTTGCTATTTTTTAAAATGATTGTTTTTTTTTCATTAGTGTTTCGTCTTAGACTATTGTTTACTATTGACCACAATGTTTTTGTTTTGTTTGCCGAGTTCTCGATTATGTTATTGCAGTAATTTTGTTTTTCATTTGTTATTGGTTGGTTGAGGTGATTTTTTTCTCGTGTATAATTTGAACGTATCACTTCATCGTCATAATTATTCCTCAGCCATTTGAGATTTGTTAGGTTTTCCAATTTTGCGTATAATTCAGCAGGGAAATGTATTTTTTTGCACTTTTCAGTTTTATAGGGCCGAGTATTTTCTTTAAGAGGGAATGCTATTTCAAAACACCTTTGAAAATTTTCGAAGAAGGTATTAAAAGAGTTAGTTTCGTAAGAATTAGTATATTCTTTTTTGAATAGTGTTTTAAATTCGTGAATTGAGTGTTGATTTATATCTCTGTAGGTTGTGTGCGTTTTTATTTGTTCAGTTGATGATATATTAGAATTTTCGTTAAAAACAGTATTTGGCAATGATGGTCTGAGATACCTAGGTTTTGATTCTTATATTGTGCTTCGCTTATATTTGTTACAAGGTAATCTATACTCTTTGAGGTTTTGTCCGTTATTCTAGTATGTTCTTTAACTGGGGTATTAGGTTATGTGAGCGAAAGATATTGTTTAATATTTTGGTTTCTTTTTTGTCCGGCGTATTACTTTTTATATTAAGGTCACCACAAAGAGTAATATTTTTATGTTTCTGCATAGCTTTTTTTAGTGCTTCCGAATAGTTCTGTGTTACCATCAGGAGGTCTATAAACACATATAATACATAATTTGTCATCGTAACTTATTGCTGAAATTTCTGCACACATTTCTGTCGAAAGATCGCAAATATATTTTAAAGGTTTACACTTACGTACAATTTCATTTTTGATAAATATTATTGAGCCACCATGCAAGTAATTTTGCCGACAGAAATAGCTTACCTTTCTATATCCTTTAATTTCGATAAAGTTGATATTATCTTGTCGTACCCAATGCTCCGTGAGGCATAAGAATGTTACTTTTTTACTGCTTAGGAATAAATCAAGTTTACACAATTTTTAATACTTCTCAAGTCATTATATCTTTGTTATTAAAAAAGGTATCAAACTATTTTTCTTCCTAAATGATTGTTATTATCTGGGTGCTGGTAAATTGATTTCCGCCTTGAAAAAAAAATTTAAGACGTCGCGTCGTTTTAGTATAGTGATATTTTGAGTCATCTAGAGACGAATGTTATTTGTTGAAACAAATGGTAGGACACACTTTTTAACATTAGAAATGTTAATGTTCGCGTATAACACCAAGACCGTCGACATGAAAGTGTCAAGGTCAGATTTTGTAATACTGAGCGAGAGCCTGTTACTATGTGGGGCAATGCGGCGTAGTCGGTCAGCTCGGATCGATATTGTACCGCCTGTTCAATAAAAGGCGGTACGCAAATCTTGTAGCATAGAGCCGGGACGCATTAGTGCTGCTGCGGCGGACGAATAAAGAAGCGTGATATCATTTGTCTCACTATTTATTCTTTGCTCTATTGTTCATCATCAGCCGTACGGTTGGCGCATAGGTAATGTTCTCGCTTACTCATCTCCAAGTCATACAGATCCCCTCTCTCAGAGATTTGTACGATCGTTGCAATGCAATAACGCCACTAGCGAACTTCCTGCGGGAAACATCCCAAAAATTCTATTCCTTTCAACTGGGCGGCAGTCCGCTTACACGCAACATAACCCAAATCAGAACGCATAATTCCCCATTCCAGATAAAACACCCCCTATCATACCAGGCGTTGCCTATTTTCCGGCAACATCTATAGCCACACTCTCCTTTACCACAACTTTCTTCAACTATACACTACATCTCTCAAAACCTCTATGCTATCCCCTCATTCCTTTTTCTTCACTTTCCTATTTTTTTGTATTTTTGTCTTTCTTGTTCTTTTGACATTTTTTGTTTAAAATTCCCTCTAGGCCAATAATTTTCATAAATCTAAACGTTTTAAATCAAAATCTCCATCTTCCCCTTACCCTCTCAACGGCCGGCATCGAGACTGTTGAGTCCCATTACTACAAGCAGGGCTTTTCCCAGCATTATTAACTAAAATATATGTATCAGTGCCAGTGCCAGACTAGTTTTTAAAGTGTAATTTTGTGTATGACTCTAGGCCAATAATTTTCATAAATCTAAACGTTTTAAATCAAAATCTTCATCTTCCCTTTACCCTCTCAACGGCCGGCATCGAGACTGTTGAATCCCATTACTACAAGCGGGGCATTTCCCAGCATTAAATAAATTTGTTATTGTATTAGGAGATTTCAACATTAATTTTAATATAAGTTGCCAAAATGTGATTGCCTATAAAAATTTGTTCTTATCATATAACATTACAGAAAGGATATTTGAAGATACTAGGGTAACTGCAACAACCAGTACCAAAATAGATAATGTTTTTACTAACTTAAATGATAGTTTACACTGTAAAGTAGTAGAGCCGCATCTTTCTGATCATAAGGGCATAATGAACACAATTATAATACCTAAGAATAATAATGACAATAAATATGTTTTTTACAAGCCAATGTCTAAGACCAACATAACTAAATTCGTCAACAAACTTGAAGTTGCTAATTGGAATAATTTCTTTCTATCAGAGTGTCCTAATGATAAAGCTCTTTTACATGTGTTATCTGATACATATAATGGGTGTTTTAAAGCTAAAAGAATAAACATTAAACACAATAAAAGAAATAGGCTGCGATATGATAATCGATTAACTAAATTTAAAAATACTCTTGATGCTGTTCAAACTGTAGCCGTTGCCAGTGGAAATGAGGATAATTTAAATCTTTACAAAATGTTAAAATGTGAATATAAAAGAGAAATTAATAAAGCTAAATTGGAAAACAATGATAAGTATATAAACAATAGTTCAAATAAACAGAAAGCTGCATGGAACATTATAAATAGGAAGAAACGTAATAATATACATATTAAACCTAATAATCTGACTCCTAACCAATTTGCTGACTACTACTCTGATGTTATTGAAGAGATCATGTCGAATTTTGGAAATGTGTATAGTAATCATTATAGCTATCTGAAAAGGTTGTCTAATCCTAATCATTCTTTCTTCCTGGCTCCAGTTACCTGTGATGAAATTCGAATTATCATTAATCAGTTAAAAAATTCTAAATCTAGTGATATTTATAGCTTAAGTAATGAACTTATTAAATTAGTGGGTGAAATATTAATTGATCATATTACAGATTTGATAAATTGCTGTATCTTGTGTGGTATTTTTCCAGATTCTTTAAAGATTTCGCAGGTAATTCCAATATATAAGAAAGGTGATTATAATGAACCCGCTAGTTTTCGACTAATTCCAATAATACCAGTTATAGGGAAAATATTTGAAATTATTCTTAAAAATAGATTTTTGGATAATTTAGAGCATTATAATTATATTAGTCAATCTCAATTTGGCTACAGATCTGGAAAATCAACAATACTGGCACTTAGTGAAATTATTACAAATATTTTGGAGGCGTTTGAGAAAAAAGAATTTTGTACTGCTAAATTCTATGATCTATCCAAGGCCTTTGATACTGTGAGTCATGATATCTTATTGGCTAAGATTGAATGTTATGGTGTTAGAGGCACTGCATTAAATCTGTTTGCCTCATACCTCGGGAATAGATCTCAATTTATAAAATATAACAATGAAATTTCCAAACAAAAATTTATAAAATATGGTGTTCCTCAAGGATCTGTCTTAGGTCCTGTGCTTTTTATATTATACGTAAATGATCTCTTTTTAATTTTAGACAATAATAATGTACGTCTAGCTGCAGCCTATGCAGACGATACAACTTTGTTGTTTAGAAGTCAATCTTCAATAGATAACACTAATAATATTAACTTCTCTGAAAGTTTGCTTGAAAAATGGTGCTCTAGTAACTTGTTAAGTTTAAACCTAGACAAAACCAAAACGCTTGACTTTGCTGTGAAACCAGCTAATACTAATATTAATAATGTGCCTGTAAAAACTTTGGGTATTTTCCTTTATTCTTCTCTAAGTTTTGCTCATCATACTAACGATTTGTGTAAGCGTTTATCAACACACATATTTCTACTAAGACAGCTACAGAGTAGACTGAGTGAAAATTATTTAAAAATAGCATACTTTTCTATTTTCCATAGTGTAATGGTGTATGGAATAATTCTATGGGGTAATACCTGTAGTGCGAATCAGGTTTTTATACTTCAGAAAAGAGCAATCAGAATCTTAGCTAAAGCAAAGTCTATCGATTCATGCAGACCTCATTTCAAGAATTTGAGTATTATGACCTTACCTGCTAGTTATATTTATTATTGTTTGTTGTATATTGAACAGAAATTTAAAGAAAGGACTGTTCTCACTCGGGGGAATGTTCATGACTATAATACTAGAGAAAGGAAAAACTTATGTCTAGAAAGTGTGCGCCTCAGTAGGACGAGTACTTCCTTTTTGAACTTGTCAAAAAAAATGATTAATGCTTTACCGCAAGAGTTAAAAAAAGAGGATGTAAGTATCAAATGTTTCAAAAAAAAGGTTAGAGTATTATTAATTGAAAATAGTTTTTATACTATTGATGAATATTTTCAGTACTTCAGTACACTATCTACCTGATAATCTTTCAGCTTATTTTTTCTTTTTTGTGTGTTTATGTACTACTTGTCTTTCTGTTTTTTTAATCTTTATGTATTTATTATTATGACGACTGTATACACTATTGTGTAAAATTGAGAAATATATTATTATTATTATTATTATTAGGTATTATTAACCAAAATATATATATCAGTGCCAGTGCCAGACTAGTTTTTAAAGTGTAATTTTATGTATGACTCCCACCAATTTTCAATACAAATTTTTGAAAAGCGGGTGGTGGCATTCATAATAATAAACGATTTATCTCTACAAAAATGTCGAAGAGCGGGGGGGGTTCATCACAAGATAGAAATTTAGCGGGAATATTCCTTTACCTAACACTGTCTTATTCATGCAAAGGCTAATCTTCAACTTCAAGTGAAACCCGGGACCCCTCAAAAACCGCCGGGCCCGGTGGGAAACACCTCGACCGGCCTAGGAACCGATCGTGATCCGACCAACCCCCAACCCCACGCTTACCGCAATATCACTTTCATCTCCGGTTCCGGTTATCCGATCAAGTTCTTTCTGGTCTCAAAATGTTCCTTTTTCCAAGCACTTTCATATGCACAAAACCCCATTTCGATACGCTTACCCAGAGACGAGATATTCCATTTGTTAATTTGCAAAATTAATTTAAACTTTAAATAAACAAAAACAAAAAGTTGCGTTCGCCCAGACTTCTATGGAGATTATTCCCGACATCAATATTTATTGTTTAAAGTTGGTTTGACGTCGATTAAATTTTCGAAAAGAAATTTATTTTCTAATTAACAAATTATGACAATTGTTTAAACAATCAAAAACTATTGAAGATATCGGGCCAAAAAAAATACAGTATATTCTTTGTTATAAGAGGTATGTTTTTTGAAAAAAACAATAACCTCATTAGTTTACGAGCAATCAATTTGTTAATTAAGGACTCAAGTAATTACTAACTCTTCAGTATAATTGTAACAAATTTAATTACAAAAAATCTATAATACTTTTTCTTTTCAGAATCACACTGGGTATGACAAAATCAGAGAAGTACAATTTTTTAATCAGGTTTTTAAATTAAATCGTTAATGACATCTCCTGGAGTTACGCTGCATAACTAAGGATGCAGTTCGCATATATTGTAATGAAGGTGATACTGTGTTTGGTATTCCTTTTAGGTCTTCAAAATTACTGTTTTTCACAAGTAAGTACTTTGCCTGTAGCCGAATCAATGAAGGTATTTATATCTAAACCCTTAAATAAGTTAAGGCTGTGTTACCAAGGCCAAATACCGTCAATCGTTCAAAATAGTGTAGTAGTAAAAATAAACCAACAGAATTCATATTTGATTTAATTATTAAAACTAGTTAACTTAAATTTATTCTGTATCATATACAGTGTGTCTCATTTAAAACGAAGGCACCCGGATATTTCCGTAATTTTTTGAAATCCAGGTTTGAGCTTTGGTAGAATTGTAGTCCTATATAAGCCGTACATTTTGAGACTACCAACTTAAATTTAAGTAACAAACTGAGACAACGGCAGCCCCCAAAAGAGAGTTAATGAAGAGAAACGTGAAAAGGGGACTTTTAAAATACCCCCCACTCCTCCGTTCACCATCAACTGGTGAGGATTTTCAGAATGTTGTTGTTTAGGGCACTCCCTCCAACAACTTTACAAAAATTGGCCTCTACACGAATTATTTCCCCTATTTTTCCTTCGCTGACTGGACTGTTATTAATAAAATAGGTCAATGTTAAATAAATGACCAAAAAAACTGCAAAGTTGCATTTTTCTACAGTATGACACTTGGAAACGACTTTGTGTTTGTCGATGAGTATTGATTAATAATTTCGTTTTAATTTTAGGAAATTAAGGAAAAATCATCCAGTAAGATTGTTTTCCCGAAAGATCGGAAGGTAGCAGCTCGTATCATCGGAGGAGAGGTAGTTCCCCCAAATGCTTACCCATTTCAAGTAGCTCTGTGGATGTTTGGCGTCTCCACTTGTGGTGGCACCCTGATATCAACCGTTTGGGTGCTTACCGCTGCGCACTGCTTTGAACGGTAAGCATAGTGAAATGGCCACCCAGTGAGAATCTCTGAAGCACCTTATGTCATAATGTACAATAGCAAGGAATATACTGGGTGCACCACGAATAATAGACTATAGTGCAGGGGTAGATTCTTTGGCCAAAATATGAGGATATAACCAAATATACTGTTACGTATTTCCACCTCTTAGAAAACACCCTGTATGAGTCCGTGGGTTCTAAAATAATTTCAACACTTTATTTAATAATTTACTGTCTATACAATACTTCAAAATAACCTTTACACTTTATTTACTTCTTATTTAACCTCACTTTTTACCGAACGTCACTTCTAAATAAACTTCCTCCTCTGCGCCGGTAATCGCGCCTTACATACTCTTAAATTGCTTCTAGATTCACTCAGAAACAATCAAGAATCTTCTCTCACCACACTCTAGAAAAGTCCATTTCTTTCTACAAGTTTCCAGTCACTCACTATTAGGCATAGGTGTAGCAATTTCCAGTTTCAAGGGGGTGTAATACATAACAATACTTTAGTACAATGTGGAAAAAGATACAGGGTGTCAAAATTCAAATTATTTTTTCTTTTTTTTTGCAATAACTCAACAGCCTCTTGACTGATATTCGCCAAATTTGCTAGAGGAACTTTTTTTATTCGAAAAATCAACAATTTATGTATTAAGTCACGTTAGATCATAGAGAGCGCCACAGGACCTGGATGTAAATTCTTTTCATATTTTTTTTTGGACGAAACGTTGTGGTATTTCCGACCAGAAAATCTAGTGAGGGTATCATTTCCACGTATAAAAGGTCCACTTGGTAGAACTTGATAACTCCATCCGTTTTCGAGGAAATTGCATTAAATATTTGAATAATTTTTTGAAAGACAATTTCAAATTTAATGAAACAAAGTGTATTTATTGAAAAAAGTACAACACGTAAAGGAAAACAAAATCGTAATAACAGCGTAAACTCTTTCTCACTTTTTTATGAACTAATGGAGTATTTTCATGGTATTGAGATAAATACATAAATCAAAAGATTGTGTAAAATAAGGATCTAATCTTATTAGAAGACCAAAAAATAACATAAAAGTTGACTTAATGACATTAGTATTTATTGTATAAACTTTGCCCCCAAGCAAAAACTCCACTGCTGTAACTTAGAGTAAATTCTCGATATGGTCTCCACCTACTTCTATGCTTTTCTAATTCTTTTCATAAAAGATTGTCTTACATTTAAAAATACATGTTCCTGTCCTCTAATAAAATTGGCTGTCCCCACACATAATAATCCAAAGGATTATAATCAGGACTCCTTGGTGGCCAAGCAAACTCACTTCTACGACCGATCCATCTGCGTGGTAGTCTCATCAAGATAATTCCTGACTTCAATGGAGAAATGAGGAGGAGCTCCATCTTGCATAAGCCACATTATGTTCCGTATGTCTAACATGTAAGCATGTAATATATCAGCAAGAGTATTTTGAAGAAAACACACATAATTTGGAGGAAGGAGAAATGGTCCCAATAACTGATCGCCGATAATACCATACCAAACGTTAATCTTAAATTCGTGCTGAAAATGCCTTTCTTTAACGGCATGAGGATTTTCTACTTCCCAGTAATGGGTCTTTCTCCAGTTTAAAACGCCTCGGCGAGTAAAAGTTGCTTCTGCGGTAAATAAAATGTTCTTATCAAAATTTCGATCCCTGTTGTGTTTATTTAGAGCAAATTGACAAAATTGTAGGCCTTGTGGAAGATCCCTTCGAAGCAAGTTTTGTGCAGGAGTGAAGTGTGATGGGTAGAAGCGTTCCTTGCGCAAGACTCTTAGAACAGATTGTTTACTCACCCCTGTTGCCGCTGATAAAGGACATGAGCTTACTTGAGAATCTTCATCCACACCAACTAAAATTTCTAGTTCTTGATCTGGAGTAATTCATTTCGGTCGTCCTACATCATTGTTATGGAGCAATGAACCCGTTTCTCCCAAACGACGAAACAGATCTTTGAAAATGTTATGATCTGGCTGTATTCTATTTGGATATTAAAATGAGTATCTCCTCGCTGCAGCACATCTGCTAATATTTTTTTGTACGTAAACACATATCATATCCTTCATTTCCCCATTTAAAAAATTATTATATTTTAAATAAAGAAATTAAAGAAATTAGCTCGAGGAACACAAGAACAAAATAAAATGATTAAATGACGTACATAACAGAACTTAAACATAACCAAAGCACATTTTTCAATAAATGCACTTTGTTTCATTAAAGAATTTGTCTCAAGAAATTATTCAAATCCTATAAAGAATATGTTTCAATACAATTATAATACCCCAGAGAAATAAAACTTCCTCTGCGGAATGAGGCCGAACAAGCTGAATTTTTGCAGAGACCTTCGTTTTGATGTTCCAATGAAGCACAAAAAATCTCATATGCCTACCCTTGTGCGTCTTGAGATATCGAAGGTCAAAGGTCATGAAAATCGGTTTTTCGCGAAAATCTCGCTTCCAGTGCATCTGACGTCGTAAGAACCCATAACAAAACTTACGTAAAATAGTATTCTCTACAAAATTGTTGATATAAATTTTTTTCGTACGTCCAACCGTTTTCCAAATATAGCATGATAAAGCGGGAGCGCGCATTCGTAATAGGTAATACTGTATTATACTGCAGAGCTATAACTATAAAAGCACTTTTCTGAACTTTTCCGGATTTATCATGCTATATCTCGAAAACGGTTGATCGTACGAAAAAAATATATATAAACAATTTTGTAGAGAATACTATTTTACGTAAGTTTTGTTATGAGTTCTTATGACGTCAGATGCACTGGAAGCGAGATTTTCGCGAAAAACCGATTTTAATGACCTTTGACCTTCGATATCTCAAGACGCACAAGGGTAGGCATATGAGATTTTTGTGTGCTTCATTGGAACATCAAAATGAAGGTCTCTGCAAAAATTCAGCTTGTTCGGCCTCATTCCGCAGATGGCCTTTTTTTTTACTTATTTCTCTGGAGTATAAGCAAATAAATAATAATTCGTTTTTAAACATTATTCAAATGTTTAACACAAATTTCCTCGAAAACGGTTGGAGTTATCAAGTTCTACCAAGTGTACCTATTATACGTGGAAATGACGCCCTCATCGGATTTTCTGGTCAGAAGTACCACAACGTTTCGTCCGAAAAAAATATGAAAAAAATTCATCATCAGATACAGGTCGTGCGGCGCCCTCCATGATCTAACGTCATGTAATGTATAAATTATTGCTTCTTAAAAAAAAAGTTCATCTAGCATATTTGGCGAAGATCAGTCAAGAGGCTGTTATTGCAAAAAAAACGAAAACATTATTTGAATGTTGACACCCTGTATCTTTTTCCACAGCAACATTTTACTAAAGTACATTTGAGTATATCCTCATACTTTGGCCGAAAGAATCTACCCCTGCACTATGGCCTATTATTAGTGGTCCACCCTGTGTATGAAAAGTTATTGCTATTGCTATTTGACCACCAGTTGACAGCTGCTAATTATCAAAATCGTCAATTTATAATGAGATTTGATTTCAGCAACTCCAAAAACATAAAGTTATACATTGATTTTTACTTTTTTAATAGTTCCATGCTAATTGACAGCTGACTGACAGCTGCCAACTGCAATATCGTCCATTTGACATTAGATTTGAATTCAACAACCTCAAAAACATAAAGTTAGGTACTTCAATAGTCAAGATATGCCCTATAGTGGAGAATCCATGGTCTCGAAATCGACAAGGGGGGGGGGCTAAAAAGGCACAAATAATTTAATACCAGATAAAATTCAAGGACATGGTGATACTTGTATAGATATGACAGGTCATGAACTGATATATCATAAATATTGCATGACCAATGTTTTAAAACAAAAGTCAAGAGATTCTGTGTGTAAATGGAATGAAGATAAACGTATGGCATTTAAATTTATGACACTTAAATGCAAAGCATTTTTCACCTAATATATTGATTATAATTTTCTAATTTTTTTCACGTATAAATACATCCAGTGAATTAATATTTTTTTCACATTATTCATACCAATAATTAGTGCTCTTTAATAAGAATGTTAAGTTTTGCCTACAATTACTCAAATTAGTCCTTCCTTCCAACAGAAAATGATTTCTTATATCATGCGAAAAGAGATTTCCTTCAGATAGCAATTTATAAAACATCCCGTAAGATTTATCCACATCTGCCTAATATTTTTCATTTTGGTTGGCGTAAATTAGACAAGAGTATGGTTCCAATAATGATGATCAAATAATCAAAGCCTAAAAGTTTCAAATTACATTCATTTTGTAAATGTAAAACTTAACTGCAACGGTCATTATCGTTGCCGTGCAGCAAAAAGTAATTAGCGCGGCGTAATTACTTGCATGTGTGAAGGAAAATGTTCCGAGACATCAATATTGGCAAGAACATTATAACATTTTAAAATTTCATGTAGGTGTGGAATCGAATGTTTTTTTGTGATTTTTTTTATCGACGATAGAAAAGCGTATATAGCCGCGAAGAAATATTGGCTTTAATTCTCAATTAATATTGTCTTTATAGGAGACATGATATTAGCAATAACAGTGAGTAGCTTAACACAAAACAAGCAAATAGGGTGTTTCAATTTTTATTAAAAATGTTCAGTAATTAGGTATAGTGATAAATTTATGTCCACTTATGAATTTGTGTTAAATTGTTGTATAATCTTCCACTAGATTTTTTAATAGATATTGTTATATTTTCGTTTTCACTTTTATCCTAATAATTAATTTGTTATATATCTACTAGTTCATATTATCATTACTTTTAGGCATTATAATTTTTTATTTCTGATACAAAATTGGAACATTTTCCTCTTAGTTTTGTTACTTTAAAAAAATCGCGTATTCATTCTTATAATTCTATAATTCTTGTGTATGTGTACAAATACAGGGTGTAATCAGTTTCATGTCATTAAAAAAACTGGTAATGGGGACCGACTAGACAAACAAAAAACCTTTATGACTTTTCCCTCTAGAGGCATTTTGAAAAAAACTGATATAGGTTAAACATATTTAATATTATGGTAGACAACTATTGAGAACCACTGCTTTTCTTGGTCGATGGACCTGTACTTCCCAATTATACAACTTTTAAATTGTCATAAAAAGTGCTCGCCGGCACACGCGGTGTCAAAGGATCATCGACCGCCTTTGATGGACCGCCTCAACTGAACTGAGGCATGTATAAAGAGGTAAATAATTCGTTCTCTCTTCGTGCACAATTGCAAGCAAATAATGGCCATAGAGGGTTAAACAGAGCATTTCTTTACATGTGTGTTTTTTAATTTGGAACAAAATATTGGACTGTTTATAATTTAGAAAATTTAAATGTGGTTTATTAACATTTGTAACATAAGTGAGTGTCCTGGGTTAAAAGCTTACTACCTACCTAAATGATTCAAAATCTCTGCATCTGTATCAATACACAGTTCGGTACGTCGAATTAAGTACATACGCACTTCGTTCATCACTAAACACTAAACTATCAACTAACGTTGTCAATAAAGAAAAATAAAATAAAAACTTGGTACAAAAGCCAAAAAGGAATACAAAAAGAACGAACAAGTAAGTTGTGTCTGTACGTAATCAAGAATTTGACAACTTGAACGGTAAGTCAATAAAATAAATCTTAACTATAAATACACAATGACGCGAAATTCAAAAACAAAAACAACGAACGGCGGGTTGGACGTGTGTACATAACGAAACACCGACAGTAACTAAAATATTGCACAAGGGAAAGTTAGAGTATAGTTTTCTTCAGATCAGATCTAGATCTAAACCTACCTCAATATTCCAGCAGTTCTTCTCAAAAAATTTTATTGAAAATTTGCGAATTTTGTTGTTTATTTTTTTTCTTCAAAACTATGAGCTTTAGACCCCATGTTATATAAGGTTTTTTTGTTTGTCTTGTCGTTCCCTACCACCAGTTTTTTTTAATGACATGAAACTAATTACACCCTGTATATCGGATCTAAATTTATCATTTTTAATGTGTGTTTCATAGTTAATAAATGAAACGAAATGTTCATTTTCGATGAATTAATTCTTTGATAAGCATCAGATATTTTGTACCCAATAAGTACAGTGTAATCTCTCTCGAGCAGGCATAGTTATAATAGTTAAATCACTAAAAATGAAGCGAAACTCCGTGTTGCGGGTGCGCCGAATTTTAACAATTCATTTGCGACCAAACTAAACTGCAACAAAAAGAAATATTTAATAGTGAATTATTTATTATTTGTTTGCTTATAGTAATAAAACATATTCTTTATAGGATTTTGCAAGCAGCGGAAAAAATTATCTATGAGAACTAAAAGAAAAACTATATGTGAATAATATTATTGAAATCTTTGCATTCTTTCGACATTCCGACGTCTGGTTATGCTCGCAAATCAAACCGCTAAAATAAAGGGTCTAGCCGGGTAAGCATATGAAAACTGCACTCGCGTCTGATGAAGGGTTCTTACCTTGTTTTTATTGTTCTTCATCTAAAATAGCCATACAATTAATCTCATATCCCTAACCCCTATAGTAAGAGAATAATGGGGGTGACAACCCTCAACATAAAAATTTTTTTTTTCAGTACCTATTGAATATATCTTTATGAAATTTAAACTGTATATGACTCTCCATAAACTAATTATAACATATTTTTTTAGGAATTTTTACGATATTAGAAACTGTAAAAAACGAGAAGTATACTTTTTGGGGGTGGTTTTTTATACTAACCCTCAAAGTGACACCTACCAAAAAAATATATCTTATTTGTTCATTAGTTAGCTATTACAGGTTAAAATTACAAAAGGGCCGAATTGGTGGAACATAGCTTTAAACAATAAAAACCAATTAAGAGACGTGGATGAAATAATGTATTATAATAAATTCAATCATACGAAATATAGACATAATTTGGAATAAAGTTATTATATTGAACATTTAATTACCGTCACTATTTTCTTCAACAGTAGTAATTATATTAGTCGCATCAAACATGGAGGTCAATATTTCAGCTGGTTTTATAATTTTTGCTATATAACGAGCGAGAGTTCAATCTTTTACCAAAAGTGTTGTTTAAAAATTCAGCTAATCTGAGCAATGATTGTGACACAGGTAAAAGCTTGTTGTCCAAAACATTATGTAATAAATGGTGTTTTTGCCAATAGTGTCATGTACAGCTTCAACAGTCCAACGTAACTTAGGTACAAATCATGATGTATTTGCTTCTTCTACTGTTAATTGTGCTCTTTTCCCCTTCAAATGTGCAGTAAATATGTGTTGTTTTAACTCTTTTGATTTGAAACTCTGCATATTCTTTTTGGCGTGAGCTATTGCGACAGAACACTTGAAAGTCCAGGTTGGACCCTGCCAGCTGAGTCGTTTCTTCTGGCGCTCTTCTGTCTTGAGTTTCATTCTTCGCTGGCATGTCAGCCCCGGGAGCGACTTTCGTCTATCGTGAGAGGGAACGGCTGTTGCCGCACCCTCTCGGAGTTTGGAAGGGTTTGGGGGTGTGTGACTTGTCGGAGCCCAGGGTGCCAATTGGCATCATGTGCTCCGATTTCGTCGGAAGGAAGTTTAAGGCTGTGTAGTTGTAGCTTAAGGATTGTGCTGACAAAATACAGACCCAATGTGTGAAGTATTTCTACAATAAGGTTGATATCTATTTAAATCTTCATTTGTAATGATACGGTTTAACTTCCCACTAGTTTTTCTGAGATTTATTTTACAATTAACACATTTACCATCTTTATGACGTTCAATTGTTTCCTCCATTATTTCCTATCGTAAATGTTATAATGAAATATAGAACCGCACTTAATACACAATTGATATTCGAAACTCCCGCAAAATACTTAATAAGACAATTTAACTTTCATTAACACAATTTTCTTTTCCCTAAATCTACGTATACGTGGCCTGCCAACTATGTTTTGACTCGCTACTGAACTTCTTATGACTTGAAAAAACTTGCATGAAAATTGAATCATCGGCGGAACAGGTCACTACATGCTCATTTTAGCGCATTATAAGATAACATTGTACCGAGTCTACATCACGAGTTTGAAATTCGTGCGCTCGAATGCCGTCAAATTCGTCAAAGTCGAGTATAGTATAGAGTAGTCATCATCGTATCCGATGAGTTACGAAATATTAATTGTTTATAGTTTATTTGTAATGTTAATATAGTTTTTGATAAAAAATTGATGCATATTTACGTATCCATAATTGTTTTTTTTTTGTTCCACCAATTCGACCCTTTTGTAATTTTCACATGTAATAGCTAACTAATGAACAAAAAAGATATATTTTTTTGGTAGGTGTCACTTTGAGGGTTAGTATAAAAAACCACCCCCAAAAAGTATACTTCTCGTTTTTTACAGTTTCTAATATCGTAAAAATTCCTAAAAAAATATATTATAATTAGTTTATGGAGAGTCATATACAGTTTAAATTTCATAAAGATATCTTCAATAGGTACTGGAAAAAAATTTTTTTTTGATAAGGGTTGTCGCCCCCATTATTCTCTTACTATAGGGGTTAGGGATATGAGATTAATTTTATGGCTATTTTGGATGAAGAACAATAAAAACAAGGTAAGAACCCTTCATCAGACGCTAGTGCAGTTTTCATATGCTTACCCGGCTAGACCCTTTGTCCAATTTCTTATTTGACATTCTCAGTATAACACTAGCATCCAACATAGTCCCCTACAGCTAAGCAGATTAAACTAGTATCTACATGACCCCTACGGTATGAAGATGTAATCCATTAAAATGAAAAAAAAAACAAGGTAGGTAAATAAATCCATTTTAGGCCTTTGTTCTCATTTTTAACTGAATCTTCATACCGTAGGGGCTCATGCAGATACTAGTTTAATCTGCTTAGCCGTAGGGGACTATGTTGGATGCTAGTGTTATAATGACAATGTCAAATAAGAAATTAGACAAATTTATTTTAAGATTTTGATTTGCTAGCAAACCAGAAATCAGGTTATCGAAAGAATGTAAAGATTTAATCAATATTTTTTACATGTAGTTTTTATTTTAGTTCTCATAGATAGTTTTTTACCGCTGTTTGCAAAATCCTATAAAGAATATGTTTGAAAAAGAAATATAGTTTCCAAAAACTTCCCTGACCTTTAAACTTCACTTTTTGTCGTTATGCCATCTTTCTATCTTTAATAATAAAAAAGTTCCTCGCTTACTATATTTTACAATGCGTTTTCCTATTTTTGCATAACATGTAATAGTTTATATATTTTTATAAAAAAGATATCACGGTAAAACAATTTTGCTTCATACATCAATCAAGAACAATATCATAGGAATATGTTCATAAAATTTGAGATCAATATCTCTCGCAGGCTCGAAGTACTGATAGTAGAGTTCAAAACGAGATCTATCTCGACTTCCGTGGAACATTGAAAGGTAAAAATGTGTTGATTACGTTGTTGCATAGTATTTGGCTTGTATATACACCCCGTAAATTCGTCTGGCGATATCGGTGTCCAAACAACCCCCAGGGGTGAAAAAGCGAAAAAACTAGAAAATTAGATTATTCCCTAATCTTTCTAAAAGTTTTCAAATTTTTGTTTTATTATGTATAATAATAAAGTTATAGCAAATTATATGTGAAGAAATTGCATTAGTTGAAGCGGATAATGGTTGTTATAGACCTATGTAACTTCCTTATTATGCATATATTCATTTTACTATTTTCGCAAATTCATTACACTCCTGACTGTAGGTAGAACTACTTTTATAATTAATAATTATTTACCCACACCCTTTACTTGTCTTAATAATATTAATAATAATAATATAGGAGGCGTGTGAAATGCCACAATAATAATAAGACACATTGATTATTTATAAACCAATTAATAATAATACTAAACAAATAAAATTGATGTTGAAGTTATTACAAGGTAATAAATTTTCGTATTAATTGAAAAATGCACATTATAATAAAATACAAAAGTAATGATCTCACAAATCATCATTTTGCTAATATTTCATCGTCCGTTTCTTCATCTACAACTGTGATTTTGTCTGTGTATCAATTTATATTTTTTGCAGTGGTTGAGCATCCTGAAATGACATTTTTTAATAAACGTTGTTTAAACGATTTGCAATACTTTTACCTGTTTTACAATAACAAAATGACATTTCTGCAGTCTGAGCTGGCATTTGGCGATTTATTTGTCCATATAGGTAAATAAGAATTATCTTCATTTATTCTCCACCCGTACTCCAAAGGATTCGGCATATTAATAACTGGGTTTAAAGCACTGCTCCATATAATAAATTGGTAAAATGCTCTCAAACAGTGTTGATTCAAGGCGTCACTTATAGGGGGGCAATTTGTCTATACTGAATTGAGACATTGAAATGCCATCTTCGCCCTCAAATCATTAATATTATCGCAATTAGTGGGAGAATACAGTAACATGCAAAACTTTTCCAACTCCCTAAATTTTGTTACTTCTAAAGAAACATAATTTTCACATGAACGCGATAACAGATTGCAATTTGTTTCAAAGATTTTTCACGAATAATATATTTTATTTTAAAATATTAACAATATTGAAAGAATTTATATATCTATTATTTTCATTTGTGCTGTCTGCATGTAAACATTTACGTCAAAACTTTCTATAAAATGAAGTAAGAGAACCAGTACATCGTACATCATTATCCTTACAGCTTATATTATAATGCATTCTGTAAAACCTTCAGATTTGGCTGATATGTGCAACAATATTCTAGTATCTGCCTTTTCATGATTAAAAGATAATAATTTCCTTGAATTAAGTGATTTTCGACTTTTAATCTTCAATTTAAATTCCGCATTTAATTCATTTTCGGCATTACTTGATGAAGACTCCATATTTCACAATAATGTTATAAATATATAACAATATCTAATTAAACACTACAAAAAGCATGTGATGAAACAATATTCTACAGAGGAGTATGCATTCATATGTGAGCATATAGAGCTTCACGGGCCGAGGTGACGAGCGGGAAGACGTGTTAAAGTGCGAGGGAAAACGACAGAGTAGAGATAGTTGCAACTGGGGGTTGAATTACATTTTTAACAACAACTAACTATTTTCTTCATAACTCGCTCATTTATAATCCAAAAGTAAAACCATAAAAACTGGTCTAATCCAGATAGTATAGACTACAACTTTTATTCTTGTCAATTTTTTCAAATTTTCGTTCGTCTGCCTATAATCACAAGTGGAATGAATTTACGAAAATAGCAAAATGAATATTTGCGCGATAAGAGAACTATGCTAGTTTTTAGGAAACAGTGTACGCTTTAAACAATACACATCTCTTACCTATAAATAGCCATAACTTTGTTACCATATATAATTTATCAAAAATGAAAAATTTGGCAGAAAGATGAGACAAATATCTAATTTTTCATTTTTTTCGGTTTTTCACCCCTGGGGGGTGCTTGGACACCGGTATCGCCAGACGAATTTAGGGGGTGTATATACATGTTAGGTACTATATAATAAAGTACTCAGTACATTTTTACCTTTCAATGTTCCACGGAACATGTTTCTAGACGACTTTTTCGTATTCTGAGTCTCTACTATGAGTGAGAAATAATGCTTTTCCGAGTTTCGACAAAAATGTGTTTTTTTTTCTTTAATTTCGCATTCCGAATAAACTGGCGAACTCTAAATTCGAATCCAGCAGAAAATTTTACATAAGAATCCGTTTTTTGTTTTTGTATACCCTTTAGCCGACCCCTTCTATTTAAAATGCATCGTATCGACAGTCTCCACTATTATAAAAATGTTATAAAACTACTTATGATGGAGCTATGGAGCTTTGTTGCTTCATTGGAGCCAAAATACTCAATATGCAGCAACGCGGCGATGGACACTTTTATTCAGGATGACAGAAGCCACACGACTGATATAGTAGTTTCAACGTGTTACTGTCGTTAAAATCATGAGAACATCGTGTTATAAATTCCAGTGTTCTAAAACTTTCATTGATTATGGTGTTTATATGACAACTAAAGTTTAGTTTACTATCAAATGTTACATCGAGATCGCGGAAGTTTGATGGACGCGTAAGCACTGAATCTTCTAAAAAATAATTAAATTCGACCAGCTTATGTTTATTGGTAAAAGTTAGAACATTACAACTTTGTATCGTCTGCGTATAAGAGACAATTGACACCCAGTTCTACTGTGATGTCATTAATGAAAATATTGAAAATTAAGGACCTAACACTGAACCCTGGGGCACGCCTGAAGTAGATATAAATTCTAGAGACCGCTTACCACAGTATTCAATGTGGTGGTGTCTGTTTTCAAGATATGATTTGAAGAATGAAAGCAGATTTTTTGAGAAACCAAATTGTTGAAATTTTGAATATAAAATACTGTGGTCAAGTCTGTCGAATGCTTTAGTGAAGTCTGTATAAATTACGTCAACTTGTTAGTTTGCGTTGATAGCATCAGTTATATATTGGGTAATACAAAAAAGATTGGTTGAGGTAGATCTTCCCTTGAAGAAACCGTGCTGGTATTCAGTAATGCGATCCTTTGCATAAGAAAATGCTGGCTCATACAGCAAAGTTTCGAAAGCTTTGGAGAAATTGTTGATAATCGTTATGGGTCTGTAATTCTAAATATTATTTTTTTCACCTTTTATATTTATATTAATGTCCTGGCGGAGTTTAGCTATAGCTACTCATCCACTCAACCAGGACAGACGCACACTCAGACATCTTCACAACGATCATTCTCACCAAATTTGAACACACATACACACACACATAGAACATTTCGAGCTAAAGAAAACATTTGAAAAAAGGCTGATGTTCTTAGAATAAAAATCGTAATTTCCCTGCGTTATAAAGCAAATTCAATTTACTTTTTAGCAATCCTTATTTCGTGGTAATTGTTATGGGAGACGTGATGTTAACCAACCAATCAACTAAGCCTACTACTGTCATAATGGTCAGTACAAAATTCATAGTTCACGAGGAATTTTACCACGACGATTACAACATTAAGAACGACATAGCTCTAATAATGTTACCAAAATCTGTCGAACTAAGCCAACATGTTAGTACAGTAACATACTCCAGAGGAAATAAGAGCTATGCGAGAAATACTGGTACTACTTTAGGCTGGGGACTGACGAAAACACTCCAGAGGTCTAATCGTTTAAGAAAACTCAGCAATACTATTTTGTCAAATAACGATTGTAGACCATTCTTTCCATTCACGGTATGTACCGAATAAACTATTACCTTATTTTTTCCCCCTTTTACTGTGCTACTTACTCCATAAGAGTACATTCCGACGATTCATGAAAAAAATTGACGAAGTTTTAGCCCAGCCATTAGAGATATCTACCTCTAAAGAAATTGGAGGCGGATGATTTCTTTTAATGAGTTCTTTGTATGTTTTCTTTTTCTTCTTCAATTCTTTGTGACTTCCTGCCATATGTATTTTTTTCTTTTTAAGCGGTGCTCGGGTAATCTACAAAATATCACAATTAACCAGTATGTTACTGGTAAATAACTTCTACGCCTGTGACTTTTATGTCAAAGGATCAGTTAGAGGTTGCTTATTCTAAATAAATAACAGAAATAAGTATAAAAACTTGAAATTAAATAATTCTCCGACGTTTCGGAAATCTAATCTGCTTCCTTTTTCAAGAATTTTTTGAAAAATCTTATTTGCTGTGTATGATAAATACACAGCTCTTAGAATGTTTGTTATATTCAATGTCCATAGATACTTACTATTTACATAGAACTGTTGATAAAGTTAACAGTTTTTTTAGTTTTTATACAATGTTAAGTTTGTGAAGTTCTTTGTATGGTAAGCAATAACGTCACGTAAACTTTGCATGACTCCCAGACCGGCAACTTAAAATAAAAAAAATCAAATACTTTGCTTTTCCAGGGTATTTTACGAAAATTTAGAAAATGAGTCGAGGTAGGAGAAGATAAAAAATATTTTTAGAAGAAGCATACATTTTCACACTAAAAAAGTGCTTGCAAAAATTTCGTCTAATGCCACGAACTTTCCATAAAAAATTAGTGAACTGGAGACATTGGATGAAGAGAGGTGCAAGGTTTCCAGCGTCCTAACGTGCATTTTGTAGTTCTTGACTCGCGAAAAACCCTTTGCTTAGGGCCGGTTTTTCAATGTCCGGTTAAGTAGCCTAACTGTCAGATAAAATTTATCTGGCAGATAAACTGTTTTTGAATTTGCAGGTAAAATTTATCGAAGGGTTAAACTCACTATCTGAAAGTAAATTTAGCAGAGAAATGAAAAGTGCCAGTTAAGGATTTATTCTACTGTTGGTGGATTTGCACATGCGCATTTGGTTTGATTTCTAACAATTCTAAAACATTCTAACCTAATAACCAATGTGATTGATTGATATGTTCGTTTTTAATTTGTGATTTATAGATAGATAGATAGATAGGCGTTTATTTGACTACTTTACATATACAAATACATTTGTAGCAGGTCATTACATTGTTATTACCTATGAATAATATATACAAAAATAAAGGTGAGTCGTACAATGTGAAATAAATTAATAAACAGACATAATAAATAAAAACCGCCTAGAGGCGTACTGCGTAAGTTACACAGCATGTTATATAACAGTTATGGGGGTAGTCATAAAATCTTCAGTTGTATAAAAACAAAACTTCAAGATATGGTTTCTAATAACAGTTTTAAATTTGTGAAAGTTGTATTGTTTTATATTTTCGGGTAGTTTATTATATAAGTTCAAGTTTAATGAGTTTTTAATTGATTTTGTTAAGCGATATTTAGGAGGTTTTAACAGATTGGCCGACCTTGTGTTATGGTTATGTAGCTCAGATGGAGTTACATAGGAATTCTTGTTTTTATGAATCTCTAAAAAAGAGTAGTAAATATATAGGCAAGGAATGGGCATTATACCATATTTAATAAATAGTGGTTGACAGTGTTCCCTGAAACCTGCTCTTGCTATGATTCATATAGACTCTTTCTGTTGTCGAAATATTTTTGCAGCGCTGCTTGAGTTCCCCCAGAGTATTATCTCATAACTTATGTGGGAGTGGATTAGTGAATAGTATACTGAGAGCAAAGTGTGTAGTTGTAGAATTGTTCTTAATCTTCGTAGAAGAAATAAATAGCTTGATAGCTTGTTGCTAAGTTGTTGTATATGATGGCTCCAACTTAAAGTATCATCGATAACTATACCGAGTAAACTGACACTATCTCCCTTCATTATGTCATACCTAGTAGAAAAAATTAGTCTTTGTATTTTGTCACGATTTAGTTTGAGTGCATAAGCATTATACCAGAGTTCCGCTCGACTTTCAGTTTCATCAATGATATTTTGTAGATTGTTAATATTTTTGTCACTATCTGTAAGAGTTGCGTCGTCAGTAAACATAACTATACTGCTAGGGAATAAGTAATAAAATAAATCATTTACATAAATTATAAACAATAGAGGTCCCAGTACAGATCTCTGAGGCACTCCATGTTTTACTGATCTAAAATGAGATGTCATATTGTTATGTGAGACGCATTGTTGCCTATTCTCCAGATACGACTTTAACAGAGACAACGGTATTCCCCTGACTCCATAAAAACTAAGTTTTTCGATGATGAGAGTATGAGAGACACAGTCGAAAGCCTTGCTGAGATCACACAGCGTAATTGCAGTGTGTTTACCCTCTTCAAGGCCCCCAACTATGTCACCCACAATCTTACAGATTGCATCTATTGTGGAACATTTTTGCCTAAAACCATATTGGCAAGCATGCAATAGGGAATACTTTTCGAAATATTTCGACAAACGGTTTTTTAAAATAATTTCTATTATCTTGCCAAACACAGGGATAATTGAGATCAGACGGTAGTTATCCGGACTATTTGAGTCACCTTTTTTAAAAATTGGCACAATTCGAGTCACCTTAAAGATATCAGGAAAGCAACCCTCACTAAAACATTCATTTATTATACGCGTTAAAGGGAGAACTAGAAAATCTATTGTTTCTTTAACAATTTTACTATTTATATCGTAAATATCTAAACTGTTTGAAATTTTCAGATAATGTATTGCGTCTATAACCTCTAAAGTGGTGACAGGTTCAAGAAAAAAAAAACATTAGGCGTCGGAACATATTCTAAAAAGTTCGAGGCATTTACGTTAGTTGCAGGTAGACTATTTATGATTGTATCTGCTACCGTAGAAAAAAATCAACAAAGCTATTGGGGCCAACATTAGTATCATTATTATTACTTTTCCGGCATGTATTACTTTCGAAATATATTAATTTCCAGCTATCCCTGGATTTATTATCAGAGTTTTTTATGAATAAGTCGTAGGCGGTTTTTTTGGCTTTGATTATCTCCTTTTTATATAAATTTTTATAAGTGATATAAGCTGCTTTATCATTAGGATGCATTGTAGTACAATGTACCTGTTTAATGGCTGTGAGTCTATCTCTCATATTACGTAGATCATTGTTAAACCATTGAACTGGTGACTTCCCTCCCGAAAAACATTTTTTCAATGGAAAATGTTTATGTATTAGAGCCTTATAGTTGTTTATTAAGAAACTCGATAGGAAATTTAGATCGTAACTGGGATCATTGAATATGTTCCAATTTATTTCACCGAGGGAAAGTTTTAACTTTTCGATTCCCACGGACGTGATTTTACGCTTCCATGTCATCTTTGAGGTTGCACAATTGTTACCTTTTACCGAAATATATTGACCATAATGGTCAGATAGGCATGGTTCGATAACACCAGTCTCAAAACAACCACCTTCTATGTTTGTCAAAACGTTATCTATACAGCTAGAGCAGGTTTCACTAGCCCTGGTAGCTTCTAGAATTGTTATTTCGAGCCCATATGATTTTATTAAACAAACAAGTTCTGTTAAATTATTAGAGTGCCCAGTGAAATTTATATTAAAATCTCCTAAATTTATATTAAAATCTCCTAATATATTAAATATGTTATTGCCAATAATGAATAATAATAATAATATTCTGGATATGACGATGACAATGATATTATACAATTTATAAAGTATGAAAGGAGACCCTATACCATAAGGGAACGAGAAAATAATTTTGAGAATTACGATGATAAAGATTTTTTAATAAGATTTCGACTGCGTAAAGAAACTGTTTTACATATCGTTGAGATGATAGAGGAAGTTACAGGAATAATTCTGTTTCTCCAATCACTTAAAGTGTAGTTAGCAGCTTTTTTCCCTTTTACACTCTCTACTACATTGATACAGACCATCAATCAACACACTAGACAACGCAATTAATTTTGACGTTAAATTAGATAAATTGTCACTAAAACACGCGCGCAATTTGAATTAAACCAATTAAAAGAAACTTCAGGAAGAATCAGTAGTGCCAACATGGCTAAGAAATAATTCAACTCATGAATACGTAGCTGGCAGTTAAATTACTGTTGATAAACACTACAATAGATATAACTGCCAGCTAAGCGTAACTAGCAGCTACCTATCTGGCACTTTTAACAGGACATTGAAAAACCGGCCCTTAGACAAACAAAATTTACACGAAATCGAATTGAACTGGTTCGAGTTCAGGTAACAACCTGGAGAATGAGATGATCCATTCTTTGCACTTCCAAGTTCCGGGAAAATTCAAAAAAATTTGGAAAAACTTTTTGACTTTCGATTTTTTTGCACCAGCGGCCATAAAAATGAAAATAGAGAAAAAAGTTTACAACAAAAGTTGTAACTTGTCTCTACAAAAAAATTTGTGTCTTACTTAAGCCGCTTATGAGATAAACCAAGTTTTCCACTAATAGTGTTAAGCCGCTCCGAAATGCGCGGAAAATGAGAATTCTCAGGGAATTTAGTACGACCGGGCATAATTGTTACTATTCAGAGCTGCTAAAGAAAATGAAAATAACATAAAATGTAGAGAAAAGTCTCAGCTTTAATCTGGAACTAAGCACAAAATTCATACAAATTTTTATCACAGAGAAAAAAAGTGTTAGGAGATGGCTTAGTAAACTTTATACAGTTGATTTATTCATATCTTTGAGGTTTATGCATCCTCCCTATTTCTCCCGTAATGATAGGTGCTTTTTCACTGCGTGGATTCGATTCCACGCACATTAATCTATATTTCCTGAAAATCTCATGTTAAGAAACAAATAGGTTGTCTATGTTTTACTGTATAATTGTGCATTATCTGAACGTGTATGAATAATGTAGACAAATTCAAAAAGTACTGCACACATTTAAAAAACTCTAAAGTCATTCGAAAGAATATGTTTTATTGTATTTATATTCCAAACATTAAGACTGTGCTATTATTATTAAATAAGATATAGTGAATTGAACTCCAACATTTGGAGGGGACTGATCGATAGAAATATACCCTCTACTTTGATCGCAAGGCATATTTGTAATTGCAATAAAATATTAATTTGATCAATATATCCATTATATAAGAATATATTAGCAAAATGAATTATCATTCTAGCGACTCCCGGCAAAGATATGAATAAATTTGTGGATCAACTGTACAAAGTTTACCAAGCCATCTTCTAACACTTTTTCTCTATGAAATTTATTTTTATGAATTTTGTGATTAGTTCTCTAAATTTTATGTTATTTTCAATTTTGTTTAGGTCTGTTAACTCTGAATAGTACGAATTATCGATCGATGAGTCCGGTCGTACGATACACCCGGAGGATTCTCATTTTTCGTGCATTTCGAAGCGGCTCAAAACTGTAAGTGGAAAACTCGATTTATCTTCTAAAAGGCTTAAGTAAGACAAATATTTCTAAATACCTTTTTCGCAAAGAAAGAGACGAGCTACAGTTTTTATTGAAAACTTTTTTCTCCATTTTCATTATTTTGGCAGTTAGAGCAGGAGAACCGAAAATCAAAAAGTTTCTCCAAATTTTCTTGAATTTTCCCGGAACTTGGAAGTGCAAAGAATGCATCGTCTCATTCTCTGGGTTATTACCTACTTAAATCCCGGAGATGATCCATTTATTAATTTTTGTTACCCTAAATGGCTAATTTGCCTGTTCTATATCGAATTATACGTACAATGAGCAAAGACCCATTAACTTGACGAGATTTTGGGCGAAGTTATGTAGTTCCGAAAATTTGTACCCTCTTCCCCTCCCGCCCCCCACCCTCCATAATCCCCCCACCAACTTCCCAAAAATTTTAGGGCGCTATCATCCTTCTTTCCTGGAGAAATCAACGGGATAATACTTGAAGCCTCCGGCAAAAAAACTTTTCCCAGAATTCTTCAATTACCCATAATTCTAGATCTAATTAATCTTTTTGGACAACCCTTGATTCAGATCACGTATTTTCAAATTTTCTTTAACTTTTTCTTCATACAGGCATTATTTTCCGAGTTATCACCGAAAAAGTAGTTTTGCAAACTTTGTATGCAAGTATCTCCCCCCCTCTCTCGAACATGAGAGTTGTGATGTTCGTAGAATAATTGCATGGCACAAACTTAAAGAATGGCAAAAAAATCAAATTCCGCTGTTGGCTTACCCTCCTTTTTTTCTGCCAGATCCGTTCGACTAAAAGGAATAATATGCAAAACGCGGTTTTTCAACTTGGTTGTATTTTTAGCTAAATAATCGTCTGATTTTCAGGATATTGGCCCAGGTCATTTGTGTCTGTCAGGCGAAGGGAATGTCGGTACTTGCAGCGGAGATTCAGGTGGACCTCTTTTGGTAAACGACGAGCAAGTAGGCATTTCTTCTTTCGGAATCGAAGATTGTCTTATTGGAGCACCGTCAGTTTTCACCAGAACAGCACATTTCCACGACTGGATAGAAAAACATTCAGGAATTAAGAGTCGCTCTTATAGAAATATGCGTAGTCTAAATCTGTTTTCGTTACTTTGTTTAGTTTATTTATGTACCATATTGTAACCGCTCTTTAATTGCTAATAAATATAAGAATCTATGGTGGAGTGGAATTATTTCATGCATTATATTATTTCTTCATAATTGCGCTTTAATTTCTTGTCGAGAAGATAAATCAATAATAGCCAGGATTCGGATGTCACTGCTCCATTCTATAATAATTTATCAGGGACGCATTAAGACGTATTTATAAGAATGGCTTTATCTGCATATAGGAAGGGCGATTTAAATCTAAAAATTCTCGAATCTGAAATTCTTTAAACATTACAATTTTCAGCTTAAAAATTGATAAAAAATTCATAAATAACAACTCTCGAGTCTTTATAGATTAGAAGATACGGAACATGATTTTTATTGCAAAATAGAAAGAGAATCCCTGTTTTCTCTTAAATATCTCGAGAAATAAGCCTCTAATCAACTTGAGGTATACTGATCAAATTTGTTCCTAAGAAAATTTCCAAAACGGATAGACTATTGCGAAAATTCGCGAAACTTGTTTACTATTGCAAAATTAGCAACAAAGGTGAAGAAAAGGAAAGATTTTCAAATTGCAATAACTAAAGTAATTGTCATCGAAACTTGATGAAATTTTGGGAGATGATAGCCCTTGGGATGCCTAAATAGTGCGCGCAACCCCGACACTCCAATCCAAGATGGAGGCCTATCGCTAATCTCCAAAATTGAGAATTGGAAGTGCTGTCGTTTCGATAAAAGAAAACAGCTTGACAGTTGACATGAAACTAATTGGAATCGGTTGAATTTACCAGTATCTCCGAATGTACCAAAATTCAGACTATTTTATTAGCAAATACATTTTTTATTTACATAAAACAAAAAAATTACCGTTGCTGGGGATCATATCTCCGCGAATTTTCAGTTTAAAAATTTGCATTGAATGAGCAACATGCATGAATTTTAGAAATGCAATGATTTATTATTTTTTCGTTATATATGTTATATAAGTTGAGAAAGTAATGAAGAAAAGGTATAAAAAAATGTGTAGCCTAAATAAACGACTTTGAAATTCAAAATTTTATGGCAACATATTCACGTGACTGAAAACACCACGCTATTGGTCTGACGTCATTCGGCATAATGTCTAATGGTCGTCTATCTGCCAAGGGGTTAAATCGTAAATTGTTTTGTGTTTTGTAAATGTGTATTGATATTTTCATAAAAGAAATCATTCATGTCTTTATTTATTTTAATTATTAAGTGGTAAAAATGACGGACAGTGGGTTTTTACGGGGCCAGAGTGACAATTTGCCCGTTGTTGATGTGTTTATGATGACAAACTTTTTTGCTACTAATACTGATTTTATTAGCGCAGAAATTGGAGGTACTAAAGCAACAAGGTATGTGTCATTCATTATTCTAAACATTAATGCAATTGTGCCCAGTTTTATCCTTTTACTGTAGTTGAATTTAACAAATTATTTATGTACCTAACCTCAAAATAGGTAAACAGGGCAATGTTTTAATGTTATATTAATTAATATTTTTCATCTTAGAATGCTTTACTTTTTTATATAATAAATACCTCCCGTCACTTACTAAGTACGTGCTTTTAGGTAGGTAGGTACATTAATAGTAAAAATAACTGTTGACATACTTAGGTATATATAAATATATAACTGGATATTATGTAGAACGTCGAGAAGTTAATTATTCCCACCGTTCTTATACATTTATACATTTTAATTCAAGGTTCCTATTAACAGAAGTTAGTAAACTTTTGTATTCCTATAAATAGGAAAGTGACCAAATTCACCATGATATGTAAACAAACTATCACAATAATATTAGGGTTAGGTACATATTTTCATAATATTATTATAAAATAATTAGTTTTAATGGGTAAATTTACATCAAAATGATCCTGGCACATATAATCTTGAGGATGACGATAATTCTGCATTTCGGTCGTCTCGTCTCATAGCTCTGCACCATTTCTTCCTAACTTTATCGCATCTAGGCACATTAAAAAATAACTTTTCTGGAGTTTTTATTGTAGTATTTGTATATTTGGGCACAATACAATATTTATAGCTACTTTTCTTTGTATTTTCCATAACACAACATAAATAATGTGTACACATTCGCAATCACAATACGTTTTCCGTCGGTGCGATGTGCCCGATGACGTCACACAAAAGTAGCGCGGAAACTTCTCCATTTAAACGCACTTAAACTGACAGCTGCAGTAAATAATTGTTTTAACCTTTAATTAGAACGTAAAACAAAAATAAAATACTGGAAAAATAATGTTTTTTAGTGATCTATTCATCTGTGATGTTTAAAAATATTATGCATTTTGCTCATTGCTCTTAAAAAACACGAACTTAGAAAAAAAGTTTTTCTACTACCCATGGGAGCCGAGATACGCCACTTTTACGTCTTTGTCGGCGTTCTATTCGATATTTTAACTTGAAACTTGGTACGATGCAACCAGAATGCTTTATTTATAACTACATTTTTTTCGATTAATTTCGATCAATTTTAATATTAATTTCGATTTCCGTTTCCGTTTCCGTTTCCGTTTCCGTTTCCATTTCTATTTCCAATTTCAATTTCAATTTCAATTTCAATTTCAATTTCAATTTCAATTTCAATTTCAATTTCAATTTCAATTTCAATTTCAATTTCAATTTCAATTTCAATTTCAATTTCAATTTCAATTTCAATTTCAATTTCAATTTCAATTTCAATTTCAATTTCAATTTCAATTTCAATTTCAATTTCAATTTCAATTTCAATTTCAATTTCAATTTCAATTTCAATTTCAATTTCAATTTCAATTTCAATTTCAATTTCAATTTCAATTTCAATTTCAATTTCAATTTCAATTTCAATTTCAATTTCAATTTCAATTTCAATTTCAATTTCAATTTCAATTTCAATTTCAATTTCAATTTCAATTTCAATTTCAATTTCAATTTCAATTTCAATTTCAATTTCAATTTCAATTTCAATTTCAATTTCAATTTCAATTTCAATTTCAATTTCAATTTCAATTTCAATTTCAATTTCAATTTCAATTTCAATTTCAATTTCAATTTCAATTTTAATTAATTTCAATTTTTTAATTTTAAATATAATTGTATTAATTAAGAAATGATTATCAGACTCATTCAATATGAATTCAAGAAACACTTGCAGACCAAATTTCACTGAAATGAAAATACTTTCTCTTCCTTGTATTTTTATTTATAAGTGTTTAATATACAGATTCAGAAATTGTAGTTCACAGTATAGGAAATAAATGCCCTGCCCCATAATTCGTGAACGCAGATTCTGAAAGTAATCGAGTCGACATTGAATTTAGTACGCCATATGAACTGAGGAAGGGTATAGGTTGCTAATAATTTCTACACAGAACGAGACTAATATCTCTTCAAAAGTTACTTAGTAATTACTTGTCACATTTTTGATAAATAATTTCTTCTATCGAAAGTATTTCTGCAGATTCTTTTTTAGCCATAAAGGCTAAAGGCCTTAATTGAGGCAGAAGTTGAAGAGAGAGAAATCTAATTTTTTGCAATTTTACTATTTGAAACATAAACTTTCAAATAATGCAATAAAAAAGTTAAATGAGCCCATTCCGTTGTTTTACAGCTAAGGTGCTATACTCCGTTTGCCCAAGAGATGCAGTAAGGCCACTTCCCATTTTGCTTAGACCATTGAGGGCAATAACCAGCTTCACACGCTACAAATTTATAAAAGCGGCAAAATTCAAAAATTATTAAATGGTATAATAGATTATATATATTCTTTTATATGATTACAAGTGAGAACCAGCGAGGAGCTGTTGGTTATTCTAGAATGCCTCGAGAGAAAGTACTTTGAGCATGCCTGTATAATACAAAAAAGAAAATTACCTGCTGCCCTTGCAGTAAACTCGACGTTTTGTGTCTTAAGGTTGTCCGGGTTTTCTGCAGCAGAAGCCTTAAAGATATTCACAATATTATCCTTCTCTTTAACCGAAAAATTTTCGCTTTTCCATTTTTTCGACGGAGAAAGGGCTTGAGCTTGATTCATAATTAATTTACCGCTGTTTTAAGCGTACCGCTGTTTCAAGTGTAATGAATTTCATCATTCTTCTAATAACTGCGACCAACCCGTGTAATGCCCAAGGTGTGCTCAAAATCATGAAGTTCATTTATGCACCTCTGAAACTTTAACATGCTTGAATTGCTCGAATTTAAAAAATGTCCCCACAGATCACTCTGCTTGGGATACTAATAAGTGTAGTGCGTATAATCGTGCACGCGATAAACTTCGTAGTGATATACTAGCTTTAACCATTCAATAGCAATCAGCGGCAAGTCCCTCAATGGAAGCTCATCTCACAAATGCAGGTCGCAATACGAGCAGTGGAGAATTTTTAATTTACTATCAAAATACGCGAGGTGTCAGAACTAAGACGGTCGAACTTTACAACGCATCGGCGTTCTCCGAATATTCCGTGATAGCTTAAACCGAAACCTGGCTAGATTCCTCCGTTTTTAATAGCGAACTATTCAGCAATAAATTCAATGTTTTCCGTTCAGATAGAGATTTTGGCGCCATTAATAGATCAAAAGGTGGAAGGGTACTATTAGCAGTAAATATAAAATACGCTTCTTCTTTATTAAGCCTTGATACTGCAGGTTTTAACAACATACATGCCATCGACATCTTAGGTATAAAAATTTCAAATAATTATCAGTCTCTTTACATATTTGTCATCTACATACAACCGAGTATACCAGTTGCCGATTTTGAATATTTCTTTGAGACACTAGGTACCCTGAACTATTTACAAAATAACGATAATGATATAGTCATTTTGGGCGATTTTAATATCCCCAAATATGCATCTTACCTAAAAGACTCAAAATCTAACGCCCAAATTAGAGCCTTGAATAATGTTCTAATAATTTATCTCAATACAACTCAATATTTAATGGCAATGACAATATTCTTGATCTAGTATTACACAACAAAAACTGTGATGTATCTCAATCTCCTGATCCGTTAACTAATGAAGATTTTCATCACCCTGCTCTGATCATATCAACTGAAATAGGTACTGTTAAGAACCTTAATAATAATTTTCCAACTAATCATGACGTTAGTTATAATTTCCGCAAATATGATTTCTCCAAATTGTATGAGAACCTTCTCAACATAGACTGGTCCTCCCTCTCTTCTTTTAATGACGTCAATGGTGCATGCACTCCTTTTTACAACAAACTTGACTCTGTATTTGAATTTTGTGTACCTAAGAAGTCGACTTCTCGTAGCGGCAGATATCCTCCGTGATTTAATGGCAGTATCATAAAAAAAATTAGCCTTAAAGAATGTCTTAGCAGACAGTATGCAAGAACCAGTGATCCACTTATACACAATAACCTCAAAAACATCAGAAGGGAAATAAAATATGATACCAATTTAGCCTACAAAAATTTCGTGCAGAACTCTGAAGATAGTGTAAAAAATTAGGGCTTTCATCAAAAGTAGAAAAGGGTCGGCCAGTGTATTTGAAGAGATGTTCTTTGAGGGATCTTCGCTAAACAATCCCTCTGATATACTAAATGCATTTGCCAATTATTTCCGTCAATCTTATAATGAGTTCTCGTTAGATATCGAGGAACATCACATTGAGACCGATATACCTAACAATAACCCTATTGTTGATATAAACTCTTTCAGTGAAGATGAGGTCCTGATTCCATTCCAGCTTTTTTATTAAAGGCTTGCGCTATCATCTTTGCGTATCCTTTAACTCTAATTTTTAACTTAATCTTAAAAAACTGCCTATTTCCTGACCTATGGAAATATTCCAAAGTATGTCCCATCTTCAAAAGGTTGAACAAACTAGATATTGAGAACTTTAAACCAATCTCTGTAATTTGTAACTTCTGTAAAGTCTTAGAAATATTACTTCATGATAGAATATATCATTCAATTAACACCAAAATCTCTATTAATCAACATGGTTTTATGAAAGGGCGTTCAACAACAACTTTATTCTGTGTAACTCAATATATTTCTGAATCCTTAGACGAACGTGGGCAGGTAGATGTCATATATACCGATTTTTCCAAAGCGTTTGATAGACTTGATCACGAGTTGTTACTTAATAAATTAGAAAAAATCGGCTTCTCATATTCTTTGCTCCTTTTGTTTAAACCTTATTTAATGAATAGGGGTCAGTACGTTGCATTAAATGGGCTCAAATCGATCGAATTTGCTGCCACATCTGGAGTTCCCATGGGATCTATTCTGGGGCCCTTGTTTTTTAACATATTTATTAACGACATAGTGAACGAAATTAATTTGCCTCACCTTTCATATGCCGACGATCTAAAAATTTGTACAGTAATTGATGAAATCGATGACTGTTTTTAACTTCAGACTTCGCTTGACACAATAAACACCTGGTGTATAGTAAATAAATTATGCATGAATCCTAGTAAATGCAACGTAATATTGTCCTCTTCTTTAAAAACATCACCTTTTATTTTTGATTACAGGTTAGATAATGTCATACTTCAAAGACCTATAACATTTCGCGACCTCAGCGTAACTTTTGATAGTAAATTATCCTTCACTGATCATATCGATACCATTATGTCTGAAGCCTCCTAAGCCCTTGGATTCATCGTTCGTAGTAGTCGAGAGTTCACTAATACTGATACTCTGAAAATTCTTTATCAATCTCTCGTCAGATCGAAACTTGAGTACGCATCGCTAATTTGGAGTTCCAGTTATGATGTTCACAAGAATAACTTGGAAGCAATTCAACGTAGATTTCTTACATTACTGTGGTTCAAATCCGACGGTACCTATCCAGTGATTGGTTTTCCGCAAAGCAACTTGCTTGAAAGATATTCTATGACTACTCTTGAGGATAGGCGTACGTACTTTTCTCAAGTATTTTTGTTTAAATTACTACACAATGATTTTGACGCACCCGAAATAATTAGTAAGCTTTAATTTTCACGTACCCAGATTAACGTCTCGTAATCACCAAGTTTTCTATTTACCTACGCCGCGTACCAACGTACTAAATAATTCACCTTTATATACGATTTGCAGTACTTCTAACAAATTATGTGGCGACTTCGATATTTTTAATTGCAGCCTTCGTGACATAAAACAAAATGTTCTAAATGAAATAACCAGTGATTGTCTTTGTTTTTCTTAATTTACTTTGAATTACATAATAATATGCGTATATATGTATATATAGCTTTTATATTTAAACATTTTCCATGTTATTTTTTTCTCTCTCTTCATATCATTAGTTATTCATAGTTCGTACATTTAAGCAATTTTTTTCTTCATTTTACTTTCTTTCTATGTTGTTGTATATCATGTAATTAATGCTTTGTATGCCTTTATTATTCCTGTTTTGTAATTGGGTATCTTACCTGTTGAACAGTGTATGCAATAAATAAATAAATAAATTTGACAAGAATGAATTTTTAACCTAAAAAAGAAAAAGTGGTTCTGACATTTAATCAATATTATAAATCGTTTTTATTGCGTACATACACAAATATGCACCACAGTATTGAGAAACACCATTTTATTAAATGAATAGGCAAGACAGCAAATAACAACAGTTATTTCTAAACACCTCTAGATTTGGGGCTGAAAACGATTTGTTTCGGAGAACAAATACCTCATATATTAGCGTTTTCGACATAGTTGGTTGTAATATGTGTTTTAAAAATTCGACCAATAGAAATATTATATTCACATTTAGCGCAAATTTGTGGGGAGTGGCTTAGCTGAATCCCTTGAGCGAACGGAGTATAACGTCAGCATTTTTTGTGTCACTGAAAGGGTTAATATGCAGAAAATGGTTTTGCAACTTTACATCTTTTTGCAGAGAACGGAGTATCTATTAGTTTGGACACAGAAAACAGGAACTATATTATAGTTCCTGTCTTCTATGGTTTGGATCAAAACAGTTTGACAGTTGGACGTTTCCAAGTAACGGTCCATACATAAATTACTTTGATGAAATGGAATGTCTGTGCTGCTGCTGACAGTTATACTTATTTACTGACAATAATTTTGTAATTTTAAGAGCATCATACTTTCAAAAGCGAGATATCTAGGAGTAATTTTGATATTATTTTAAAATTTAAATACAAAATGACGTAGATATTATTATTATTATTATTTTTCAGAATTTACTAATAGAATAGTTTATACCAACTTGAGGAATTAATAGTTTGTTACGAAGCTTTCCTCTCAAATACAGAACATACTTATATACAAAGGAAGTGGATGGATCGTGTGATGAAGTTAATCGTGTTCATGATGGTAGCCTTAGCTTTACCAAGTAGCCATGCTCCAGAAGTAAGTACACTCATCTTTTAAATTTATTCAATCCCTAAAAACAGTAGCTTGGTTGATGTTTGTTAATAGTCAGCTGGAGTTGAAAATGTTTCATCTTCTTTCTCAAGTGCCATACCTTCATTAAATGCTGACTCCCAATAAACATACATATATTTTTAAAATTTATTCACAACGTGTCATTGATTGATAGTTCGTCTTACGAAGAGAATCAACGGTTCCTTTATGGTTGGAAAAATAACGATCTTAGGCTGTTGACTATGTGGTTTTAGTAAGGAACAATTGCGTTAGAGAGTTTTTATTCTTTTGTCCGTGCGCCAATATTCTTGACTATCTTTAGTCAAGAATATTGGCGCACGGACAAAGGAATAAAAACTCTCTAACGCAGTTGTTATCGTCATCTTTAAAGTTCTCGGATGGATCGAGCTAGAACTCTTTGCCCCAATCATTGCTGTAGACCTGGACGGGAATGATTCCATTTCCCCTTAATTTCCTTTTCCAATTTTCTTCTTTAGCTTCTAGAGTCGAGATTCGATTTTCCTCTTCCGGGGCATTTTCACCAGTTTTTTTGTTCACTTTGTTCACTTTCTTCACTTCGCACTACGACGACTGTTCAGGCATAATAATTGCAATAACACCGAAGAGCGCTGGTATGGATAGGGTGGGAGTGGGGATGGGATTATTAGTGTATGCAGCTCTAAAAAGTGCCCAGTTCAGGTATAAGACGTTGCAAACTACAGGGTTATGTAATTATTGAGGACAAGACTATGAAGAATAATTAATGCTATACCTCCAATAGCAAACAATGCTGCAGCTACGGACACGAATTTCGGAGTTATTTCTCTTCATATGTGCCACATGAGGTACGAAGGTACAAAATAGAGTACCTACTGTGTACTGTGCTTTCCTACCTTTGCTGGTCTTACTTTTCATATAACAACATTCTTTATGCTATGCTAAGCTGATGAGGAGCAATAACTCTGATGTAGCCCGTAGCTGCAATCTTGTATAGCACTAATTTTTGTTTATGATTTTTATCAGACCTCACGAATTCTTTCTTTTTATTTAATATTATTATTTCCATATTATTATTAATTAATGCAGACTACTAATTATTGAATATCTTTTCCATCATACAAGAATATATACCGGGTGAGTCACGAATTGCGCTCGCCCCGATATTTCCTAAAATATTTGGAATAGAAAATTGGAATTTGGAGGCCTTATTACACTGCTAAAATGCCATCTTTTCAATAAAAAATCAAGTTTGGTGCACATCCGGTTTGACCGGAAATGCCCACAACTTTCGATTTTTAAATGGAACACCCTATATATTTTTACATTTTTGGAATCTAGAAAAAATTTTGAATACAATACAATCATTTTGGTCACTTTTTGATAAACATTAAAAATTTTATTAAAAAATCTATTTCTGAACCCAGAGTGCTGTGGTGCCCAAAATATATTTTAGTTTGTGTGCTACGTTACTATAAAAATAAAAAGAGCAATATGATTGCATTACTTAATTCTCTAGAGGCGTTTAAAATTTTTAAATGTGATTTTTACCCACTAACTCGGTTTTTTTAAATGGGAATTTAATCGTTCACCAGCATTTTTAAATACCTCCTTTCATACGAATCTAATGATACCAAAATTTTGAAAATCCGCTAAGAAATATTTGAGATTTCAGCCAAAATACAATGCAACCAAGCTTTTAGAAACATGCGGCTAATAGATAATAGATTAGTGGGCTTTGGAAACTAAAATGGCACATTTCTGTGTAAATCTGGTAACCTAATAACATTGGAAAAATCATAGTAGCCATTGAATGTAATAAAACAATATCAGCTGTCAGACAGATACAAAATAAAGCGTTGCGGAAATCTCTTTGAGTAAAAATTAAAGAAAATGAATAATTTTAGTAGAAATGAAAAGGTCGATATGTTACTGATATATGATAGCTCATAAACTGAAATATCATAAATATTGCCTGACCAATTTTTTAAAACTAAAATCAAGAGATTCTGTGTGTAAAAGGAATTAAGAAAAACGTATGACGCTTAAATTTACGACACTTAAGTGAAATGGATTTTTCATCTCATAATTGAGTATAATTTCTTTCACGTATAAATACATCCAGTGCATTAATATATATATTTTTTTACAATATTTGTATTAATAGTTAGTGCTCTTTATTAAGGATGTTAAATTTTGCCTACAATTACTCAATTTATTCCGTCCTGCAACACAAAATGACTTCCTCCTTTCCTCCTTTCCTCCAGATTGCAGTTTATGAAACAACCCACGAGATTCATTCACATCGGCCTAATATTTTTCATTTTGGTTAGTGTAAATTAGGCAAGAGTATGGTTCCAATAATGATGACCAAATATTCAAAGCCTAAAAGATTCAATTTATTTCGTAAATGTAAAACTTATAACTGCAACAGCCATTCTCGTTGCCGTGCAGCAAAAATTATCTCGATTTGTTTCAACAGCAAATTGTCCCTAGGATCCAGGAACTAGTAGGTGCTAGGTTTAATGAAATTTGATTCCAACAAGATGGTTGCCTCCCCATAATAGAGTTATCGTTCAGCAGTATTTGGAGGAAATATTTCCAAATAGACTTATTTCTGGGCATAGTAATATCTTATGGCCAGCTAGGTCACCAGATCTTGCGCTTTGTGACTTTTTCTTGTGGGGCTACTTAAAATAAAAAAATTATGGTTTTCAGGAAAATAGGCCCAACAATTTGCAGGAACTTCAATTAAATATTGAAAACGCCTGCTTAACTGTTACCCCTGTTATGTTGGGTAATGTTCGCCAAGGATTTTATAATCGTTTAGGATATTGCTCAGCTCAGCAGGGAAGTTTATTTGAGCATTTATTACATTAAACTTGTTAGGTATAAGTAATGAATGTTTTCCTTAACTCCATACATTTTTAAAAACTTTTAGATTATTATTATTTTGTTTTACCCATTTTTAAGAATTATTTTTGTGTTGGGAATAACTTTTTTAGGTTCCAAATTATAAAATTTTCCCATAATAGTACCAACATTTATAATGTTTTAAAACCAAATGTTTTCGCAATTTATTAGATTTCGCGAAGGGACGTGCTGACGTGCATCCCACATCACCTTTCCTGCATTACTAAACTCCTACGCCGTCTGTCTCCTTGATGGGCAGTGACAGTGACAACCCTCTCAGTCGATGTTTCGATGTTGTCGTGCTCAATAGAGAACAAGCCTTCAAGGTATTACTGCATCAGTGTTGCCAGATTATTTCATTTATCATGAAAACAATTTATATTTTTTAAAACCCAACTTGTAGTTACGTAATAAATTATAAAAATATGAAATTTATTTTATTTTAATCAATTAGATTCTATCATTCTACAAAACTTGGCGTCATTATGTATGAATAAAGTAGATCTGCCAACACTGGATACCTCATTGGATATTTACGATAGTGAGATTAGGTAAGTGTAAATTGCGCTCAACTTTCCTATGATCGAAGAACTTCTGCGTCTACTGTATATTTTGCAAAAAAAATAATTTCACCAATTTTGCTTCATAGATCAATCAAGATCAATATCAGAGAAACATGTTTAAAAAATTTGAGATCAATATCTTTCACAAGGCTCGAGATACTGAGTGAAAAATAAGAAAACACACATTTTCATGCTTTTCAGGGATTTGACAGAAATATGTCTTTTTCTCCAATTTCGCAATTCCGAATTAACTGGCGAACTCGAAATTCGAATCCAGCAGAAAATTTTACATAAGAATATGTTCTTCGTTTTTGTATGCCCTTTAATCGACCCTTCCTCCTTTAAAATGCATCGTAGCGGGCTCTAGACTCTAGACTGATAGTAGGGATCATGAACTAATTACGAGCTTATACATATGTTGAATCACGGCCATTCATTTTTATTTACTACATAGTACTATAAAGACAAAATAATATTTTATAGTTTTTAAAGGACCGCCCACTGGAGTTTCCGTTTCAGCTCCCCTGTTGCAAATTTTAGCAGCTTGTTGAGGCATATTCACTCTTAATAAAAATTTTGCTTTTCAGAAAGTTGCACATAGAGGTAACAAATCGTCAGGTGGAATCATCTTCCCAGAACGTCAAAATATATCTGCAAGGATCTACGGAGGACGCGAGGTGTATGATTCTAGTAAATATCCATTTCAAGCGCTTCTCTTGATTCTCAGACGAATGGATGATGGCAAATTCGAGACCAACCAATGCGGCGGTACTTTGATATCACCAAATTGGATACTAACAGCTGCGCATTGCCTCGAAATGTAAGTAAACTTATAGTAATCAAGTATCTAAACCTAAGATATTTCAGAAATTGTAAGGATGGACTTCTAGCCCCGGTGCGAAATTTTTGAGGACGGGTTGGCACATATACAAGGACAATGATGACAATTAGCACATTTGCTGTAGGTTTTGATTCTAAAATAATTCGTTAACTAATCAAATTTCATGCACTTTATACAGTGTGTCTCACTTAAGAGTGTAACAGGATAATTATTCTTTTGTTTTTTGACCGATTTGAATCAAAGTGATCTTAAAAGATAGAGGTCACCAAGGTCTATTTAAAACCACAAAACCATTTTCCATCTTTAAATGCAAGGCCATCCACGATATTAAATTGTATGAAAGAAATAAAAAAATTATAGTAGGCATTTTTTAATAAAAACATTTCTTAACAAAACTTGCTTGAAATAATTCAAAAACCCTGAATCTGAAGTTTAGTTAAAAGTTAAAAAAAATGTGGCCTTGATGAAAAAAATTCCGGCCTCAAATTTCTCGTTTTGATAAGCATGCACTTCACTCCTTTATTACTGTGACAATTTTGTGAATGTCAGATTAGTTGTCAAGTAAATCTGTTGGCATTTTGTGATTTTTTGGTTTGTAGCATAATTTATTTCAATTAAAATGTTTACAACTGCTGAAAAAGTGGAAATCTTTAGATTAGTTAGTGATAATTCTCGTACAACGAGGGAGACTTACAGAATTTCATAATCGGCATCTAGATCGACCCCCAATAGACGACGTAAAAGTGTGAGGAATTAATATATTATTCAATAGAACTGGCAAAGTGTGCAATAAACAAGAACATCGTGTCAATCAATCAATCAAAACATATTTATTTCACATTAAAAGATACATTGCCTCCCCGGACCGCGATCCGGAGCCAACCAGACAACCACGGCACATGACGCCGTGGCGGACGCGAGGTTGGGCGGGTCGTGGCCGGTTCGGCTTAATAAAATTGATAACAAAATTAAAACTCCTGCCACTTTTAGCGGCTTAAAATTAATATTAAAATTACCATTGTTTTATAAAACATTAAAATAATTAAAATTAAAAATATTTAAAATTATCATTTGCACTTCACTGAATTTTGATCTGTTGATGCGGGAAAAAACTCAACGAAAAAACCCGTTCGAGATAATTGGCTTTCCAGCGGTCTGCCTGCCGCTAGGAGAAGTTTATTATTTTTAGAGATTTAGATTTCTTAAATTTTTCGGCCTAAATGGAATTTATAACAAAAAATGACAAAAGAACAAAAAAGACAAAAAGACAAAAACGAAAACAAGTAAAAAGAGAGGAGAGAGATAGAACAGAAAAGATTTGAAAGATACAGTGTAGGGTTGAAGAAAGTTATGGTTAATAGGAGTTTGGCTAGAGAGGTTGCCGGAAGATAGGCAACGCCTGGTATGGTAGGGGGTGTTTTATCTGGAATGGGGCATTATGCATTCTGATTTGGGTTATGTTGCGTGTTAGCGGATTGTCGCCCAGGCGAAAGGAATAAAATGTTTGTGATATTTCCCGGACGTAATCCGCTAGTGGCGTTATGTCGTTGCAACGATCATACAAATCTCTGAGGGAGGTGTACCTGCTCGAGTCTGAAATGAGGCGCATAAATTTGTGTTCTAAGACTTTAAGTTTTCTCATTGTCGTGGCCGGGATGCTGCACCACACCGGCGCCGCGTATGTGATGGCCGGCCTGATCACCGCCGTGTACAATAATTTTTTATTGTGTCTGTTGAGTCCGCTACCCCTTGCCATGAGTGGATACAGACTCATGGACGTGAAGTAGACCTTACGTATCGTCTCGTTAATGTGTGTATTAAACGTCAGTCGTTTGTCCAAGTTAACCCCCAGATACTTCACGCACCTTTTGATTGGAATTTGCTGACCCTGGATCGAAATTGGCGTTAATATGCGGTTCTCTGTGAACCGGCGCGTGAAGAGTATGGCCTCCGACTTCGCGACGTTGACCCGGATCTTCCATTTGTCGTAATACGCCGTGGCGCGGGCCATGTGCGCCTTGAGCAGCATGTTTGCCGCTTGTGCGTTATGCGAGTGCGCATACATGGCCGTGTCGTCGGCGTACTTGGCAAGCTTAGTATTCGGGAACTCCGGGAAGTCGGATACATACAGATTGTACAACTTTGGTGACAGGCACGACCCCTGGGGGACGCCCGCGCGAATGTCCCGCCGTGTTGAGAGTTTATTGTTCACCCTGACCTGTAGCGACCTGTCCGTCAGGAAAGAGTGAATCAGTTTGGTTATGTGTACTGGAAAGTTCAGTGCGTTCAGTTTGTGTATAAGACCCGGGATCCAGACGGTATCGAACGCCTTCTCGACATCGAGGAGCACCATGACGGTGCTCTTCCCGAGGTTGCATTGTACCTTGACGTCGTTCACGATCCTGACGACCTGATGCGTCGTGCTCCTGCCCTTTCTGAAGCCGAACTGGCACTCGTCGTCGATGTGAAGCTCATCCTGAGCAGCGTCTAGTCTGATCAGGATGACCTTCTCCACCAACTTGGAGATCGTCGACAGTAACGAGATGGGTCGATAACTGCCGACGAGCTTCGCGTTCTTGTTCGGCTTCAGGATGGGCACGACCACGGCGCACTTCCACTGGCTCGGCCAGTGTTGCAACCGCAGGATCGCATTAACGATATACGTCAATTGCACAATGCCTTTCCTCGGGAGATGTTTGAGAAGCTTGTATTCAATAGCGTCCTTCCCCGGGGCTTTGTCGTTTGGTAAGGTCTTGACAATGCCAGCCATTTCCGAGGGCTTGGTCATGACTTTTTGAAATTCTCGTCTAGTCAATGGAATGTCATGACCAATTAACTCGTTCACGTCATTTTCTATGCGGTCCTGTTCAACGTTGTTGGGTACGTCCGTGTTATGTATTGTCTGAAAATACAAAGCTATGTCATTCGCTTTTTGCGCGTCCGTCAAAGTCGTCCGTCCGTTTGCGTTGATCAAGGCGGGTAGTGGCTCCCGCGTATTTTTCATAGCTCTCGCCAGCTTCCACAGCGAGTTGTTTTGAGGATTCAGCGCTTCCAGCCTATCCCGCCATATCCGGTTTTTTGCGGTGCTGATGGCGGTCCTGATCTGCCGTTGCAGCCTGATCATCTCGGCCTTGGCGTCGGCATCGCCATTTCGCTGCCAAAGCCGTCTCTGTCTGTTCTTTTCCCTTATGTCTTGTGCGACCGCAGCGTCGAGTCGGTCTTTGTAGGGGTTTACAGTTATGGTTGTTGCAACACTCCGCTTGGCGTCCTGCAGCGTCCTCGTAAACTCGTCCACTACATTTTCCAGTTCGGCGGCTGTAGCGATTTCGTTTACTAGTGTCAGGTTTGTGTTAATGTGTGCCTTATAGAGATGCCAGTTGGCATCCCTATAGGAGGTGAATTTGCGTGTTATGTCTTCCCTCGACATATTATCCAATTCCAGCAGTATTGGATTATGGTCCGATGTGAGCTCCTCCTGCGCCACCGGCTGCGTGGAGTTTCTCACACCCTTGTTGACCACTATGTCAAGGGTGGAGGGTGTTGTACCGTTGTCTGGAAAATGCGTGGGGCCGTCCGAATACTGCACGACGACATTATGATTACTCACGTAATCAAACAGAGTGTTGCCGTTCGTGTTGTTGCGTTGGCAGTTCCATGCGTTATGCCGTGCGTTAAAGTCGCCTATGACCAGGCAGCGCGGGCTTGCGTTGAGTAAATTCTCGAGACAACCCGCTGTGAAGCCATTCGTGGGCTTATTATACACGGCCACGATGCTCATGCCGCCATCTAGCGTCACACACACGTTCTCCACGGAGGTATTCCGTATAGAACGATGCGTGTGGGCTATGTTTGACTTTATGAGCACGGCCACGCCGCCTCCCCTGTTAATGTCATCCCTATCTTTTCTGAGAACATCGTGTGAGGGACCATACTCGAGATGCAAAAATTCTTCAATTTGTGAGAGAAAATTCAATAGTACAGTTAATGAAGCATTTCAGTTCAGAAAACATTCTAACAGGTCGAAATCGAGTGAAACATTTTTTATTATATTTTCTAGATCAAAAATAGGAAGGTCTATATTATTAGAAGACCTGGTTTTTATTTTGACGATTGCGCTTAAGAAACATGTGTTTTTAATGAAAAAAACGTGTAATTTTATTATATTTTGCATGTTTTTCGATAAAATTATTGTTATAATATAGAATTTTATAGGGATTATGAAATTTCAGATAGTTATTATTGTTAGCATTGACAGCTGCCAAATAGTCCAGTATTTGACGGTAAAAATGGGTTATTATCCCAGAATTCTTTTCGATAACATCGATTGACGTGAAATTTGGATAATAAGTAGGGAATGGCTCAAGGGACAAAAGGTATATGGTGCCGATGTGCCACCTCTTCTTGGGGGTGGAAATTATTTCACTTAAAATAACTGCCAAATCGGTAAGGGGGTGAAATTTAAGCAAAAAATATTCTTTGAAGTTTTTTCGATAAATCAGTATTTTTCGTGTTATTCGCGATTGAAAATGCTGATTTTTTATTAAAAAAAACAAATGTGCATGTTTTAGAGTGATTCTTCACGAATAACTCGAAAACCTTACGTTTTATCAAAAAAAAAAAAATCATCAGAAGCAAAAATGAAACTAATAAAATAGCAAATCGATTTTTTTCTAATTTCTGTAGATAATACGAATCGAGTTATGGCTCGTTGAATGTGACTGTTCTCCGAAAACTGAATTCGAACCTTTCAACGTGAAATAACGGAAATACCATGCATTTTTGGAAGGAAAACTTGTCAGATATTTCTTAAAATACTTTAGTACAGGCAATGAAGGCAACATTTTGTAAAAACCTCACAAAAATTAATAAAGGGATCATCTCCGGCATTTAAGTAGGGAATAACATGTAGAATGAAATAATGCATTCTTTGCACTTCCAAGTTCCGGGAAAATTCAAAAAAATTTGGAAAAACTTCATGATTTTCGTTTTTTTTGCTCTAGCGGCTAAAATAATGAAAGTACAGAAAAAAGTTCTCAACAACAATTTATAGCTCGTCTCTTTCTCTACAAAAAAAGGTCCTTACAAATTTTAATCTTACTTAAGCCGTTTAGGAGATAAATCCAGTTTTCCACTTATAGTTTTGAACCGCTCAGAATCACGCGGAAAATGAGAATTCTCTGGGAGTTTCGTACGACCGGGCACATCGATCGATAATTCTTACTATTCAGAGCTGCTAAAAAACTGGAAACAACATAAAATATAAAGAAAAGTCTCAGCTTTAATGTGGAACTAATCACAAAATTCATAAAAAAAATTATCATAGAGAAAGAAGTGTTAGAAGATGTCTAAGTAAACTTTATACAGTTGATTTATTCATATCTTTGAGTTTTATGCATCCTGTCTATTTCTCCCGTAACAATGGGTGCTTTTTCACTGCATGGATTCGATTCCACGCGCTTTAGCCTATATTTTGTGAAAATTTAATTGAAGACTGTTAAGAAACAAATAAGTTGTATATGTTTTACTGTATGATTGTGCATTTTCTGAACTTTTATGAATAATGGAGACAAATTCAAAAAGTACTGCGTGCATTTAAAAAACTATTAAGTCATTCGAAAGAATATGTTTTGTTGTATCTATAATCCAAAAATTAAGACTGTGCTATTATTATTAATTAAGAGATAGCGAATTCAACTCCAAAATTTGGAGGTGATTGATCGATGAGAAATATACCCTCTACTTTGATCGCAAGACATATTTTTCCAACAAAAGTATTTGCAATAAATGTTAATTGGATAAATATGTCCAGGCGACGTCAACTGCACTCCGCATGTCTTTTTAAAAAAATTATAGAAAATAAAATACCTGCATATCTTCATAAAAAAATAACATATAGAACAGACGTCCATAACCTAAATTTGCGACATAAAGGTACACTCATCCCTCCCTCTCATCGTACGGAACTATTCAAAGCCTCATTTACTTACCAAATCGCTAATATATACAACTCGATTCCAACGGCCATAAAAAATAAGTCTATTATATCCTTCAAGCGTCATTATAGGCAATTGTTATTAGCAGAGCAGGGTAACTCCTTGAGTTGTTGAATAGAGAAAATAGATCTGAGCATGCCCTGGACCAATGTTATTCCGTTTCCGTGTTACATAATTATACGTTACTTGCAGATGTGTATGTAGGGGTGTGTATGTATGTGTAATGGATGTCTGTATGTGTATTTGTGTATGTGCTTATATGGATATGTTTACTAGTGTATAGCTTAAGATGAAAAACAGAAGTCATGGAGCGCATGACTACCTGATCTTCGGCTTTTTCCAATAATTGTATTTTTTTTTTTGCAGAAACTGTATATTATTTAATTTTTTTATATTTATATTGAAAATAAAGACCTTTTATTATTATTATTATTATTAATATATCATTATATAAGAATACATAAGCAAAATGAATTATCATTCTAACGACTCCCGGCAAAAATATGAATAAAACTGTGGATCAACTGTCCAAAGTTTACTAAGCCATCTTCTGACACTTTTTCTCTTTAATAAAATGTTTTATGAATTTTGTGATTAGTTCCACATTAAAGCTGAGACCTTTCTCTACATTTCGTGTTATTTTAATTTTTTTAGGGGCTCTGAATAGTAAGAATTATCGATCGATGAGCCCGGTCGTACGAAACTCCCGGAGAATTCTAATTTTTCGCGCATTTCGAAGCGGCTTAAAACTGTAAGTGGAAAACCCGATTTATCTTCTAAACGGCTTAAGTAAAACAAAAATTTGTAAATACCTTTTTTGTAGAGAAAGAGACGAGCTACAACTTTTGTTGGGAACTTTTTTCTCTATTTTCATTATTTTGGCCGCTAGAGCAAAAAAACCGAAAATCAAAAAGTTTTTCCAATTTTTTTTTAATTTTCCCGGAACTTGGAAATGCAAAGAATGCATCATCTCATTCTCTAGGTTATTACCTACTTAAATCCCAGAGATGATCCTTTTATTAATTTTTGTTACCCTAAATGGCTAATTTGCCTGTACTACTTGAAAAGATCTTTAAAATGAGCCTTAATAAAAGTCGTTGGCTTAAAAACTTACGGAGTTAAAATGAAAATAAAATGATTGTCTCGTCTTTTCGGAGGAAATGTCGGCAATGAAACCAATGGCTTAACTTTCCTAATTTTTAAGATATTTAATCTCTTCAAAAACTATTTTGCAGGGAATTTCAAGGGCTAAAAGGCCTGTAAAATAAAACTTCCTAGAACCTTTCGTCTTTGAAATTTTCGAGTTTAAAATTCTCGGGGAAGGTGGTCCTAGCACTTAAATGCGAACTTAAAACAGTGATATCTCAATTAATTCTCACCCTAGAGAAATAAAAGAAAAAACAATTTTTTTGCAAAGAAGAACCTAAATTTTTGTTGTCTTACATTTTTTACGTATCTTAGTTTTTGAGTTATTGTGAAAAAAATAAATTTCTAAATTGAATCAAACTTTTTTCAAATCTAGGCATTTTTAACCTTTCACATTCAGCGAGCCAGCAGCGCTATTCTTGACTGCACACATGTTTGAAGGTTGCTCGCACATCACTATAATTCGAATTCATCTTAGACATTCTGGACCGAGATATTCGAGTGCTCCAGTGCTCGCATTAAACAACGAGCGGCTTTTGCAGTCTGTAAATATGCGAATGATGATACATAACCTAATATTTTAATTGGTATGTTTATAAAATCTTTAAATTTGTTACAATAAATGAAACATTTATTGTATTGTTCTATTTGTTGATAATTGACGATCTAAAGTATACTGCGAACATTGAAAATCTATAAAATGCAGAAAATCTCATACAGAGGCACAACAGGTTTAATAATATAGATCCGTTTGAAGTTTTAAGTGAATAAGAGTTGATACAAATATTTAGAATGTCTAAGGAATTATGCAGTCATTGAAACTGTAGAACCATTTGTGAGACCACACAAAAGAGATTCTGATTTGAGCGTATTTATAACCACCTCATGGGTTTTTACGAGAATCTCAATATTCCTGTGGTTGTTGGTTGCGTAGACAGATATATCATATGATGTGTCATTTCAAGCAGAGTGAAATTGGGTATTTTTAGAAAATTGCTGTGATGCCAAATGCATTTTAACGCGAGATTGCGATCATTCGTCTACATGAACGAAATGCAGTCGAGAATACCGTATATGGAAAGTGTTCGCAAATATGCCGTTCGAATCAATACGTATACGAGCACTGCGAAGGATGTCAAGAATAGCGCTGCAGAACTCGGTTCGTATTGCATCTACAGAAATAAAAAAACAATTGATTTCCTATTTTATAAGCTTCATTTTTGCTCTTTATGATTCTTTCAAACGTAAGGTAAGGTTTTCGTGTTATTCGTGAAAAATCGCTCTAAAACACGCATTATTAGATTATCGATTTCTGCTTGATTTTGAGTGTACCAATTTTCACCCCTGAGAAGGGGTGGCATCCCCTTGAGTAAAAGCGCACATCGGCACTATATAACTTTTGTTGTTCCTTGAGCCATTTTCTACTTACTGACCAAATTTGACATCAATCGGTTTTGTCTGAAGAAAATCTGAGCGAGAAACCTTCAAACACTGGACTAAAAACTCGCGAAAATTTCAGATATTTTAAATTTTTTAAAACGGCCAATATCTCGAACTTGGACCACCTTAAACCAAAATAATCTGCGTCCAAACAACCATAAAACCCTGTACATTAATATAAATATTTGCATTTGCATTTAATCATATTTTATAAATATTTTTTATTAGAAATAAATCCATTAGAATCACTAAAAGTAAATGGCCAGAATTTTCAACTTGGACCACTTTAGACCAAGATGACCGCACTTGGAGCACTTTTGGCTAAAATAAATATTGAATTCGTAATGAGCGACCAAGAAAACATTTATTTAATTCACAAAAATCCGTTAAACAAAAACTTAGACTATTAAATTTAAAGAACGAAGGGTTCAAGGAAGTTTTGCTTTACAGGCCTTGTAGCCCTTGAAGTTCACTGCAAAATGGTTTTAGGGCGATTAGATTTTTTAAAAAGTAAGGAAGTTAAGCAATTGGTTTCATTGCTGTCTTTTCCTCCGAAAAGACGAGACAACCATTTTATTTTCATCAACTCCGTAAGTTTTTAAGCCAACAACTTTTGCTAAAACTCATTTTAAAGGTATTTTCAAGTACTTTAAGAGACATCTGACAAGTTTTCCTCCAATAATTCGTCGTTTTCTGTTAGTTAACGCTGAGAGGTTCGGTTGTCGGCGAACAAACAGTCACATTCAACGAGCCATAGGTTCATATTGCATCTACAGAAATTAGACAAAATCTGTTTGCTATTTTATTAGCTTCATTTCTGCTTCTGATGATTTTTTTGTTAAAACGTAAGGATTTCGAGTTATTTGTAAGAAATCGCTCCAAAATATGAATTTTTTAGATGAGAAAATAACCTTTTCAAACGCGAATGACTCGAAAAATATTGTTTATCGAAGAAACGTCAAAGAATATTTTTTGTTTGAATTTCATCCCCCTGTCGATTTCGCGATTATTTTAAGTAGACTAATTTCCACCCCCAAGAAGGGGTGGCATCCACCCTCAGTGTAAAACCGCACATCGTCACCATTTAACTTTTGTTCCTTGAATCATTCCCTACTTACCGTTCAAATTTCACGTCAATTGGTGTTATCCGAAATAATTCTGAGGTAATAACCTATTTTTACCGTCAAACACTGGACTATCTGGTAGCTATCAATTTTCATATAATACCTTAATTGTAAAACCAGCAGTTACCTTATAAAGTACCAGCTTTCTTGAATATTTTGCGCCCAATTTCATCCAGTTTGATAAAAAATTGAGCAGGGGGCTAGAATTTTGAAAATGACAACTCATTATAGTACGGCAGCCCGCGACCAAAATCAACTGTTATCACCTAATGCTAATTTCTATCACGGGTTATAGTTTATTACAATAAAAAATAGATTTTCCTCTGAACAGTAAACTCCCATAACGTTGCAGTAGCCAGGAAAACAATTTTTCGTCCATTGAAAAAAAGACGTTATTGTTTTATTCCCTAATGTCCGTTCTCGATGAATTCTTGTTACAGATGTCGAATAAAACAAGAATCAATACAGAACGGAATGCTGTGCAGCTGCACGAAATGCAGTACGCTCGCATGTACTTAATAGAGATGCTATATATATACCAAATGCATCTTGACCTGAGAGGATAAAGATTATATATATTATCCTCTCAGATCTTGACGCTATGGCGCGCGCTTCATAGAAATGCTGTACCCCTCCATTTCCCATGGCACCAACGTAAACATCTCTGTATTGCCATCAGGATTTACCACCGCGGCGCTGATACCACAGGCAATATGGCCGTTAAGTTGTGCCATTCGTTTTCAAAACACAGTGTTGGATACTCGTGTTTTTTTTTCCAAAATGAAATAAACAAATTTATTAGTAAAATGGCTGTAAAGCTCGATAAAATTACGAGCAGTGCAATTTTATATCCAGAAACATAAGATAGATACAGCAATTTTAATAGATTTCAATATGTTGATATTGTATACTGCAAGTGAGAAAAAATCAAATTGTATTGTTTATGTCTATCTTGCTGAGCACTCGACATCTTTAACAAAAAATAAAATAATTGATTAAGATTTGTCGTCGATTATTCTCTCATTCATAACATGAAAACAAACTTTCCTTCTGTGAAATATAAAGAATAAATTTGAAGGGTATAAAAGTGAATTATTTTTCTCCTAACGGGATTTTTATTAATATCAGAGCGCGCATCGGTTTCATTTTAGTTGAAAAAATAATTCCGCGTTGTACACTAACATCAAAAAATCAGTTTGTACTTCGACACTAATGAAACTCTCGTTTCATTGCTGCTTATTTACCCATAGTGGTGCGTCCGGGGGGGTGAGGGGTACTGAGATTACTGGCATTTGATTAAGCAGACAAAAAACATAGAGAGCTGTATCACCATATGATACTTTTCGCTCTTCTTATTGAAGATGACTTTTTTTTTTCAACATATCAAGTTGAAAATGGTCCGTTCATATTTTTCATACATGTTTTTGACATAAAACATAATTTTGATTAGAGAACGGATATTAAGAAGTACCAAAATTAGCCCAAAAAAAGACGCAGAATTGAAATGCAACTACTATATGATATGCAATGATTAAAACGCCCGTTTTCATGTTTTTGCCGTAAGACATTTGGCGATGACACAAATTTCCACCAGGGGCCCAATTCCCGAAACTAGACGAACCCGATTCGTGCACGAATGGCGTTGAAACTCCCACACGAACGTACTTTTTCTATTCTCGAACTGCCGACTAACACATGAACGAACAGATTCGTCCACGGAAAGTACTCGATCGGTGTTTCGGTGGCAAAAAGCATATTCGCATGTCAACATAACCTTAGTTAACGTCAACCTTCAGTCAAATGGCATTATTTTGGTTGGAAATTGTGTTACAGTGTTCTAATGGCTGCTTTGGATGAGCTGAATCTTTTAGTAGCAATTAATAACTTGGAAGAAATGGAGCCAGCTGCAGAAGTCAGAAGGGAATATAATAATCGCGTTTACGATGCCTTTGATTATAATATGTTCGATATAAAATTCGTAAGAATGTTTCGATAAATAATGATCTAGCACGGGATCTAATCAATTTACCATCTGAATATTTGATCCAACCAATCAGTTAGAACTCATTAGATGTCAACTTACGTATTTATTTTCTTGCGCGGCACCATTGGTGCACAATCTCCTATTTACAAAGGATATTTTTGGTCAGCATTCCTTCAAAACACAAAAATAAAATCCCAGAACCGCCTACAACCAAGCAATCATCTTGTGTAAACCGCAAAACAACGTGTATTTTGACCTTGACACTTCTAAACTGTTGCACCTCGAACGCAATGAAAAGTTCCCAGATTTACACGGCCTGCTATTGGTTGACATATATTTGTATATGAACCAAGATACATCGTACGTTATACGGTCGACGAATGTGTTGGCCTCGTGTACCGCTTTTCGACTATCACTGGAGAATTTGATTTTTATAAAAACTGCGTTCGCATGCGAACCAGACTGCACGAGTTGGTTCGTGCATGATCAATTCGTTCGGGATTCCAGAATTGGGCCCCTGCTCTCAATTTTCAGTATTTAACCCCTTATATCGTCATCACTCAAAATTTCCGTTTTCATTTTTTCCTCGAACTATGCATATTTATGAACACCAAGAAACAGTAAACGGACATTAGGTGATTACTCAGATGACTCGTTATTTTTTACATGTTGAAGGATACATTTCAACACTTTCGCGATGCTAAAAATTTTCGTCGCTCTGAACTTTTTTATACTTGTTCAAAAAAATGAGCATAGGTGCGGGAATTTCCCATTAGGCGATGAGTCGAAAATTTTTGTTACGGGCTGCCGTACTGTTAATTGCGACATAGCACTTGCTGCTGGTCCTTACGAGGCAACCTGTCTCCTAGTGATCTCGGTGGTGACCTGATCTCAAGGGCTCCTGTGCAGTAGAGTGTTAAGTTTTAGTTAAGTAAAGCAACTTTTATTATTATCTTGCTCTTTTTTGTTAGATATACTGTACACGTAGATATCACAATGGGAACCGTAAGGCATAGCCTAAGATATGACGATCCTACCGCTGTCAAACGGAGGAGTACCACGTTCATAGTTCACAAAGAATATTACGGTAGCTTATTTGGAATGGAAAACGACATTGCTCTAGTGAAATTACCAGCATCTATGCCCACAACCAAATTCATAGACACAGTAGCATATGCAAAAGAAGAGAGGAGTTATGTGAATGATCGTGGAACTGCAATAGGCTGGGGGAGATCAGAAACCTCATCTCCGTACCACAAGATTTTAAAAGAAGTTGCAAGTTTTATTATATCAATCCCTGAGTGTCGCCATTATACTTTTATTATAGTATGTTCTTGTACACAAAACTACTACTCAGTAAACATACATACATTAGAAAGGCGTTTATAATGCCCAACGCCATTTACGCCAGTCAATTTATACACAAGAAAGTGCTCGACCTTACAAGAGGTTATGCAGCTCTAATTTTTTAATAAGTTGTTAAGACCTATGCCAATGGACTAATACACCAATTTCCATTGACTACATTTTCAGATAGTGTTTGATAAAAGAGAATTACGGATTTTTTTTCGAATTTTTTTTCTTTATCGTTTAGCCGGAAAAAAATTATAAAGCTGAAAAACTTTCCCCTCTGACGTCAATTTGCCCGTGACGTCACGATATGAAGCCGGCAACAGTGCATTGTCCTGATGCCAAAATTTGTATTTTAGTTTAATTTTTCAGTAGTTCAATCAGAGATTTATAATAAGTCTCTCAGAGTTCTGTCAGTGCTAACGAGGTTATGAGTCAGTAATATTTTTCGATTTTTTTCGTGTTAAAATACACTAACTTTGAGTCTGTATTAATTCAATTCAAATTTCAAAATATGGAAACAAAATCATGTTTTGTGCCATATGCCATTCTTTTACGCAAAAATTGGAAAGACAAAACTAAATATTAAAATGTAAGGTTATATTAAAGTAGTTCAAATAGTTCAATGTCACAGAATCTATTGCGATGTTGTCAATTCTTGTAATTGATAAAAATTTAATAATTTAAAACCCAATTATTTGCCTTATTTGTAAATTATTTTGATATCAATAGAAAGTAAATGCATAAAAACTTCATAGAGATTATGTTTATTATAGGATAATTGTAATTAAACGGCAATTTAATGCAGGTAGAATTACCGGGAATAATGACGTCACGACCACCAATTTATTTAATTTTTATCTAATCCAGGTATTAAAAAATTGGGGTAATAATTATTTTGGTATTATTTTGACCTAACCAATGGGTTCATATAATTAAAATATTTAAAAAATCTTAAGTGTATTAGTCCATTGTTGTAACCTCTTTAATACTGAAGTATAAAAAAGGCTTCCTAGTGCGAACGACAGCTCGTAATATCGTTGGCGAGCATAGGGGCGTTGTTGAAGAGTGTGGACGTGGACACTCAAAGGGCGCCACCTGGTGGATACTAGATGTAGTGATATAAATAATTTTGCCAACCAGGAACAAAATTAAGTTACTAGCAATCATGCGATGGAAATATTAAAATTAACTAATAATGTCAAAATTTACTCTGCAATAATAGTACTCTAAACTCAAGATCGTGGTAAATATCAAACAAATATCAGGAACGTTGGCATGAAGTACAGAAACGAGTAAACATTAAACATTTATTGCAACACAAGTGATATACACAACAACAAATAGTATATAAAATTCCCAGTCACTAGTTAAACAAGATCCATACGCAATGAAGAAATTCTGTACATTTGATTTAATAAAACTTCACTGAAAATCTAACTTTACCCTCTGACTGAGATTTTCTTACAACTAGGACTTATCTGATACACAACTGTGAGTTCTAATTTACAACAGCGAATTGAAGATTTACTATGGATTAAATGTACAGCTTGTTACTAAAATATTTAGTAATAAACTAGAATTCATGAGCTGACGACTGCAATGTTCCCTGCTTGCACTTAGATGTTAATGTTCTAAAATAAGTATATTGTATTAAAAATATTTCACATGTGACATAGTAGAAGGTAAATCAGCATCACATGGTACCATACGTTGCTTCCACAATAAGAATCTTAAGTATTTCATGATTCTATATATGAACTTAGAGTTCAATTTATAGTTGCAAGATTGTGGTATAATTTACATTAATATTGGAATGAAAATCAACGAATAAAACTATGATAATTTCTATAAAAATATGTAACCAAAATGAAACAAATAAACCTGATTAGAGCATTGGCATTCTCCTCAATTACTGCACCGTGACCTGTTATCGCTTCCTAGACGTACTTGGCATTGGCTTCAACCATAAATACATGCCGGACACCAAAATCTCGGCATTAAATCTCCTGCAGGCTGTTGCGAACAACTCACCAAGCCAAAACTTCTCTAAATGTCAGCAAGACCCATACATAACTAAACTTCTGAGTAATAGACTTCCTCCTATTACTACTCCTCTGAATACTAGGCCCCATATAACCAAAATTACAGCACCAAACATCTGGGCTCATACATAAACTACTATTCTAGCATGACCCAAACATAATTAATTTCCAAATGGCCAGTCCCATACATATGCCTGACCCAAATGTAGGCCTGTCCAAACATAAGCCTGTCCCAAACACTCTCTAATAATTACAACAAATAAGAACTTTGCAAGACAAAACTCCAAAATAGAAAAGCTTACCTCATATAGAGAGTATTACATAACCTCATGAAACACATGGCCATAAAATTACGGTAACCAAAAGAATTCCTTCCTGAAATTTACAGAACGCTTGCGGCAAGGCGGTGAGAAACCAATACAAATCAACAATTACTGTGATAATGATGTACAACACCAAAACCTCCACAAAAATCAGAACCGTCGTCCGCCTACCTCTTAAGTTGAGTGGGTTGCATACCTCTATACTCCAAGAAATGAATTAATTAGAGTCAATTTTCTGCAAATAAATATGAAATTAGTCATGTAGTTTTTTCAAATGCTAGATTGTAAGATACCAAGTTTGCAAGATGATTTCAGTTACTGGGGTGTATTCCAGGTCTCTGAAGATGTCGGCGTTTCTGACAAACCATGTCTTCCCGATATTTGACAGGATACATGACCAAAACGAATTTTTGTTTACTTTTTGGAGACAATTGAAAATTTTTGAGGAATTGTACCTCGAAAAGTTCTGGACGTACGGAACTCGGTTTAGGCTTTAATTGTAGCAAATTACTTTAAAAATGGAGTAATAACCATTTATGTAGAACGCATAGTTTAGGAGATATTGAGCCAATATCGAAACAATTGCAAGAATTTCGCTGTTTTTTGTGTATTGCATAGCTCGCACAGGTCTCTCGAAGCTGTAAACTTGGTTTCTTAGTATTGGCAAAAGTTCCTAACAATATATTAGAAAATTGGAACTGCATGATCTTTTGCAAGGTCGGATGTATAAATTGTATTGAGGTAGAAGGTAGGGAGACGACATCCTATACAAATTTCCTATACAGAAACGGCATCAGTAGGCCTGGCTAAACGTAGTAACAATATGGTGGTCTTGCCAGACCCGGACTAATTAAAATAATAAGAACTTTGTACACCGACGAGACGTATCTCTAAATAACGTAAATACATGTTCAATTTAATATGTGCAAGAGTTTTAGCAAAAAGAATTAGAATAAAGGATACATATGCTAATAAAACACCAAATAAACATTTTAAAATATATTTATTGGCCTCTAGATAATACAATTTTATTGCTTTGATGCCTAATACTTTGAGACTTATTGTACTTTTACTCAAATAATACAGTCTAATATTTGTCGACGTTTTAAATCAACAGGAAATCTAAAATATAAATATATTATTAGACCTGTTCAATATGTTTTTAAAAAAATGTGACATTATAAATATGTCAATAATATGCATACGATTTGAATAAAAAGTATTGCACGGCTTTTATAACTTTTTAGTTACTAATTCTATTGAATAATGTTTCATACAAAATTTGTGATATTTGTGGTTTGAATTTTTGGTTGGAATGGTTTTATAATTTAGTTAACAGCACCAACCTTGTAGATAAAAAGAGAACGACAAAAAAATGATTTTTATGAACCATTTTTTTGATATAACTCATATTTAAAAAATTATGCTATGCTACAAAATATATGACCTTGGTATATTAAAAAACATTTAATTAGATGTTTTTTTTTAATACGGCTGTTATTCCCGTTAATTTCTTCTTGTCAACACCATCTCTTCTTTTAGCACACGACACCATATTCCTTTAATGTTTATTGTCTAAAATTTAACAAACTCAGTAAAAATCACAATAAATTGCACGGAAAACAAACTGTCACTATTTGATGGAAAAGTAGTAACAAGATGGCGAAATAATGCTGTTTTTGATCGCGTGACTGCTTCTCCCTACCTTCTAACTCAATGATAAATCGACTGGTCTATTTAGAAAAACCGTGTGTCTTTTATGTCCAAATTAAAAATGTCGTGGTTTTCGCATATCAGATAACAAAAGTATAAATGTTTATGATTAGTATATTTAAAATGATCATTTTCGGTTATTAAGATACTTTTCACATTTCAAAATAATAAGAGATTAACGTTAATTAAATTTGGAAATTAATCCTTGTAGTAGGTACAAGATTCAGTGTACAGCACCTGACATATTTGCAACTTAGAGAGACATTATTAATACTGCTCCTTACAGCCGGTTTTACAATCGCAAGTTAACTTTCATGTTAGTTGACTCTTACTTGCAGTTTAACTACAACTTTAAAGACACTTGCGTTTTTCAATATAAAGCTAAGTGATGATTTGTAAACGAGAGGTTATGAATATAATTTATAATGTTGGTACTGGAATAATGGGTAATATACATTAAATTTATGGATTTTTGTCAAAGTCACATCACCTGCTATCAAATATAAATGTCAGAAGCAATTTATGAGTTACTGGTCTATTATTAAGGAGGTTGAGGCGTTACACGAAAACAATGAAAAAAATCTGAAATAACGCTTTTTTAATAGATTTTAATATGACTCAATTTTCTGTAAAAAATTCAAAGTCATTAGGAAACTTATAAAGTTAATTTTTTTTAAAATCTTTTACAGGTAGTCATATGGAAAATATGTCAACCCAACATGCAAGCGGTACATTTTAATACAAATAACTAAATAACATGTGTCGTAGACCATACTTACTTTATATTTTTTTTGAGTTGCTCAAAGCATGTTACATAATAATGGAATATATCGTTGATAAGGAAAGGTATGGTTACGATAAATCACCCCTAGCTCAAGTTTCGGTGGATGGGCCGTAGGTATAAAAATATTGTATTGTCATACACACCTTAGTTGTTATTTTTTTTTAGTGGAGATTAAATTTTCCCAGAGAGTGAGAGAGAAAGATATAGGCGCCAATCCGTTTAGTAATTATAATTTACGTTTTATGCAGAAAACTAGTTATCAAACGGATAAACTAACCAATAGTAGAATTTTCAAGATCTTATACAAAAATGCAAATTTAATTTAATACGTTGGTGAGTCTTAATCATACTTTAGCAAATGTAATAGAAATAGAAGTTGTTATTAGCTCACTACAACTTTAGAATAGTTATTTGTATAACACCAATGAAATAAATCAATCAACTAAATTATAAAACTGATTTTATTAGAAATCAATCAAACTGAGGACTTAAAACTAGGTAAAACTGATATGCTTATGAACCAATCAGGTAGATTCTAAGAATAAATCGAAATTTTAATATATACCTGAGAAACAATATAGACAACAAGTACAATCAATAATATCTTAGTAAAAATATATAGTATGTTAAACATATACACTGTATAGTATTTTCAAAGATCATATATATATATAGTATAGAAAATAAACCCCTACCAAAGAATTTGTGATCACAAAATCCGAACATTTACCTTTATATAATTATGTAGTTAAATTATCTATAATGCATGATAAATTTAACGAGCAACGTTATTTTAAATTTAAAGGAGTATATACTTTATACTTCAAATATGAAAATTATTAATAAAATTTAGGTTATTTACCATTGCACTCTCGGCTCAGATCGCTTATTAATAATAAAATGAATAAAGGTGGTGTAAACAAATTTAGAATAAGAATATATTAACAAGTTATGTAGTGACACTTAGCTGAGGGTTTCTTCATAAGAAGAGGGTGTCCTGTCCAACGAAGGGGTATGATTATGAGAAGATCCACTCCTCCACGGTCGTTGAAGTTCTAGAATTTTTCAGCAGCAAGCCGAGAAGTTCCATGTACTCTGCTGAACCAATCCAGGACTTTTCCCAAAGTGGCTTTAGAAAATCATGTATACTTTGTCTATATGTCTCCCAAGAATTTATTTTTTAAACTATGCTGAGGGCATCCTACTCTACTTTAAATTAAGTATCTTCTTAATAAGAGGAACCATTAAAATACAAAAACGAAAATTTCGAAGCCATAAAAACACCCTAAAATGAAATGAAATATGTTTGAATTTCTAATAAGTGACAAGCGCTAAATTTGTTATATTTGTTTTAGTTATTTACTTACGGAATACATTTTCCGGTGTTTGATGAGAAAATTCTCCCTTCATTATAATAACGCTCCTGGTCAGCAACGGGGTATGAAATTTGCTATAAAAGAGCGGAAGGCGCCATTTTAGAAATGGTCTCCATGAAGTAATTAAGTTATTCTTACCCAAGTTTATTCCGAAAACTATTAAGCATCCGTATTTTTACTCTATACTGTCCACTAAATTTATTGTTACTAATTGACGTTAGGAAAATATTTAAAACAATATAATAAGATCAAAGATCTTTAATAATTCACAGCAGTACTAGGACACGTCTATCTTCAATGACAGAGTAATTAAAACTGGCTCATATCATTTGAAATTCTATTTGCTAAACTTGCTTTAATTTATCAAATTTAGGCAATTTTAAATACATGTATTTGCAAATTTGATTGTATACAGTTAACTAGATCGAATTTAAATATCTTAATATTAATAAACTCTTAAGGTGGCAATGTAAATGCTACAAACACACTACCACAGAGTAAAGACTCCTTCAATCCATTTTTTGGTACATTTTAATTTACAGCAAATACCTAACAAAATAATGTCAGCAGTTCTAAAAACTTACTAGGTATGTAAAGCATTGATGTCTTACGCATATTTTAGTACTGTTTTTAATTTAATTAGGAGACTTTTAATAAATAAAAAAAATGATTAAACAATTGTAAACTATCAAATTTCTCTTTTCGTTAATGATTTTTAACTGATTTTTCAATTATTTAATGATTTGATTTTAATTTTTACTGCTTCTTATTTTTTTAAATTATTTATTGAAACAAATTTGTAAAATACACAGATACATACATAAATTTATTTGTTTTTTAAATAGGTTTGGACAAAACATCCAAAAGTTAGTTCGTTAAGAAAAATAATTAAATCTACTTAAATAATTAATGAATAATAAAAAATTATTTATTTATGCCTTTATGACAATAATTGTTGGTATCATCGACTTATGACCTTTTGTAATAATTTATTATGGAAAAATTCCAATTTAGAATCCGACTTACTTTTGGTTGGAACTGTAACGCCTCAACCTCCTTAAATAAGTTAGGTAGTATTTAGTCTCGACCTATTTAAAAAATCTCTTTCATCGTATTTTTCGAAAAAGTTAGGCTATACCGGATTACCTTGACTCCTCATCACTGCTATATGCATTTACTTTGTACATACGTATCATATTTTCGCAATGCCAAAATTAACTGAACATGAAAACTTTTAATTCTCTCTAAAATTGAAGAGGGATGGTATATCAGAGGAGTTGGTAACCATTATCAATTGAATAAAAATACTGTTATTAGCTGTGATCGGGAATTATATATCGGTGTTACAGACGGCTGTCATATAGGCATAATATTATATAGCAGACATTTACTGAAACAATCAGAAAAAAGACGAAGTGATGAAATATTTAATATTTATACTTCCCTCTTCAAAACCTGCTTTCAGGATATTCTTCTTAATACCTCCAAAGCTTAATGTATGTTACCTTCACTTCTTATAATTAATATACTTGGACAAATATTTATTTGATATCAATGTATCTGGATAGTAATATTATTCTAACCTTATATTAAATTCACTTTTTTTTTTATAAAATTTGTTGGTTAACTTTCTCTGAAAATATTTACCTAGCTGTTATCTTTTCAGCGGTCGATGATCAACTGATATGTAATATTAGCTTTCAATTGGATTAATTTCCAATGTTTCAATTGTTCTTTCTATTTTGATCTACTATTTCAAAATTTAATTTTAATTTCATAATAATACATTCATCCAGTCGTGTTACAAATTTCAAAGTAAATTTCATTAATTTTTTACAAATATATAGGATTTTTTCGTTTGTAATAACTTTTATGATCTCGTTATTTGGACGCATTGGGAGTGGGGGACGTTTCGGTAAAACCATTCATTTTGTAGGACAAACGTTTTTTCGAGTTTCTTTTCAAATTATTTCAAGATTTAACTAAAAAACCTAACTAAAGTATAATTTTTCTAAGATGAGACAATCGACAATAAAACGCGAGACGAAGAGAAATGCAAGCATATCTCACCTTTTCTCGTGCCTATTCAAGCAGAGATCGATTACAGCCCCGCCCCTAAGTTTGTAGATACACGTGGCTTCATTTCTTGTCTTGCTCTTGCTCAAGAATTAAATAAGGATAACTTCTGATTGTGTAAATATAAAATTGGTGCAAGTACAGGTCGGGATTAAAAGTGTTTTGTATTTACACTTTCAGTTTTCCTTATTTAATTCTTGAGCAAGAACAAGACAAGAAATGAAGCCACATGTATCTACAAACTTAGGGGCGGCGTTGCAATCGTTCTCTGTTCGAATAGGCGAGAGAAAAGCTGAGATATGCATTTTTCTTCGTCCGGAGTTTTATTGCCGACAGTGTCATCATAGAAAAATTATACTTTATTAGGAATAAAATTTGGGAAATCACCCAAACGACATGATTTACGCCTACGCACTGTATTAGCTACCACTATCGACAAGTTTCGCAGAGAGAATCTCGTCAAAACGAAGCTACTCACGAAGATTTAGCCTGTTAGTAATCATTAATGAAAAACGGCGTTGTACTGTGCACTATAGGTATTTATATGAATTTCAGCGTATTGGTCCAGACAATTTGTGTTTATCAGGAAGAGGAATAGTTGGGCCTTGCGGGGGCGACTCGGGAGGACCTCTTTTAGTAAGTGGTATCCAAGTAGGTATCGCTTCATTTGTAATGGGTGACTGCGATCTGGGAAATCCATCAGTTTTTACCAGGGTGCCATATTACAAAGACTGGATTTGGAATCATACGAGAATAGAAGGCGTCCACGTCCCTGAGGATCCGTTCCCTAATGGAAGCGACTCTAATATACATGTACATCGTCCAATTATAATTTTTGTTCTATATTACTTGTTGAAGAATATTATATATTATACAATATATATGAGAGTTATACTTTAACAGTTAAATATATTATGAAAACATTATCGAGTAAACTAATTGCTTTTATGAATTCTTGATATTTTAAAAAGAAACAGAATTAATAGTGCAGCCATTTGTGTTACGGCTTCGATAGCCGAACCATGGTGTTAGACGGGGGCAGGAAGGGTCGAACTCATCTCAAAGTATTTTGTTTGTCATCAGCATCATTGAGAACGACTTTGGGGTAAACGTGTAAACTGAAAAGAAGAGTAAAATTACTTTCTCACTTCCTGGGAGGGTAGAATCCACTCTTAAGAGTTGCCCCAACCTTCCTTGGCCATCGCCCTTCCCGTGTACTTTGACCACTATTAAATTTCCATCCATTCCCTTCTAAGTATTGCCGAGCACTAATAAAAGTATACAGCGAAAGGGGCAGGTTTTGGTCATTCGAGGGGGTAGGAAGGGTCGAAGTCGCCTAAAAGTATTTTATTCGTCGTTAGCATTCTCGAGAACGGGGATGGGAGGGTAACAGTTTCAGTGAAAAGTGATATATTTTATCATTTTTCCACCCACTGGGAAGGTAGATTCAAACACCAAAGGCGACATTAATTTTCGCCCGTCAGAAGTTCGCATTAGAACCCTTGCTGTCGAACGTCCATGCACGAAAACCGATAAGAGGAGTGTAGCCCTGGCGGTGTAGTTAATTTTGTCTATAAATCTGACACATGTTCGGAGGCAGAAGACTATTCTTATATGAAGAGTTGCGCTGAGCACGATGGTGACAATAAAAAATTTATAAAATACAAGCTTCATTGTTAAAAACAATGGTTTTTAGAGAAAATTCTCATTTTTTATGTTCCGTAAGCCGGGGTTACTTGAGACTTACGGGTTAATTGAGACAAATGACAGGAGTTGAATTTTCGAACGTACCCCGATATGCCATCTGTCAGTTGTCGTATGTGTAAATTGTTTTATGTCAACAAAAGTCAAAATTTCTTGTTTGATACATGTGTCTCGGTTACTTGAAAAATTGTAAATATTTGCAATATTTTTTTATTTGACTAGTCTCCTACGTAAGTATTAAGTAAATAATAATGTTCATACATTGAAATGTCCCATTTACAGAGCATGCAAGGAGAATCTATTCATGCTATGGGGAAAAGAATAGGTTATGTTTTCTTCTATTTATAAAATAAAAAGTAAAAAATGGTCTTTTTCTAGGTAACTTGAGACATTTCGCCCCGACAATATAAACGTTTGTGCATTAAGGCAACTTGCTATAAGAAGGGGCCGTCATGTATTTGACAAATATATTAAATTTTAATCGTTAATATTTATATAATTCCCATTTTTTACTTCCCTCGCATACCGAAGGGAAGTATTGTATTCGAGAAAAAATCACCCTCCGAGATTTTTTCGGATTCTGACGTTTCAGATCACGGAGATTACGAAAATATAGGTTTTTCAATTCCGTCAGTCTGTCTGTCTGTCTGTCTGTCGGTCTGTCTGTCTGTCTGTCTGTCTGTCTGTCTGTCTGTCTGTCTGTCTGTCTGTCTGTCTGTTGGTGCATTTACTAAAAAACTACTTGACGGAGAGCAGTCAAATTTGGTAGGTAGTTGACGCTACTGTCAGCGCAGACATGGTAGAAATTTCACTGGAAAATATACAGGGCGGACCGTCTAAACGGAATAAATAGTGAAAAAAATCTTTTTCGCTCAAATTTAAAATTTCCATGTTTCATGACGCGCTAATCCTATTTCGGGAAAAAAAAATTTTGAAAATTTTTTTCACCAACATTTTTTAAAAAATTTTTACTAAGACGAAAAAATTTTTTTTTCGCTCAAATTTAAAATTTCCACGTTTCATGACGTTCTAATCCTATTTCGGAAAAAAAAATTTTTTACTACTAAAATAGTTGAAAATAATTATTTTTTTCGCTCAAATTTAAAATTTTCCCGTTTCATGGCATTCTAAGCCTAATTTAAAAAAAATTTTACCAACATTTTTGAAAAATTTTTTACTACTAAAATGGATGAAAAATTTTTTTTTCTTTCTTCAAATTTAATATTTCCACGTTTCATGGCATTCTAAGCCCGATTAAACAAAATTTTTTTTTTTTATTTTTTTTACCAAAATTTTTGAAAAAATTTTTACCACTAAAATAGATGGATTTTTTTTTTTATTTCTTCAAATTTAAAATTTCCACGTTTCATAGCGTTCTAAATCTATTTAAAAGAAAAATTAGAATTTTTTTTTACTATTTTTAAAAAATTTTAGCACTAGATAGATTTTTTTTCTTTGTTAGGATTTAAATTATCCACGTTTCCATGGCATTCTAAAACTATTCAAACAAATTTAAAAATGTATTGAAACATTCTTTATAGGATTTTGCAAACAGCAGAAAAATTAACTATCTATAAAAGAAAAACTTTGTGTAGAAATATTAATGAAATCTTTGCATTCTTTCGATAACCTGAATTCTGGTTATGCTAGCAAATTAAAATCCTAAAATGAATTTGTCTAATTTCTTATTTGACAATTCTCATTCTAACACTAGCATCCACACAGTCCCCTACGGCCATGCAGATTAAACTAGTATCCACATAACCCCCTACGATTATGAAGATTCAGTTAAAAATGAGAACAAAGACCTAAAATGAATTTATTTATCTACCTTGTCTTAAAAAATTTTTCATTCCAATGGACAAGGTAGATAAATAAATTCATTTTAGGTCTTTGTTCTCATTTTTAACTGAATCTTCATAACCAGAATTCAGGTTATCGAAAGAATGCAAAGATTTCATTAATATTTCTACACAAAGTTTTTCTTTTATAGATAGTTAATTTTTCTGCTGTTTGCAAAATCCTATAAAGAATGTTTAAATACAATTATAAGCAAACAAATAATAATTCATTTTTAAATTTAAAAATGTTTTTGAAAAATTTTAAAAAAATTTGAAAACAATTTTAATCTATTTATCACTACTATAGAATAGACGAAAAATTATTTTTTTTGCTCATATTTAAAATTTCCACGTTTCATGACATTCCAAACCAATTTCTAAAAAAAAAATTGCAATATTTTACCAGTTTGGAAAAAAATGTAACACTAGAATAGATGGAAACTTTTTTTTTGCTCAAATTTAAAAGTTTCACGTTTCATGACATTCTAAACCTATTTCAGAAAAAAAAAATTCAAAATTTTTTTCACCAACATTTTTCATAAAGATTTTACTACCAAAATAGATCGAATTTTTTTTTATTTGCTAAAATTTAAAGTTTTCTCGTTTCATAGCATTCTAAACCTATTTAAAAAAATTAATAATTTTTAACTTTTAAACTTTTCTTTATCACTACTATAAAATAGAAGGAAACTTTCTTTTCTGCTCAAATTTAAAATTTCTACGTTTGGCATTTTAAACCTACTTCAGAAGAAAACATTTTGAAAATTTTTTTACCAACATTTTTGAAAAATTTCAAATTAAATGAAATTTTTTAACCACCACTATACTTCCACCCCATTGCGTGAATGTTGGATTGAAAATGTGACAGATAGCAATAATATCTGGCATATGCACCTATTATACTTTGATTGAAAAATGTACAGGGTGGTCATCCCAAGAAATAATCCAGTCATGGTGGACATTTGTAAAGGTATTTGCGCAAGCCTGCCATATGTGGCACCTGCTATTTAGTATTGAAATTTTGCTGTTGAATAAGCAAACTGTATATTTTTTTGACCAAAACTTATCAAGTTTTCTTTGTAATAATAGCAATAACTGTATTTCGATTATTATTCTCAATGTCATTTCGTAATAATTAATTTTTTAGAGTGACCGTCATGCACAAATAACGAGGGAAGTTCTGTGTAAATACCTTTACCGATTTTTTGCTTAAGAAATCGAATTATTAATTTTTTTTTTTTATTAATATGTTTTGATTTGTTTTAAAAAAAGATTGTTGTATTATAGAGCTATGCCATTTTTATACATGTTCCCTCGAGGGGCAAACCGCTGGGGAAATCAGGTGTACAAATTGGGGGAAATCAGGGGAAATCATGGGAAATCAGGAGGAAATCAGGGGAAATCAGGGGGAAATCAGAGGAAATCATGGGAAATCATGGGAAATCAGGAGGAAATCAGGGGAAATCAGGGGGAAATCTACTGCCATTTTGTTGAAATATATTATGCGCATAGGTAATTAAGATAATATCTTTTGCTTAAATAAAGGGTATTTTGAAAAATTTTTCGGCACCATAAGGCCGGCGACATACCATGCGTTTTAACCGGATCCGCGTTGTAGCGGAACATCGAAAACCATATAATATCGTACTAACGTGGCTGTAGAGTACGATAATATAAGATTTTCTATTTTCTGGTGAAACGTGGATCCGGTCAAAACGCATAGTATATCGCCAGCCTTATTTTGTAAACTATATAATATAGAAGATAAACCAAGCACACCGTTTCAGTTATTCGTTTTAAACATTTAAATTATTTATAGATGTTATTTTAGTGACTAAATAAATATGTTCTAATACCTACTTGAATCCTTACCTGTGAAAAAACGTTTCGAGCAACTAGATCGTTGACGTCTACCTTCTCCACAATTGTAAATTTCAGTATTAAAGATATTTTGGATCGACTAGACAGGATACAGATGATTAACAATATAATAAATGACCTTGATGGAAGTTTCATATTTCCAAGGGAACAAAAAAAAACACTCGAGGAAACAATTCCAGGAGTACTAAATTAAATTCACAATCAAGTGAAAAATTCGACTTTAGAGAGATATTAGAGAGTGACATTTAGAATACAGTATTAGAATCGCTAAAAGATAGTTTATCAGACACAAAGAAATTATGGATCACCGTCGGGCCAGATTCTTGGAATATAGTCTCGATACCCCTAAAGACTACTTCATCTGATGACGCTAATGACCAAATTGACGAATCCGATGATGATGAACTAGCGTTAATCGTTGACTGCGATGATGATTCATTCAAATCCAAGTTCTTGACAGAAATGGAGAATAAGGACCTAGAGGAAAATCGCAAAATAAACAGTGACGAACAGTTAGTTACTGATTTAATATGTATGCTACCGGCCGTGCTACCTCCTGCAGCTTCTTTTGCGGAAAATTTGAATATACAATTTGACTATACAAATAAAGGTTCCGACACAATACTCGAAACCGGACCTTATGTTCGTGTATCAGTTAATAATAAAACTACTGTTATCCGCAAATCATCCTTATGTTGGCTGCTTGATCAAAAAACGGAAAAAGTTAGTACAGATCGATAGACTAAGACGCTTTGTTCGGGGCAAAAACAAAGAATCGACGGAAAGAAAAAGGAAAGCGCAAGCGGTACGGAAAACCAGATCCGTTCAAATTGGAGATTGGTGTTTATTCTAATGTAAGATTAATCTAGCAAGTCAAATGGCTAGCGGAAGTAAAATCATTGATGTAAACGTTTCGGGTAATACTGTTATTGTTGGACGAATTTTATATTTTATATTACAGAAATTGATATAGCAAAGCACACAAATACAAAATGTGTAGGAAATTGGTTTTCAATCAAACGCGATGGTCATTTGAACAGCGTTGAGTTAAGCCAACATTTTTCCTGCGAATTGACCACCTACCAAGCTACATTACCAACACCAGATGTATCTATAAAAATGACAAATGTATCTTGCAATTATCGCCAGAAATAGCAGAGGCTATTAATAGCAGATATCAAGATGTGAGGTCAAAGAAAAGAAAGACAAAAACAAATAAAGAATCTTACAAGAAACCTAAAAAAAATAGCCAAGACCACATTTAAAAACCGATATTCATATGAGGAAAGCACTACCGATGAGAGCTCGGATGATAGCGAGGAAGTACAATTTGATGACGGCACGGACACCCCGACAGGCACAGATAGTTCAGAAGATGAAGAGAAGGATGAACACGTTGGACTGGACGATGCCAAAGACAATGAAAAACCAAATCAAAAGGAAGGACAAGATATTGTACTTAATGAAGAATTTGCTGAAGAATGTTATGTAAAGCAGAGACAATTTATTAATAAAAATCCCAGTATCGAGGAAATAAAAAAACATTGGCCTCTCTTGTTTAAAAAAAAGGATTGTTTTGGCACTTTAAAGCGTTAAAGAAAATTGATATTAATGTTTTTAATAACGACAAAAAGATGGCTCAGATATTGAAGTTTGGACAAAACGAGGGCATTCAGTGCAATTCCGCTAATAATGTGACCAATACTGAAATATTCATGATTGCTATAAGAACTATAGCTACGTATTTTAATAAAAATTTTAATGCATTTTATATGGAATCTCAGGTAATATTAGGTATATTTTTAATATTATAATATTTAACTAAATTAAATTTTGCAGAAAGAGGACTTAACGGACATAGAAATAATGGAAATCAGAACTCCTTCCATTGTAAAATTATTTGGTGAGTATATTGATATGAGAAATTAAAATATACATCTAACTTGTCCTAAATGTTTCCAGGTTCGAGTAATTTATATGCCGTCTATATGGAAGATATAAAAATTGAGGAACTCACAACATCATTTTTAGAGGCATTTCAAATAGCGTTTGCTATATATTTTAATTTCAATTTTAAATACCCGAAGGAATTACAAACCACCTTCGAGATAACAGAGGCCTTCTTCTGTAGCACGAATAAAAATGCAAAGTTTAAAAAGAAAGTTCTTATTTTTTTTTTTTTTCCTTCTTCGGTGTTGTGCGAATGGCTTTGCAGCCACAGCCATAGATTACAAGTATAGATAGATTTTCCTTCTTCAATTCTTTGGGAATTTCACTGCCACATGTATGTTTTCTTTCTAAGCGGTGCTAGTTCTTATGTTTTGTAAAATATTATCTGCATTGTAACACCTGATTTTTTTTCCTAACAGATTTTTTTTTAATGAAATGTCTTAGATGTACTTTTTATTTACACGCGTTGTCTTAGTGTACATAGAAATATACCTTTAACATGGGTGTTGAGCTAGGTTAATTTATCATCATGTGTATTAAGGTCTCTAGTAACTCACAACTTGTCTAGCTAATCGTTTTACCTTGAAATCACCTCTAAAAGGAACATTTTTGACCATAATTAGAGGCATAATACAACAAAAAACCCACTATTATAAACATAATTTCAAAAATATTAACGAATTAAAAAAATGATTAATAGAATATAACTTCAAAGTCTAGTATTAATGTAGAAACAAATCAAAGGAACTGAGAAGAAATCTGGGGGAAATCTGGGGGAAATCAGGGGGAAATCAGGGGGAAATCAGGGGGAAATCAGGGGAAATCAGGGGAAATCAGGAGGAAATCAGGGGAAATCAGGAGGAAATCAGAGGAAATCAGGGGAAATCAGGAGGAAATCAGGGGAAATCATACAAGATTTGCCCAAAAAGGGAAATCAGGTGTACAAATTGGGCCTAGCGGTTTACCCCTCGTGTTCCCTTTATGGTTTTTTGTAGTGTTTATACAATAAAGTATATACATTTTTTGTATTAAGGCTTTTTAATTTGCTTTAACCAGTACAAAGTAATTTAAAAAATAAGAACAGTGTCTCAAGTAACTCACAGCTCAGTTATCTTGATTTTAAATAGGAAATTTAGGGGTGTCTCAAGTTTCCCCAAGTTAAGGGTAACTTGAAACAGTAAAAAAAAATTTTAAAAAGGTATTTTTCCTCATTAATTTCTGTATATGTTTACATAATCCCGTTCATTAAGCGTCTCTCCATCATGTAAGCTAATAAACAAAATTTTATATCCCCCATTGAAAAAGATACAATCATAATTATTAAAAAGTGTCTCAAGTAACGTCGGTTTACGGTTCTTTGACTTTTTAACGAAAACAAAAAGAAGTCAAGATATAAAAAATGAAGATTTTATCAATATACGTCGTTTGAGACCTTTTGTCTTTGACCATTCATATGTTATAAACAGATTAACGGTTCTAAATTAACGTCTTTTCTCCGTTCAACAAAAGGTGATACGGATATTTTATTCTGGTCAAAATGTTGCATTTTGTTCACAGAATTTCCGTGTCGATATCTCATGTATTTTGCAATTGTTTAAAAAAAATTAACTAATTTGTTTATTAACGATTAATCGCTAAATATTGATAAAAACTACCATTTCTATATGGTCTCGGCGCCATTTTATTTTGTTTACGTTTAGTCGGAGATAATGCCAGATCATTTAGAGAAGCTGCTGATGAATTTAATTTACGTCATCCTGGCCGTCAGCCTCCCATTCACCATAAATTGGTAGCAACCATTAATACAAATTTTAACAATGGAAGAAATGTATATAAGTTAAGACCAAAGAATTATAATTTACAAAATCGGCAAATTCAAAACGAGGAACGCATTTTACAATATTTTAGAGAACATCCAAGATCTAGCATAAGGCAAGTAGCATTAAATCTAAATTTTAGTAAAAACATCACATACCCTAGAAGATGGAGATACATACAGAAGATTAGATTTCTGTTTTTGGGCCCAGGGTGAATTTTTAAACAATGTTAATTTTCTGAAAAACGTCATATTTACTGATGAAGCAACATTCACTACCAATGGGGTAGTATGCTCTCAGAATTGCCGTTTTTGGGCTGACGAAAATCCCCACTGGTTTATCAGTACTAAAAGCCAATATGTGTCAAAAGTTAACGTTTGGTGTGGTTTATGGAAGGATCAGATTATTGGGCCTTTTTTCATTCCAAGATTGAATGGAGAAGCTTATTTAAATTTGTTGCAAAGAGAAATTGAACCCTTTCTCAATAATCTGCCTCAAGATGTCAGAAGATACTTGTATTATCAATTTGATGGTGCCCCGGCTCATAATGTTGCAAGTGGTTCGCTAGAAGATAATTTTCAAGGTAGATGGATCGGTTTTAAGAAGTCAAGTTCAGGAGTTTCCCCCAAGGTCTCCAGACCTGACACCACTTGATTTTCATTTGTGGGGTCGTCTAAAAAATATAGTGTATAATAACAGACCACGTAGCCAAGATGAGTTAATGATCAGAATTAGACAGGCATGTGTTGAAATCACTCCAGCCGAGATTAGAAAAGTTATACGGCATGTAAGAAAACGGATTGAGCAATGTATTCGGAATGATGGTGATTACATAGAAACGCAAAGAATTGTATAATTAGATTATTTGTGTAGATTATTTGTTAGAAACATGGTAGGTATGGTATGTACAAATTAGAATTTTTGCCTTATTAAAAAAATTGTAATTTTTTTGTAGAATCATTTCACACTAGTACAATACATTATTCTGAACAAGAAATAAAGAATACATTTTTTTCATATGACAGTCCGTTTCACAGATACAAATTATTTTAAGTTGAAAAAAATTTATTTTTAAGGGCCCATATCTCAAACGCCTTTGAACACACAACAATGTAATCTTGTACAACGGGGTTTCTAAAGGTGCTGATTAGGAATATTTTACTAGTTTTTCTCTAAAAAAATCGCAAATACTTTTTATTCAAAAATCGACCCACTTTTTCCATGATAGAATCGAACGTCACTGACTACAGTCGAATGTGGTTAAGTCTAAAGACTCACTTCATAGGTATATATTCACCACCAAAATTTCGAAACATTCGGATATCAGGTGAGCGAGATATGAGGGTGGCTCCATGAAAAGTGGGACACACTGTATATAAAATTCAAAGCGCACTCGGCTTTAAATGCGCTGTAAGTGATTTAAAGTGATTTATGCGTCATTTAATGGTATTTTTATTTTATTTCTTAATATTTTTAAGTTTAATTATTTTTTTTATACAGGGTGTTCCTTAATGACGTGCTAATATTTCAGGGTGCGATTCCTTAGGTCATTTTATGAAGGTAAGTTCATATGAACATATATCCGCAACGGTTTAAATATTTTGCTACAGTGTATTGAACTTTTTTTTAATCGTTATTTTTAATAACTCAGAAAGAATTTTAGATATTATTTTCAATTTTAGTATGTATTAATAGGATATACTTAAAACCACATATTTGAATTAGAAAAGTTATTTTATCGCTCCACCAGTGGCGTTCCTGCGAACATGTCCTCTGATCCTGAGTAGCATGATCAGTTTTACATGACAACGGTCTCTTGCATTTTTCTCGTCAGACGCAGATTGAAACAATTAAATTCAAACTGAAACTAATTACACAAGTTACTCGGAGCGTAAGCACTAAAAAACGTTGTACGGCGTTCATAAATTAATTGGTATAAAAACAAAAAATGTATGAAAAAAACCAACGGATTTTTGTGACAATTGAAAACCAGTTACTTTAATATATTAACTTTATGTTGTCATAAGCTTTTTTTTAATTAATAAACAAATAATTATATAATAATAATAATAATAATAATAATAATAATAATAACTTAGAATAAGAACTTAGAATAAGAGAATATTTCCACAAACATGTCCACCCAAAAATTCAAAAAGTTGCCGAGGCTGACAGTTAATACACTCCACTTAATCTTTCAAATGATGTCATTGAGTACCACTTAAGATCTAAAGCTGATAGAAAATCTTCTTGGAAAGAGAAAGTCCTTCATGTAAAATATCCACTGCAGATGTCTGCAGATAGTATTGATAAACCTGCATCTTTTCACTTCCTAAAACAAGGCATTCTTTATCCTGAAACTGAAGGATTTATAATGGCAATACAAGACAAGGTAATAAGAACAAAAAACTATGAAAGAAATATCTTGAAATTCAACGTCGCCGATAACTGCAGAAAATGTGATCTACCTGGTGAAACCATAGAACACATCACCGCGGGCTGCTCCGCTCTGGCTGACACAGACTATCTCTGCAGGCATAACCAGGTGGCTAGGTTCGTCCACTCCCGATTAGCTCTACAGCATAGCTTAATCTCAAATCCAGAACCGTATTATAAATACTTGCCACCTGCTGTGTTAAGGTCAAATCAAACACTACTTTACTGGGATCGGCCAATTATCGCCGATAAAACTGTGGACTTTAACCGCCCTGATATCCTTCTGGTAGAGAAAAATAATAGAAAAGCATGGATAATTGACATCGGCGTACCACTTACTCATAACCTTGAAAAGGCTGAACGTGAAAAGCGCAGAAAATACCAAAATCTGGCAATGGAAGTCAAACGTCTATGGAAATTAAACGAAGTGAACATCGTGCCGCTCATAATATCTGTAGATGGAGTTTTTACTAAACACCTTAAACCCAACCTCAATTTGATAGGATTACCCCAAGGTCTTTTCTCGATCATGCAGAAAGCATCTATTTTACAGACATGCCATCTAGTCCGCAAATTCCTATCACTATAAAATCTACTGGATGAAGTGAATTCTTCCTCAGTTGATTTAACTATGCGGCTCTAAAAGTCGAGTATATAAAAATAAAATAAACAATAACAATAATAATAATAATAAACCTGAGCAAGTAATCAGCAACGAACAGGCACGGATCCTATGGGACAGCCCGATCATCACTGATAGAGCGGTTGAAGCCAACAGACCTGATATTGTCTTATTTGATAAAATAGAAAAAAAAGCAATAATTATTGATGCCGCAGTCCCCACGGATGACAAGCTAGTAGCAACCATTGCCGAGAAGAAGAGAAAATACCAACAACTGGCTGTAGAGTTGAAAGACATATATAAGCTGCGGGAAGTAGAAATAATCCCAGTGGTAGTGTCTGCAAATTGGCTAATGACAAAGGATTGGCAAGATGCTAAGAAGAGATTGCAACTACAAGAAAGGCATTTACGCACCATTCAAAAAGCAGCGATACTGGGTACTGCCAATATTGTACGTAAATTTTTAAGTTTTGATTAAACCCATCAAACAAAGTTGCAACCACTAGCCCACTCGTCGAAGAACATTTGCCTTCATTATCTAAATATTGTCACCACAATTCATATTTGTCTTGGGTAATAACAATCCCCGGCAATTATGTAAACACAAAGAGAGAAAAATAATAATAATAATAATAATAATAACAGTAATAATAAATCGTCTTTATTTTTGTAAGAAAATGTATTTACAATATGTTAGAGATGTTGGGGGGGTGCTCGGCGAAGTTTAGCGGCTACCTTTACATGTTTGGCTAATTACTTTAGTATCTACGACCCTCGTTCGATTCTGCGACGCAAACCGCGACTGAACTTAAAAAGGATTCTCATACGGTTCTTCAACGTCTGAAAGTTCAGAGAGCCGATGCCTCACAGAGTTTAGCAGGGTTATACTTTCCTTGAGAGAGTGTCAAAACAGTGTTAATTTTAAGCCGACGATTAGATAGGTCAGAGTGCATCATGGTACGGTCGTGAGAAAAAAAAATAGGACAAGTCATAACGTATTTTTTCTAAAATCTAGTTGTGTACATCTAACTTAAATTTTTGTGACATTGTCAGTTATTTGTCAATATTCATTCCTAAAGCAGAAGATGGATGGTCAATGAGACAAATTGCACTGCGTTATAATATTAACAAAAATTTTAACATTTTAAAAAAGTGAAGAATAAACGATACGATTAGGAGAAATCCTGGATCATGGCGACGAAGGGTATCAACTCAACAGCAACATTTGCAATTGGTAAATGAATTAGTAGAAAATCCATTTCATTCAGTAACTCAGGCTGCTGAATAAACGAATTTTCCTGGATCGAGTAGTAGGTACTGGTCGCCGGCGAGTAAGAGGATCGGAGCTACGCTGTCATCCAGCAGCACAGAAATACCTACTTAAAACTTAAAATAAAGAAGCTCGACTGAGATTTGCACTTAAATTTTTAGTGCATGATGTAAATTTTTGGAACAGTGTAATCTTTATGGATGAAAAAACTTCCAGTCTACACATAGCAGTCGTATTCGTGTTTACTAACCTCCGAATACTCGATTCGATGAGAAGTATGTATCTAACAATGACAAAAGTGGTAGATTTTCGGCACGTGGTCCTGGTGTTTTGTGGCATATTGAGGAACGATTTAATAGTGAAACGTATATTAGGATTTTAGACAATATGATACTCCCTTCTGTGTCACAATTATTTCCTAATAATAAATTCATATTTCAAGATAATTGTTCAGTTCATACTGCTCCTACCGTGACTAACTGGTTTCAAGATAACAACTTAAATATTCTTAACTGACCCAGTCATTGTCTAGATCTTAACCCTGTGGAAGACGTATGGGGACTACTCGTAAGAAGTATCCAAAAATGAAATGGCTATAACTGCAATTCCCGATCCAAATCTAATGGATATTCCAACAACAAGGCTAAATAGGTTCCAAGAACTTCAACAAATAATGCAAAACTATTGGACAAGGTGGTCAAAGGAGTACATAAGTGAACTTTAAGTACGTCAGAAGTAGAAAATCCATCATGTGGAATTGTTGAAGCCAGGAGTTTTAGTAATCATTAATGATGCAACTTACCCCCCCTTAAACGGAATTTGGGTACGATACTGGAGTTGCATCCTGGAAGTGACGGAATCACTCGTGTAGTGACGATTAAGACCACCAAAGGAATATACAAACGACCCATTTCACAGATTTGTGTTTTACCTTTTGCAGTGGCAATGTAGTGCTTCGTTATTAAAGGGCTATATCCTTTAACGAGGGCGCCTTATGTTGAACTTATGTTCAAAAGTTTATTTTGTTAATGTTTAATATAGCAACTACTTTATTTATTTTGTAAAATAAACATAGTCAGCTAATTATAAGAACTGTCAAGAATAATAAATAAAATAATTCTGTATTATGTCAACAGGCATCAAGATAAAGTTGTTTGATGATACTTTTCAATGAAATTCGGGATATGTCTTAAATGCAGCTTTTCTAAAGCTAAGGTGCTAGTTCCAGTATTTTTTTGTGTCACCGAAAGGGTTAATATGCAAAAAAGGGTTTTGCAACTTGGTCATATTTTTACAGCGAACGAAGTATCTATTGGTTTTGGATTAAAGCAGTTTGACGGTTGGACGTTTCCAAGTAACGGTCCATACAGAAATTACCTTGATGAAATGAAATCTCTGATGTTACTGCTGACAGATATACTTATTTAGTGACAAGAATTTTGTAATTTTAAGAACATTATAGCTTGAAAAGCAAGGTATCTAAAAAAATTTTTCATATTATTTTAAAATTCAAATGCGAAATGACGTAGATGTTATTTTTTTTTTAGGATTTGCTAAGAGAGGTTTAACCAACTTCAGGAATTAATAGCTTTTTAAGAGGTTTTCCTTTCCTTTCCAACATTGAATTTATCTATATACAAAGGAAGTAGATGGATCGTGTAATGAAGTTAATCGTATTCATGATGGTAGCCTTAGCTTTACCAAGTAGCCACGCTCCCAAAGTAAGTAAATTCATCTTTTAAATTTATTAAATCCCTAAAAACAGCAGCGTGGTTGATGTTTGTCGATAGAAATCTCGAGTTGAAAATGTTTCATCTTCATTAAATGCTGACTTCCAGTAAGCATACAAAATTTGTTTAAAACGTATTCACATGTCATTCAAATTTGGTTGACAATTCGTCTTACGTTAGAGAATCAACGCTTTATGGTGAAAAATAACGATCTTGGGCTGTTGACTATGTGATTTAGTAAGGAACAATTGCATTAGAGGGTTTTTATTGTTTTGTCCATGCGCCAATATTCTGGACTAAAGCAGACGGTTTCAGATGATTAGGGGTCGAGCGCAAATGCGCAAATGCGGACGGTGTAGGTGACCTCCCCTGGTCCTTGCTGTTGGACCCTGCCAGCAGGGTCGTTTCTTCTGGTGCTCTTCTGTCTTGGTCTTCGTTCTTCGCGAGCATGTCGGCTCCCGAGAGCGTATTCATCTGTAGTGAGTGAACGGCTGTTGCCGAGCCTTCTGAGAGTTTGGAGGGGTTTGTGGGGTGTTGAGTAGTCGGAAGCCCAGGGTGACAATTGGCATCATGTGCTCCGATTCCATCAGAACAAAGTGTGAACTGTGTAGCTCAAGGATTGTGTTCGGCCAAAGCCGCTTATTTTAGCGTCAGAGGCCGACACGGTCTAGGGTAAGGGTACCGAGCTGCTTTGCTTGGTACCCTCGGGATCGGGTGATTTGGGTGTTTTTGGTAATTGTCTCATTGCGGAGTGACTTGAACGTCGGGCTGAAACAGAGAAACGGTTAAGTTATATTTACCCGCTATCCAGGATCTGTAGCTTCGGCCTCTCATGCTTCGGAGCGTCGCGTCGTTGACGTCGTAGTCAGTCGCCTATCTGACCAGCGGATTCCCATGCTCTGCCTCATGGGCGTATGGATTCTTCGCTTTGTCCCGGGTGACTTCAGTTACCGCCGTGTATTCCAAGTCTCTGAATATATCGGCATTTCTGACAAATGATGGTGCACCCATGACGCATCTAAGTGCATTTTCCACGGCTTGTATCCTCTTCTGGTGGGTGACTGCTTGGTATCCCCGAGCAACAGAAGCGTAGGTCAGAATAGGTGTATCATAGGGTAGAGTAGAGTCCTCCTTGTCCTCGCTTCCGTGTTCTGTCTCCACGTCAGGCTTCGATCCATGATAACGCCAAAGTACTTGACGGTATCGTGCCATTGGATGTTCTCGCCGTTCATGGAGACGTGTCCTGTGGGAGTTTGCTTCCTAACTCTCTTGAAGATGATGGCTTTTCTCTTCTCCGCGTTGACTTTGAATTTCCATTTGTTGCACCACTCTCCCAGAAGGGATGCTGCAAGTCTTGCATTCCAAGATCTTGCGATTATGGCCGTGTCGTTTGCGTAGAGCACCAAAGAGACCCTAGGCATGTCGGATGTGTAGATGGTGAACAGGTGGGGAGGGAGTACCGATCCCTGCGGTACTCCTGCTTCTATGGGCCTGTAGTTCGACAGCTTGTCGGCAATCTTCACAAGGAGTTGCCTCCGCTGAAGGTAGGACCTCACAAGTTGCCAACAGGGCAACCTATCGACAACATCTTCCTTCGCCAGGAGACCATCATGCCAAATCCTGTCGAAGGCCTTGGCTACGTCTAAGAAGATCGCTTCTATGACTTGGCGGTGTTTAAAACCCTTCGCAATGTAATCTGTTAAACGAAGTCCTTGGAGCTCGGTGGAATGAGTGATCTGAAAATGATAAAATCACAAAATGCTATTAAATTTAGGGGTGCATTTTTTAACTTTACTGTCTACAATTTTTATCTGAAACATGTTTCTCTATCTTTTCAAGAAAAAGAGCTATCGCGGAAAAGCCTATTTTTTCAAGATTCTCTTGGTTGTCAAGAAATAGGTCTATGTTATTTTTATTTGCCCATCTGGGTACTTATTCAGGATTATAAAATCTCGGAAACAGTAACCTTCTACCTCAATTTGACACATTTTAGTCTTTCTTCGCCTGTGGCACTTAGTCTAGTTAGAAAACGACAAGTAATATTATGTATTCCGATGTTAATAAAAAAAATTGTATTTCAGAAAATTGCACAAGGAGGTAACAAATCGTCAGCCAAGATCATCTTCCCAGAAGATTTAAAAATATCTACAAGGATCATCGGAGGAGATGAGGTGCGTAGTTCTAGTAGTTATTCGTTTCAAGCACGTCTCTCGATTCCCAAATACTTTTACGGCCGATTGGTAAGAAGCCAATGTGGCAGTACTTTAATAACACCCTCTTGGATACTAACAGCTGCGCATTCCTTAGTAGGGTAAGTAAATTTAAAGTAATCAAGTAACAACAAAGATACTGCGGAAATTGTAAGGACGGACTTCTCAACAACATACTAAAAATCCTACCTCCCAACCGCGATACTAAATATTTGAGGACAGGTTGGCATATACACAAGGATGATGATGATACATAGTACATTTGCTGTGAATCCTTATTTTCAGAAGGATGGTAAAACCGAAGTGCAAATAATTGCGAGCCTGGCCGCGTTAAGTACAGAAATCACATTCTGCTACAAGTTTTGATTGGAACAAGCACCAGCCAAAAGAATTATCCCTAATTAAAGAAAATTCTCGTGCCAGCCGTCTCAGACCAACTTGCATACTGCAGTTTCGCACTTCTTGGTGCTTATCAGTGCAAGGCGGGCCCGAGACGACTAGCACAAGAGCTCCCAACAACTAAGTGGCCAGATCGACGTTTTAAAACGACGAAATAAGGGAAGCTCCATCTAGCGGCAAATGCCTGCTGCAATCAAATCAATAACAGCCCGACCCTAACTGCATTTGAACATTTGTTTTGGGTGTTGAGAAGAACATTTTTACGTGGGTTAGATTAAATTTGACCGGAGGCAGAAATCCCATGTATGGAATGTGAGGTCCTTTGTGTCGCTCAAATTTAGAATCTACACGTTTCATGACATTCTTCAATAAAAACAGAAAACTGAAAATTTCACTATATTTCCACCCCACTACGTGGATGTCGAAGCATTTTTCAATGATTCATTTATGATTCGATTTTGGTTTTGAAACAAACATAGTAAATTTAATTCAAACCTTTACTACATAATATTATTAAGAAATATACAAGGTGCTAATTAAAATAAGTAAGTAGTACTTCTGGTTAAACCGGAAGTGTATTTTTGGAATTGGTTGAGTCAAAAATGTATTTTATCAACAATCGCATTATAATTGGAGTCTTATCCACACTTACGAAGCAAATAAATTACCACTTTATCCACTAGTGGAATAATGAAATTACTTTATTCCTCTAGTGGAATAATGAAAAATACAATCTTAAATCAATTACGTTTTATTTAATTGTTAGTAATATTAATATTAACATTTATATTAATAGACATTTCCTTATTTGTTTTATCGTATTTCACTTCGTTTCCATTACTAACAAACTTGTAGTTGTCATCGGTTTCAGAACGCATAGTGCTTGTCGAAGTTTTTGATACATCTGTAGAAACAATGGATGTCGCCTCTTGTAAGGAACGACTAGTACCAGGAGTACCTTGGACTTTCCTTATGATATCAAGCTTATTGGATATAGAATCCTCGATATAACTTTCTGCTATAGCGGAACTTTTCCACCCACCATCTCGTTTAATTGTTGTGAGGTCAGCACCTTTATTAGCCAGTAAAGTTACTGAAGTGCGCCTCATGCAATGGCTGCTATAAGCTCCTGCGTTTGCCACATTCAAAAATGAAGCAACTCTCGAAGGAACTTTCGACAAAGTGAATTTTCGTGAGACGCCGGTCTTGGTATCTGGTGTAGAAACAAGCAGATAGGCGCCCCTGTCTTCTACATCATTGATTTTCAAATTCGTCAATTCACAGCAACGACAGGCACCAGTCACCCCCATTATTAGTGCAACCTAAAATATTTCAAAGTTTATTATCTACAATGTCTAAAATGTTAAAAGATATTACCTTAATCATCAAATATTCTTTATCGCAAGCCCTTTTCAAAAATTCTTCCACGTGTGCTCTTTCCAATACCGCAGCTTTCTTCGCTTTGAACCCTCTCGACTCACTCTTCAGATAGGCAGTGAACTTACTATATTTTCCAATGTCTATGTTTTTATGGACCTTTATAGCGGCCTTCAGCATCGCCGACATGGATGAAATTGCATACTTCTTCAAATTCAAGAAATACGATATCACAACTTCCTCATTTATTGTCTTTACCCCCCGTTTTTCTTTCCGTTCAATAAATTAGGAAAATACTTTTTCATAATGTTCCCTGGACTTCGCACGCAATAATTACAGAGTTGCTTCTTCAGCTTCCCGAAGGATTCTCTCAGAAACAAAATCGCTTTCTTGCATTTTTCACCAACTTCACAAATTTTTACAAATGTAATCGATAAACAATCAAAACTAAATAGCGACCATTCAATACCTTCCAAATTTTCTTTAAGGATGTGTTTGCACGCCACAGTAAATTCGTCTATAGAAAAAGCGAACGAATGGTTATGCCGATATAACAGAAACCATAAATTGGCTAGCTATAAGTAGTGATTTCATCATCAGTTGTTGGCAACAGAATTGTGCAGGGCCGTACGGACACTATTGGGAAGCCTTGACTAGATTTACAGCAGTGAAAAAAAAAATGATTCAGTTCCTATTCTACTTTGTAACTTTTGAAATAGGATTTGATAATTGTAAATAATTAAACAATCCATGGTTAGGCGACAGCCACCGCAACTATCTACAAAATCTAATAACGCAGTAATAGTTTCAATTACTGTTAGATATTGTTTTTTGTGATTTTCTTTTCCAAATTTTAATGGTTATTCGTCGATTTTCTTGTGTAGGTGCTTTTTGTGGCATTTCACTTTCAGTGTAAAAGTGGCATTGAGTTAGAAGGTAGGGAGAAGACATCCTATAAAAATTTCCTTTACAGAAACGGCATCAGTGGGCGTGGCTAAATGTAGTAACAATATGGTGGTTTTGCCAGACCCGGACGTGCCCGGACTAATTAAAATAATAACTTTGTACCCCGACGAGACGGTCTATCTGAATAACGTAAATAAATGTTCAATTCAATACATGCAAGAGTTTTATCAGTTTTTATTTACCTTGATATATAAAATGTGCAATGTTATCCTAAAATAAACCATTTGTTTCTATTCTACGAAATATATAACCTGAGTATATTAAAAAAATATTTAATACGGCCATGTTTGTTGTTTACACTACCTATGAAATGTTATTCCCGATAATTTTTTCTTGTCAACACCATCTCTAGAAGAGTAACTTCTTTTGGCACACGACACCATAGTCTTTTTAATGTTTATTTTCTAAAATTTAACAAAGTATCAGTAAAAATCACAATAAATCGCACGGAATACAAACTGTCACTATTTGACGGAAAAGTAGTAACAAGATGGCGAAATGATGCCGTTTTTGATCACGTGACAGCTTCTCCCTACTTTCTAACTCCATCTGCGTTCTTTCTTCGGGTAGGGTCCTCGGAAAATAGAACAGTTTCACTTATTTCGTGTGTAGGTGTTTATCATGGAATTCACTTTCGTTATGAAAGTGGTCGTCATCGGGCGACAAAATTTCGATGTTGAAAAAATGTCACATTTTTCGTGTGTAGGTGTTTTTCGTGGCATTTCACTTTGGGTGTGAAAGTGGTCATCATCGGGCGACAAAAATTATATGTTTCAGGAGAAATCTGAAAAAATCCAGGGGTACACAGTAAGAGGAGAGAAATCGAATAGCGTGCAGTGGCGTTCTCAGTCTGCGTTCTTTATTTGGATAGGACCTTCGGAAAGTGAAAAAATGCCACATTTCTCGTGTGTAGATGTTTTTCATAGCGTTTCACTTTCGGTATAAAAGTGATCATCATCGGGTGACAAAATTTTGATGTTTTGATTTTGACTTTACGACGACCGGCCTAAAAGTAATTACTAACAAGGTAGATTTTTGTGTGGATCTTTATTTCTATTATAAATAACACCGTAAATGTTCCCGTCGATGGCTCCCCCGCATATTTTTTTATAAGGGAAGTGGGTGAAATTTAATTTAGCGGGTAACGTTAATTTAAAATGTTAAATTTCAGGAAATAGTATATAATGATGACAAATTGTCAAACAGGACCATCTTCCCCAAAGGCTTGAAAGGAACGGAAAGGATCCTCGGAGGAGAAATAGTTGTTAGTCCTGAAGTTTATCCGTTTCAAGTACTTCTCTGGATTTACGCAGGGATCATGTATAACTGCGGTGGCACTTTGATATCGACCTCTTGGGTACTTACAGCTGGACATTGCTTAGAGAAGTAAGTGAACTGGAAGTGATTGTAGATGTATTTAGTATCGCGCGTCTGATGGACACGACTAGAATTATACAGGGTGTAATTAGTTTCATGTCATTAAAAAAACTGGTAATAGGGACCGACTAGACAAACAGAAAACCTATATGACCTTTTTCTCTGGGGGCATTTTGAAAATAACTGACCTGGGTTTACATTTTTAATGCTATGGTAGGAAAGATTTGAGAACGACTGTTTTTCAGGGTCAATGGATGTTATAGTTCCGAATATTAGAAATAATGAAAAACTGTAATACCCGACTTGTGTTCCCGTCGGTAGAAGGGCGGCACTTTGGTGGGATTATTTGTATTGAACTTTTTATACCACTAATTATGAAAATGTAAATAATTCCTTCTCTTTCGGCACAACGCAAGCATAGCATGGTCGCAGGGGTTTAAATGGGATTTGTTTACATGTGTTTTTTAATTTGGAACAAAGCTATTGTAGCTTTTATTGTCGTTTATAAGAATTTATAAAATTTAAAGGTGGTTTATTAATATTTGTAACATTGCGTTAAAAGCTTAAAAAATTAGTAATTGTTTTATGAAATTGGAAAACGAACAGTTAGACGTCCGAGATACGATAACAGAAATTAGTTGTGTATTTTAAGTTAGGAAAAAATCTGATTTTTTTAACGAATTGAGCGCATAAGTTTTCCCAATCAGGTATCGAAAACTAAAAATCAAGTCTTTGGTCTCTATGAAATGTAAATGTAAACAATAATAAACAGATAAAAACAAGCCAACGAATACTAATAATAATAATCATACCTTTAATGCCCAATAGGTAACACACAATAACTGAACAATTCTTTTGAATTTTTTACAGAAATTGTTCGAAATGACCTCCATCTCCACGTATACACATTTCGGTACGTCGAACTAATAACATACTTACTCCGTTCAACACATTTGGTAAATTGGGATAATTTTTTATGGTTTCTATGCACATTAAAATACGTCGTTGCAATTGTTCTAAAGCTCTTCCGCAACAGCTGCATTTTCACCACTTTCTCCATGTACCAAGTCCATATCCGCGAGCTCTGGATAAGTGTAATCTCCCATAATATCAAAAATCTGCGTTTTAAAACACTACACTAAACTGTGAATTAACGTTGTCAAGAAAGAAAACAAAAAGAAAAACTTGGTCCAAAATCCAAAAAGTAACACAAAAAGCACGAACGAGAAGTGGTGTCTTACGTATCCAAGCACTAACGACTTGAACGATAAGTCAATGAAATAAATCTTAACATAAGTGGCACAAAATTCAAAAAGAAAACAGACAAAGCCAAGGAACGGGTACGTCGCGTCATACGTGCGTTCTTTACGTAGTAAGGACAAAACTGAAATTATTACTTGAGAATATTACAAGGGAGAGATAGCACGCCTAATAGGATAATTGGCCGCGAAGAAGCAAAAAACATGACGATGTCCTCTGTCGGTCGCTTTTAACTGCTTTGTCGGCATACTTATTTGCAGGAATGTCAGAGTATCTCGTGCGACAAGACGCGAGGCAATAAAACCTTCCCAATATGCCAGCAGTTCTCAAACTAGGTTATTAAGTATTTTGGAAATTTTTGTTTATTTTTTTTCTAAAAAAACTATGAGCTTTAGACCCCATGTTATATAAGGTTTTTTTTGTTTGTCTTGTCGTTCCCTACCACCAGTTTTTTTAATGACATGAAACTGATTACACCTTGTATATTAATTAGGTGACAGCCGTGCTATCGTAACGATATCTACCAAACTCTGCTCACAGGGGGAATTCTAGTATCTCTTAAGACTCCACAAAGAAAAAAAAATATATATATACTTACGGCGATTACTACAGTCTGCTCTTTTTGTCATAATCTGTTGTCTGACGGTGCACTTCTGATTAGATCTTACAAACTGGCACTTTTAGAAACACTTCATAAAATATTAAGACCGTCGATGGACTTTGTGAGTAATCGGACTGCTGTACAAACGAGACGGGATAAAAATCGACCGGAGGGAAGAAGTGTGATTCTGTGACGTGAATCGCATATCAGGCCACAGAATGGCACGTGGATCGTCTTCAATCTTAAATTTAGTGAATCAATAAGAAAACGAATTCAAAGTATATTTTGATTTACTGAAATCAATTTCATAAAATTTGGAAAACATGTTTAACTACTTGCAAAGTTCTAAAGTTTTGATTTTTCCTCGCCCGATAACTAAAAAAAAATGACAATTTTAGAAAAAATATTTCGATACCAGGCATCTCTCGAATTTGTTGACAGCGCATTTCAACTTCTTGACGAATAGTTTCACTTCTCGCCTAAAGTGAGCTGGGGCGCCATCATTTATAAGGCACATATTCTGGCGTGTTTTAATTGGGACTTCTTCTAATTAAGGTTGTAATTCGTTTTGAAGAAAATCCAGATACGATAAGCCTCGGCAGAAAGTACCAGCACTCTTTGCAGGTGGTATGGGTATAACAAATTATGCAGGATTCGTTGGACAGTCGTATGACTTACTCTCTCCATTCTTCCAGTTCTTCTAGTACTTAATTCAGGATTCGCCATCTAAAGGAGCCGTTCCTCAAGTTGTACTGTCCTTACATTTCGAGGTCTTCCGCTGGACGTGCAAATCATTAACGAGCCGGTTTCACGTAAGAGCACGTGAATTCTCGAAAAAGTCTTCCTATTTGGAATGCGCCGACCCGGAAAACGGTCAACATTCTCACTCACAGCTAACACAGTATTCCCGTTGGCAAAGCCGTAAATAAAATGTATATCTGCTAGTTCTTGAAATGAGTAGTCCATTTTTAACAGATCTGAACCAAAGTACAACCGTTTAAGGAAAGCTAAATGTCTTAACTAACAATGACGTTTGGTCTGACAACATCTGAAAACCATTTTCGGTGTCTCAGTGAAAGCATACTTCTTCTTCTCTTCTTCTTTTAGCGGGGCGCCTGGAGGTCGCCGCACTCAGGCCTTGTGGCCCATTGTGCTACCGCTAACAAATTAGGGAACTCCCCCGTACAGACCGGATTCCAGCCCAAAGGCTGAAATCCTTCCCACGGGAGAACTCCTTATTTCCTCCAGCATTGGAAAGCCAGTGCCGAAGTGTTTGTGCCTCAGGTTCATCAGTCCTGGGCAAGAAGTGAGAACGTGGATGGAAGTCTCCTCCTCGTCCTCACAGAACCTGCAATCGGGGTGGTCAACCACCCCCATTGTGTGTAGGTGTTTCCTAAAAGAGCCATGTCCGGTCAGGAGGCCTGTTACGGCTCTAATTTGCTTTCTGCTTACACGCAGAAATTGCTTTGTTCTCTCCGGCAAGGGTCCTGAGATTAGGAGCTTCGCTTGCCGGAGTCCAGGATAGGAAAGCATACTTGATAATGTTCTTGTTATTTTCATCTTCCTATGTTAGCAGTGGGAGAATATGGTATTTACAAAAGTTTTAATTACGGGAAAATTACAAGAGATACGAATAAAACGCAAGAGGGTAATTTTGTTTAAAATAAAAAGTGTTCCTACCAGTGGCGTACCACAATTATCTTCGGAAACCTTACGGTACAATGCGTACGCACGCCACTGAGTAACTTACGATATTTTTCCTATTACTATGGCATTATCAAATTAAGCTACGGCTAAAATTTCATTCAATTGTCTTCTAATGTTCGAAAGTTATTAGAGAAGAACTAAATTTTTTGAAATTATTTAGCGCCATGTATCTTGCACGCGAAAGCCCGTAGAGCATAACTTCATATGAAAAGAATCTATTTTTTTTAATAAGGAATCCAATGTTTCATTTATTCCCAACCATTACACTCTGTATATTTATACTAATTTATAGTAAATTGATTTTAATCCTCTTGCTCTTACGTTTTAGGAAACCTGAATACGTGCTGATCAGCATGGGAAATGTACTGCATACTGACCATTCAACCATACCCAGCGCTGTCACATTGGTCAGTAAAATATTCATAATTCACGAAAAATATGGGCATTTCCTTAGATACGACATTGCTCTAGTGAAATTACCAAGATCTGTTCCCATAAGCAAATCTATAGGCATAGTGACATATGCAAAAGAAGGCGACAATTACGAAAATCGAATTGGTACTGCAATAGGCTGGGGTCGAACGGCAAGCGGACAGATATCTTATATTTTAAGAGAAGTTAGCAGTCATATTTTATCACATTCTCAATGTGAGAAATATTTACCAAGATATGTATGTAGTACACAAAACGATTATCAAGTAAACACGCATAATTTAGAACGGCATTTATATTGTTCAAACACCGTTTGGGAAAAACCTGTCTTTACGTACAACCAACGGTTTTACACGTTTCAGAGACGAAGTATAAGGAAACATCTGTTCTAGTTTTTGAGCTCGAATTTTCACGGTTTGTAAGAACGTTTGATAAACGTAAAATTAGCTTTAAAATATCGCAATCTTACACGTTTCAGAAACGAAGTATAACGTCTAAGTTTAGCAAATGTGAAACATTAGTTCTAGTTATCAATTCTCTTCAATTTTTACGTTTCGTAACAACGCTGGATAAACGTAAAATCAACTATAAATTGCCGCAGTCTTACACGTTTCAGAAACGAAATATAAACGTCTTAATTTAGTAAATATGAAAAATTACTTCTAGTTAATAATACGCTTGAATTTTTACATTTCATGACAACGTTTGATAAACGTAAAATCAACTTTAAAATGTCACGGCTTTACACATTTCAGAAATGAAGTATAAACGTCTAATTTCAACAAATATGAAATATTAGTTCTTAAAAATGTTACGGTTTTACACGTTTCAGAAACGAAAAGTAAACATCTAATTTTAGCAGATATGAAACATTAATTCTAGCCACTAATATTCTTGAATTTTTACGTTTCCTAACAACGTTTGATAAACGTAAAATCAACTTTAAAATGTCGCGATTTTACACGTTTCAAAAACGAAGTATAAACGTCTAATTTTAGCATGAAGTAGTTCTAGTTATTAATAGGATTAACATACAATCAACTTAAGAAGGTCGGGATTTTGTCCTTCTCGATTAAGAGTTTTAGTTAACGTTAGTTAAATTTAGAAAAGAAGCATTAGAAACTTATTTTTTCAACGTATATTCTGGATCTCTGCGTGTTCCACTATCTAGTTCAGTTACTTTAGTCATAAATATGCCGCTGCTGGAAGGCGGTGGGAGGCAGCCCCACCCCTTCCAGCAGCAGTATGGAACCTTCATTCACAAGAATAATTTTTAGAGGTTATTATTTTTCCAAAAAACCTTAATTCATTCTCTATACTGATTGGTAGTAATATTGATATTCATGTTTCTAAATTTGTCATGTCTATAAGTTTCCTGAGAAATATTCGTGTTTAGGTTGTTAATAATGTAATAATGTATTCAAGTTATTTATTTACACTTTTCAGGGGGTTGGTCATATGCAATTGTGTCTATCAGGTGAAGGGTTTGTTGGAACCTGCCTCGGTGACTCAGGAGGCCCTCTCTTGGTAGATGAGGTTCAAGTAGGCATCACTTCATTTGGAATTGACATGTGCGATAGAGGATTTCCAATAGTTTTTACTAAGGTGTCATCTTTCGAAGATTGGATTAAGACACATGCAGTAGGTGGAAGCAACTCTTATAGATATTTACACTACCCAGTTATAATTTTAATGCTATGCCATTTGTTGAAGGATAAATAGAAATAGAATTAATAATAATAACCATTTGTTAAGTTAATTATTACTAATAATATTATCAAACAACCAGTTTGGTTTTAGGGCTAACTGCATAGTTCTATAAACAAAGTTCTAGATGAAAACAAAAAGTGTATAACTGTATTTTGAACTTAGCGAAGGCTTTTGACACCGTATCACACAAGAAATTAATAACTAAACTAAAATCAAAAATCAATAGGAATTAGAGGAAGTGCACTCAAAATTTTTGCAAGTTACTTAAAAAACAAACTTCAATATGTTAAAATAGGGGATAAGATCAGTACTAATAAAATAATTACAACAAGGCTTCCTCAAGGCACTGTCATGGCACCAACATCGTTTTCAGTTTTTATGAATAATTTATGTCAACTAAATATAACAGGTAAAATAATTTCATATGCAGCTGATGGTAATTTTTAGTTGGACGAAGTTGTTTCAAATGTTTCCAAAGACAGGGAAAAAATAAAAAATTGGATAAAAAAAAGTTAGATACTAATTTATTAGCACTTCATATAACAAAAACAAAATTTATCACTTTCTCAATATATAATAATTATAATATACCTAATACAAATAAATATTGAAAATACCATAGTAAACCTCAAATATGCAGATAAAATTAAATATTTAAGAGTAATAGTGGACAAAAATGTGAAGTGGCAAGAACAAATACTATACAGGGTGTCCTAGAATTGAGTGCCCGGACGGGAACCTGTAATTCATGAGTTCGAATTAGGCCCGTGTAATCCAACTTACCTTAGTCCAAAAATGCATCCCTGAGGAAGTACATCCTCTTAAAGTAAGACAAAGAAATATTTTTTTCGTTATATTGGAGATAAAATTTTCAAATTTTGATGGAGCTGTATCTTTATAAGTACTCTATGTAAAAAAATCACCACAGTCACAATTATGGGTTTTAAGAAAAATTTATGTGAATACCAGTTACGAGACATCTAATGTTTTTGAAACATTTTCATTTCCTATAATTCTACAGGCCAAACATTATTTTTCAAATAAGGACTTTTTAAATTGAATATTATAACTTCTTTAATTCCGTTACACGCTTTACTCAGAACTAAATTTAATTGGTGTGCGTAACAGTGAATGAAGTAAGCTTGAGGATAAATATCTTTTATTTTTATTTGGAGTCCATTAAGATGCCCTGACATAACTGCAGCGCCGTCAAAAGTTTGTGCTATTCATTTATTTTTCAAATCAAATTTACCAAATTCGTCGATTAATAATTTAAATAAACTCTTCGCGTTTCTTCCACTACTCACATCAAGAAAACCAACAAACCTTTCAATAACTTCTCCGTGCATTACATATCTAAAAATTACGGAAAGTTGAGATTTACAAGTAACGTCCGTCGTTTCGTCAATTTGCCACGAGAAAAATTCGCAATTATATAATTCTTCATAAATTTTGCCTTTAATAATTTTGGGTCATACGTTTTTAAAAAATCTATCAGCTCTTTGAAATATCCTTTATTGCACGATTCTCGTTTTTCGTCATGTCCTCGGACAGAATTGTCTTGTGAAGATAAATATATAATGGTATCTATTAACCTCTTTAATATTTCTCTAATTTCACGGACCTTTTCGTTAAAATTTTCTATTTCTCTCATATGTGTCCAAGAATCCAAGAAATTTACAATATTTTGTTTACCAAACATTTCGAATTTAATGCAAGATGAAATGTGCTCCTGGGATTTTTCGTGCCTTTCTAAACCTCGCGACAAATTTTGCAAATTATTAAACCCGGCCCTGCCCCAAATTGAGGATTGATCATTAGTAAATAATAAACATCTCCAATAATATAATTTGTTTGTAACTGTTGATGCCGTTAACCACTCGACTTTTTATAATTGTTATCACAAAACCCTCTGTTTTGTTTACCACTTTTAAAAACTAACGAAGGCATTGCTGGTGTAGGCCTGGCATTTCTTTTAATTCTTACCTTTTCGTCGTAAGCAAGAGTAGTAAATCCATTTAATAACAAATAATCCACCACGTCTGGACAATAAGACATGTTGTTGGGAATATTTTTACCTAGAGCACTCATTTCTAGCTCGCCTATCAAATGTTTTAGGTATGTATTTTTACGTCAAGTTGATCTTAACCGGCTAAACGCAACTGACAGTTCGTTTTCTTTGTGAATCACCTGAACTCCTGAACTGCACTGCACATGCGCTATAAAGAACTTAGATCTGAGGCTAGCTTCCTACTTGGTTATTCGGTGTTGCTATTTTACACAGCGCCAAGTAAATCAAGATCATTCATGTTATAATTAAATGCGTTAAACTTGGAAGCTATTTCGTGTTAGCCTCCAGCGAACCGCAGTGTTCATTCAGTAAAAGACCGGCCGACCGGGAAATATGCATTCAAAGACTATCTGGACTGTATAGGTATGTTTGTGGAAAGGAAATGCAAAACTTTTATATATACACTGAAAATCAATTAATGAATTATAAACAATAAAAAATATTGAAAATTGAGATATACCTAAGTAGAAATTTCTTAAGATATTACTTTTGAAGATATGGTGGTTCTTCCAAGGGGAGGCTCAGCCTCCCTTGCCTCCCCTGACGAGCCGTCACTGATTTTTATTGTTTGTTTTCACGTGTCACCTATGCTATCGATGAGGTATTATCAATTACTCTCAATGGCAAGCTACAGTTAGGTTCTCTCATATTTTGCAAAACATTTCAAAGCACTAAAATCAGATATTAACATTAACTCTAACTGGTTAATATGTTACCTTTGGCTGGACGGTGGACAGTTTCTTTTAATTCGTATTTTTGTTAATAAAAACGTTAACAATCTTTTATTTAGTTTATTATATCTCTAAAATTAGAAACACATCTGCGCATTATTGCAAATGATGTCAGTGTAGGGCAGCGTAACTTGAAATACTTTGACATAATCATTACAAAATCATGACATAAGCTAAGAAAATAGTTTCAGTTTCATGACCATCTTTGACCAGGATAATTTTTGATATCACTGTACTTGCTTAACGTACTCTTGATTTCAAAATAAACTGGTACACTTTCTTTTAGCTATGTAACAGCCAGTACCATAAAGAAAATAAAGCGTCCTTTAAACCTAAAAGCTTCCTTTTATCCTTCAGACTCGTACCATAATCCAATTTTAAAGGAGGCTTTAGCAATAAAGCTTCCTTTTTGGTAAAGTGTCGATTTTGGACTTTACGCAAATTAAAGTCGACTTTATTGTGAAACATAACCCACAAATTTGATGACAGCAACATTGCCATTCGCATTCAAGCTAAAAATATAATAAAATGGGAGATTATCGGGTGTTATTTGATTCAAGCAGTAGTTCTAGTTCTTCTCAAGACGACGAAGAATATATTGTGTTGAGAAGACCAGAAATCTATAGACCACGTCAACAGTATTTTACGAAATACGATGATCTAGATTTTTTCGACCGATTCCGATTAACAAAGCCTACCGCTTTGGCTTTGTTAGAAAAAATAGCAGATGTAATAAGTTTTCCTTCAAACAGATCAGTACCTATACCTACATACATATCTTTATATTTTTACAATTTGTATGTACCTAGATGAAATGTAAATCAATTTTAGGGGTGGATGTATTCAGCCGATGGAATAGCTATTGCTAACATTAAGATTTTATGCTTCTGGAAATTTATTAAACTCTGTTGGGGATTTTGTTGGTGTATCAAAAATGTCTGCTAGCAGAATTGTGCGAAGAGTTTCTTTAGCCATCACTACGACCCCAATACATAAAAATGTGTGATACTAATGAGGAAATGGAATTCACGGCTGCGGAATTTTACGAAACCTCGAGTTTTCCACGGGTAATTGGCGCAATAGATTGCACCTTGGTAAAAATAGATTCTGTAGGGGAACCTGAATCCGAAATATATCGCTCAAGAAAGTGGTACTTTTGTTTAAATGTGCAAACAATATGTGACGCATCATTGAAAATTCGGGACATAGTAGCACGTTGGCCAGGTTCTTTTCACGACCAGACAATTTTCAACAACAGTCGTGTGAAACGAGAATTTAGAAACGGCAAATATGGCAGATTTCTTTTGGTCGCTGACAGTGGCTATGCAGTTGAACCATATCTAATGACAAAGTTGGCTCATGTTCATACTGAAGCAGAAAATCTTTATAGCAAATCAATAATACGAAGACGAAATGCAGTTGAAAGACAATATGGAGTATGGAAGCGACGATTTCCAATATTGCGGTTTGGAATGAGGGTCAAGTTACAGACAATTATGACCATCATTGTGGCTATAGCTGTGTTGCATAATATAGCTTTAGATATAAATGAACATATTCCTGAGGAGTGGTTTGAAGCTCTAGACAATGAAGAAGATAACCAGAATGATGGCGATGCAGAGAACGCAAATATTGGTATTGTAGGAGACAATATCCGAAGATTAATTAATTATAAATGAACATTTTGCAAATCTATAAATTTATTTAGTAAACAGAGCAGTGTATTATGTTACATTTTTATTCAATAATTATTTAGGTATTTTGATTGTCCTTAATTTTTTGTAATTGTTCTTCTTTTAACACTATCTCTAAATCTAGAAGTAATATCTTTTTTCTATGTTCTTCTTCTTCATGTTCTGAGCTTTTCTCAATTGTCTCTTCTTCCAAATACAACGCCTTCTTTTTATAATAATCCTCTTTGGCCAATGCAAGTGGACTGATGATTGTTGGCCTTAATTTTTTTGAAGCAGACTCCTTCAAATTTCGCGGTGTATAACTATTCCACTGTTCTATATGTCTGTATTCGCCAGCAATGGAATTAAAAGCCACCTCCCCACACTCCCAAGCCTTTTCCTAAAAAATCTATGTCTGAGATAAAATTTACCTTTTCCACGTTTGTTACTTTGTTTCCTTATTTTCTATAACTTTTTTCTGGGCATAAATTGCCTCTACCAGTCGCAATTCGTCTCCTTTCATGAAGTGCGAACTTTTCTTTCTTTTCATTTGAACTCTTCCGTCATTATAAGCAAACAGAAAATAATTAACTTTTAAACTTCTGTCAATATGCTGCCAAAAAACGTAAATTAAGCGTAACGCCGTAAGAACTTCATAAATCAGTCCAGCCAACATAACAATAGCAGAGAAAGCCTCCTTTTCCAAAAGGACGATTTAATTTGATTTATGGTACACGACAGACTTTAAAGGTGATTGAAAGTCAACTTTAGGCATAAAGGATCATTTTCTTAAATGATCCTTTTCGCGTTGTTTATGGTACTGGCTGTAAATCATTCGTTCTTTGATTGATATTAATAATATTACAAATGTCACTTTGACGTTAATCAATGGCGTCATTATTTAAAATGGTTCGACATCTAACAGATATTCAAAAATTTCGATTTTTTTCTAAAATTGAAGATGGTTGGTCCATAAGAAGACTTGCTGCTGAATACAATGCGAGTAAAACCACGATAAAAAACAATGGGAAACCACCCAAAGGGTATCCCGTAAAGTTGGTTCCGGTAGGTCCAGAAAGAGCAATAATCAAGAAGATGAAAATCTTATAAATTACCTAAGAGAAAACCCTTTTCAGACTGCTGTAAATGCAATTTCAGAGACAAATTTCCCTGCTTCGGTACCTACTGCTTGCAGAAGAATAAAACTACAAAGCGACTTGAAGAGTTGTTCAGCGGCTAAAAAATAGAGGAAAAGAAGCAGGGTGGTATTTTTGCACTCAACTATATAATCAATGATGAAAACTTCTGGGGACAGGTTGTCTTTTCTGACGAAAAGGTTTTTAAATCCTGTAACGATGGACATGTTTGCGTATATAGGCCTCCTTCCACTAGATACGACGAAAAATATACTTTTGATCCACAAATATCAGGTTTTCAGTCAATTTCTGGGCTTGGATGAGCCTAAATGGGTTAGGTGTGTGTTGGAACAGTGGTGGTCATTTCAATTCCATTAAATATATTGAAATATTAAACAATATAATGTTGCCGTCAGTAATAGAGATGTTTCAGGAAAATAATTTTATTTTCCAACAAGACAACTGCTCCATACATACGGCCCATCGTATCAGGCAATGGTTTCTTAATAAAAACATAGAGTTGTTACCGTGGCCATCTAAAAGTCCGGATTTCAATTCAATTGAAAATGTTTGGGGATTAATGGTGAAACACAAAGAAAATTAAACAACCATCCAAAACAATGCCCAAGAATTGGAAGGGATAATTGAAGACGCTTGGGAGAACTTGTCCCAAGAAGTTGACCTTGCAAGAAATCTGATTTAGTCCATGCCTGCAAGACTTCAGGCAGTTTTAAACGCTAATGGAGCAATGACAAAATATTAATTAATTCTGTATTACGTAGTTGAAGTTCATTTATTTTATTTTTTTATTGTATTTTTATGGTCAGTTTGCATTGTTTACATTTTGTTAAATCTCAACTGGTATTTCTGTGTTCTTATTTTAAAAATAGAATTATCATTATTCACTTAGTATTTTAATTACAACCATTAGTAGAATTATCCGTAACAAATATTTTTTTTAAACAGTAATATGGCAGGCTTGAAAATGTTTTGAAAAAGTTATTTTCTAATTATTTTTTAAAATTCCACTTGAATAAAATAAAAAAGAAAGGTTTAATAAGTTTAAAAACACTAAGAAAAACGGTCTCTTCCAAAAAACCCAGGTCCGGGGTAAATCACTTCTCCACCCCTCTCTCGACATGCCCGGCCAGCCCTATTTACAGACATATGCACACAACTAAACTATTAAGATTTTTGATTACAAGAGTTGTACCAGTTTTTTTTTTAAATCAAGTGTACAAGATGATGTTCAACTCAATTTAGTTTTGCTATAATAATTTGACGAACCTGTCAGTGCTCTTTTCGAGGTAAGATATAAACATATTTAGTAAATTCAAATATTATTAGCAATATTTAATGGTAGATCTCAGAGAATGGAGAATCGATTAGGCAACCATTAAAGTAAAATATCATTTTCTACTACAGGTTGAAATTAGTTCAGTTATCCCCCAAAAACATTGTAAAATTTTGGCCATCTCTGCTCTCCGATTGTGGTAAGAACAACAGGCGGGGGCAAATTAGACCTAACAATAATTCTCGAATCTGAAATTCTTTTAAACATTGCAATGTTTTGCTTAAAAATAGGTAACGAATTCGCAAATAACAGATAAAATCATCAACGAACGTTTATACGATGTACATGAACATATATATGGAGAACATTCTCTGACATGTATACATAGTACATGCGACTATGAACATAAACTTTTGTGTATGTTCGATTCATATCGTATGTATATTCATATTGTATATGAAAATATTATTTATATGAGAATGTTGGGGAAACATACATGGCTAGTACAGAATGCAATTAGAACATTGAGAATGCAAAATGTACATTCGTGGAATAACAAATGCTATCTGGGTTACGAATCCAACTGTTCAAGAAGATCTGAAGACCATACACAGAAGTTTCTCGCGAATCCCTCTAGCCATACGGGACCTTCAACTTATGCCAACATCAAAATTTACTGCAATAAACATTGTGTTCGATCTCCGGCAATATATTTTTCAGTTACCTAGAGAAATCAGTGAGAAGGCTCAAACAAAACGCCAGAGTTTTAAAAACCAATTCCGGATTTGTAACGATGTCATCTGTAACAGCCCTTTTAAACGTTAAAGTAGACTTTTCTACACGAGTTGTCATGCGTCAGTATTTAAGAAATTATACACATTTTAAATACGCTCCGATGACATCTGTTGACGTTGAGCGGTCTTTCTCTCAATATAATTCGATTTTTAATGACAGTCGGCGAAGGTTAACTCCAGAGCATTTAGAACAAATATTAATAATATACTTTTATATTCGTTATAGATCGTGAAAAATTACATGTGTGTGGGTTACTTTAAGTTTGTGAAATATACACGTGTGTGTTTTAGTTCAATGTTACATTCCCCATTACCTCCTCTTCGAGTGAGTGTTCATAATAAACTGACCATATTAACTTTAGATATTACGTAATTACCTAGAAAAAGTACAAGGTAAGATAAATTGTATCATACTTGCATAAAATCTTTCCGCTCCGGCAAAAGCAACCCTGACTTTTACGTCACCGAGATAAAGTTCCCGATCTCTGGCTATCATCAGTATGTTGGCAATAGCCTGGGCCGTCGAGAGGGGGGTCATCCGGGGTAACTATCCCAAGGCCCCGCTATTTGTCTTGTGCCTGGACACGAAAATAAATAAATCATAATTATTTTGGACATTTTATAGAATGCTACTTGGTCACACACTTGGATATGTAGTGGGGCTAAGAAATAAATTGACCCACGGTTCGCTGTGCCTCTAGACTGCCCTGGCAATAGCAGGAACGCCGCATATAACTTCTATCCACTTCTCGAAGTACAATCGAAGTGATCTTGATGAGTAATAAAGTCTCCAATTTTTATGTTAATCGCAAACGAACCAGAATTTTCATTGTATTATTACAATCATTCTCAAAGTCTTCTTATTACCCAAGTTCCAAATTTACGGGGATTCCGAACGCCTTTACATAATCGACAGCCACAATCCTATCTCGCCTTTGTTTGGAGTTGGAGACGAGCATCCTCGAGGCATGTTCTTCTTGACATGTATGGTCAGACGAATCTAAATCATTTTATATACAAATCATTTATATAGATTTGAACATTTATTTTATGTACACATATTGAATTTTAAATAATCGATAAATATAAAATATTACTATATTCGAGTCTCTCATTTGACTACTTTAGGATCTACGACCCTCGTTCGATTCTGCGACGCAAACCGCGACTGAACTTAAAAAGGATTCTCATACGGTTCTTCAACGTCTGAAAGTTCAGAGAGCCGATGCCTCACAGAGCTTAGGAGGGCTCTACTTTCCTTGAGAGAGTGTCAAAACAGTGTTAATTTTAAGCCGACGATTAGATAGGCCAGAGTGCATCATGGTACGGTCGTGAGAAAAAAAAATAGGACAAGTCATAACGTATTTTTTCTAAAATCTAGTTGTGTACATCTAACTTTAATTTTTGTGACATTGTCAGTTATTTGTCAATATTCATTGCTAAAGCAGAAGATGGATGGTCAATGAGACAAATTGCACTGTGTTATATAATATTAACAAAAATTTTAACATTTTAAAAAAGTGAAGAATAAACGATACGATTAGGAGAAATCCTGGATCATGGCGACGAAGGGTATCAACTCAACAGCAACATTTGCAATTGGTAAATGAATTAGTAGAAAATCCATTTCATTCAGTAACTCAGGCTGCTGAATAAACGAATTTTCCTGGATCGAGTAGTAGGTACTAGTCGTCGGCGAGCAAGAGGATCGGAGCTACGCTGTCATCCAGCAGCAGAGAAATACCTACTTAAAGCTTAAAATAAAGAAGCTCGACTGAGATTTGCACTTAAATTTTTAGTGCATGATGTAAATTTTTGGAACAGTGTAATCTTTATGGATGAAAAAACTTCCAGTCTACACATAGCAGTCGTATTCGTGTTTACTAACCTCCGAATACTCGATTCGATGAGAAGTATGTATCTAACAATGACAAAAGTGGTAGATTTTCGGCACGTGGTCCTGGTGTTTTGTGGCATATTTAGGAACGATTTAATAGTGTATGATACTCCCTTCTGTGTCACAATTATTTCCTAGTGATAAATTCATATTTCAACAAGATAATTATTGTTCAGTTCATACTGCTCCTACCGTGACTAACTGGTTTCAAGATAACAACATAAAAGTTCTTAACTGACCCATTCATTGTCCAGATCTTAACCCTGTGGAAGACGTATGGGGACTACTCGTAAGAAGTATCCAAAAATGAAATGGCTATAACTGCAATTCCTGATCCAAATCTAATGAATATTCCAAAAACAAGGCTAAATAGGTTCCAAAAACTTCAACAAATAATGCAAAACTATTGGACAAGGTGGTCAAAGGAGTACATAAGTGAACTTCAAGTACGTCAGAGGTGGAAAATCCATCATGTGGAATTGTTGAAGCCAGGAGTCTTAGTAATTTAGTAATTATTAATGATGCAACTTACCCCCCCTTAAATGGAATTTGGGTACGATACTGGAGTTGCATCCTGGAAGTAACGGAATAACTCGTGTAGTGACGATTAAGACCACCAAAGGAATATACAAACGACCCATTTCACAGATTTGTGTTTTACCTTTTGAAGTGGCAATGTAGTGCTTCGTTATTAAAGGGCTATATCCTTTAAGGTGGGCGCCTTATGTTGAACTTATGTTCAAAAGTTTATTTTGTTAATGTTTAATATAGCAACTACTTTATTTATTTTGTAAAATAAACATAGTCAGCTAATTATAAGAACTGTCGAGAATAATAAATAAAATAATTCTGTATTATGTCAACAGGCATCAAGCTAAAGTTGTTTGATGAGACTTTTCAATGAAATTCGGGATATGTCTTAAATGCAGCTTTTCTAAAGCTAAGGTGCTAGTGCCAGTATTTTCTTGTGTCACCGAAAGGGTTAATATGCAAAAATGGGTTTTGCAACTTGGTCATATTTTTACAGCGAACGGAGTATCTATTAGTTTTGGATTAAAGCAGTTTGACTGTTGGACGTTTCCAAGTAACGGTCCATACAGAAATTACCTTGATGAAATGAAATCTCTGATGTTACTGCTGACAGATATACTTATTTAGTGACAACAATTTTGTAATTTTAAGAACATTATAGCTTGAAAAGCAAGGTATCTAGAAAAATTTTTCATATTATTTTAAAATTCAAATGCGAAATGACGTAGATGTTATTTGTTTTTAGAATTTGCTAAGAGAGGTTTATACCAACTTCAGGAATTAATAGCTTTTTAAGAAGTTTTCCTTTCCTTTCCAACATTGAATTTATCTATATACAAAGGAAGTGGATGGATCGTGTAATGAAGTTAATCGTATTCATGATGGTAGCCTTAGCTTTACCAAGTAGCCACGGTCCCAAAGTAAGTAAATTCATCTTTTAAATTTATTAAATCCCTAAAAACAGCAGCGTGGTTGATGTTTGTCGATAGAAATCTCGAGTTGAAAATGTTTCATCTTCATTAAATGCTGACTTCCAGTAAGCATACAAAATTTGTTTAAAACGTATTCACATGTCATTGGTTGATAATTCGTCTTACGTTAGAGAATCAACGCTTTATGGTTGGAAAAATAACAATCTTGGGCTGTTGACTATGTGATTTAGTAAGGAACAATTGCATTAGAGGGTTTTATTGTTTTCTCCATGCACCAATATTCTTGACTAAAGCAGACGGTTTCGGATGATTAGGGGTCGAGCGCAAATGCGCAAATGCGGACGAGCCTTCTCGGAGTTTGGAGGGGTTTGGGGGGTGTTGAGTAGTTGGAAGCCCAGGGTGACCAGAAGAAAGTGTGAATTGTGTAGCTCAAGGATTGTGTTCGGCCAAAGCCGCTTATTTTAGGGTCAGAGGCCGGCACGGTCTAGGGTAAGGGTACCGAGCTGCTTTGCTTGGTACCCTCGGGATCGGGTGATTTGGGTGTTTTTGGTAATTGTCTCATTGCAAAGTGACTTGAACGTCGGGCTGAAACAGAGAAACGGTTAAGTTATATTTACCCGCTATCCAGGATCTGTAGCTTCGGCCTCTCATGCTTCGGAGCGTCGCGTCGTTGACGTCGTAGTCAGTCGCCTATCTGACCAGCGGATTCCCATGCTCTGCCTCATGGGCGTATGGATTCTTAGCTTTGTCCCGGGTGACTTCAGTTACCGCCGTGTATTCCAAGTCTCTGAATATATCGGCATTTCTGACAAATAATGGTGCACCCATGACGCATCTAAGTGCGTTTTCCACGGCTTGTATCCTCTTCTGGTGGGTGACTGCTTGGTATCCCCGAGCAACAGAAGCGTAGGTCAGAATAGTTGTATCATAGGGTAGAGTAGAGTCCTCCTTGTCCTCGCTTCCGTTTTCTATCTCCACGTCAGGCTTCGATCCATGATAACGCCAAAGTACTTGACGGTATCGTGCCATTGGATGTTCTCGCCGTTCATGGAGACGTGTCCTGTGGGAGTTTGCTTCCTAACTCTCTTGAAGATGATGGCTTTTCTCTTCTCCGCGTTGACTTTGAATTTCCATTTGTTGCACCACTCTCCCAGAAGGGATGCTGCAAGTCTTGCATTCCAAGATCTTGCGATTATGGCCGTGTCGTTTGCGTAGAGCACCAAAGAGACCCTAGGCATGTCGGATGTGTAGATGGTGAACAGGTGGGGAGGGAGTACCGATCCCTACGGTACTCCTGCTTCTATGGGCCTGTAGTTCGACAGCTTGTCGGCAATCTTCACAAGGAGTTGCCTCCGTTGAAGGTAGGACCTCACAAGTTGCCAACAGGGTAACCCATCGACAACATCTTCCTTCGCAAGGAGACCATCATGCCAAATCCTGTCGAAGGCCTTGGCTACGTCTAAGAAGATCGCTTCTATGACTTGGCGGTGTTTAAAACCCTCCGCAATGTAATCTGTTAAACGAAGTCCGTGGAGCTCGGTGAAATGGGTTATCTAAAAATGATAAAATCACAAAATGCTATTAAAATTAGGTGTGCATTTTTTAACTTTACTGTCTACAATTTTTATCTGAAACATGTTTCTCTACCTTTTCAAGAAAAAGAGCTATCGCGGAAAAGACTATTTTTTCAAGATTCTCTTGGTTGTCAAGAAACAAGTCTATGTTATTTTTATTGGCCCATCTGGGTACTTATTCAGGATTATAAAATATTTTAAACAGTAACCTTCTACCTCAATTTGACACATTTTAGTCTTTCTTCGCCTCTGGCACTTAGTCTAGTTAGAAAACGACAAGTAATATTATGTATTCCGATGTTAATAAAAAAAATTGCATTTCAGAAAATTGCACAAGGAGGTAACAAATCGTCAGCCAAGATCATCTTCCCAGAAGATTTAAAAATATCTACAAGGATCATCGGAGGAGATGAGGTGCGTAATTCTAGTATTTATCAGTTTCAAGCACATCTCTCGATTCCCAAATACTTTTACGGCCGATTGGTAAGAAGCCAATGTGGCAGTACTTTAATAACACCCTCTTGGATACTAACAGCTCCGCATTGCTTAGTAGGGTAAGTAAACTTAAAGTAATCAAGTAACAACAAAGATACTGCGGAAATTGTAAGGACGGACTTCTCAACAACATACTAAAAATCCTACCTCCCAACCGCGATACTAAATATTTGAGAACAGGTTGGCATATACACAAGGATGATGATGACACATAGTAGATTTGCTGTGAATCCTTATTTTCAGAAGGATGGTAAAACCGAACTGCAAATAATTGCGAGCCTGGCCGCGTTAAGTACAGAAATCACATTCTGCTACAAGTTTTGATTGGAACAAGCACCAGCCGAAAGAATTATTCCTAATTAAAGAAAACTCTCGTGCCGGCCGTCTCAGACCAACTTGCATACTGCAGTTTCGCACTTCCTGGTGCTCATCAGCGCAAGGCGGGATCGAGACGACTAGCACAAGAGTTCCCAACAACTAAGTGGCCAGATCGACGTTTTAAAACGACGAAATGAGGGAAGCTCCATCTAGCGGCAAATGCCTGCTGCAATCAAAACAATAACAGCCCGACCCTAACTGAATTTGAACATTTGTTTAGGGGGTTGAGGAGAACATTTTTACGTAGGTTAGATTAAATTTGACCGGAGGCAGAAATCTCATGTATGGAGTGCGAGGTCCTTTGTGTCACTCAACTTTAGAACCTACACGTTTCATGACATTCTTCAATAAAAACAGAAAACTGAAAATTTATCGAAATGGATGTCGAAGCATTTTTCAATGATTCATTTATGATTCGATTTTGGTTTTGAAACAAAAACATAGTAAATTTAATTCAAACCTTTACTACATAATATTATTAAGAAATATACAAGGTGCTAATTAAAATAAGTAAGTAGTACTTCTGGTTGAACCGAAAGTGTATTTTTTTAATTGGTTGAGTCAAAAAATGTATTTTATCCACAATCACATTATAATTGGAGTCTTATCCACACTTATGAAGCACATAAAGTACCAATTTATCCACTAGTGGAATAATGAAAAATACAATCTTAAATCAATTACATTTTATTTAATTGTTAGTAATATTAATATTTATATTAATAGACATTTCCTTATTTGTTTTATCATATTTCACTTCGTTTGCATTACTAACAAACTTGTAGTTGTCATCGGTTTCAGAACGCATAGTGCTTGTCGAAGTTTTTGATAAATCTGTAGAAACAATGGATGTCGCCTCTTGTAAGGAACGACTAGTACCAGGAGTACCTTGGACTTTCCTTGTGATATCAAGCTTATTGGATATAGAATCTGCGATATAACTTTCTGCTATAGCGGAACTTTTCCACCCACCATGTCGTTTAATTGTTGTGAGGTCAGCACCTTTATTAACCAGTAAAGTTATTGAAGTGCGCCTCATGCAATGGCCGCTATAAGCTTCTGCGTTTGCCAGATTCAAAAATGAAGCAACTCTGGAAGGAACTTTCGACAAAGTGTTGATTCCAACAGGTTATGAAGTACACTTTTTAATAATGTATCGTAAAAAGAATCTGTCGTTGAATAACTTCTTCGTACGTAAGGGCACGTCTCCACAGTATTCGTAGAGAATTCTTCTTCCATCATTGTGAATTTTCGTGAGACGCCGGTCTTGGTATCTGGTGTAGAAACAAGCAGATATGCGCCCCTGTCTTCTACATCATTGATTTTCAAATTCGTCAATTCACAGCAACGACAGGCACCAGTCACCCCCCATTATTAGTGCAACCTAAAATATTTCAAAGTTTGTTATCTACAATGACTAAAAGGTTAAGAGATATTACCTTAATCATCAAATATTCTTTATCGCAAGCCCTTTTCAAAAATTCTTCCACGTGTGCTCTTTCCAATACCGCAGCTTTCTTCGCTTTGTACCCTCTCGACTCACTCTTCAGATAGGCAGTAAACTTACTATATTTTCCAATGTCTATGTTTTTATGCATGCCTTTAGCATCGCCGACAGGGATGAAATTGCATACTTCTTCTTCAAATTTAAGAAATACGACAGCAGAACTTTCTCATTTATTGTCATTACGCCCCGTTTTTCTTTCTATTCAATAAATTAGGAAAATACTTTTTCATAATGTTCCCAGGACTTCGCACGCAATAATTGCAGAGTTGCTTCTTCAGCTTCCCGAAGGATTCTCTCAGAAACAAAATCGCTTTCTTGAATTTTTCACCAACTTCACAAATTTTTACAAATGTAATCGATAAACATTCAAAACTAAATAGCGACCATTCAATACCTTCCAAATTTTCTTTAAGGATGTGTTTGCACGTCACAGTAAATTCGTATATAAAAGCGAACTAATGGTTATGCCGATATAACAGGAACCATAAATTGGCCAGCTGTGATTTCATCATCAGCAACAGAATTGTGCAGGGCCGTACGGACACTATTGGGAAACCTTGACTAGATTTACAGCAGTGAATAAACAATGATTCAATTCCTATTCTACTTTGTAACTTTTGAAATAGGATTTGATGATTGTAAATAATTAAACAATCCATGGTTACGTTAGGCGGCAGCCACTGCAACTATCTACAAAATCTAATAACGCAGTAATAGTTTCAATTATTGTTAGATATTGTTTTTTGTGATTTTCTTTTTCAAATTTTAATGGTTATTCATCGATTTTCGTGCGTAGGTGCTTTTTGTGGCATTTCACTTTCAGTGTAAAAGTGGTCATCATTTGGTGAGAAAAATTTGACGTTTTAGGAAAAATCTGAAAAAATTAGGTGGTACTTAGTAAGGGGAGAGAAATCGAATGTCGCGCACCGGAGTTCTCCATCTGCGTTTTTTCTTCGGGTAGGGTCCTCGGAAAATAGAACAGTTTCACTTCTTTCGTGTGTAGGTGTTTATCATGCAATTTCACTTTCGTTATGAAAGTGGTCATCATCGGGCGACAAAATTTCGACGTTGAAAAAATGTCACATTTTTCGTGTGTAGGTGTTTTTCGTGGCATTTCACTTTGGGTATGAAAGTGGTCATCATCGAGCGACAAAATTTCGATGTTTTAGGAAAAATTGAAAAAAATCAGGGGTACGCAGCAAGGGGAGAGAAATCGAATAGCGCACAGTGGCATTCTCCGTCTGCGTTCTTTATGTGGATAGGGCCCTCGGAAAGTGAAACAATGTCACATTTTCCATGTGTAGGTGTTTTTCGTAGCATTTCACTTTCGGTATAAAAGTAATCATCATCGGGTGACAAAATTTTGATGTTTTAGAAAAAATATGAAAAATATTAGGGGTATGCAATAATGGGAGGCAAATCGAATAGCGCTCAGTGGCGTTCTCCGTCTGCGTTCTTAATGTGGATAGGGCCCTCGAAAAGTAAAAAAATGTCACATTTTTCGTGTGTAGGTGTTTTTCGTGACATTTCACTTTCGGTATGAAAGTGGTCATCATCGGGCGACAAAAATTATATGTTTTAGGAGAAATCTGAAAAAACAGGGGTACACAGTAAGGGGAGAGAAATCGAATAGCGTGCAGTGGCGTTCTCAGTATGCGTTCTTTATGTGGATAGGGCCCTCGGAAAGTAAAAAAATGCCACATTTCTCGTGTGTAGATGTTTTTCGTGGCGTTTCGCTTTCGGTATAAAAGTGATCATCATCGAGTGACAAAATTTTGATGTTTTAGAAGAAACATAAAAAAAGTCAGGGGTAGGTATGCAATAACTGGAGACAAATCGATTAGCACACAGTGGTGTTCCCGTCTGCGTTCTTTATGTGGATAGGGCCCTCGGAAATTGAAACAATGTCACATTTTTCATGTGTAGGTGTTTTTCGTGGCATTTTACTTTCGGTATGAGAGTGACAAAATTTTGACGTTTTAGAGAAAATATGAAAAATATCATGGGTATACAATAATGGGAGACAAATCGAATAGCGCTCAGTGGCGTTCTCCGTTCTCTGAAAGTGAAAAAATGTCACATTTTTCGTGTGTAGGTGTTTCTCGTGACATATCGCTTTTGGTATGAAAGTGGTTATCATCGGGCGACAATATTTAGATGTTTTAGGAAAAATCTGAAAACACCAGGGGTACACAGTAAGAGAGAAATCGAATAGCGTGCAGTGGCGTTCTCAGTCTGCGTTCTTTATGTGGATAGGGCCCTCGGAAAAGTAGATTTTTGTGCGGATCTTTATTTCTATTATAAATAACACCGTAAATGTTCCCGTCGATGGCTCCCCCGCATATTTTTTTATAAGGGTGAAAGTGGGTGAAATTTAATTTAGCGGGTAATGTTAATTTAAAATGTTGTTAAATTTCAGGAAATGGTATATAATGATGACAAATTGTCAAACGGGACCATCTTCCCCAAAGGCTTGAAAGGAACGGAAAGGATCATCGGAGGAGAAATAGTTGTTAGTCCTGAAGTGTATCCGTTTCAAGTACTTCTCTGGATTTACGCAGGGAACATGTATAACTGCGGTGGCACTTTGATATCGACATCTTGGGTACTTACAGCTGGACATTGCTTAGAGACGTAAGTGAACTGGAAGTGATTGTAGATGTATTTAGTATCGCGCGTCTGATGAACACGACTAGAATTATATATGAATTAGGTGACAGCCGTGCGATCGCAACGATATCTAGCAAACCCTGCTCACAGGGGGGATTCTAGTATCTCTTAAGACTCCCCAAAGAAAAAATAAATAAAATTATACTTACGGCGATTGCTACAGTCTGCTCTTTTTGTCATAATCTGTTGTCTGACGGTGCACTTCTGATTAGATCTTACAAACTAGCACTTTCAGAAACACTTCATAAAATAATAAAATCGTCGATGGACTTTGTGAGTAATCGTACTGCTGTACAAACGAGACGGGATCAAAATCGACCGGAGGGAAGCAGTGTGATTCTGTGACGTGAATCGCATATCAGGCCACAGAATGGCACGTGGATCGTCTTCAATCTTAAATTTAGTGAATCAATAAGAAAACAAATTTAAATTATATTTTGATTTACTGAAATAAATTTCATAAAATTTGGAAAACAATGATTAACTACTAGCAAAGTTCTAAAGTTTTGATTTTTCCTCGCCCGATAACTAAAAAAAATGACAATTTTAGAAAAAATATTTCGATACCAGGCATCTCTCGAATTTGTTGACAGCGCATTTCAACTTCTTGATGAATAGTTTGCACATGAGGAATGGGAACGGAATAAAATATATTTTTTAAGTGCCCCACAAATAATAGTATAAATGGATTAAGGTCGGGAGAACGAGGAGGGCACGCTCTTGTCCCTCCACGACTCATTTATTCCGGAACGTTTGGTATTCTCTCACTTCTCGCCTAAAGTGAGCTGGGGCGCCATCATTCATAAGGCACATATTCTGGCGTGTTTTAATTGGGACTTCTTCTAATAAAGGTTGTAATTCGTTTTGAAGAAAATCCAGATACGATAAGCCTCGGCAGAAAGTACCTGCACTCTTTGCAGGTGGTATGGGTATAACAAATTATGCAGGATTCGTTGGACAGTCATATGACTAACTCTCTCCAGTCTTCCAGTTCTTCTAGTACTAAATTCAGGATTCGCCATCTAAAGGAGCCGTTCCTCAAGTTGTACTGTCCTTACATTTCGAGGTCTTCCGCTGGACGTGCAAATCATTAACGAGCCGGTTTCACGTAAGAGCACATGAATTCTCGAAAAAGTCTTCCTATTTGGAATGCGCTGACCTGAAAAACGGTCAACATTCTCACTCACAGCTGACACAGTATTCCCGTTGGCAAAGCAGTAAACAAAATGTATATCTGCTAGTTCTTGAAATGTGTAGTCCATTTTTAACAGATCTGAATCAAAGTACAACCGTTTAAGGAAAGCTAAATGTCTTAACTGACAATGACGTTTTGTCTGACAACATCTGAAAACCATTTTCGCTGTCTGAGTGAAAACATACTTGATAATGTTCTTGTTATTTTCATCTTCCTATGTTAGCAGTGGGAGAATATGGTATTTACAAAAGTTTTATTTACGGGAAAATGACAAGAGATACGAATAAAACGCAAGAGGGTAATTCTGTTTCAAATAAAACTTAGATCTTAAAAAATATTTTTACCAGTGGCGTACCACAATTATCTTCGGAAACCTTACGGAACAATGCGTACGCACGCCAGTGAGTAACTTACGATATTTTTCCTATTACTATGGCATTATCAAATTAAGCTACGGCTAAAATTTCATTCAATTGTCTTCTAATGTTCGAAAGTTATTAGAGAAGAACTAAATTTTTTGAAATTATTTAGCGCCATGTATCTTGGACGCGAAAACCCGTAGAGCATAACTTCATATGAAAAGAATCTATTTTTTTACTAAGGAATCCAATGTTTCATTTATTCCCAACCTTTACACTCTGTATATTTATACTAATTTATAGTAAAGTGATTTTGATCCTCTTGCTCTTACTTTTCAGGAAACCTGAATACGTGCTGATCAGCATGGGAAATGTACTGTTTACTGACCATTCAACCATACCCAGCGCTGTCACATTGGTCAGTAAAATATTCATAATTCACGAGAAATTTGGACATTTCTCGCTTAGATACGACATTGCTCTAGTGAAATTACCAAGATCTGTTCCCATAAGCAAATCTATAGGCATAGTGACATGTGCAAAAGAAGGCGACAATTATGAAAATCGAATTGGTACTGCAATAGGCTGGGGTCGAACGGCAAGCGGACAGATATCTTATATTTTAAGAGAAGTTAGCAGTCATGTTTTATCACATTCTCAATGTGAGAAATATTTCCCAAGATATGTATGTAGTACACAAAACGATTATCAAGTAAACACGCATAGGTTAGAACGGCATTTATATTGTCCAAACACCGTTTGGGAAAAACCTGTCTTTACGTACAACCAACGGTTTTACACGTTTCAGAGACGAAGTATAAGAAAACATCTGTTCTAGTTTTTGGCTTGAAGGTTTGATAAACGTAAAATCAACTTTAAAATATCGCAGTCTTACACGTTTCAGAAACGAAGTATAACGTCTAAGTTTAGCAAATGTGAAACATTAGTTCTAGTTATTAATACTCTTGAATTTTTACGTTTCGTAGCAACGCTGTTTAAACGTAAAATCAGCTATAAATTGTCGCAGTCTTACACGTTTCAGAAACGAAATATAAACGTCTAAATTCAGTAAATATGAAAAATTACTTATAGTTAATAATACGCTTGAATTTTTACATTTCATGACAACGTTTGATAAACGTAAAATCTTAACTTTAAAATGTCGCGGCTTTACACATTTGAGAAATGAAGTATAAACGTCTAATTTCAACAAATATGAAATATTAGTTCTTAAAAATGTTACGGTTTTACACGTTTCAGAAACGAAAAGTAAACATCTAATTTTAGCAGATATGAAACATTAATTCTAGCCACTAATATTCTTGAATTTTTACGTTTCCTAACAACGTTTGATAAACGTAAAATCAACTTTAAAATGTCACGATTTTACACGTTTCAGAAACGAAGTATAAACGTCTAATTTTAGCATGAAGCAGTTCTAGTTATTAATAGAATTAACATACAATCAACTTAAGAAAGTCGGGATTTTGTCCTTCTCGATTAAGAGTTTTAGTTAACGTTAGTTAAATTTAGAAAAGAAGCATTAGAAACCTATTTTATCAACGTATATTCTGGATCTCTGCGTGTTCCACTATGTAGTTCAGTTACTTTAGTCATAAATATGCCGCTGCTGGAAGGCGGTGGGAGGCAGCCCCACCCCTTCCAGCAGCAGTATGAAACCTTCATTCACAAGAATAATTTTTAGAGGAGGTTATTATTTTTCCAAAAAACCTTAATTCATTCTCTATACTGATTGGTAGTAATATTGATATTCATGTTTCTAAATTTGTCATGTCTATAAGTTTCCTGTGAAATATTCTTGTTTAGGTTGTTAATAATGTAATAATGTATTCAAGTTATTTATTTACACTTTTCAGGGGGTTGGTCATATGCAATTGTGTCTATCAGGTGAAGGGTTTGTTGGAACCTGCTTCGGTGACTCAGGAGGCCCTCTCTTGGTAAACGAGGTTCAAGTAGGCATCACTTCATTTGGAATTGACATGTGCGATAGAGGATTTCCAATAGTTTTTACTAAGGTGTCATCTTTCGAAGATTGGATTAAGACACATGCAGTGGGTGGAAGCAACTCTTATAGATATTTACACTACCCAATTATAATTTTAATGCTATGTCATTTGTTGAAGGATAAATAGAAATAGAATTAATAATAATAACCATTTGTTAAGTTAATTATTACTAATAATATTATCAAACAACCAGTTTGGTTTTAGGGCTAACTGCATAGTTCTATAAACAAAATTCTGGATGAAAACAAAAAGTGGTTAACTGTATTTTGAACTTAGCGAAGGCTTTTGACACCGCATCACACAAGAAATTAATCTCTAAACTAAAATCAAAAATCAATAGGAATTAGAAGAAGTGCACTCAAAATTTTTGCAAGTTACTTAAAAAACAAACTTCAATATGTTAAAATAGGGGATAAGATCAGTACTAATAAAATAATTACAACAAGGCACTGTCATGGCACCAACATTGTTTTCAGTTTTTATGAATAATTTATGTCAACTAAATATAAATAATTTCATATACAGATGATGGTAATTTTTAGTGGGACAAATTGGGATGGAGTTGTTTCAAATGTTTCCAAAGACAGGGAAAAAATAAAAAATTGGATAAAAAAAAGTTAGATACTAATTTATTAGCACTTCATATAACAAAAACAAAATTTATCACTTTCTCAATATATAATAATTATAATATAGGTACCTAATACAAATAAATATTTAAAATACCATAGTAAACCTCAAATATGCAGATAAAATTAAATATTTAAGAGTAATAGTGGACAAAAATGTGAAGTGGCAAGAACAAATACTATACAGGGTGTCCTAGAATTGAGTTCCCGGACGGGAACCTGTAATTCATGAGTTCGAATTAGGCCCGTGTAATCCTCTTAAAGTGAGACAAAGAAATATTTTTTTCGTTATATTGGAGATAAAATTTTCAAATTTTGATGGGAGCTGTATCTTTATAAGTACTCTATGTAAACTTGACAACAAATATCTTTTGTTTCTTATTTTTTCCTCATAATAATTAATATTTGATGGGCTATATTTTTTTAATTGCCCTGTAAAATTAATTGAATATTTTTGCAGGGCATTGGAAGGACTGCAAAAAGGTACACTAAAAATTTGTTGTTATCTTAATCAAAATCTCGATGAAAATATAAGGAATTATCGTTTTTCCCTCATTATCTATTTAACATTTATTTACAATTCTAGAATAAAATGTTGTCATAACAGAAAAGTACAGTGTACTTTAAAAAATGCATTAATAACAAGTGCCCCACATGACGCCCATTTGTTTCAGTAGACAAATTAATACTTTTACAATTCTGTGTAATATCAACGAAAAATCAAAGATTATCATTTTTTCTCTGTAGGTCATGGTTGCTTGTGAAACACGACGCCTGTCGCGTTTGAGAAACAAAATATATTTAGTTGTTGTCAGGCTTACATAGAGTACTTACATAGATACAGGTTCCATAAAAATTTGAAAATTTTATCTTCAATATAACGGAAATTATTGGGAAACATTTCTTCTGCCTCACTTTAAGAGAATGTACTTCCCCAGAGATGCATTTTATGACTAAGGTAAGTTGGATTATATGGGCCGAATATGAACTCAGGAATCACAGGTTCCCGTCCGGAAACTCAATTCCGGGACACCCCGTATATTACAGGAAAAATTAGAAAACTAATGCACACATTTTATAAGCTTAGAGATATCCTATCAAGAAAAACAATACTAACAGTATATAACTCACTTATAGAATCAAATATAAGATATGGCATAATTGTATGGAGTAGAACACTAAGGCCTATGGCTAATTGCAACCAATTTCGTTTATTGAGCAATAATTACAATATTCAAAAATAAACTTAAAAAAAGAGGTTTCTTCAAATAACTCAGTAGAAAGAATTATAGCAAATGTTCCACATGTTGCCCATTTTGATTGACACACATCTTTATGCGCTTTTGAAATGAGGTTCCCACTATTCCTAAAACTGCCGGTGCGATAGATCTAAAGTTATTATTATTTCCTTCATATTTTGTACTGTTGTTGGTGTGTCTCTATAAACAATTTCCTTCACGTATCCCCATAAAAAGAAATCCATTTTTGTAAGATCTGGAGATCTAGTTGGCCATATCCATTTCTTCCAATCCATTGATGAGGGTAGGTATTATTTAAGTGGTCTCTAACTGTATTAAATAATGTGGTGGAGCACCATCTTGCTGAAACCTCATCCTATTTGGAATTCTTTCAAGGAGATTTACCAACAAATGTGGCAGACAGTTTTACAAAAAATGAAGAAAAATAGCTCCAGTCAGTGTACCATCAAAGAAATGTATCCCTATTACATGTTCGCCAATAATTCCTCCCCAAACGTTTATGGACCATCTGTGTTGGTTATTATTAACAAATCCATTTTTATGAAAAGTTGCCTCATCAGTGTCGTCATCTGATAATTCCTGGTGCATTTGAATATGATATGCATGCAACTTATTTGTTTCTAAGATTCGACCCACAGACCGTCTACTTATTCCTACTGATGAGCTCACTTCTCTTTGCCTAACATGGGGATTCTCAACCGTTGCCAGGACTACAGAAAACTCATTTTCTTCATTCACAACATGTTTTGTTCTTTCACTTTTTTTTTATTCGACATTTCCAGTTTCCAGAAATCTATCGAGAAGGTATTGGAAGCTGCTAAAATCAGGAATCCTTCTAACGTTGGTGATAGATTCTATTGGCAAGTAGACAATTTCTGTCTGACTCGCCCAAAACAAAAGTCCTGTCTACAAGTTCCACTTTATTAATGGTCATATTGTACAATTCCAAATATTTCAAATTCAATATAAATTGTAACTAACAACCGATAAGTGTGATAAATGCTCCGTTGTACACAACAATTTATATCAAACTGAGGTTTTATTGCTTGTCGAATAACGAAAACGGCAAAAAAATGTACAAAAAAACATGACATTAAAGGATCTGCTAAATACTATTTACTCATTTCAATGGATTGGAAGAAATGGTACCACTAAATGGCCTCATTTCAAAATTGCATAAAGACGTGTGTAAATCAAAATGGGCAACACGTCGAACACCTGTTGACATTTATTTATTTATAAAACGAAAATGGTTGCAATTAGCCTTAGAGAAGTACTTACAAAAAATTTTCGTTTTTCATTTCTACATCATATCGTTGTAAAACATACAGGGTGTTCCATTTGAAAAAATTATTTAATAAGTTCTTAATTGAAAAATAATTTTTGGCAACGTCCTGTTACACCGCATTTTATATTATATTTTTCGGCTTACAGCCCCAACCAAAAGTAAGTCAAATTCTAAATCGGAACTTTTGCATAATAAATTATTACAAAAGGTTATAAGTTGATGATACCAATAATGATTGTCATAAAGGCATAAATAAGTCATTTTTTATTATTAATTAACTATTTAAGTAGATTTAATTATTTTACTTAATGAAATAACCTATAAAAAAAATAATAAATTTATGTAAATATCTGTGTATTTTACAAATTTGTTTCAGTAAATAATTTTTAAAAAATGAGAAGCAGTAAAAATTAAAATGATGTCATTAAATAATTGAAAAATCGGTTAAAAATCATTAACTAAAAGAGATATTTGACAGTTTACAAACGTTTAATAAAGTTTTTATTTATTAAAAGTCCCCTAATTAAATTGGCAACAATATTAAAATGTGCATAAGACGTCAATGCTTTACATGGTTAGTTTTCGGAACTGCTGACATTATTTGGTTATTTGCTATAAATTAAAATGTACCGTTTGCATGCTGGGTTGACATATTTTCCATAAGACTACATGTGAAAGTTTTTTAAAATTTTTAATTTTATGAGTTTCCTAATGATTTTGGATTTTTACAGAAAATTGTGTCATATTAAAATCTGTTTTAAAAAAACTTGATTTAAGATTTTTTTCATTATTTTCGTCTAACGCCTCAACCTCCTTAACTTGATAGTTAACGTGTGTATTTAGGGGAATTTGGTATTCAGCTAACTTCTCTATAAAATTATAACCTTATTTCCCCTGAATATTGTCAAATATTTGTTCTGTTCAATGACAACTCTGTTTCTGTGTATGCGTTTGTGTGTATTCTATTTACCTTTTTACAATTTTTTTTAAAATATGAAAAACAATAATAGCAAATGCATGAAGGCCTCAAAAGCAAAAAAAAAGAAAACATAGCCAGCAAATAAAATCTATAATTATAGAAAAGAAACAAAAATAAATTGTAATCTATTGTACTTATGTTGTTTTATTTAGTTACTTCATGGAAACTAATAATAACAGTAAAAGAGCAAAATCTGCTAATTTTTCAATAGATTCAGATTTATATAAATTATTAAAATGACATGTTTTTCTAGGGAATTCTAAATCCATTACCTTAATTATACCGGGTGGCCACGAGTCAATGTACGCCCCCAATATTTTGGTTGTTTTTGTATTTAAAAATTTGGTTTTTGGTACACATAAATTATACAATAATAAGCTACTTTTAAACTAACAGGAATGAAAATATCACTTCCAGTTGAACCGCAAGTGACATCAACTTTTTTTTTCTTAATTAATTTCTTAAATGGAATGACTATATTTTTTTATGGTTTCTCATTAAGCATAAATTTCTAAGTGCAGCAGTTTTTTCAGATGTAAAAAATTCCAAAAAATAAGTGAGATACGAAAAATTTTTTAATTTTTTCAAAATGGCCGCGTCAGATGAATGCGATGTAAGAAAATTACTAAGTAGGCTATGGAAATTATTAGTAAGGTTATAAACTTGTCTGTAAAGAGGAAAATAATTGTTTGAATTACTGATAGGTACCAGTATTTTTAGTTTTGTTTTCATTTCCGTAGGGTTCCTATTGAATTTTGTTTAATGGACAACAATATCCTTCGTAATAATAGAAGTATTTTTTAAAAGTAAGGACCAACAAATCATTTTAATAAGGTACCTATCTACATTTAAATACAAAATTGCAGATAGCCATGAAAATGACAGACATTCGCAACAATTGAATTAATCTTCACTTACTCACTAATTTTCTGAAGCAAGTGTATTAAAGTTGTTATAAACAAGACAATTGATATAAAATGGCTGAAAATTATTCAAGAGATGAAAAGTTGACATGATCATTATTTATGGAGAGACTCGACGTAATGCAACTAGAGCACAAAGTCTGTATGGACGGAGATATCCAGAAAGAATACAACCTCCGAGAAACTATTTCGGTTGGAGCAACAATTTAGAACTGAACCTAATGTAGAAATTGAACAAAGATTTATTGTGGATGAAAAAACGGAAATTAACGTATTGCTTTAGTGCATGTTGACCCAACCATTTCGATAAGACAAATTGAACATCAAAGAATCAGCCAGAAAATTTTTAAAGAAATACGGCTATTGTTCTTATAAATATCAATTGCATCAATTTTTGTACGATTTGTATGAGAATTATTATCAACGAAGAATAAGCTTTTGTAATTGGTTACAGTTACGCCAATTAAGAAATGAGAATTTTATCAAAAATATTTTGTTCACTGATGAATCGAGATTTACAAACCTTGGGTTATTTAATCGAAACAACACTCGATATTGGGCAATTGATAATCCTCACATTATGAAACAGGGGCGGTTTCAGGAGCGGCTTGGCTTCAATGTTTGGTTAGGCGTACTGGGCGACCATATCATAGGTGCAATAATTTTTAATGAAACTCTAACTGGGCCAAGATATCTAGAATTTCTCCAAAATATAATAGTTCCACAGATTAATCAAATTCAAAATACCAATATTGACGAGGTTTACTTCCAACAAGACGGGGCTGGACCTCACAATGCTATTATCGTTAGGGATTACTTAAATCAATTATTTCCAATTATATTGGGACCCATGGTCCAGTCAGGTGGCCTGCAAGGTCGCCTGACTTAACCCCACTCGATTTTTTATTTGGGCGTATTTGAAAAATAGAGTCTACATGACTGCTCCAACCACAAGGCAAGATCTGGAAGAAAAACTTCGACACGAAATTGCACAAATAATACCTCAACAATTACAGAATGTTAAACATGCAACGATAAGTCGCGCTACTCTGTGTCTTAATTATAACGATGAACAGTTTAAACAATTCTTATAATGGTTTATTATAATTTAGGTTTTAAATAGTTTTGTTATTCTTGGTAATTTATTCATGGTTGTAACGTTATACCTATTAAAATTATTTCTTGTTTAATTTGTGTTTACTTTTTAAAAATACTTCTATTATTACGAAGAATATCGTTAAGAAATGATTAATGGCGAAAAAATTATAGTTTATGAATCATTATTTCTGATTAATAAAAGAAATAGCACAGTTCCATTAAAAAAAAAATAAAAATACTGATACCTATCACTAATTCAAACAACTATTTTCTGCTTTACGAACAAGTCTACAACCTTACTAATAATTTCCATAGCCTACTTAGTAATTTTCTTACATCGCATTCATCTGACGCGGCCATTTAAAAAAAATTACGCACATTATACGTGCAGGGCAATCCTATGTCCCGAAGCATAAAAGAAGAACAGCAATTAATTTCAATATGTTGATATTATGTGGCACAAGTGAGAAAAAAGTGCAGAAGTTTGCATGAGGGTCTCTTTAGTGCTCCAAAAGATTTAAAGAGATTATGGTTGAGATCGGATTACGTTTAGTGCCGTTATGGCACACAATTCAGCGCTCTCTTCTGCTTCAAAGATCCACCGGGTGGGGAGGTTCCAGCCGTTTCGAGTTGCTGCCGATTTTTTGTTTTTATTTTATTAATTTATTATTATTATGTTTTCACGTGTCACCTATGCTATCGATGAGGTATTATCAATTCTCAATGGCAAGCTACAGTTAGGTTCTCTCATATTTTGCAAAACATTTCAAAGCATTAAAATCAGATATTAACATTAACTCTAACTGGTTAATATGTTACCTTTGGCTGGACGGTGGACAATTTCAACAGTTTGTTTTAATTCGTATTTTTGTTAATAAAAACGTTAACAATATTTTATTTAGTTTATTATATCTCTAAAATTGGAAACACATGCGCGCATTATTGCAAATGATGTCAGTGTAGGGCAGCGTAACTTGAAATACTTTGACATAATCATTACGAAATCATGACATAAGCTAAGAAAATAGTTTCAGTTTCATGACCATCTTTGACCAGGATAATTTTTGATATCACTGTACTTGCTTAACGTACAAGATGATGTTCAACTCAACTTAGTTTTGCTATAATAATTTGACGAACCTGTCAGTGCTCATTTCGAGGTAAGATATAAGCATATTCAGTAAATTCAAATATTATTAGCAATATGTAATGTTAGATCTCAGAGAATGGAGAAACGATTAGGCAACCGTTAAAGTAACATTTAATTTTCAACTACAGGTTGAAATTAGTTCAGTTATCCCCAAAAACATTGTAAAAATTTAGCCATCTCTTCTATCTGATTGTGGTGGGGCGAATTAGACCTAAAAATTCTCAATCAATCAAAGTCAATTATTCGTCGCAAACTGACGTAAAGTGTACATTGTCTGAAATTTACAAATATTTTTAAAAATTTCAAAAAATAATGAAATAAAAGACCCATTTTACTAAGTCCTCTTTTACATATTACATTACCTTAAAGTTTAATCCAATCCACATCATGTGCCAAATTGTCCAGAGCAAAACATGATTTTATTCTATTAATTACTTTACATTGTTGTAGCAATTATGCATCCTAAATTATAAAGTAGGAGCAGCATATATCATATATTATAGTAGTATAAATGAAGCAGTGGTGTTACTTTAAACATATTTTTATTTTTTATTACAAAAACCAATTTCAATAACAAAAGGCAATTGCTTAGGCTAAAAATTTAAATTGGTGTTTTCTTTTGTACCAAACAATGATGTTTGCAACTTATGCAGGGTGTAATAGAGCAGTAGCAGCTGACGTCACAACATGGCCGCCACAGCTGTTTGGTTGACAATAACCTAGTTTTGCATCTGTGACCGTATAAAATAATTTGAGTTTTTAAAGAGTTTTTTTGTGCTTTTTTAAACGTTTTTCTTGTGTAAAATTTACTGTTAGTGTTCTTTATCTATTATACATTTCGTGATTTGCTGAACTTTTATCTAATGCTTTATTTATATATTCGAATAGGCATGTCATCTTGTTCACATGTCAAAAGTTATTTCTTTTCCATATTGTAAGTGAATTTTAGTGAATTTATTATAATTTTATTTATATTCTACATTTTAGGAGTCCCCTCGTAACATTTCTAAATTGAAATATACCTATTAATGGAGTTAACCTATAGGATTTAAAAGTGGAAGATTCATACTGCTTCCAACTTAGTGTTGAATTAATGAACCATTGTGACCGTTCTTGGAAATAAAAATGCTATCTAAACTATAAGACTGTTATTGTTCATACTTACCTTTATTATTATCTATAATGTGTACGATCTTAAACATCCTATTATGGTGGTTATGTTTATAAGCATCATTTTGAAGAACTTTATTTTACTCCCGCTAAAAGTGTGTTATTTTTTAAGTTCTGTCGCGTTCTAGGTCACTTACCTTCATTGATATTTTATTTGTAAGCATTATCAATATTTTAAACATCTGTGATTATAATTGTAAGAATGAAAACAAATACCAAACTAGGTAAGTCTGCTTATACATATAAAGTATTTCGAGCATATTACGTTGCATATTTGTTTATAATTTTAATTGAATGGAAACTGAAACAGTCTCACAGTCCTATCTTTATATTAGATTTACTATTACTCCTGCATTTTACAATACAAACCTCTGATTATTGTTATTAATGTGTTAAACTATTAAACTTATTAGAAACTGTTGAGCCAAATGAAAGTAAGATATAATCAATAAAAATTTGATGGGAAATGGTTTGAATTGTCTAAAAACGTTAATTTTACAAAAGATTTATAAAATCATTAATATATGATTGATATATTTGCATGAATCAACGCATGTTGCGACAACTTTTAACCTACGCTTAGCTGTAACTGAACCTGTGTTAATTAAACATTTATTGAAATATGTCGTGATATTATATATGTACAAAAAAGTTCAAAAATCCAATATAGTCTTTATTTTCTCTATATTATGGGTTCACAAAGATGTCAACGTATTTGACATCAAATTTTACACTTGGAAAAACAGCACTAATAAAGTATATATAAAATTCTTTCTCACACTAGGCTTTTAAAAAAACATTAACAAACATCACTACACATAGCTGATATTCAGAAATCCTCCACTTTAATTTTTATCAAGCGAAAACTGACAGATACTCTTATGTCAAATTTCGAAGTTTGTCCACCAATCACGTGACAGCTGGCATAACTGTGACGTCACTGCTAGTGCTCTATTAGTTTCATGTCAATAAAAAAAACTGGTGGTAGGGATCGACAAGACAAACAAAAAAACCTTATATAACATGGGGTCTAAAGCTCATAGTTTTGGAGAAAAAAATAAATAAAAATTTATACTTAATAACCTAGTTTGAGAACTGCTGGCATATTGGGGTAGGTTTTATTGCCTCGCGTCTTGTCGCACGAGATACTCTGACATTCCTGCAAATAAGTATACCGACAAAGCAGTTAAAAGCGACCGACAGAGGACATCGTCATGTCTTTTGCTTCTTCGCGGCCAATTATCCTATTAGGCGTACTATACTCTCCCTTGTAATATTTTCAAGTAATAATTTCAGTTTTGTCCTTACTTGGTAAAGAACCTACGCATGACGCGACGTACCCGTTCCTTGGTTTTGTCTGTTGCTTTTCTTTTTGAATTTTGTGCCACTTATGTTAAGATTTATTTTATTGACTTATCGTTCAAGTCGTTAGTACTTGGTTACGTAAGACACTACTTCCCGTTCGTGCTTTTTGTGTTACTTTTTGGATTTTGGACCAAGTTTTTCTTTTTGTTTTCTTTATTGATAACGTTAATTCACAGTTTAGTGTGGTGTTTTAAAACGCAGATTTTGGACATTATGGGAGATTATACTTATCCAGAGCTCGCGGATATGGACTTGGTGCATGGAGGAAGTGGTGGAAATGTAGCTGGTGCGGAAGAGCTTTAGAACAATTGCAACGACTGATTTTAATGTGCATAGAAACCATAAAAAATTATCCTAATTTACCAAATGTGTTGAACGGAGTAAGTATTTTATTAGTTCGACGTACCGACATGTGTATACGTGGAGATGGAGGTCATTTCGAACAATTCTTGTAAAAAATTCAAAAGAATTGTTCAGTTATTGGGTGTTACCTCTTGGGCATTAAAGGAATGATTATTATTATTAGTATTCGTTGTCTTGTTTTTATCTCTTTATTATTGTTTACTTGATTTTCATAGAGACCAAAGACTTGATTTTTAGTTTTCGATACCTGATTGGGAAAATTATGCGCTCAATTCGTTAAAAAAATCAGATTTTTTCCTAACATAAAATACACAACTATTTTCTGTTATCGTATCTCGGACGTCTAACTGTTCGTTTTCCAATTTCATAAAACAATTACTAATTTTTTAAGCTTTTAACACAATGTTACAAATGTTAATAAACCACTTTTAAATTTTATAAATTCTTATAAACGACAATAAAAGCTACAATAGCTTTGTTCCAAATTAAAAAACACATGTAAACAAATCCTATTTAAACCCCTGCGGCCATGCTATGCTTACGTTGTGCCGAAAGAAAAGGAATTATTTACATTTTCATAATTAGTGGTATAAAAAGTTCGATACAAACAAAGTGCCGCACTTCTACCGACGGAAACACAAGTCGGGTATTACAGTTTTTGATTATTTCTAATATTCCGAACTATAACATCCATTGACCCTGAAAAATAGTGATTCTCAAATCTTTCCTACCTTAACAATATAAATGTAAACCCAGGGCAGTTTTTTTCAAAGTGCCCCTAGAGAAAAAGGTCATATAGGTTTTCTGTTTGTCTAGTTGGTCCATATTACCATCTTTTTTAGTGACATGAAACTAATTACACCCTGTATAATATTTTATTATAATCAATGTATTGCCAGTAAGCATAAGCTGGCAAAAACATTTTTTTCATTGGGAGCAGTCACTTTTCCACCCTGTTTTTTCTCCAGATCTGCCAGACTAAATAGGCTATTGCGAAAATTCCCAAAATTTGCTTACTATTGAAAAATTACCAACAAAGGTAAAAAAATGAAAGATTTTTAAATTGCAATAACTAAAGTAATTGTCATCGAAACTCAATGAAATTTTGGCAAAGGATAGTCCTTGGGATGGCTAAATATTGCGCGCAACTCCGACCCTTCAATCCAAAATGGCGGCCTATCGCAAATCTCCAAAGTTGAAAATTGGAAGTGCTGCCGTTTTCATAAGAAAAAACGGATCGACATAAAACCAATTGAAATCTGTTGAATTTATCAGTATCTTCGAATGCATAAAAAATTCCGACTTTTTATTAACAAATACATTTCTTATTTATAAGAGTTTAATTATCGTTGCTGGGGATCGTATCTCTGTGAATTTTCAGTTTAAAGATTTGCAACCAAGTGCGTTGAATTGTTCTTTAAAAAACATAAATTTAAAAAAAGTTTTTTCTAGGATCAATGGGAGCCGAGATATGCCATTTTTAATTGAAACTTGGTATGATGCAACTAGAATGCTTTGTTTATGAGCACATTTTTTTCGTTTAAGTTTGATTAATTCTTCATTGTGAAAGTGTCGATTAATGAGCGCGCAAAAGCGTACGGTGCGAAAGACGACGGGGGCAGAAGGGCGCTGTGATGTCATGGCACGCTGTCGCTGCAGCAGCGCTCGGCTCTCGTAGACTCTTAGTTGCAAATTAGATTACTCGGATTAGAAAACACCTACACCAATGAATTTTTTTGAAATAACGTGTTTTTTTCTGAACTTTCCTATGGTGTAAACGAAATTTCGACTGATAGTCGCTACCGGCTTTAATAGTTAGCAATTTTATGATTAATTTTTACTTTTTTTGATAACGTATGCATGTTTTTGATACTTAATTGACCAATGTCACATGAAGACGACATGTTTACTTTTGTTGTATTTTATTATAAAAATCATCGTATACACAATGTGTGAATAAAATAAACACATTTTTCTTTCAACAGTTTCATAATTCGAATTTTGGTGATAAAATTTATTTGTGAGAAAGCGGAATTATTTATTATTAAAGATTCAGATAAGAATTCTCAATTTTGTAAAGAAAATTTATGTAGCGAAAAATATAGCGTTTTCGGAGTGACAAAAAAAATTACACATGTAAACTAAAAAAATCCTAAATGTCTAGTATACTTGGTCATCTGTCGCTGTTGAATGGTCATAATCAAATTAGCATCGAGTGTCATTAGAAATGTCATCATCATCATATTCATCGCCAGAAGACAGACGCATGATTTCGCTTTGTAGTTGTTGCTCTGAAATATAACACTGGGAAGATATTGTGTCTTTAAACAAATTTTAAATAATACGTATACACAAATACTATCTGAGCTAAACAATAGTCATTGAAAAGTTTTTGTTTTAAAATAAACTATTGTTTTAAAATAAAGTGTTTTTAAACCAGGAGGAGCGTTTTAAATTTAACGCGTTAAATCATACATCTATGATTGGACAGACCCTCGCCAGTTTTGCGCAAGGCAATGGTCGTAAATTTTGATATAAGGTAAGGTGGGGCAAGTGCACCCCCAAAATTGGTTAATAACGATTTACAAAATCATAACTACTTTGTTTTTCAGCAAAACTGATCAAATAATTTTTTACATACTTTTTGGAATATTTCCGTTTTATAATACCAATACCAAACTAATATTTGCAGATGTAAAATTTTCGTGAATTTTAAAATTTTTATAGTTACAAAAACGCACTTGCCCCGTCATTAGGGGCAAGTGCGTCTTTGGCTGTGAGAACGAGGTATCTAAGTTGATATTGAGAATTTCTCGGGCAAGACCGCTTAACTATTACTTTGATTTTTCTTTTGCTGTTTACGGTATTTAATCGTCTCCTCCCATTTAAGAGTAATTAACTCTTTTGTGAAATCAAATGAAAGTGACGTAATCTTGAAAATATCCTTATTATCTTGATGGCCACATGTTATAATATGAGTGTGGAGACGTTTGAACCGTTGCGCGCTATCGCCAAGAGTTGTGCAAAACTGATAAATCAAGGAAACTCGAAAAATAACGGTATTTGCAATTTCTGGGGGTCGATGACGCACTTGCCCCAAATTCGCACTTACCCCACCTTACCTTATTATAAAAATTTTAATGTTATGTCATAAATTATTTGGTTATAATTTCTATTCTATCGTTTGCACATTATATAACAGTTTTTAATCCCTTTTGTATAAATCTGAATGTAAAAGTGGCTAATTACTTGGTGCCCTTATGTTGCGTAAATGATATGGATGCTGCATAAAATATTTAGAGGTCAAATAGAGGTCGGTGCATTATATAATGTAATAGAATACACACAAAAACACTGTAGTCGTGTAGTGTTGGTTGCCTAAAAATCCAAAAGGGTTTTAGTGTATCTTCCAGCGAACTCTATACTAGTATATAGTATAGAGTTCACTGGTTACTTTCATATATATTTAGATAATGAAATACCTTTTTGAAATGTGACCATATTTAAATAAAATAAAGAAATATTTTAATGGTAATGGTAATAGTTACTTTCATGGTGTAAATGGACCTTTCACGTTTACTGCTCCTGGTTTAAAAACAGACTATAGATGTATAATTGTTGCACATTCTATAGGATCCTCCCCGCAATATTTTTTTTTGTATTTAATATTAGTTTTAGACATTTTTTTGTTTAAATATAATGTTACGTTTATTCACCTTTTAGGAAACACCCTGTATGAATTCGTGGGTTTTAAATAATTTCAACAAGAGATAAACACCACTAACACTTTATTTAATAATTTACTGACTATACAATAGGTACTTCAAACATTCAAAATAACCTTTACACTTTATTTAACCTCACTTTTTACCGAACGTGTCACTTCTAAAATAAACTTCCTTCTTAATAAAATTGCGCTGGTAATCGCGCCTTATATACTCCGAAATTGACTCTGTAGATTTAACCAGAATCTTCTCCAATCACAATCTAGAAAAGTCCATGGCTCTTTCTAGAGTCTTTCCAGTCACTATTAGTAGACATAGGCGTATCATCTCCAGTTCCAAGGGAGTGTAATTCATAACAACAACATAACATAATTTTTTTTTCAAATTTAAAAAATTAATAAGTAACTTTTTTTTTATTGATCGATTTTGTTAATAAACAATAGAGTTCTTCCTCTAACTAAGGCTAACTTACTGTCCAAGTTTCAACACAATCGGACTTTTCGTTCTTATGTTATCGTGCTTACAAGAAACGTGAAGGACGGATTTTTTTAAAGTTGTTCAGAATTCGATCACCAATACAGTGATATGAATTTTTTTTTCTACGAGCAATATTACCGGCTTTCGAACTGTGCTGATCGAATGCAATATTCTCTTCGTTTTGTATTTTTGTATTTACGAAGAGTATAATAATCGGAGAATGAAGTCTATCACCGTCAAAACGATCTCTAGATAATATATTCAATTGTCAGGCGGCGGCAAATAATTAAAGTTTTATTTTAGAAAATACATGTTTAAGGTGTCCCTTCTGCCCATAGCCAGATCGAAACGTGCCAGATGGCAACTGGTTACCGCTATGGCAACGTTCTGGCATTTTTTTCCGTCGGAAAATAATTTAAAAAATATTCGGAGGCTCTTAGATAGTATACCGGTAACTCTTCTGAATGATAAACTAAAACGGCTGCTCAATTTTTAAAGTAAGTAAGTAGTTTTCTGCACGCTGTCTCGCTCCTCGCACTCTCTCTCTCTCTCTCTCGCTCCGATACAAACCTTAAAATAAATTTAAAATAGGCGGGTTCGGTCATAAAAGAAAAAAACATTTTTCTTGGCCGATGTGAAGTTATATAGTCAACAAAACACGTATGTGCAAAAAAAATGAGAAAAAAAAATTGCAGCGCCTGCAATTGCCAAATTAAAGCCCCGTGATAATGGTAGAGCCCACAACGGGATTGACGTCAGTGGCCTGATATAAGCTCCAGCTCCACCCTACGCGCACGTATCCCACATAGCACAAGCAGCGAATCACTATAATATTTAAGTTTTGGGACATTTATCGGTACTGTTTTTTAAAGTCCTAGTCGTACAATGCAACCGGGGTACCAGAAAGCCAATTCCAGAAACTTACCACATTTAAATGTGCAGATGGTCTTTGATTTTTTGACAAGTAAGGCGAACCTAAATCAAACTCAAAGCAGTGGCGCTAAACACTGTAAGTACCATACTTGTGCATATTTTTTATTTGTACTGTATTTGTATTTATTATTTAGTGAAGTTTCGATAAAGTTTAAACAAACTAACATTTGAATACGTATATAAAACAAGCAATAGCAGATTGCAAGTAACTTTTCACCGTTTGTCTGTAAACTATTTTGTATCCTGGCAATAAATTATTATTTTTTATGTATTTATTTATTTATATTTGTTAGAATAAAATTAGGCAGAGGTATAAACAACTGACAAATATGCGTCGACGCCTTCACGCTCCGACGTTTAAGAATTATAATTAATATGTATTTATATAAGTTTACCTTGTATTTACTAGATACAAAAATAAAAAATGCCGCATGTATAAAGCAGATTTAATGAAACCGCCGGCAGGGACTCCATTGTGGGAATTTTTTATGTGACAAGTAAATATGAGGTAAACTAGACCAATTTGTGTATATGAAAAACTATAAACTAAAAAATAAAATTGAAAATAAACTTATATGAAAAGCATTAATTGCTAACAGTAGGTATATTATATTATTATATAGTGTGAGGTGCAAAAGCTCTCGAATAATTGCAAATAAATTTACACGTACCTACCCACTTTTTACACATTAGGAAGCGAAGATTATGGAGAGCGCTCAGCGCTGTCGGGCCACTGACGTCACCGTAGTAGCCTCACGCACAGGTACGTTTATAGCCTCGAGGAAACGGGAAGATTTTCAAGTATCAATAAAACCTTTATTTTTGGACATTTAATTTTTAAATTTTACATGTTTTTTTTTTCATGGTTTCTATCGATTTAAGCAAAAATTGAAAATTACGAACCCGCCTATTGTGCATTACATTTAAAGAAATGAATATTAAAAATTTTATTTTAGAAAATACATGTTTGAGGTGTCCTTACACTCCCTTCTGCCCATCACCAGGTCGAAACGTGCGAGATGGCAACTCGTTACCGCTATGGGAACATTCTGGCATTTTTTTTCCGGCGGCAAATAATTTAAAAAAAATCGTTCGGGGGCTCTTAGATTGTATACCGGTAACTCTTCTGAATGATGAACTAAAACGACTGCTCAATTTTTAAAGTATTTTTCTGAGCGCTGTCTCGCTCCTCGCACTCTCTCCCTCTCTCTCTCTCTCTGTCTCTCTCTCTCGCTCGATACAGACCTTAAAATAAATATAAAATTGTATAATACTACATTTTTTAGGATTTTCTGGAAATTCGACTAGCACCAATTACAAATTAGAAAAGTAAATGGTGTGTTAGGAAGGCTTTAATATCTTATCTTGCAGTTACTCATACAATAAGGAAGTACTTGAGATGTGTAATGAAGCTACTCGTGTGCACGATGTTTGTTTTAAGTTTATTAAATAGCTACCCTCTGCAGGTAAGTACAGTTATCCCTTAAAGAATTTCTCTCAATTTAAATAACGATAACACTCATACCTCATTTTCTTTCTGTCTTCCTCTTCGTATTTTTTGCTATTGTTCTAAACTATTGTTCCCAATTATAATCTTTATTTGATCTTAACTTCTACATTTGATAGTGTAGCCCACGGATATTAGATAAAAATCGGAGGAAACCTGGACAAAATTAGTAAAAATCTAAATTTTTGCACAGACGTTATTTGAGATGTCCCAAACCCAAATCCACAAAAATCTCAGCATGGCTACCCAAGGTTTTGAATGTCAAAGTTGTTTGCAAATATCTCGCGTTCTATGCACATAAGGTCAAAGTGCAAGTTGTAAAGAATTAAATTATCTACATTTTGCCTTTTTATTTTTTCCCAAACCTCCTACAACGTTTCGAGATATTTAAGGTAAAACTTTCAAAAACATGGTTTTTCGCGAATTTCAAAACTTATACTTACGACACTGAACTTCTCCACAAACAGCAAAACACTAAACTAGACGTGTATTTCGTCAACCAAGCTGTTATCAACTGGACATGTTATAACAAATTAGAAAACGGCAACAGATAATATTGTGTATTCGGATAACGTTAATAAAAAATACTGCTTTTTAGAAAATAATGTATGAAGGTAACAAGTCATCAAACAAGATCGTCTTCCCAAAAGATCGAAAAATGTTTAAAAGGATCATCGGAGGAGAAATAGTTCAACCTTATGCTTATCCGTTTCAAGTACTTCTCCAAATTCACCAAGTCCGTTGTCACAAACCGTTAGTTTTAATGTGCGGCGCTACACTGATATCACCATCTTGGGTACTTACAGCTGCCCATTGCATAGACAAGTAAGTAAACTTAAATAATAATAATAATAATAATAATAATAATAATAATAATAATGGTCGTCCTGATAATCGGCGTTCTCGGTGGGATGAGGCCTACGCTGCTCTCAGCATTGAAGACCATACCGGCCTGCCAAAAATCAGCCGAATGGTTGGCAGGCCAAATGCAGAAGGCAGTCGTCTTGGGGTCCCTGCGTCTACTTAGGGCACACGATTCTGGAATTTACAACCACTAACCATGCGGGATGTGGGGAGTGGTTGTAGATAATCGCTGGCGCTTCCGCCGTGAGAATATCGGAGACACGGGAGAACTGCCCAGCATCGCTGACGCGAAAAAAAAATAATAATGGGATGTGGGGAGTGGCTGTGGAATATTTTGCTAGCGCTCTTTGCGTGTGATGTCGGAGGCTACGGAAAGACTGTCCAGCGTACACAAAGTATTTACACAAGTCAGATTATTGTTAAGGAAAGTAAAACAGCTAGACTAGATAAATAAGTTATAAAGTGTAAAATAGACAAGACAAAACTAGGTTAAATCTATACAAAGATTAAAATAAACACAGTTTCTAAACTTTTAACGAATAACAAATAACTATTGACAAATACCAGTTATTAAAATCGGCCCCCATGGGTAAAATGCATTTCTGAGCAAAAATTGCTTTATGTAGCTTTTGAACTTGTTCAAGTTAAGTTGCTTCACCTGCATTGGTAGAACATTGTGCAACAGTACACCATAATAATTTGTTCCAGTGTGTTTTATTTAACTTTAAAAAGTTGATATTTATTTTATACATAAAGCAAACTACAAGATGCAGATGAAAAACAGGCAAACTGAAACTATTAAGAACAGGAGAGTCATACATCAAAATATGCAGTGTTTAAAGAATCAAATAGAACAACTTGAAATGTTTTTAACAGACATTCAAGCTGATATTGTGGGTATAACTGAGACTTGGTGCAACGATAATGATATTGATTTCATTAAAATAAAACTTTTTAAGATAGCTAGTGTATACAATAGAACTAATTTTTCTCATGGTGGTGTAATGTTACTTGTAAAAAAAATTTTGGAATTTTCTGAAATATTAGAGTGCTCAAATTTAAACGTTGACAAAGTATTTGAATGTGTATGTATAAAAGTAAAAAACAATAATGAAAATATATGTGTAATATGTATCTACAGAAGCCCTAATAGTAACATGGACTTATTTTTTAGCAAATTAGAAGAATGTTTGTACCTTGTTTCAAATATTAAAAATTTAGGTAAAATTATTGTATGCGGTGACATAAACATAAACAAAACTAAACTGATTGATTTGATAAATTCTTTCTATTTAGAGCCTATCTTTCATGAAGCTACAAAATAGGAGGGAAAAACTCAACTGCAATTGATTATGTTTTTACTAATTTTAAGGATGCAATATTATCCAAACAAATTGTATAAAACGGTGTCATATCATGGAGCACAACTCATTACGTTTCCAATTATGAATGATAATTCTGGAAAATCTTACAAACGTAGATCATTTTCACAAAAAAAGCATTTATTAAGTACCTAAAAGATGAAGACTGGTATGGTAAGTACGTTACAAAAAATAATGAGGATAATGTAAACAAAAAAGTTGGATAACTAACTACAGGTATAAGAACATCGTCAATTAAATTGAAAGAGTTATATAGTATGCAGAGAACAGGGTTGGTTGATTCAAATTACTATAAAAGGCATAAAACAACGTATAGACGTGTTATTAATTATACTTTCTGAAAACAAATGAAAAACCGTCTGGAATAATATAAATTCTACTCATCCAAATAACTAATAAAATAGAAATCGCCAATACATATAATAATTACTTTGTCAATTTACCTAATAATATTTTAAATAAAAATATTTTATCCACCAACAAACAGAAAATCAAACAATCTAACTTTACAGGAAGAACATTTTTTCTCAATGAAGTGTGTGAAACTGAAATAACATTGCACTAGAGCTAAAAAATACAAATTCATTTCGTGCTGACAATTTCTCTACTACCATTATTAAACAATGTATACAATACCTTGTCAGACCATTATGTTATATTGCTAAATTATGTATAGTTGAGGGTAAATTCCCCAATGCCTTAAAAATCTCCAAAGTTATTCTGCTTTTCAAAAATGGCAATCCTAAACGTTTCACAAACTATCGCCCAATTTCAGTTATATCTATATTTTCAAAAATATTTGAAAAAATATTATGTAAAAGAATTATTTCATTTATCGAAAAAAATAACATTCTCTCACCGAATCAACATGGCTTCAGGGAAAAGAAGTCTACAATGTCGGCGCTAATAAAAATTTTGGATCCTGTATACAAACAATTAGATAGAAATAAAAAAATTCTTGCTCTTTTTTGTGAATCTTTCTAGGGCATTTGACTGCGTAATCATCACGAAACTCTTCTCAAAAAAATTGAACAATTTGGCTTACGAGAAAATTGTAAAAACTTATTCAGTGACTATTTGAACAACAGAAAACAATTTGTACACTATTTCGGAGAAAATTCAAATAAAGTAGATGTTAGTCTAGGTATTCTACAAGGAAGTATTTTGGGCCCTCTATTATTTTTATTGTACTGCAATGACATAGACAACTATATATCTATATTTCATACTGCATTTGTGGATGACCACGTTGCTATCGTTTCATAAAGATGAATGCTAAATGATATACTTAATGAATGACAACATTAAATATATAAATGAATACTTTGGCTTAAATGAATTCTACTAAAACACACACACACACTACAATTCATTTGCATCCAGCAAACTACACCCAAGGTCAATTAATTACACTGAATAATAGATCTGTAGCACAAGTAACAAACTTTAAATTACTAGGGGTATATATAGATTTATCTTTAAATTGGAAGCACCACGTAGACTACTTGTCAAAAAAATGTGCAAAAAATTGTTTTGCATTGAAAGATTACACGAGATCACTAGTAAAAGAACATCAAAAATATTTTATCATTCAAATTTTGAATCTATTGTTAGGTACGGAAAAATTGTTTAGGGAAATTCAATAGCAGCAAACAGAATATTCGTGTTGCAAAAGAGGGCAATTAGATGTACGTTTGGATTGAAATTTCGAGAAACCTGTAAGACAACATTCATTCAAGAGATAATACTAACGCTGCTATGTATCTATATACTAGATGTGTTAAAATTTGTTATGCAAAATATTACTGATTTGAACTTTCAAAATGAATTTCACAATTATCCAACTAGGCATGGAAATGATTTACAATACAACCTACATAGATTAAAATTATACAAGTCATCCTTATTATATAGGTGTAACCCTATACAATAAATTACCTGAAAATATTAAATATGTAAACCCAACAAAATCTCTTAAAAGTATTAAAAATATTCTATCAGAAAATGCGTTCTACTCTGTAGATGAATATTTATCGCATATATTTCTGTAATAATTGTAAAATTGCGTCCTAGTTTCTTTTATCTATTTCTATTTATTTATATGCAAAATTATCATGAACCTGTTTTATTATAAGTATATATATTTTATTGTACTTATTCTATTGCTATTGTAATACCATGTGCCTTTTTCTTTTTTGATATGTCCTATATCCTATTGTGTGATCTCTTGGATAAATAGATATATTACATTACATTACATTACATTACATTACATTACATTGCATTGCATTGCATTGCATTGCATTACATTACATTACATTACATTATATTCTATTATATTATATTAAATATTTTTATCGCAGATGCTGAATAAATAAACAAATAGTTAACCGATCGAGCAGGCGCTTGATTCGGTGTAAGAGGACAATAAATCCGACAAAATAACATCATCTTCAAGTGGTTGGAGCATGACATAATGTTTAACTTTATTCTTTCGCCTTTTATATGAAATCAATCCTGTATAGCAAGCAGGCAATATTACCGAACTTCTTATATTTCCCCACTTTAAGATATTTCACAAATGCCTATCACTTGGGGTTTATATAAAAAGTAGACTTTTAAATAATCCTCACTTTCTCTTACTTCTTAGTAAACCTGAATACGTAGTGATCATCTTGGGAGACGCACTATTTACTGACTACTCAACCAAGCCCACCACCGTCACACTGAAGAGCACCATGTACATACTTCACGAGAAATATATCAATGATGAAAGTACCACTGTAAACGACATTGCTCTAGTGAAATTGCCAAGATCTGTGCCCATAAGCAAATTTATAGACACAGTGGTATATGCAAAAGAGGACGATCGTTATGAAAATCGTATTGGTACTGCATTAGGCTGGGGGCGGACACCAAACGAAAAGAAGTCTTACATTTTAAGAAAAGTTAGGAGTCCTATTTTGCCAAGTAGTATATGTCAAATTGTTTATAAATTTATGGTACGTAATCCTTTCTTTTTTTTAATTTAAAAAGGGCACTGGTCATTGGCCCTATATAAGAAGATTAGTGTACAATATACCTACACACCTGCTCACATACAGATTCTACAATTTCTACAATTTCTTTTCAGTCCTCTTGTATGTATTCTTCTGTGCAATGAAATCCTGTACACTTTAAAAATAAAGTCATTCAGTTTTTACTAATATTGAGCGGTGTGAATTAGTCTTTTTGGAATACAGATTTTTTATTGTCATATAGGTTATAAAAAACGAACATTGATCGTGAAAAGGCTTAAGTAAGGTATTTGAATAATGTTAATCGAGAAGAAAAACATATGCCTGGTGTGCAAAATAAAAAATGGCCGATTTCTTGCACGTCTTTTTCGGCATGAAGAAAGGGGGTGGAGGGATAATTTCTTCACCAATTAACAGCATTTTTTTTTATGTTCAATTTCCGCCCAGCAAGATCGCGATCGTATGATTAGGAAGGGAAATACAGGTCGGTAAAGTTCTTGCTGTATGGCGGGAGAATGGAGAGGGGTGGGGAGTTTGGGCCGAGATGAAAATTTTGAGAAAAATCTTTTGTTTCGACTTTTATAAGTACCCGTTGTCCATACATTGTCCGCCTGCGCGAGTTACAAGAGGAAAAACAGAACGAAAACGGGCGAGCGAGTCAGCTGAGCCGCCGGGGGCGCTTCCTCTCTCCCGCTCTCCAGCTCTCCTCGAATTGTCATTATCTGTCAGTGAACTGTTTATAATTGTATTGACAGATCTATACGGGTGTACGAAGATTTCTCTTATGGTGTTCTATGTGTTCTATCTTATGTGTTCTATGTGTTGGTCGTCCTTTCGTCATCGTCTTTCGTCTTCATTATGGCGCAGCACATGTTGGAGATAGTTGCCCACTTCTCGGCAGTGGCGAGCATGTTTATAGTGAAGTTATAGACAGGAATTTCCTGGCCTATGTCTCTCCTGGCGTTGTTCCTGATTTCTTCCCACTTTGGGAATTTGAACACAGTGTACTCCGGGGTGTCCGGCGAGTATCTACAGTATCCACACGTGTCGTTCACTTTCTTACCAATTCGCCGTAGGTAACTACCAAAGTTACCATGGCCCGTCAGCACCTGGGTCAGGGCCGGCTCTCTACCTAATATATTATAACAGCACAGCCGCAAATATTTGTCCGTTGCACTAAAACCGTTACTATTGTAAAAATATATGTGGCGCCACTGAATACTTAGGATGGGTTTGTGAAGTTCGTTTATGAGAGTTATTCCGCAAATTGTACAGTAGTTGAACAAATTATTAGGAATAAAGGCACCACATTCAAACATTTATTCTATTTAGTCGATTGTAGTAATTACACATAATGACCTAGTCGTGGTTTTCATCTCTTGTAGGTGGATAAAACTTAATATATTTCTCTGAATTATGTGGGATTATATAGTAGAACGAGGTGCCGCTTAACATCTTAATAGCTACTATCCTTTGACCAGAATGCCGCTGGTGTTTTACTCTACTCTGGTAAACTTATAAAAACATTTTGTTAAGAACTTCAACAATCTTTATTCAACCTCTTTTTTACATACTTCACCCACAGTTTCTGTATATTAATTATTAAAACTAATTATAATTTTAGAGCAAGCATATATCCCATACAGCACATGACATCCCTAGGATATCCTCATTTGGTCCCGTATATCCCAATCGAGGACAACATTACTTGGGATATCCTTAGGATATCCCAGTAACATATATCCCAAATGGGGATATCCTAGACAAATCCTGGCAGTATGTCCTAGTAATATCCTGCAAAGATATTAAAAGCCTAACAAAATATCCACTGTGGGAATATCCTGGGCAAGTCCTAGAGTCGTCCTATTATAGGTATTATTATTTAGGAGATTTCAACAACAACAATAATGAAAAGTATATATATATATTATTTTGTGGCTATTTATTTATAGCGTCTTTTATTGGTTTGTAAAATTTGCTTCTAAAAACTTATTTGTTTTTTCTATTTGATAATCCCCTCCAGTACAAATAATTCATTAAAAATGTATATCTTATTTAAATAGCAGTTATTTATAATTTGGTTTTAATACATTTACTGTGTTTTGAATTAGCCGCCTTTTTGTGACAAATCGAAAGTTCTAAGAAATCCGCCGGACATCGATGTCTTGTCCACGTTCATTTTAAAGTTCTTTCGACAAATGAGATTACGTTAAATATTTCATAAATATAACGCTGCTATGTTATATCGTTCTATTCATTATATTATCTAAAAGGGGAAAATGTGATTGGTTATTGTCCGCAGATGTTGTCAGACGCAATCCTTTATATTTTTCCGAGTGAATAGAATTTTTTTTAAATTAATTATAACTTTTCAGCACGTTATGATTTTTTAAAGTTGTACATATCATCCCTTATAACTTCTAACCACCCCAAAGTCTGTTGATTTTAATAATACCAAAAAAAGGCGAGATCATTTTTATGTAATATTTCATGCTTTTACAATTTTTATTTGAAACTTTTTTAATACTATCTTTTACACATTTTGAGTAATTTTGACAAAACACCTTGTTATATATTTTTTTTCACTCATTCTCGGGGTTGAAAAAAATTTCTTTCATTAATCGTGTTCAAATACTTCAAAGTAACATATCAAAAATTCAAGTATTTAGGTACCTTAAAATTTTGATTTGTCGACTTATTTAATTGGATTATATATTATAATCTCTATTAGTTTGGTAGATTTACTTTCAAAGTGATATAAGCCAATTTATAGATACCAATATGTGTATGGAGTTGTACATATATGTATCACATTTTTATTAGTCATTTTACCTCTGCCATTATATTAGGCGAGCGGTTCACCCCTAAAAAGACGCTTAGAAATGCGAGTTACCGACTAAATTTTTTTAATAAAAGACTTCTACTTGAAACTTTTTCAGCATTGTAGAGCATATTTTTCTGACAATTCACATATTTTTTGCATAATTTTTTAGGCGGTCCTTCAATAGTTATAAACAAAAATGTTGTAAAAAAAAGAAAACTTAATAAATCGCTCTGAAAACGTTTTCTATAATAAAAACCGAACAAAATAAACACTTTCTGTCTCTTGGCTTTTTCTCGAAAAATGCACGGTTTTCGAGATATGGCCAATTTTTCAACAAAAAAACGCGAAAATAGGCGACCTTTCGGATTTTTTTTCTCAATAATTTCTGAATGCACAGTAATTCTGCACACGCCAAAATAAACGGCAGTTCATCTACTACAGGTGTGATTTTTTGTGTGTGGAATTATGCTCATTAAGATTAATTAAAATTGAATTTAGCGATATAGTTGTAGTAACAAGGAGTTTTGTGGTATCGTGCACCTATTTCTGATAAATCATGTAGTAAAGAAAGTATTTTTTTTATAGTGGCATCATTTTTTATATCAGCAGATTCAAGAACATTTTTTTCACGTTGCTATTAATATCTACCAATGTTAATTTTTTGTTACCTCGCTTTTTTTTAGTCCACAAATAAAGCACAAACTTTGCCAATCAAACGAAGTTTTGGTGGATCGCAATGATTTTTTAGTGTCTGAGCTTTCTTCGTGGTCAAAGCTTGTTTTTCTTTTTACAGAAACAATTTTGTCGATGTCCATAATTAGCCAGCTATGTGACACATAAATTACTTTATTTATATTTATAAACCATTCAAATCAAATTTCAAAACAACTTACCCAACTTAATTTGCAACTGCACAGTAACAAACAATTGAACGAACACGTTTATTTTTTACTGGTTGTATTAAAATAATTTTATAATGTTTATAAACTAATAAACATTTAAAAGACTCAGAGGTAGTTTATGTATTTTTGCACGCTATATATTTTTTAAATAGTTTTTAATGTTTACTCTTACTGGAAGTACTAAAGTCGTCGTGTGTAAACTTGTTCGGTTCGTGTTTAATTTGAGTAGGTCGCGTGCGCGTCATCCGCGCTGACGCGCGGCTTCTGCTTCCCTAACCCCCGGCCGCCATGTTATTTGCTTTGTTATTGTTTTGATTTTCAATGGTACTTTTCTAAATTCAATTTTAATTAATCTTAATGAGCATAATTCCACACACAAAAAATCACACCTGTAGTAGATGAACTGCCGTTTATTTTGGCGTGTGCAGAATTACTGTTCATTCAGAAATTATTGAGAAAAAAAATTCGAAAGGTCGCCTATTTTCGCGTTTTTTTGTTGAAAAATTGGCCATATCTCGGAAACCGTGCATTTTTCGAGAAAAAGCCAAGAGAGAAAAAGTGTTTACTTTGGTCGGTTTTTAGTATAAAAAACGTTTTCAGAGCGATTTATTAAGTTTTCTTTTTTTTACAACATTTTTGTTTATAACTATTGAAGGACCGCCTAAAAAAATATGCAAAAAATACGTACATTGTCAGAAAAATATGCTCTACAATGCTGAAAAAGTTTCAAGTAGAAGTCTTTTATTAAAAAAATTTAGTCGGTCCATGCTGTTTTTATGGGGGTGAACCGCTCACCTATATAGACTTGTATTCCTTTAAAAGTAATGATCTTATAAAATAATATGTATTTTTTCCTGTCTTTAGAAATATCCAATAAACCCTAAAAGAACTGGGGATGTCCTATATAAAGTCCAATCAATGTCCTCAGGTTGTTCATAGTAAAGCCCAGGCATAGCCCATATGAGAGCTGACGATGTCCTGTACACACCCATACTGATGTCCTGAGGACGTCATCAGCAAAGCCCGAACTGTCCCATTTGGATATCCTACGAACATCCTGAGGTTATAATTGGATCTTCCCAGGATATCCCATATATCCTGAAAAGTTGTCCCCAGTATGTTCTGAGGATGTCCTTGTGCTGTATGGGATGCTGACCTGTCCTAAAACAATTTGCAATAACAAAAATATGTATTTAAATGGTTTTATAAATATTTATTTACCTTTATTAAACTTACCTACATAACTAGTTCTAATTCTTAATTACACGATATGCAGGATGATGCGTTATTCTATTACGCTACCGACAACACTTCTTGGCCTTAGTATAAGTAGCTGTACAATTTTCAGGTGATTGGTCCTGGCCATTTGTGTGTATCAGGCGAAGGACGCGTTGGAGTTTGCCAAGGTGACTCAGGAGGGCCGCTTTTGGTAAACGAAATTCAAGTAGGCATCGCTTCATTTGGACATAATGACTGCTCTGTAGGAGTACCATCGGTTTTTACTAGGGTGTCATTTTACAAAGATTGGATTGAGACACATGCCGTGGATGGAAGCGACTCTTATCGATACTTACACCGTCCAATTGTAATTTTAGTGCTATATTATTTATTGAAGGATATGTGTATATGAGAGCTGTAGTTTAACCATTGAATAGGCTAAAAATACAACATCGCGTAAATTATTTGCTCATACGATTTTTTTAATATATTTATAAGGTTAATAGAAATTTTGCATATCCGCAGAAACCCAGTAAAAGGTACGTACAATACAAATCAAATTTATAAAGTGTAGTGTATGGACTGAGGTAAAAGTATGTTTAAACATATATTATAAACCACAATCTTGCTCTTTCATTAGTTTGTTATTAAGTACTCATTCGGCACTCCGCTCCTCGAATAAAAGGCAAAAAAATGCTTTATTTAAATTGTTTATAACAAATTTATTAACAATAATTCAACAATGTTAATATGGTAGTTAATATTTCATCGTGGTACCCCAAATTTAAAAAAAACGTCGAAATCGCATCATAAATGAAGCAGGCACATCTATTTTTTTTTCGTCGGAATTTGAAGTCGCTTGACAGAAAACGTTAACGCGGACACCTGAGGATGGGACACGAAGACTCATTCAAACTGTAGTGTACAAAAATTGACATTACGACCCTTAATACATAACATTATACGTGACAGTTCACTGAATTACGAAAATCAAGTCTTCAACTATGTAAATTTCAAATGTTTATGTTAATAAATAAACAAATGGCGTAATTAACAACTAAAAAAATTATCTCGGCTTCCAAATATCTTACAACAATATATTTTTTTCAAATTCGTGTAAAAATACCAGCTACCAGAATATGAAAGTTTTATGCCAGTACATTAATTTGTTATTAAGATATTCGCAAAAAACGCTGTCCGAAAAAGTCATACTTTTTCAAACGCCATTTTGTTGATGAAAATATTAAAAAATCACTATGCCAACAATGTATTCGTAAACTAGACGTCACAACAAAAAAAATGAGCTCCGGATGAGTCATTTTTGATGACGGGAACTGGGTCAGATTGAATTAAACATATCAGACCTTTTTTATAAACAAATGCATTTTCTCGAAAAGCCATAAATATTTCTTGATGGAAATTTTGTGGTAGCTCCAGGGTTACATAAGACATATTTTCACCAAGTTCTAATGATATAAGAAAATTTTTTACGGAATTAAAAATTATTGAAATTTTCGGTTTTTTCGACAGTTCTTTTCGATTATTTAAAAAAATTATTAACCGACTTAAATTATTCGGGTGGCAAATGAACTGTCTTTATATCACCTACGAAACGTATAACATCAAATATGGCTATTGTCAATTGGCTTAGAGCTACGCTTAGAAAACTCGATTTTTCGTGATTTATGCGCAAAAAACGTGAATTAAAAAATGTTCCCCCACTGTAAAAGACTTTTAAAACATTTGCAAAATGGTGAAGGTGCCGGTGATTTTATAGTGCCTCTAGAAGTATTCATACGTTTTAGCGACCTTTTCTTTAAAGACTGTTAATTTCTTTTTGCTTTTTGTTTTTCTTAACAAAAAATAATTATACCAGCAGATGTTATTTATAAAATGGTGAAGTAGTTTAGCAGATATATGAAAAAAATAGGCGATAGGTGGAACTAATTCCCACAAAGACGGGGTTTAAATTCATTAGTTCGTTGTTGATATCTTTTTAACATACCAAGATTCTAGATTCTAGACTGTGCAAAATGCATTTAGACTTTTGGTATGTCAAAAATATACCAACAACGAACTAAAAAATTCAAGTCTCGTCCTCGTGGGAATTAATTCCGACCAAAAACCTACTTTACTGTATTAAAGTTTGAAGAGATTTTTAAAACATTTGCAAAAATGGCGAAGGTGCCGGTGATTTGCTAGTGCCACTAATATTTTTATTCATACTCTTTAACGACCTTTTGTTTAACAGGTTCATTAACTTTTCATTTTTGTTTTTCTTAACAAAAAATAATCATATCTGTAGATGTTATTTATAAAAAGTGCAGGCAATTTTTAAGACATTTGCAAAAATGGTGACATTCTAGTGCCTCTCTAAAATTTTTATTCACACTTTTTAGCGACCTTTTGTTTAAAGATGATTCACTTCTTTTTGGTTTTTGTTTTTCTTAACCAAGAATAATTATATCATTAGACGTTATTTATAAAATGGGGAAGGTTGAGGTTTTTAAAACATTTGCAAAATGGCGAAGGTGCCGGTGATTAGATCGTGCCTTTGTAAAGTTTGAATTTCTATCTCCGGTTCCCTTCGCTATTTTGACGTTGTAACTATATAACCCTTACACCATTTCTGAAAAAAAAATATATAAAAATAACACAAAATGTAGAGAAAAGTCTCAGCTTTAATATGGAACTAATCACAAAATTCATAAAAAAATGTATCAAAGAGAAAAAGTGTCAGAAGATGGCTTAGTAAACTTTGTACAGTTGATCCACAGATTTATTCATATCTCTGCCGGGAGTCGTTAGAGTGATAATTCATTTTGCTTATATATTCTTATATAATGATATATTAGTCCAATTAACATTTTATTGCAATTACTTTTGTTGGAAAAATATGCCTTGTGATCAAAGTAGAGGGTATATTTCTCATCGATCAATCAGCTCCAAATTTTGGAGTTGAATTCACTATATCTTAATTAATAATAATAGCACAGTCTTAATTTTTGGATTATAGGTACAATAAAACATATTCTTTCGAATGATTTAAGAGTATTTTAAATGCATGCAGTACTTTTTGAACTTGTCTCCATTATTCATACACGTTCAGAAAATGCACAATCGTACAGTAAACATATGCAACTTATTTGTTTCTTAACATTCCTCAATGAAATTTTCACAAAATATAGGCTAAAGCACGTGGAATCGAACCCATATGCAGTGAAAAAGCACCCATTGTTACGGGAGAAATAGACAGGATGCATAAAACTCAAAAATATGAATAAATCAACTGTATAAAGTTTACTAAGCCATCTTCTAACACTTTTTTCTCTATGATAAAATTTTGTATGAATTTTGTGATTAGTTCCGCATTAAAGCTGAGACTTTTCTCTACATTTTATGTTGTTTCCATTTTTTAGCGGCTCTGAATAGTAAGAATTATCGATCGATGTGTCCGGTCGTACGAAACTCCCAGAAAATTCTTATTTTCCGCGCGTTTCTGAGCGGCTTAAAACTATAAGTGGAAAACTGGATTTATCTCCTAAACGGCTTAAGTAAGACAAAAATTTGTAAGGACCTTTTTTGTGGAGAAAGAGACGAGCTACAAATTTTCTGTACTTTCATTATTTTAGCCGCTAGAGCAAAAAAACCGAAAATCGTAAAGTTTTTCCAAATTTTTTTGAATTTTCCTGGAACTTGGAAGTGCAAAGAATGCATAATTTCATTCTACAGGGTATTACCTACTTAAATCCCGGAGATGGTCCTTTAATTAATTTTTGTGAGGTTTTTACAAAATGTTGCCTTCATTTTCTGTACTATTATGTTGACGATGAAATTTTATTTCACATTTTTAGTGACTTTTTGTTTAAAGATTAATTGTTCGTTTTTCTTAGCAAAAAATAACTATATCAGTAAATGTAATTTATAAAATGGCGAGGGTTCAGGCGATTTATAAAACACTTGCAAATGATTTTCTAGTGCCCCTCTAAAATTTGTATTCATTTGTTTTAGCGGCATTCTATTTCAAGACGGTTCATTTACTATTTGCTTTTTTAACAACAAATAATTATATCAGTAGATGTCACATAAAATGGTGAAGATTCAGAAGATTTTTAAAACACTTGCAAGAATGGCGAAGGTGCCGGTGATTTTCTAGTGCCCCTTTAAAATTTTTATTCGTACTTGTTAGCGACTTTTTCTTTAAATACTGTTCATTTCTTTTGCTTTTTGTTTTTCTTAACAAAAAATAATTATAGTAGATGTTATTTATAAAATGGCGAAGTAGTACAGTAGATATATGAAAAAAATAGGTGATAGGTGGAACTAACTCCCACAAAGACGTGTTTTAAATGTATTAGATCGCTGTTGATATCTTTTTAACATACTAAAAGTCTAGAAAAATCTAAGTTTGCAAAATGCGTTTTATTGGCCGTAATCTTGAAAATTTTTTAAAATGTCAAAAAAAATTATGTGTGGTAACAAATTACAGAAAATTTGATTCTGAGGATTATGATAGTGGGTTTAAAAAATAAAAATAAATAACAAAATAAGAGTCTATACGCCTGTCAATTTATACGCAAAAAAAGTTTCGACCTTACAAAAGGTCATGTAGTTATAATTTTTTAATGTTGTTACGACCTATGCTCAGAGTAAGAAACAAAGTTTGCAGCTTCGGAAGACCTGTGCGAACTGCTAAATTCCCAAGAAACAGCGAGATTTTTGCACTTGTCTCGGTTTTTGCTCAATATCTCCTAAAGTATGCATCCTATAGAAAGAGCTCTTATTTCTTTCTTAAAGTAGATTCAATTTGCTGCAATGTAAACCGAAAGCGAGTTCCGTATATCCAGAACTTTCCGCGATACAGCTCTTCAAAAATTGGCAATTGTCTCAAGAAACTGAAAAAAATTTCTTTTGGTTATGTATCTTGACAAATATCGGAAAAAGTATTAGATTCCACGAGGAAAGTCATAGATAACGGATTTTTAGTAAATATTCCTCGTGAGATAAGTACTTTTCCCGATATTTGGCAAGATACATAACCAAAATGAAGTTTTTTTTAACTGTTTGGAGACAATTGCCCATTTACAAACAGCTGTATCTCGGAAAGTTTCCGACGTGCGGAACTCTAGTTAGGCTTAAATTATAGCATATTTAATCTAATTTAAAAAAGGAGTAATAATATTTTGTGTATAAAGCATACTTTAGGAGATACTGAGGAAAAACAGAAACAAGTGCAAACATTTCACTATTTTCTGGGTACTGCGCAGCTCGCACAGGTCTTTCGAAGTTGCAAACTTGGTTTCTCACTATTGGCATAGGTCCTAACAACATGTTAAAAAACTAGAACTACATCACCTTTTGCAAGGTCGAATTTTTTTGTGTATAAATTGGCTGGCGTATAGGCTCTTAGTGTGTTATTTATGCCGATTTTATAAAACCAACATCATAATTCTTTTCAGCATGAAATTTTCTGTAATTTCATACCACACAATTTCTGACGATTTGTTCAATTTTATCAAGACGGCGGCCAAAATACGCATTTTGCAGACTCAAATTTATCTAGACTTTTGGTATGTCAAAAATATACCAACAACGAACTAAAAAATTCGAACCCCGTCCTTGTGGGAATTAATTCCGTCCGAAAACCTACTCTACTGTACTAAAGTTTCAAGCGATTTTTAAAACATTTGCAAAAATGGCGAAGGTGCCGGTGATTTTCTAGTGCCACTCTAAGATTTTTATTCATACTCTTTAGCGACCTTTTGTTTAACGAGTTCATCAACTTTTTATTTTTGTTTTTCTTAACAAAAAATAATTATATCTATAGATGTTATTTATAAAAAGTGCAGGCGATTTTTAAGACATTTGCAAAAATGGTGATATTCTAGTGCCTCTCTAAAATTTTTATTCACACTTTTTAGCGACCTTTTGTTTAAAGGCGGTTCACGTCTTTTTGGTTTTTGTTTTTCTTAACAAAGAATAATTATATCATTAAATGTTATTTATAAAATGGGGAATGTTGAGGCGATTTTTAAAACGTTTGCAAAATGGCGAAGGTGCCGGTGACTCCATCGTGCCTTTCTAAAATTTAAATTTCTATCTCCGGTTCTCCTCGCTATTTTGGGGTTGTAACTATATAACCCTTACACCCTTTCTTGGCTTATAGCCCCCACAATAGTAAAGACCACATTCAAATCGGATCAGCAGTTTCGTAGGTATGAATTTATTACACGTGTATGGACAAACATATCGGAATTAAGAACTATCTTTTTAAAGTTTGTTTAAAACAAGAACTAGTGCTCTACACCGGCAGTACCCGTAATAAAACCTATGAGTAAGGAGTCAAAAGAACACTTCCATTTCTATGCGTAGGGGAAGTGAAGGTCACAGTATATAAATGAACGTGAAATTTTCCAAGTTTCAACAATTCTTACGCTTAGTAGTAATTAATAAAATGAATGAATAATTGTTCATGTACTTTACCATACCGTTATTATACCTACTACTGATTTACTCAAATAGGTATATCATAACCGGACAAAACTTTTTATTATTAATCGTGGAAAAAAATGCTTACACAGAAATCCGTTTCATGACAAACCGAACTCAAATATCGAATGAAAGAAAAAGTTGTCTGTGTGTATATACACGGTTATTTACGTAAAGCGGGTATTAGACATTTCTTAAGAACTGATGAGTTTAGAAATTTGAAAGTTGTTCTAAGGGGGTTTTTGGATATGGTGGATCTAACGAAAATACTTTCATGCATGTGTCACTTCCACTTACACCGGATATATTAATGATGAAAAACATTTCTAGTCAACACACAGCGGTTGTATTCGTCCTTACCGACCCGCTAAAACTCGATTTGATGAGAAATACACATACATTAATATGTATTTTATGAAATTTTATATCACATTTTTAGTGACTTTTTGTTTAAAGATGGTTAAATAATTTTTTGCTTTTCTGTAACTGTAACAGTAGATTTAATTTATAGCATGGCGAAGGTTCGGACGATTTTTAAAACACTTGCAAAAATGGCGAAGGTGCCGGTGACTTTCTACTGTCCCTCTAAAGTTTTTATTCATTCTTTTAAGCGACCTTTGTTTAAAGGCGGTTCATATCTTATTGCTCTTTATTTTTCCCAACAAAATAATTATTACAGTAGATGTAATTTTTAAAATGGCGAGGGTTCAGGCGATTTGTAAAACACTTGCAAAAATGGAGAAGGCGCCGGTGATTTTCTAGTATTTTTTTGTGTTTTTCTTAGTAAAAAATAATTATATTAGCAGATGTTATTTATAAAATGACGAAAGTTGAGACGATTTTTTTAAAAATTTGCAAAAATGGCGAAGGTGCCGGTGATTTTATAATGCACTTCTAAAATTTTTAATCGTACTTTTTAGCGACCTTTTCTTTAAAGATTATTAATTTCTTTTTGCGTTTTGTTTTTCTTAACAAGAAATAATTACATCAGGAGATGTTATTTATGAAATGGCGGAGGTTGAGGCGATTTTTAAAATACTTGCAAAAATGGCGATTTTCTAGTGGCCCTCTAAAATTTTTATTCATACTTTTTAGCGACCTTTTCTTTAAAAACTGTTTACATTGTTTTGCTTTTTGTTTTCCTTGACAAAAAATAATGTAGATGTTATTTTTAAAATGGCGATATAGTACAGTAGATATATGAAAAAATAGGTGAGAGGTGGAACTAATTCCCACAGAGATGGGGTTTAAACTTATTAGTTCGTTGTTGATATCTTTTTAACACACTAAAAGTCTAGAAAAATCTGAGTGTTCAAAATGCGTTTTTTGGCCTCCAACTTGAACATTTAAAAAAAAATCATAAAAAATTGTGTGGCATCAAATTACAGAAAATTTCATTCTGAAAAAAATATGATATTGGTTTTAAAAAATAAAAATAAATAACATACTAACAGTCTACATATAGGCCATGCGCCAGTCAATTTATTATACACAAAAATTGAAGCTCTATATATTTTCACAGAATTTAATAGTGTTGAATTCTGCATCAATTGATATTAGCATTTCCTATATCTATCTCTCTCGGTTTTTTTATTAGGGACGAATTTTTGTAAATTGTGGATACAATACAATCAACACTGTGTAGTTTATCTCAGACCTATTCTGGATATAAAAAGTGTCGGCGTCTTTGATACTGCCTTAAAGAACAAAAATCCCGACATTTTCTATACCAACAATAAGTTTGGGACAAAGTATACAAGTTGCATACATAGTAGGCAATGAAAAATTTCAGAATGTTTTGTATTTATCAGTATAAACATCGTGTTAGTATTGCGGAATTGAAATGATAGTACAGGAACGTAGTATCTGCTCACTTAGAACAGAATGTTATAAGGATGTGATCATACGTCTTCAAGAGAACCATGATTTTTATAAAAGGATTATTAGAACTGACGAAGCTAAAATTTCAAAAAAAGGAATTTCTAACAGACACCACTGTACACCACTGGGCATTCCAAAATTCTCATGTGGTAAGAGAATCTTCAGGACAAATTTAGTTTTAACGTTTTCTGTTTATTATTAGATAACAAGCTAAAGAACCATTTTGATATGCTTCTTATCCCTGTTGGAATGAGTCAATAAATTTTCAGCAGAGGGCCGTAAAATCACTCATTACATTTTGACATGTTTTTTCTTTTTTTTTCTATTTGAATTGACTAAAGTAAAGGCTAACTACATTTTGAAACACAGAAAGGGCATCGGCTCTATTTTTATTTAGTAAGTGAAAATTGGTTAAATATTTATAGAGATAGAATTTCCTCAGTTATGATCTTAATTTTTTTAGTTTGGACACCTATATATAATTTCGTGTTTAACTAAAATAGAGATTTTTTGGAGAAGGCACGATATCAAAATCTGTTTCATAGTATAGTGTTTACGAAGTCAATTGAAACTGGTCAGTGTTAAAGCACAAGACCGTACGCACTTAACTTGATATTTTGTCCTATGTATTTAACAATAGCATCGAGAATCGAATAGTAGTTGAAACCGTGCAGGCGAGTATGAGACTGGCAATGTAATCAGCCTGAATGAACCATCTACGACTGCACTGGTTTAAAGATAATAAAACGGACAGGTCCACTAGCATTAAAAAAAACCTGTAAATCGTTTCACAGCAGTCAACATGAACTTGTGAGATGTGCCGAGTTCTTTATAACATTTTTCCAGTGCAGTGCAGAAATACCTATTATAATATCAAGTGCGGTTCAGTTTATACTTATTGTTCATATTTATAAATATTTATTACTACATAAAAGGTAAAATATTTTATTATTTACTAATTTACCATGGCTTTCTGGAGGCCATTTGAAACAGAGGATAATATAATAACGCCCGAAAATCCCGAAATAGTTGAACCGGTTATTGTCGAAGAAGCCGAAATAAATTTAGAGTTTAAAAATCAAGATTTACACGTACAAAGTCAACGCATTATTTTAAATATACATGAACGTTTAAAAGGCGAAAATCGTGAACAATGTGAGAAAGAAATAATAAAACGTATTAACGAATTAACTAAAATATCAAAATCAACAATTTATCGCGTAATTAAAAAAGGAGATGTTATAGATCACAGTACAAATAGGAAACGGAAAAACACGAAATTAAAAAATATTGATGATGTTATTCAGTATGGTTGGGTAGATGGTTCAAATAATTGTGTTTTATATACTCCGTGTTCTAGAGGAAAACGCGTTATCATACTTCATGTGGGAAGTGAAAACGGGTTTGTACCTAATGTGTTGCTCTCGTCGGCCAAAAAAATATCGCAGTCTTCTGCAGACTATCACGAAGATATGACAGTCGCTCTATTCGATAATTGTATGCTTCTTATCACTGGCGAATATTAAATAAAATACCAAATACAAGTAACAAGAAAGGAAGACATTTTAAAATTCATGACAGAAAAAAATATGGAAATTCCTGTAATTTTGTTTTTATTTATGTTTTATCTATACTAATATTTATTTTTGTTGCACTAATTCTTTGCTTTGATTAAGAAACTTACATTTTTATTTTTATTTTAGAAGAAACTTAATTTTATTTTTTACTATATAACACCCTCGCCCCTCACTAATCTAACCTGTGTCATTCCCTCATTCTGGCAAGGATGTGTTCATACCTTCTCGTTGGTCCTTGCTGAGTAATAACCTATAGTAGAATTGTTTAATAATAAAACACAAATATATATATAAACATAACATTGACCGGCATAAAGGTCTGCTAAATAAACAAGTATATAAATCGAATAATCAAAACAAACGAGGCTCTTGGTTCTTTTCATTAATTGAGTTTCGACGTTAGTGTCGACAGTCAGTCTTAGTTTTGGGCCCTCATCTTAGGATGTGGGGCCCAGGCCCTTCAGGCAGTTTTAGTGATCTCCACCCTGGAGATCACAAGTTAAGTTAAGTGAAAGTGACACCTTTTCCTCCCCACTATGTATATTGGTAAGATCGTTTAAGTTGTTATGTATATTTTTGTATTGTTGATTATTTGTATCTGTTGTTTGTTTGTTATCCCTTAATGAAGGTTTTAATAAAACCATGTAAATTCTTAAAGTTAGCTCCTTCTTAACACACACTCTCCAGAAAACCCCCAGTCACGTAGGGTGTAGGGCCCATGGTTAGGGCTCTAGCCCTTTTCGGCGCGACAATATTTCAATATAGTATGGGATAACTTTAAAACTAAACCCAATAAATTTAAATATTTAGACTTTATATCTAAACCTGACATAATACTTCAAAAATATGTTATTGGCGAAATGAACAAAAATAGCCTATCTAATAAACAAAAAATAATAAAAATTAATACAATTTTCAAAAAATTATAACATTTTCTTGTGACAAGCATTTCTATTTACCTCCGCCCACGTACAACAAAGAGTTGCCGACTGTTTTTGTCAGCTTTCAGTTTTTATATGGTTTCAATTCTGTTCGCATAAAGTATAAAACCTGTTTTGTTTTACATTGGTATTTTTTTTACAGGATTTGAAATGGATTTTTTTTCTGATTAAATTTATTTAAAATATCAAAATTTTATAAAAGATACAAATTTATCATAATCAGTTTTTCTACTTTATAAAGTTGGAATTATTTTAGTTACAATAATTGAAGCTTAAAGCGTACTTCTCGCCACCCCAAAAATTTAATTTGCACCTATGTTGCACGGAGAATTTATCAATTTGTAATATTTTTTAAATAATTCTATGGCATGCATCTTCATAAATAACTCATTTATTTTCAATTTTTCAAAAAAACTCTATTTCAGATTTTTTGTCCAAAAAGGTCCGATTTTTATTAGGAAACTTTTCGGTATTTGTAGAATTTTATTATCAAAAAAATCAAGTTTTCCAGGATTTGTAGATTCGCTTTTGTGTTGTCAAATTTCTCACAAACGTCACCTAACAGACCTAATCGAATCCTACAGTCGTCATATTTGAAAAGTAAAATCGGATATTTGGTTCGGGAGTTATTAATTTCTTTGGAAAATCATACTCGGCCCTGGAAAAATACTTGCTGTGAACGGATTCGTACCGCCAGCAATAGGCTTCATTTGTGGCCGTGTAACTTTGATCCCACCAAGTCCCATCGAAATCGATCAATATCCTGGACATGCTTTCTAGTCCGATTTCTAGAAAACCAGTTTTTTGCAAGAGAAATTCAATTTTCATTTGTTTTTCGACATAGTCTCTGGTACACTTAGTTGTAGAGCGTTGTCAGCGGCATGATTTTTTTTTGACTGCCCTTTACCGAGTTATTCAATTTTTCCCGAAAAACTAGAAACGACTATATCGGGTACTTCCGGTTTACGGCGTAAAGATTTTCTAAAGGCCTCCTAGTAACCAGGAACTCATGGAAATCTGAAAACGGAGTAGGGAGGGCTCGGCGTGACAGACAGACAGACCGACTGACCGACGGACGGAATTTTTTAAATTCGCTCTCGAGCCGATAGATATGACTTTCATTTCGATCCGACCTTTTTTTCGGGTTTCGATGGTCCACTGGAAAAATGCAAAACCTATACATTTTTTTTCAAAATGTAGTAACAAGTTAAGTATCATATCTATGAGGAGAATTTAAATAGCAATAAATTTTGACAGTAATTATTACTTTCATTGATAATTTGCCCCTAAATATTTATAATTCTAGGTATTATCAACTGGTTGGTTGCGGTCCATATAACACATGGGAGGTGTATGACGAATTAGTAGTATCGTTTGAAGATAGGTGGTTTGGCTACCGAGGATCTTCGAGATGGCCAGCATGGTCTCCTGATTTGACTCCCTTAGATTTTTATTTTTGGAGTAATACAAAAAGTATTGGAGCCAAAAAACACCCCTGGAATGGGATTAAAAGGAGATTAAGCTACGAGAATAGTTGTTATATCTTGATCAATTAAACTTTACAAATTAAGGTTAAGCAGCAGCGTACATATAATAGATATGAAGCATACGCCCAGGGAGAGGCGAAAACTACACCTCATATATAAAAACTCAATCCAAAACAGAAATGACTGCTGAAAAAGCTCAAAATGTCTCTAACCTCTTTAGACAATAAGTATATTCCTGTCTACATAAAGCGATTGCTCTTCGTCTCAATAACCAACCGTTAATATGACAATCTGAGGGCCGTTACTTTCAGTCACGATTAAGTTAATTTAGCTTCTAGTTAAATATTAACAAGTTAATTTAGTTACTTTTAAGCTCAGCTAGGATTGGCTCGTAGTTAAATGTGAGCATGGCTGTGGTTAAATTTAATTTTAGCATCGAGATACGATTACCGAAGATATCGAGATTAAACATAACCATATTTTTTGTGAAGTAAGATTAGTGGTGACATTTTTACTGTACTTCGTAAATTTTATTTCGAAAAACAGATTTACGTGAATAGAATATTAATATTATATTTTATACTTTATATAAAAGGCACAACTTGGTATTTTATTTTATTACTTTGGGAATAAGCATTAATTCTAGGTAGAAATATCCGTTAAGCGAAGCAAGTGACCCACCGCCGCATGGCTTGTTTCCTTGTAATCGGTCACTTGGCCAAGCCAGCGGAATACTCATTGCGAAACCGCTAGATGGAGCTAATGCCCCACTACCGACCAGATTTGACTCCCTTTATCCGATCTCTCAGCCAAGCCAGTGAATTATTGAATTCCGTTGGGTCCATTCACTTGGATCCGTTCAAGGAATTCAGGAGGATCGCCGACCGCCGCAGTATACAGAGAAGACATCGCCCAACAAGGAGTAAGTGAAAATTGGTAATTGGTAAGCAACTTGGCCGGAGTTAAGTACCATTTGTGTACTAACACCACTAACCGTAATAATCAATCATACCTTTCTTTCAGCTTTTTAGGCAACTTACCGGGTGAGTACAGGAATATTGCGGGCAAAAATGGGTCTCGTGACAGTGGGCTAGGTAGTCCCCTGTGACTAGCTCCACACGTGGACCCGTGGACGCCTGGAAGATTCCAGGTACTGACCAACCGGAAAGGAGGGTACTACCGAATATCTGAGGTGAAAAATAGGTCTCGTGACAGTGGGCTAGGTAGTCCCCTGCGACTAGCTCCCCACGTGGACCTTTTGGACACCTCAGATATCTCTGTAGCAAATGGGTGATTGCGTAACCATAGTGCCCGGACAATACTCTGGCTAATCGGGTCACGTAACAGTGTTCTAGGTAGTCCCCTGCGACTAGTTCCCTACGTGAACCCGTGACATCTGAGGGATTGTCGGTGCTGGTATACACGAACCCTGGAGGGACAGTCATCTCAAGGGATGACTTTACCAAAAGGGAACCGGACCCAGTAATAGGTGGATTTATTTATTATTTAATATATATGTGTATATGTGCATAGATTCTGGTGCTGCATCCTAGCCAAGTTGCGTTAATAGTTTGTTGCATGTAACTTATTCTCGTATTGCTTCCTCCCGCCTGGTAGTTGTACTGTACTGACCGTAGTTTTGCTTTCTGCACCGACTCATACCCCGCCGCATTACCATTGTTGCCTATCGTATTTTTACCGTTCATGAGCCGTCCCTCTTACACCGCCTAACCCCTGCTTTATTGCTTTTTTTTGTCTATGTTGTTTTCTGTAGTAGCGTAACTTTAAGTAGTTTAATTTAAATAGAATTGTACTTGTTAGGAATAGCAAAAATAAATATTTTATATATTCTCTAAAGGTGACTTTTACTGTGTGTGTGTGTGTGAAGTCTACTATCCCTAGACCCCTGGAAATACCGTGTCTCCACTGACGCTATTCCAGCCCTACTGTAACAGGATGCGTTAGGAGGCTAGTGTGGGACCTTTACACCACGTAAAAAAAAAATTGTAAAGGTGGCGCCCGAGCATACCGTCAACCGCTGACTAAAGCTCGAGTGCCAAAGTGACGTCCTTTCACTCACCTGACGAGTGAACAAAACGTCACAATTAATAAAACATGCCTTTATTTTCCATTTCTTTTCAATATATGAAATAGAAATATAACATATCTATAGCGTACGTCTACTCTAGACTATTTAAAGCTAAAGTAATATAAGAGAAGAAGAAGAACCGACAAATTAATAATGCTAACTAAAGAAAAACTGGGTCAACTATCTGAGCCGCTAAATACGTCGCAAAGTATGCAACCAACTTTAAGCTTTGGCTATTTGTTTCAGTTAAATTAGCAGGCAGATTAGATAACCATGTGTTTAATCAAGACCGAAAGAAACCGCTCTGAAACTAGTACAACTCTCGAAATATCCGTGCATCTAATTTCTATAGAAATTTCACTTATAATATAACCTCCATTTTACTTTTTGATATTTTAATGTTTCCTAAGTAGTTGTCTTAGCGAGACACATATTTATACATAAAAAATTACTAAATAAATATAAATGCCTACACTTTAAACCTAATATTATCACATATACTCTTCAAGTAGAAATGATCCTCAGTAATATGTCCTCTTTCTTCGTTTGCCATTTTCTAACGGAAAATGATATTGCCGATAATTATTAATATTACATAGGATACACAAACAGCACCTGCTACTTTCAGCATATTTATCTTCAATTCATCTGTGTCAATTGCAGGTGTGGTGGGTACATTAGGGCTGGGTATTATATAGTTCCTTTGCAATTTACTTTCCGTATTTAGCACCCTAACAACTTCATTTAAAATCTCTCTGTGCATAATAACCTCTCGTAATGTGTTTTCATTAGCTTTAACTAAATTTAAAATCGCAGGATCAGAATTTAAAGGCCCCAATTTTTCTTCTATGAATTGTTTAAGGTCTCGTTTCTTTACTGTGGTATACACGAATGCCAAGAAGGACCCTGTTATACTCAAAACCAAGCCAAAGTACTTCGTGTACTCTATCTGTGCTCTCTGTTTTTCATGTGAATCACGGATCGCATTGGAAAATGCAGTAAAAAGCTCCCTCTCGGTCTGGTCATAATCCTGGAATGTGCGAGAGATGGCCTGTTCCATCCTCAAAACCTGAAAATTTAAAACAACTCTCAATGATAAATAAAATAGCTAGTCAAGATATAACTGCAAATTTAGCTAGATATAAATGATTTCTGACATGTTTCTCTCATATATGCAGTGCAAACGATATTTATAATAAAATTATACAATGTTTTTATTTGGTAATATTTGTTTTAAAAGCTTATATTACTTTCTTAAAGTCTCTAAACGATAGTTATTTATGTACCAAGGCAGCAAAGTGAGTCTTTATCGATCGAGTCTTAGATCATGAGTCGAGCGAGCGAGGCAAATAACAGGTGAGTTCGATAAAGACACTTTACTGACATGGTGCTTACAAAATTTTATCGCCAACCATAAAAATTTATAATTTAAAAAAATTGAGATATTATAACTCACATTTTATTATCACGAAGTAAACAGCAAATAGAAAACAAATCTACTTATTGTTTGTTATATTAAACGAGAACGTACACCAATCAATCAATTCAAATTTCTTTTATTCTTTATTCAATTTAGTAATAACATGGTATTATATGTACGTACTCAGAGCCAGCCAGACATGCCGTGGCAATTGAATGGTTGGATGAGTGAGTGAATATAAAACTTAAAATAATTAACAATGAAACTACCTCCTATCTCTAAAATAAAAGATTTACAAAAGCTGATGGCAAAATTGAACATATAAAAGTGTATATTTAAAATAATTTGTAAAACATGTATATAAATATGGTTAAAAGACAAGCTCAGTCGTTGGTGGTAGACATATACAGGTGAGTGCTAAGGCGTCTCACCTGTTCCATGCAATTAGTTCAAGATCTACATTGCTAACAGTCGACGATGCCGCAGAGTTTTTGGTTTGAAATAATTTACGTTTGGATAAATTTTTGAATTAATAAAGTTCTGGTTAAAACAGGATTTTCTGAAAAGAATTTTGAGAAATAAATGAATTTAAAACAAAAATGTACAAAAAGAAAAGAAGAGAAAGATAGAATGATACAATTTTGTAATGCAATAATGTCCAGATATTGTGGCTAAAGTGGCTGCCGAAAGATGGGCAGCGTCTGATATGGTAATTTGTGTTTTATTCTAAAAGGTGCATTATGCTGTCTTATTCGCGTTATGTTGTTTGTTAGCGGACTATCGTTTAGTTTGAAAGCATAAAACTTTTGTGAAATTTCAGAAACGTAGTCTGCTATTGGAGTAATGTTGTGACATAAGGCATATAGATCCCTGAGGGGGATGTATCGCGTTGTGTTAGTAATGAGGCGCATGAACTTATGTTCAAGGACTTTTAATTTATTCATTGTCGTGCTCGGTATGCTGCACCATGCCGGAGCCGCGTACGTTATAGCTGGCCTTACTACAACGGTGGATATGAGTTTCTTATTATGTCTGTTAACTTTACTATTCCTGGCCAGGAGCGGATACAGACTCCTGGACCTAGAATAGACTGTCCGTACTCGTTCGTTAATGTGTTTCATAAACGTTAGTCTTCTGTCCAAGTGTACCTCTAGGTACTTCACACTTTCATCCCTGGTTGGAATTTGGGTGCCTTGATCAAAATTGGCGAAATAATTTTGTTTTTAGTATAATTACGTGTGAAGACCATTGCCTCTGACTTTTCGGCATTGACCTTAATCTTCCAATTGTCGTAATAAGCCGAGGCACGAGTCATATGCGCCTTCAGCAGCATCGAAACGTACACCCTGACCTATTATAAAAATTAATTCTGTTGATTTTTGTTTAATGTCAAAGTCGTGGCTATGTCAATAAATATTTGCAGCAGGTAAAATACTCTATCTTACAGTAAAATAAAGTGTTTGTTTAATTCCGAAAATCGCCATGGTAATGTATGGCTTTACTGACGGTTGGCGATAAACATTATTATTTATTATATTTCAGGTTGATAAAAATTATAATTTCTTTATTGCTACATCTGTGCAAACTTATGATTCTAGTTATTTATCGCTGATTGTCAAGTTGATCATTGTAATAATAATAATCATATATTCATCATAAAAAGCTAACACGCTGCATGCATTTCAACTTATCTGACTAGTCAAAGTTACAAACAGTTTACAAATTGTTGAGAAACAAATCATTCAAAGAAAAAGGAAACATTAAATCTTAATACAAACATTATTTAAAATAGTTGAAAACCATTACTGATATTCCAAGAATTCATCCACAGAATAAAAACAATTTGATATAAGAAATTTATTTCATTTATTTTTGCAGACATTCACACCGTCACTAGTTTTAAAAAAGTTTATTCCAATCTAGTTAGGACATTTTTGTCCTATATCGAACCTTGAAAAGGGTTGGCACATTAACTGGTTACTTCTAGTGTTATGAGAGTATATCTCAAAATTATTTTAACAATGAGTCTTTTGATTACGCAAAGAACTGAAATTTTAATATTATTAGGATGTGGTGATAAAACACTATATGATACTATTTAATCTTTTTATCAATGATGTTACTGAATGTTTCTTGTGTACTCAAGTACTGTTATATGCTGATGATTTAAAAACATTTAAAGAAATTACTGATTCCACCTCCGTTATAGAACTACAAGAAGACATTGAAAGATTTCAGAAATGGTGTAGTAACAAAAAAATGACTCAACGTCACAAAATGTAAATATATTTAGTTGGATAAAGGAATTTTCCAGTCACTAAACATGTACTTCATAAATGATACACCTATTGATAATGTTGATATAATACGTGATCTAGGAATTTACTTTGACTCTAAATTAACCTTTGCACATCACATCGAATCAATCTGTAATAAAGCTCTAAAAACTCTTGCATATATTAAATGACAATGTACAGAATTTAGTAACATTTATGCCATAAAATCTTTATATAACTCAACAGTTAGATCTCAGCTCGAAAATTGTTCAGTTATTTGGTTTCCATATTATCAGATATATATAAACAAAATTGAACGGGTGCAAAAAAGATTTCTGAGCTATATAGCATTTAAACTCCACATTCCCAGTAAGCAAATCTGCTGTAATGAAATACTAACTCTTCTCAACATTCAGACTTTACAGCTACGGAGATTTAACTCAGACATTGTCTTGGCATTTAAACTCTGTAACGGAATTATACAGTCCAGAACTGCTATCTATGTTAGACTTTTTTGTACCCCTAAGACAGCTAAGGGATTCATATACATTTTATATTTCAAAATTTAGGTATCACCAGGATTATTAAAAATACCAACACTGTACAGCTACATTTGTTCAATGTATCATTATATAGGTTAACAAACAGTCTGTTATCAAATAAGTCTAGGTAATATACACATTGTTTGTTAATTATGTCATTTTACATCAAACCAAACTGTAATATCCACTGTTATATACACATGTACTCATTGGGCTTTCCCGTAAATAAATAAAGAAATAAATAAAACAAGAACGCAGAAGCACGTATGCGAAATCTTCAATACTAAGTATCCTGACCGTCGTATTTGTCAGTCTACGGTTAAAGAGTAGAAAACAAATTTTGTGAATTTGGAAATACCACAAATATACCTAAATCTGGTAGGAAACACATTTTAGACAATAAAAAAAAATGGATGTATTGTTAAATATTCAAGATAATCCACATAAACCTACAAGACAAATTGCCGTCGATAATGATGTTAGTAAAAGATCCAAATTGTGTCTTCTAAAAAACGAAAAATACCACCCATATAAAATTCATTTGGTTCAAGAACTTAAAGACAATGACCCTGACTGCTGGTTGGAATTTTGCAACATCATGGCAAATAGATGCCAAGATGATTCGTTATTTATAAATAACATTCTCTTTTCTGATTACGCAACATTCGTCTTAAATGGAACAGTCAACAAACAGAACTGTAGATACTGGAGCACAGAAAATCCATATTAGATGATGAAGGTCAATACTCAATATCTTGAGAAGGTGAACGTTTGGGCTGGAATTATAAATTTTTGAAATTATCGGACCATATTTCTTTTCTAGCACATTAACTGGTGCGCCTTACCTGGATTTTTTGCAAAATTTCTTACTTCCAGAATTAAGAATGCTTTTCCCAGATGATGACAATCTCTAATGAAATGATAGAAATAATTGGTATCAGCAGGTCAGAGCTACACCACATTTTGCATTGGAAGCAAGAGCCTATCTCTATCATGTTTTTCCCAATAGGTGGATTGGTAGACGCGGTGAAATTGAGTGGCCCCCCGTTCTCCCAATTTGGCCCCGCTTGACTATTCTTTATGGGGTTACTTAAAATCGAAAGTCTACTTCAACATACCAAATAACGTCGATGATTTAAACAACAGAATAAGGCAAGAAATTAATCAAATCACCCCGGAAACGATACTGATAGAAACACATTACCGATATTGAATTGCCCCAACCAGCAAATTTGTTTTATAATTTAAATGTTCTACGATTATTTTCTTTTATTGTTATTTTATTAATGCTTCTAAATGCAGATTAATTATATTAGAGTTCCAGAAAATACTATTTTGTTGTCTACAACTGAACTGTTTTATAAATTTATCATTTTCAAAAGTTGATTAAAAGAATCAACGTAACATTTGAAAATGGTACGTTAAGGTCCCAAAGCTGCAGTAACATATAAACCAGTGACACAAAACAAAGTGGTGTCCTTTCTCATATCGTCAGGATTAACACAAAATAACTGCTCTGCTAAAAAGCAGATTAGTGTTCGGCCTCATACCTCTTACTTTACTAACAACATAGTACTAACCAAAATCAATTTAACCAGAACTTATCAATTTGAACTCTACATTTCCAACAGCATGCTCGTAGATCTAGAGGTTAGTTTTAATTTAATATTCAACAATCAATTTATTTTGTTAGTATAGGATTATGAAAGTTTATATTTAAAACAATCGAATAAAATTAAAGTTAATCACCTCTGTTTCCTGTTTCATTAAATCGAGGAATTTCTCAAAATCCTCCTGTCTTCTAACTTTGTGAATCTGGTCTTGCAACTCCAACGATTTTTGTCTAATGTCTGCAAGCTGCCGTCCAGCTTCTCTTCGTTTCTCTTGCGTTTGTAACAATTTTTCCTAAAATAAATTAATTTAAAGAAGACCACAAGCAAAAAACGAACAATTATTTTCATGTCTAAATATTGCGGTGTGAACACAATTATTGTTACTTACCTACCTGGATTGAGGTTACTCTGTCTTGGTACATTTTAACTTCATCCAGTCCAATAAGTTTAGTGTACCAATTATTTATTCTAACAAACTTTTCATACATAATTTTTTTCTTTTCTTCTTTCATGTTGTTTATAAACTGAGGTGCATCCGCTATTGTTAATTTTATTGATTTTTTGAGCGTATCCAATGCTGGGTTATTCACAATTCTTAAGATGTGAGTTAACTTCATCTTCCTGGTATCTTATTATGCACTTATCTGCTTCTTAAACTTAACTAATTATTTCATTACAGCTTCAAGTAACCACGAAAATTGACATTTGTCAGAAGTTAGAGATGGGTCGTTATTTGTGTAACGTTGTTTTGTCGCGGTATTTCTATGTAACGTACCGTCGCGCTACAAAATGCTAAAATAACCGGTTACCTGCAACGAGCACCATCACTCGCTTTGAGCAACGACTGCGCGTGCAACGGATCTGCCTCGTCGCTGCAACGCAACGGATCTTTTACAACTTTCAGTAGTTTCTATAATACCCACTTTTACAACTTTTGTTTTTCAGAAAAATAATTATAAATGGTAGATGTTTTTAATGTTTTATTTGGAGCCCTATTTCATAATTTATAAGTACCTACAGTAGAAAAATAACAAAATAATTCTTCATATTTATATAAAACAAAAGTTAACACACCTTATATCACACCGTATTTAAAGAAGTATGCGGTTTCATAAATTAATATAGGTATGTATGTTATTCTTATTGGTGTCTATTTATTGAAGAAATATAAGAACCTAATTAACCTATATATAACTAGAACTAGTAGAACTAACAAATTGCCAACGCGACTAAAGAACTGAATCGATTACGTTACATTACCCTCTGAAATACCTGAGATCGGACAGCGCTACGCGACAAACGCGATCGCTTTTACTCTCGTTCCGTTTGCAGAGCTAGTCGGATCGTGTAGTTTCTGTCGCTCCAAAATAGCGTTTTTTTGTCGCGGTATTTTTCTGGAGCGGTCGCGCTTGCAACGCTACATAAGTGGAACCGCTTTTCACATCTCTATCAGAAGTCAGAACAGAACTGTCAGAGGTTAAGTTATCTTCTTCTTCCTCCACAATAAATTCTGGATACCAGATAGTCATCAACCCACACCACCTATAGACAAGGTGATGTTGCGCGAACACATATTCTCATGTTTACTCTAAATTTTCTTACTGCAGCCCATTTACAAAATTTCTCTTCTGCGTAGACACAAATCATATCTGTCAATGGAGTCATTTAACGAGATAAGCAGTTTCCATTACTTATTTCTCATTATTATTATTATAGTCCATTGAAATGTTACAAAATTATGGCCGAACCTTGCATTTTGAGTAGGACAAGATTTTTTCTTTTGATGTTTAGATGGGGGAGGGGGTCTCTGTAAGTATAAAACTCGATTCTCGGGGTTGAAAACCCCTCCATTTGGCCGCCATCTTAAAAAAGGGGGTGTAAACAGTTTTTCCGCGATATCTTGAGAATCGTAATAAAGCCTAAGTACAAAAAAATTTTTGTTGAGAATTGAATTCTCTACATTCTTCGTCTAGATATGCTTCTTACCGTAAAATTTAAAATGAAAAAGTTATAATTAAAGATGGACCAAAATTTTCAAGAGAAATATTATTTAAGAGTTATAACTTTTCTTTCATTGATTTTACTGAAAATATACATCAGATGTTTCTTCTACAGCATTTTATTGCGAACAATTTTCACTACTCATTTTTTAATTTCTCTTCTTTGGAGAGGTGTTAGGACGCTGCAAATGGATCAAGTGCATCAAAAAGGGCATTGGACAATTTTGAAAAGAATTGAGAACATTCCTGGGATAGTTCCAAACTCTTTTTGACTCTTGCACTTTTTGTTCAAACCTCTTTTTTTATCTAGTAAAGAAATCACAAAGATCTAAAATTTTTATAATTCTTCGACAGATAACTTAAAAAAATGGCAATTTCAGACAAAAATTTTCGAACAAAAAATAGTCTATTTTTAGTCAGACAATCTGAATTTGTAATAAAATGTAGAGGTTCCTATTTAAGAAATCGAATTTGTCCTTGAATGACCTTAACCCTTCCACCCAAAGTCAAAGTGACATATACCGCCGGACTCCCTCCGTCCAATACTAGAACTTCTGTTTGAAGCATTTTTTCGTAGAGTGCTTATTACTCGAGATATTTGAAAGTATCAGGTTAAAGCTTTTTTAACCCGAAACTTTCAAATATCTCGAATATTAAGCACTCTACGAAAAAATGTTAGAAACAAAAGTTGTAGAATTGGATGGGGGCAAGTCGGCGGTATAAGTCACTTTGACTTTGAGTGGAAGGGTTCAGGTCATTCAAGGTCAAATTCGGTGACGTCACATAGTGGTTATATCTATGATCTGAGTTTATAGGAGTAGTGATGCGCAAGTTAAAGCCTCTCCTACTGAAATGCCAACCTCGCTTTCACGCAGTGAACCCTGTTCCCACAGAAGAGGCTCTGGCGACCGAGTATGGGCGGGATAACCCTATATCTCCTTATCTTAGGGACAAGGAACTATCCGTGCGTCTATAGAGAGAGTAGGAAATTACTTTCTCGATCGTTCAATCTTGCGTCTTTAATCTGTTTGTCATTTTTACATCATACTGATTGTTTCTGACATATTTGAGATTTAAATATAATATTTTCGACTGTTAAAAATTCGAGTGCCATTTTTAACGTATCATATTTTTAGAACTATTCATCGTACAAAAATAAACAAACAAAAAAACTCGAAATTTCATAATCTTACTTTTTGTACCATACCACTTTTTCCATAAATGTAAGACTTTTGAGTTATTTACGAAAAACAGTCTCAACCCACACAGCACATGACATCCCTAGGATATCCTCATTTGGTCCCGTATATCTCAATCGAGGACAACATTCCTCAGGATATCCTTAGGATATCCGAATGAGATATATACAACCTGAGAATATCCCAAATGGGGATATCCTAGACAAATCCTGGCAGGATGTCCTAGTAATATCCTGCAAAGATATTGAAAGCCTAACAAAATAGCCACTGTGGGAATATCCTGGGTAAGTCCTAGAGTCGTCCTATTATAGGTATTATTTAGATTTCAACAACAAAAATAATGAAAAACACACATATTATTTTGAGGCTATTTATTTATAGTGTCTTTTATTGGATTGTAAAATTTGCTTCTAAAAACGTATTTGTTTGTTCTATTTGATAATCCCCTCCAGTACAAATAATTCATTAAAAATGTATATCTTATTTAAATAGCAGTTATTTATAATTTGGTTTTAATACATTTACTGTGATTTGAATTAGCCGCCTTTTTGTGACAAGTAGAAAGTTCTAAGAAATCCGCCGGTCGTCGATGTCTTTTCCACGTTCATTATAAAGTTCTTTCGACAAATAAGATTACCTTAAATATTTCATAAATATAATGCTGCTATGTTATATCTTTGTATTTATTATATCATCTAAAAGGGGAAAATGTGATTGGTTATTGTCCACAGATGTTATTGTCAGATACGTAATCCTTTATATTTTTCTGAGTGAATAGAATTCTTTTTAAATTCATTATAAGTTTCCAGCACGCTATGATTTTTTAAAGTTGTACATATCATCATTTATAACTTCTAACCACCCTAAACTAAAAAGGCAAGAGATCATTTTTATGTAACATTTTATGCTTATACAATTTTCACTTGAAACTTTTTTTACTATCTTTTACACATTTTGAGTAATTTTGAAAAAACACTGTTACATTTCTTTTCACCCCTTCTCGGGGTTGAAAAAAAATACTTTCATTAATCGTGTTCAAATACTTCAAAGTAACATCAAAATTTCAAGTATTTACCTTAAAATTTTGATTTGTCGACCTATTTCATTGGACTATATATAACCTCTATTAGTTTGGTAGATTTACTTTTAAACCGATATAAGTCAATTGATAGATACAAATATGTGTATGGAGTAGTACATATAAGTATCACATTTTTATTAGTCATTTTACCTCTGCCATATTATATAAACTTGTATTCCTTTGTCTTCTCTTATTGGCTCAGTTTAAAAGTAATGATCTTATAAAATAACATGTATTTTTTGCTGTCTTTAAAAATATTCAATAAACCCCAAAAGAACTGGGAATGTCCTATATAAAGTCCAATCAATGTCCTAAGGTTGTTCATACTAAAGCCCAGGCATAACCCATATAAGAGTTGATGATGTCCTGTATACACCCGCACTGCGATGTCCTTAGGACGTCATCAGCAAAGCCCGAACTGTCCCATTTGGATATCCTACGGACATCCTACGGTGATAATGGGATCTTCCCAGAATATCCCATATGTCCTGAAAAGTTGTCCCCAGTATGTTCTGAGGATGTCATTGTGCTGTATGGGAAGGTACCAATTTTTTAAGGCTAAAATCGTAATATTCAAATCGGAAATATCAATTTTCATGAAAAATTGTAAACCACCTTTTCTCTCGCAATATGATTCTATATCGGATTCGGTGGTTACTATTTTACTTTTTTACCCACACCACAAGTAAAAGTGACAATTTTTAAAGGGCAAATTTTTTGTACTCAGTATTACAAACTCTATGCAAAAAAATCATGAAAGTCCATCCATTATAACTGGGTTCCGTTATTTTTTACTTTTTGAGTCTAATTGCACTTGACTGTACAGTGTGTACTGGTTTTAATCCCCGTCTCTGATATTGGCTATGTCGATAGACAAAGGACACGTTGTTTCAAATCTACAGGGTGTCCCATAAGTAATGGTACACAGAGCAATGGCAAATTCTAAGGTAAGTTTGGTTAAATCGTAATATTTTTACGTAAGGAATTTGCAATTGCTCTGTGTATCATTACTTATGGGACACCCTGTATACCTATATCATCCCGAGAACCTTCTCTTTTAATTTGGAAGTTGTCTAATCAATCTGAAACTATTCTCTGGAAGCTTAAGGTGTAGTGCAGGTCTGTAGCCAGGGGGCTGCCAGGGGATACGCAGCTTTGGAAAATCCAACGTTTCCCGTGTGGAACTACTTTGTATACTTTTTAAATTTTGGAAGAATTGGAAGCCCCTGAATTCCGACGAGCAATCCTTATAATTTATTTCTGGCTACAGGCCTGCGTGTAGTGACTAGAAATAAAAAAACAACTTTGATATGAAAAAAAAATTACATTTTTAATTGATGAACATATTGATGAACATATAATAGTACAAAATGTATTTTTAGCACAATAATTACGTATTTATAATACACAAACATAACATCATTTTTTGTTTAAAATTAATCTAGGTACTTGCCAGAGCTACCTGTATAAAAAATATCAAATAATTTATTTCACTAATGTTTTATAATCAGGCTTGCAATTTGTAGATCCTCGTGGCAGTGACGTCATCCACATGCATTACCTAAAAATAAAAATGTCAATTACTCATTTGGTATATGATGACAAGACGTTGGTGGGGTTAATTTTTAGTAGTGTTCTATTTCAGTTCATTTACTTTAAGCACAAGTATGGATGGCTTCTGTTAAAAAAAATACGAATCATTTATTTGTTTTAAGGGTGAGCAAGATGTCAAGATGAATCGAATTTCTGCGCTTAGATGGCGCTAGCGACAACTGTAATTATCTAATTTGTAGTTCGCACCTTCTTTGCACAGCGGTGCACGTTCTTTCGTTCGTGTGGGCTCGAATAACATTTCGCGGGTGCAGTTTACGATGTGTCGAAAACGCCAATTTCCATCTTTTGTACCCTTTAGCTTTGCTAAAATGACGTAGGTCTAGCAGCTCTGGGATCTTGGTCTATTATCTTCACTTATATTTCTTGATGATAATAATCCGATTGATCCGTTGGTAACAGACGCAAAACACCTATTTTCAAATGTAATATACTTTTCGTTTTGTATTTGCGAAGAGTATAATAAGCAGGGGATGATTTATACCCTAGTATATAACACACTGCCGCCATATTCTACTCTCAAGCCTTGACTTCTTGTAAATTATTTGCATTTATTTTTCAAATACCTTAACTATATTATACCAAAATGAAAAATTAATATTCTATTCTATTCTATATCGGTGACTTTATTAGGTGATTGTTAATCGACGATGTCGTTCGATAAATAAATGTCGTAAAAAAAACAAAAACTAAATAAAAAAACAAGAAAAAGAACAAAAAAAAATACCTAACCTGAGCTCATAGAGCAAAACGGGTAACGGCATTGTGTTCAGCGTGTCAAAATCCTATGGAATTACTTATTTAGGTCCGGTTTACTTGTATATATAGGGTGATTCACGTAGGCCATTCATTAGAAGTTTTTCAACTTGCAGCTGGATTAGAAACTTGAAATTTGGTTTGCAGCCATAATCGATCATGCCCGTTCTATCTAAAATATTTTCAGTCCTCCAACTATACAGGGTGTGCCAAAAATTGGTACCAACTTTCTTATTTTAAATGGAAACCTATATTTTTCTTTACATGGTTCGATTGGTCTTCTAATTCTGAGTTTAGAGAACCTAAGTTATGGTAACTTATCTATTACAATTTTTGACATATGTCCAATTTTTTGAAAAAAATTGCCGCTGTAGTAGTTTACTAACAAATTTGTATCTCGCAAACCTTTCAAAATTATGAAACCAAATTTGTGAAGCAGTAAGATGGAAGTCCAGGCTATTTTTTGATGTTCCATCGGTGGTCCCATTTTGTACTATATGGGCGCAGTCGATTTTCAAATGTCGCAATCAAAAATTGTCAAAAAGTCAATTTTTTCAAATGGCACCTACTACTTTTTTTCACACCATTCGAAAGAAAATTGAATTTTAGGGTGAGTTACTTAAGCATTCCCTATACCTAACTTCACCCCATATCGAGTTATTCAATAAAAATCAAGAAATACCTTATCTTGCCGAGAGATTCCTTACTTCATCAAGTATGTCATGGAAACAAAAGACAGTTGTAATAATTTTTAAAGAAAAATATGGATTCTTATTTAATTACACACAACACCAACAAATTATTATTAACGAACAAGAACAATGTTGACGAAATTTTGACGTAAATGTTCAATGTTACCACCATAGTTTTGTTCAAATATTCTATTATTCTACTTTCAACAGATTGCGTAGCACATCTTTGCGCCTACCATTTCTGATGCCAGAAATCACTGCAAAATTGAATTTTAGGGCCACTTTTATTAACATTGTGTATGTCTACAGTCGTTTTTGAGTTATTGGCATTTTTTTGAAAAAAATATTGTTTTTTTTCTCAAGGGTAGTAGGCTTTGGAAACAATCATTTCATTTTAATTTTTATTCAAAAATCGTATTGCAATAATAAATAATAACAACAAAATAACAACAAATAAACAGATTAACAAAATAATTATTTCAATACAAATGCTCAATGTGTGCACCGTTTTCACTGACAGAATTTCGTCTAAATTGTTCTTGTTCGTTAATAATAATTTGTTGGTGTTGTGTGTAATTAAATAAGAATCCATATTTTTCTTTAAAAATTATTACAACTGTCTTTTGTTTCCGTGGCATACTTGATGAAGTAAGGAATCTCTCGGCAAGATAAGGTATTTCTTGATTTTTATTGAATAACTCGATATGGGGTGAAGTTAGGTATAGGGAATGCTTAAGTAACTCACCCTAAAATTCAATTTTCTTTCGAATGGTGTGAAAAAAAAAAATTGAAAAAATTGACTTTTTGACAATTTTTGATTGCGACATTTGAAAATCGACTGCGCCCATATAGTACAAAATGGGACCACCGATGGAACATCAAAAGATAGCCTGGACTTCCAGCTAACTGCTTCACAAATTTGGTTTCATAATTTTGAAAGGTTTGTGAGATACAAATTTGTTCGTAAACTACTACAGCGGCAATTTTTTTCAAAAAATTGGACATATGTCAAAAATTGTAATAGATAAGTTAACATAACTTAGGTTTTCTAAACTCAGAATTAGAAGACCAATCGAACCATGTAAAGAAAAATATAGGTTTCCATTTAAAATAAGAAAGTTGGTACCAATTTTTGGCACTCCCTGTATAGTTGGAGGACTGAAAATATTTTCGATAGAACGGGCATGATCGATTATGGCTGCACACCAAATTTCAAGTTTCTAATCCAACTGCAAGTTGAAAAACGTCTAATGAATGGCCTACGTGAATCACACTGTATACTCACGATAAAAATTCTAGTATTTTTTGCTAAGTCAAAAATATAATAAAGGTTGGGCCATCTATAGTTATGTTTTTCTTATTGTTACTATTGGTTTTTGAAGATTTTGGACAGCTTGATAAGATGGTCTGGTCCCTTTTTCTCAATCTTGTATCGTTGTCCAGTTATCAGGCTACGAATATAAGCAGAAGGGGCCTTTTTAGCACTTTTAGGTTAGGTATTCTCAAAATTGTGACGGCATCGTGTTCAGAACGTCAAAACCTTCGGCATCGCCCATTTAAATTAAAATTAAAAAAAAAAAATGTTGTTTTGCAGGTCTACGTTATTAATGGAGCATCCTGTATACAATGTATATTATATTTGTAGTAAACGTTTTAAAACAATGCAAGGCAGAGTTCACGTAGTTATTTACAAATTCTGATTACTATTCTATAGTATTTACTTACTGCTGCCTTTGTGCTTAATTATATACTGGGAATTGAATCTATCTTTATTGAAAATGAAAATTTATTTTACGTCAGTTTTATTTAAACACTAAGCAGTGGTGTGTCAGGGATGGCAGGGTAGGCAGTGCCCACCCAAATAGGCTTGTTCCAAGATATTGTTTTTATATGGGTTTTATACATTTTTTATATAGTACTCGACATTCTTATTATGCACTTAAAATTTCATATTATTAACTTTTTCCGTTCACGAGATATAAGGGGTTGAAGTTCGTAATAGTTGCAAAAACAGCGCGTCTGTTTGTGACGTCACTATACGCAACTTTGAACTCGAAAATTTACCGCGACCACTAACAGCCGTTCAGTACTATGTAAATACGTGGAGTTGAAGGCCGTTTTAGGTATCTATGCAAAGAGGAAGAGTCGCAATACCGGAAATCCGGCTTGGCACGGGCGAACGAAAAATGGTTTTTCTGTTATAAATTGAAAAACATCGAATTTTCAAATCTTCATAATTAAGTAAATACGTGGAAATGGAAGTCCGTTCAAGGTCTCTATGGAAAGAACAAGATTGGACCTTTCTCTTGATACCAAATTGTAGAGGGAAAATAATGCCTTCTTTAGAAGTATTAAAACGTAATCTAAAACAGTCAAAAACATCAAATCTTTCATCAAAATAGTTGTAGTGGAGGATAGATTTTGGTCTCTATTTAAAAAATAAGACTGGCATTTTATCTACATCGTAAATGTCACAGTGGAAATCGGAATTTCGGTTAGGTCTGTGCGAAGGAAAAATGGCTATTTTCTTAAAAATCGAAAATTCGGCCCGTCAGGAGAGAAGGCAAATCAGCATTTTTTGACATTGGATAACATTTCGCCAAACCATATATTCCCTTACAATCCCTCGACTACCCGTTTCTAAATTTAAGATGCGAGAGAGACAGCCGACTTTTGCGAGTTAATTATTCAAAAACCATTAAAAAGAACGCATCTGAATTTATCCTAAACAATGTAGAATTAATTCCCGAATCGAATGACATCGGCCGCTTCCCGAAAAACCGCCCCCACGAAAAGCCTTCGATAGATCCAATCCACAATTTCAGAGAGGCGCAGATCAAGACGATAAATATATAGATATAATAACAACTAAACAGCACCGAGGCAACTGAGATCGCCCAGTCTATGCGTATAGTGATATAGCGCCTGGCTACGCCCCATTTTCGCGAGGTGGAGGTTTGGAATTGTTTTTAAGACACTAAACGTGCGAACAAAATTCTGATTTTTTGCAGTTCCATTATTTCATACTTGCACTTTCGATTTATGAAATAAAAAAATGCCGAACAAGCGCATTATCTAAGACCGCCAAGGCCAAGCAGTAGTTAATCATGAAATGTTGCCTTTAATTAATTTTAATAAAATAATTATAAAATAAAAATTATTTTTATTTATGATAATCTTTTAAATATTTTACTACTTATTAATCCGCCTCTGCCCAAGCTCACATACTAACCCGCTTAATCTTAATACCGGGTCGCTTGCCGCTAATATTTTATGCGCATGAGCCTAAACTCTAACCACTAGTAACCAGGGTGGGCAGCGGATACTGAAACTGTGTTATACTACGTCTACACATATGTTGGTCATTCTCTTCTATCTTACGCACGAAATTCGTATGTATAAATGGGACGGGATGTATCCCTAGTAGCACACAATATTGGACTAACACTGAACCAATATTCTATATATTGGTCCTATATAGAACCAATATTCATATATTGGTCCTATATGGATTGTATATTGGGGCAATATTGGTGCTGCTAGAGGGATGTCTATGTTTTGCGTCTTTAGGCGATTTATATCTAGGGAGGGCATGCCACGCCTAAAGAAAACTTAATAAAGTTATGAATAATTTATATTGAATTTTAATTTATTGAATAGAATATGTTTACGTTTAACAATATATCAAAATCATTAAAATCAAACTGGAAAATGAAAAATGACTAATTAATAAATGTGTTATTTTGATTAAATGATTAATTAATCTCTTGATCTCATGATAATATTGAGAATATCAAATAGAATATTAATTGTGTACTTAATTTTTAATTTGATATTTGATAAATAATAAAAAAAAAGGAAGTTAGTGTGACATTAATTATGATTATTATTATAAAAATAATATTATTTGTAAATGATAAAATGCAAACTGAAATAGATACCGGGCTTTGTAATTTGTGGGAGAAATGTGAACATTGCCTGCCCCATCCTTTCCCTTGCTTTTACAATCGAATTTCTCGAAAAACATCATTTCATTTTTGGAAGTATGTAACGTATTTATTACGATTTGTTATTTGTTTGTGTTTGTGCAAGTGCCCACCCACAGCTAAAAGTCACACGCCGTCAGTGAGAGTAAGTACGTAACGTTAATTTAACGTTGCCACAAAGCATGTCAATATTACTCGTGAAATAATCTTGTATTTTTAACGTTACCGAAGTAAGTTATTTTTCCAAATGAACAGTTTGATTTTCTAATGTATCACGAATTATCAAACAATGACAAGTTGAGAATACGTTTTAAAATGTACTGAGAAAATACGAATGAAGTCAATCTAACGCCAACAATTTACCATTTTAATTTCATCATCAGAGAATGTCCTGTCGATTACAGTCTCTTTGCCATCGGCACCCTTCTGGACCTCGTGCAGTGTAGCACCATCGACGGAGATGGTAGCCTTTACTTTCCTACCATCTGGAGTTTCTTGGTCGAATTCAACACCTGGTTTGAATTTGAGAACGACGTTCTTGAAGGTAGAACTTGACGTGAGGATGTACTCGTCTCCTTCTTTTTGTAGTTCAACTACTGGAGAGACTGCGTTTCCCATTTTGCGGGTAACCAGACCCACACCTGGAAAAATAAAACGAGATCAATTACATTACTAAATATTACACAATACTCAAGGCAACGAAGTATATTTAGTTGAAAACATAGATAGCCGACTACAAATATCAATGGTAGTAGTTTTATTAGTAGAAATACCTTAATCGAAGCATACGGTCGTTTGCTTCCGTATTTTTTCCCGAATACCACCCTGGCGTCAATGCGACCGACTATGTTTATAGCACCTTTTGGTGTCTTTGTCACCGCCATACGTCATCCATCCTTCACGCCTTCATTGGTATTTGCGGATTCGTCTAATAATAATCTTCATACGACAAGTTCTTGAAATTCACCAATAAATTCCCTCATCTCGCCCAGTGGCCGCTGGAGGCCACTAGGATTATAAATTTGAACACAGAATCGAGTTTAAACACGATTGAACGCACATATTTCCGTATTTACTATAGTTCAAAAGTTTTATTTTATTCATGTTACTCATTATCAGCGCAAAATTCAAACATTGATAGAATAAAAAGTAGTTTTTTATGTAAATAATAGAAGCGCAATAGTTTATAATACATATATTATTTCAAGTAGGTATATATTTATTTGGTAGAATTCAGTGTGATTAATTATTTTCGTTATTCTCATATTTTTAAGAAGTTATTATTAAGCTTAATTTATTTATTCTTGTTTTCATGATACTTTTATTATGCATGTCTTGGTTTAGATCGGCGCTTATGTACTCTTCTTAGAAAGACAAGAGTAATTGTCTCGTAAGTTCAAAAATACTTTAAATTTCACCACAATTTACATCACGCTGACTTAACTACCCTTTAAAACTCCTAAACTCAAGTGCAATAAAACTTCGTTTTTTGTATTTTTATGGTATTTTAAATGTATTAATGATTATAAAAACATTTTACTAAATATTTTCAGCCTTTTATAGAGTGAAACTATCCCTAAATCGACTTGAAATAAAAAATGAAAAGATTTTTTTTACCAAGTATTTGCCTCCATTTCGGATCAATGGTCATTTTTAAACAAATTAAAAAAATTTCAATTTTCAAGACAATCGAATATAAAAAATTGTATCGAATGCATCAAAGTATATAAACCATAAGGTGATTTTACAATAGTCCAGCCGAAAATTTGATTTTACTGAAAAAAAATCACAGATTTCGCAATGCTTGCAATCATCGGGACATTGGAAATGATCACATCATACATAAAACAAAGTTTTTCAACTTTTTCAACTTTTTCCGGACTCAGAAATAGCACGATCCACTACACCGCTGTATTACCACCTTAAATGAAAACTGGTAACCTGACCCCCTGTGATATATGCAACCCATATTACATTTGCGTATATCAGCCATTGTATATGATAGTCTCAGTCGACCGCGGCACATTACTTTCAAATAAAGATAAATTATTATTGTCACTCAATTTGTACAACAGACAACCTATATCAGTTAGTTGCAATTCTAACACATCATTTATTTGCGAGCATCTATTTGTAGCAAGCTGTACACTTTTGTGTTCTACCGTCAGCATCGCTGTACAACTTTTAGATAATCTCCCGACACGGTAGGTAATGTAATTGGCAAGCGCAGCAGCCTAATCGATAGTAGCGCGGCCTTTTCGGCAGCCGTGTACAAATTTTTGCTTGAATAATATAAAGTCATACATTTTCAGTCTGTGACGTCGGACGCCGATGTTATGTAATAAATTTAAGTAAAGGCAGGTCAAATTTTAATTCGCTACTTATTGAATAACCAGTAAACATTAAATTCAATCGCAAAATAAATCATCTGCCAAGGATATCTTCGAACAAAAATAATTTAGTGTCATTGTAAGTGTTGGCCAGTTTATTAGCATTTTCTAGCTCGAGCAGTGTATATGTAGATGAGCGTACAAATATCGGATGCGCAGTGGATTCATAAAAAATAAAATCGATTATAACAAATCCCAAGAGTAAGTGAGCCTACTGGTCTTCTCTCTACTGTGCCGCGACACCGCTGTCTTTTGACCTTGAACAAAAACTGGTAACTACCCCATATACGAAAACATAAACATTTCCAATGTTAAAAGTACTGTTTTAAGTCATTTTATTCTTTTCAAATAGTAAAAAAAAAGAATTAAACCAGCATTTTTCATTCTACATTATTTCAGCGGTAGTTTTCATCCTCTCTAATAATCTCTTTGAATAAAATTTCGCTCAATTTAAAGTAAATTACTTAAATTTGATTGTTTGAGAATAATATTCAAATTATTGCAACCAACCCCTTAAGACAGACGTTTTTTCCATATTTCGGGGATTGTCTCATATTTTAGGGGCAATCATGATTTTTGGAACGAGCGACCCAAGAAACCTATATGGTAACTTAGAAAAATATTTAGGATGCATTTTTGTTGTCAGAAAATAAAATTATTTAAATATTTTTCATGCTTTTAACAGATTTTCTAAATTCAAAAAATTAATAATGAAAAAGATGAGAGGTTTACGTGAAACCCTCACATTTCCTGAGTATGTTAAACAAAAAAATATTTAAATATCCTGAAAATTGAGCCGGCGAACGACTTTTGTCCATTCTTATATGTTTTATCCCACTGTGCGGTGACAATATCCCAGCGAACTTTTTTTATTTCAGTGCATACCCTAAATACTAGTTTAAAGTGCAAAAAAAATAAATTGGTTAAGTACATAATTAATTTAAATTTTGATTTGAGGTATTTTAATTGAAAACAAGCAATGTTTAGCGTACTAGGTATATAAATCATTTTTGTTTAAATATGTGGCTATTACTGCATATATCTAATTATTAAAACTAAAAAAAACAAATGCCAATAATTACCTAGTGCCTTCATGTACTCATCAAAGTTTTCGCTCGTATTCAGCTTATATTTTTTGCCGAGAGCCTGGGTCAAACTCATATTGCTTGCACCTTGACACTTGTTGAACAGTAATTCAGTTACAGCAGCAGTGGTATCTATCTGCACGGTAGACAGCCAGCGGGACAATAAACTCGACTGTTCGAAACCAACTCCCCAACTGACTAGAGCTCTTATTTCCCGATTAAAATTGATTACACTGACCTATGAAACGTTCATAAAAATAAATTCCTCGGTCGATGATTAAAGTTTACAATTGGAACTTTACTGTGAACATAAAACCGACTAAATATGTTATCTTGTTTTTATACGATGCACTAGAGCGAGCGTAATAAAAAGATTATTAACAGTTCAAAATTACTTTTTTAACAGTTAACATATGTTAAAAAAATGCATGTAACAAGCAGTCAAAAAAACACGATGTCAAGTTGTATACGCAAATGACAATACGGAGCTTGAAATAAACTGTCGAAGGATTTACATTAAGCATATCTATTTTTGTCATGCAGGAACTGACCTAGAGATGAAAGAGAAGAAAAAAAAATATTTTTCTTCAAACGTCAGAAAGACATGACATATCTTAACTCATTTCATGACATTAAAGTCTGACATTTTAGACGACTCACAGTGGAGCTAAAAAAAAAATTACTATTCAAAACTCTCTACAGCCCTTAATTTTTGTCCAATTGCAATATATTTTTTTAAATAATCGTTAATAGTCCAGTCGCTGAAGGTTTTCCGCTCCGAATTATTTGAACTTTGACCGATTAACGTGAAATTTGGTGAGTAGTTAGGGAATGGTTCAAGGAACAAAAGTGACGTAGCGCCGAGGTGCGCTTTTACCCTGAGGGTGGGTGCCACACCTTCTCGGGGGTGGGAATGTTTTCACTCAAAATAACCCCGGAAATGATTAGAGGGATAAATTTTAAGTAAAAAATGTCCTATAAAGTTTTTTCGATAGATCGATATTTCTCGAGTTATTCGCGGTTAAAAACTTAGATATTTCGTGTTAGAAATACATGTTTTTGGACGGTTTTTCGCGAATAACTCGAAAACTTCGCGTTCTATCAAAAAAGTTGTAATAACCAAAAATGAAGCTTATAAAAAAACAAAGAATGCCCTAAAGGGCCAAAATAAAGAGAGTTATGTCTCGTTGAGGAAGACCTAAGTTCATCGTTAAATAACGGAAAACTGATGCATTTTTTGGGAAAATCTTATAGCGCGTTTTTTGTAGTGCTTGAAAGGATCTTTGAAATGAGTGGTGTTAAAAGTCGATTGCATTATAACTAAGCGAGTTACGATGCAAAAACGGTGGGCCACTCAAATTTTTGAAGAAAAAAAAATGAGCGATAAAACCCCAGCCATTTCCACCAGAATTGATATTGACCCTTATTCCTTTACAAATTATTTTATTTTAGTATTACTCATGTAATTCATAAGTTTGGCCGGATTATAGTGCGTATTTTTCGAAAATGATTTGATGAAAATGAAAAACGTATTTTTCAAATTTCTTTAAAAAAATACCTTCTTTCCAAAATAACTCTAAAACTAAAAAAGATACGTAAAAAATGATATTGCACAAAAATGTAGGTTTTTTTCTTAACAAAAACTTTGTTTTTTTGTTTGTTTTTGTTTAGAGCACGCACCACCCCTCCCGAGCCCTTCAACCCTTTCCTTTTTAAATATGAAGGGTTTGGGCATATTGAAATGCATATGATCTTGTAGCCCTTGAAATTACCTGTAAATTGGTTTTTGAATGAACATTGCAGCTTCAAAATTAAGGGAGTTATGGTTAAAAAACCAATCACATTTTTTCGGAACATAAAAATGTTTCCATTCCACATAATTTTGGAGCTTGAAAGATCAATTCCTATAAATCCTTTCTTATTGTCTCAAAGAATCTGTGTCATGAAGAACAAAATTGATGAAGAATTAGAGTTTTATTAAAAATTTGAATTGGCGCCTTACACCTTACGCTTTCATTGTTTGACGATGTTGGGATGAGAAAATCAACAAAATCCTCATTATACAGGGTGTCCCAAAATTGAGTTCCCGGACATGTGTAAGGTGTAGTTAAACACCCTAAGTTTGTTTACAAATTAGTGAACCGCTTGATTTTACAATTAACAATTAGTGATTAGGGGAGTCGTGTTGGACTAGCCTCGTGTATAGACGTGCTGAAAATGCTATCGAAAGAAACCGCTAGACAAGCGGTAAAAACCGCGTTAAATTCGATAAAATTTAAGCCACCGATACATCAGAAAATTTTGCGTGAAGTGAAACGCCATAATAGAAAAACAAAGTTTATATGGAATTAACAATAACGCGTACAGTTTTCTAAATAGAATCAATAAAGCAAGTGTAAGTGTGTATCTAAACCTATTCTAAGACGACCGAGCACCATTTCTAAAGTGGTTAGTGCAATAAAATAAACATCTGGTAATATAATACACCATCAATGAAACGCAACTGACTGGTTTTGTAACGAGTGGAATTAGTAACATAAGCAAAGCAAAGGATAAACAGATAAGTGTTATTTTTAAGTTCTATTTATTGGTTTATTAATCCTTATCATAGGATAATTTATTACACAACAGAGAAAAAAAAAGGATGGAAAAATCAAAAGGTATTAAATAGGTAATGAAATAGAAAATACCCGGAATTGGAAAGCGGCAGTTGAAAGCAATTACTGTAGAAACAAACCAATATACAGGGTGTGCAAAATATTCTCTCGGGCCTCTTTCTTATAACCAACCGATCATAAAAAGTTTTTTTATCGCGAGATAGGGCACTTACATCGTAAATAGATATTTACCACTCATAAAAAGTAGCTTTGAGGGTGAAATGCGCAACGAAAGAACAGAAATAGGTGTCTGTAAGAAAGAGAAGATCCGATACTAAGCATCTCGAGTACAATCTAAGGCAGAAGTATGAGTTTCAAAATTAACGCTTATTCATAGTTACATCAAAACAGCTATATTTCCGTATTGGAATCGATTCTTACTTGGGCCTACAGTTTAAATTTATTACATTCAAAATAGAATAATTATTATACACAATATAATTACGAACAAAACCACTATTTGAAGAAACACTTTTTAAGGAGTGTACTGATACGTTCTCAACGGCAACTAGACCTCAACTGAGCTCCGGCCACAAACTACCAAAGAGTTTAACAAATAGAGGAGACAAGCTCCATAAGCGTAATGTATAAGTAAGCAGCGGGAGGCTGTAGGATTCTCAACCCTCTCACATGGTTCGTTCTCTCTTTGTCGCATAGTACATGAGGGGTGGCGACGATTGACGTTATTTGTTGGAAATCAAAGAGCGCCGGGTAAGGCTGTGTTGCTTTGTAAAACAGTGGTGAGAGAGGGTACGAGGTGTGCCGGGTGTGCGACAAGGACGAAGAGCCTACCAAAGCAACCAAACCGCGACTCCCGGCAAATCGCCAGCTTGTCTTCTCTATTTATTAAGCTCTTTGCAAACTACCCACACTATAGACGCTCAACGTAAATTAGGGCAAGTTGGCCTGGTCACGTGGTACTTGGAAGTTGTGCTTCCAACCGAGAGATGTCGCAAACTCTAGAGAATTTTATACGCAAAGTTTGCAGCGCTGTGTTACTGGTATGATGTTATTGGCAAATGGTGCTGTCATGTGGCAAATTGTCAATTTTTACAAGTGTCATCGTGGATTATTATAGTGGTGTTTCCTTGTGACATTTTTTATAACGCACAGAAATTAGCACTTTTCAGTTTATTTTTAGGTCAGAAAATCACATTTTATTAGACTGAGCCAGAAAATGATTGTGACATTCCTGTAAATTATTTCATAGGACTCATTTCTCATTATATGGCTCAGTCTGATAAATGCGATTTTCTGACAAAAAATAAACTGGAAAGTGCTACTTTCTGGCCAGTTTCTCAAAAAAATAAATAAATAAGGAAAGTGTATTCCCAAGCTTGTGTAAATTTTTTCGCTAGAAAACTACCGCTTGTTAACCAATCTACTATTTGTGGCTTTAGTATGTAGAGATACTTATTTTAAGTATATATTGATACTATGATATAAATACAAATGAAATAAAACCCAAACTATATATTTGCTTCTACAGCATATCAGCATAATTTCAGTGTCTTGGAAACTCTGCTAATCATATTTTAATATCAAATGTGGCGCATAGCACTGTTTAAGGCTGTGTTATCAATGTCAAAATACCGCGTTCACAGTCGTAAATCTTTCAACATATTGTTCTCAAAAACAAACCAACAAAAATCGGATTTGATTTAAATATTAGAACTAGTTAACTTAAATCTAGTACGTATCATATTTTATATTTGAAAACTAAATCAAATTAAATATTTCCTTTGGATTATTACATGCGAACGTGCCACTGAATCGTCCGTAATTCACCATTAATTATTTTATATTCTTTAATGGGACTCAAATATTCAAATAAAATATGATACGTACTAGAATAAATATATTAAATGTAAAAAAAAGTTAAAACTCGGCATAATATTTGCTCCTAAGGGAGATTAATATGTTAGAAAAAATGTATTCAATTTTGCCAATTTAATTGGACGGTTTAGTAATAGAGGGCGAAGCAGTAGCTATTCGAAGTACCAACTATGTTTCAAATCACTAAAAACTGCAGGGTCGAACTTTTTGTTTTCTCTGCCATTTGAAATATAGCTTAAAATAATTTAAATTTACTTACCAATTGAATTGTTACATTTCTAGTAGCCTGGGAGGCAGCGACAGATTTTTCGCGTTAATATCTATAAAGCTAGATTTTTTTTCAAAGAGAGTTTAGATAGTATCTATAATGAAGGCGCAATTCTACCAAACTCTTAGTTATGCATAAATGAGTAAAAAATTAAATATTTAAAATTTCGTTTTTCGAATTGTCACGAATTGTCAAGAAATGATGATTCGCCTTCGCTCCTGCCGGCCCCAATTTTCGATTTTCACCTCGCGATTCATGTTGTACGGTCATTGCCGACCTTCTCCTCGCCATCGAGATATAGAACGGGTCTCCGATTGCCGTATTTGTTCAGTTCTTACGTTTGAAAAAGTGACTTGCGGTCGTGCCAATAGGCGACTATTTTTAAGTGGTTTCCCGAGTTCGAATCCCGCCCGGGGATATTTTTTTTTTCATTTTCAATTTTTTGGCACATATTTTTGATTCTATAATTGCGATTTGCTCCGTTCTATTGCATTTTTCGGAGAGGTTTTGCATTTTCCGCCGCGGAATATTAAGATGCTCTATTTGGATCAAAAATCACATTCTACTTCCGGGTGGCTAAATCTTTGGTAGACATTGCAAAAACGGCAATACGTAGTCAAATCACGACAATTATATTCCTCATTAGTATTAATGAACAGACAGTATTTTTATAGATCTGTTAATAAGCTTTTATTTACTCCATTATGTTATATTATTTTGGTAAGGAAATTTCTAATTTTTAATCGAAATAGTGCAGATTAATATTTCGCGGCGGAAAATGCAAAACTTTTCAGAGAAATGCAATAGAACGGAGCGAATAGCAATTATAGAATAAAAAATATCTGCCAAAAGATTGAAAACGAAAAAAAAAAGTATCCCTGGGCGGGATTCGAACTCGGGAAACCACTTAAAAATAGTCGCCAATTAGCACGACCGTAAGTCAATTTTTCAAACGTAAGAACTGAATAAATACGGCGATCGGAGACCTGTTCTATGTCTCGATGGCGAGGAGAAGACCGGCGATGACCGTACAACGAGATTCGAGAGGTGAAAATCGAAAATTGAGGGCGGCAGGAGCGAAGGCGAATCGTCATTTTTTGACAATTCGTGACAATTCCAAAAACGAAATTTTCGTCCATCTGTTTTTTTCTTTAATTTTTTACCCATTTATGCACCACCAAGAGGTTGGTAGAATTGCACCTTCATTATAGATGCTATCTAAACTCTCTTTGGAAAAAAATCTAGCTTTATAGAAATGATTTCAGTCGCTGCCTCCCGGGCTATAGTTTATTCTACATCTTCAATAACTTTTTGTTAGTAATATTGCTAATAAGTCAGGAGCATATCTAATTATAACATATCATTACTGTAAAAAGTAATTTTTATATGGAGTAAATGTACCTATTTGTAATCCAGATTGTGAAAAATCAATGCCACGCGGGATTAAAAAGAACTTTGATCTTGTGGCATATAGACAAACTACCTTTGCATACACTCTAATTCGCGATTTAGATATTATGACGTTCCGCTGTTACTATACAATCTTTTCCTTATATGTGAATTCCTTTGTATCGAAGATAAATCCCCATTGCGTTCATTTGTTATATTTTCGCGAATAGTGTAGATTGTAGATAATCAATTATTATTTTGAAAGAGTAAAATGTCTCTTACTCCTCGAAGTAGAGCTTACATTTTTTCTGGGAGCAAAAATGACACGTTAGTCTTTGAAAATGATAACTAAACTAGCAGTACAGAAATATTGTTTTGAAGAATTCCGATTTTCTCATTTCCTCAAGCACGCAAAATGTCTTTCCATTGTTTTCCTCTGGTTTTTGTAATTTCCTTTTTCAAACATTATAATTTTATGGTTATTCATTGCTTGTCGTGTGTATGTGTTTTCGTGATATTTCACTTTCGGCGTGAAAGTGATCATCATCAAGTGACGAAAATTTGATGTTTAAGGAAAAGCCTGCAAAAGTTCGCACCCGCAGTGCGTAGGAAGACGAGAGAAATCGATTGGCGGACACCTGAGTGTTCCATCTGCGTTCTTCTTCTGAATAGGGCCTTCAGAAATTTGAAAATTTGTCACATTTTCCATGTTTAGGTGTTTTTCGTTGAATTTTTCTTTCGGTGTGAAAGTTACCATCATCGGGTGACAAACAATTCGATGTTTTAGGAGAAATCTAAAAAAAACAGGGATACGCAGTAAGCGGAGCAAAATCGAATAGTGGACACCGAAGTTTTCCATCTGTGCTATTTCTCTGAATAGGGGCCTTCGAAACAGTTTCCCAATGGAAAATGTCAAATTTTCCGTGTTTACGAGTTTTTCGTGATATTTTACTTTCGGTGTGGGTAGGGGTAGGTATGAAGGTGAGAGAAATCGAATGGCGCAAACCGCTCTTTATCTCGTTTCGTTTTCGAGATACGATCGCGGGAAGCGATCCTTACTTTCCGAGATACGGCCGCTCAAAGACTCCGGAAGGTAAAAATCGAAGTTTCTCACCTCTTCCCGAGGTCATATCTCGAGAACTAAACGAGATAAAGAGCTGCGGTTTACGCCATTCCATTTCTCTCGCCTACCTAGTTACTAGTCCAAATAGGTAGGTTAAATCGCAAAAATGTGACCGGAGAGGATCTCTACAGGAAAAGTTGTATTGAGCTGAGATGTAAAATAAAAAGTCTAATATATTATTAGTCCTACACTTTCCTTAAGGGTACAAAAAGGATGAAATTGTTTATTTTTGCGTATAAATCGAGAACGATGAGAGATATGGAAAAGGTTTCAGACAAAAAAATGTAGAGCTAATAATTTGGCTTACGAAAGGTCACATGCGTTTACATCCTATTTTTGATTGTTTGACTGTAAGATCTGTCTGACTTTTAGGGGATGAATGGAATAATAAAAAAATCGTTTAAAATCGAAAAGTTGATGCTTTTTGTTATTTCTTTTCTGAATCCCCTTAAAATAATTTCAACTTTCTTTGCAGAGATAAAGTTCCTCTGTTTGTTTAGATATAAGTTATAAACATCTGAATTTTTAAATTCACGACTTTTCAGGGCTAAACGCTTTACTTTAATTTTTTTCAAGCAACACTGACCTCTTAATGAAATTTCTTTAAAAAAATTCCATTACAGTTTTTTTTCTCACGCATGCCAACGTTGATATCCAGATATAATTACTACAATTCCTACGATTTTTATTTCACTCAACGCCACTGCAATATAGTCGTTGTAACTTTTTCTAGAAAATTGATCCCTCTTGTACGCTTAATTGATTGCTGATTAAATTTCCAATCCGATGATTTTCCGGTAATTTTTGCGTGAGATATGGACCGCTAAAGTGAGTCCAGCTTCGAGGACCAATTCTCCCAAACAAAAAATCTTACGAGCTCGATGGCATATTTAGCTATTTAAAATCAAACGAGAAATCGAGTGGCGCAAACCGAAAGTCGCTGCGGTCCTTCGTTTCCGAGATACGGCCGCTCAAAGTTAGCGGAGAATGAAAATCGAAGTTTTTCACCGCTTCCACCGAGAACGAAACGAGACACAGAGCTGCGCTTTGCGCCATTCCATTTCTCTCACCTTCCTACGTCCTCCTGAGTTTGTTTAGATTTTTTCTGAAACGTCGAAATTTTGTCACCCGACGATAACCACTGTCATTCCAAAAATGAAATGTAACAAAAAACACCTACTCATGAAAAATGTAACATTCTTTCACGTTCCGAGGGTCCTACCTACATAAAGAACACAGAAAGAGAACGCCACTGTGCTCTATTCGATTTGTCTCCCATTACTGCATACCCCTTAATTTTTTCAGATATTTACTAAAACGTCGAAATTTTGTCGCCCGATGATGACCACTTCCATACCGAAAGTGAAATATGACATTATTTCACTTTCCGAGGTCCTATCCACATAAAGAACGCAGACGGAGAACGCCACTGTGCGCTATTCAATTTCTCTCCCCTTACTGCGTACCTCTGATTTTTTTCAGATTTTTCCTAAAACATCGAAATTTCGCCCGATGATGACCACTTTCATACCGAAAGTGAAATGTCACGAAAAACACCTACACGAAAAATGTGACATTTTTTCACTTTCCGAGGGCCCCATCCACATAAAGAACGCAGACGGGAACGCCACTGAGTGCTATTCGATTTGTCTCCCATTATTGTATACCCCTGATATTTTTCATATTTTTTCTAAAACATCAAAATTTTGTCACCCGATGATCACTTTCATACCGAAAGTAAAATGCCACGAAAAACACCTACACATGAAAATGTGACATTGTTTCACTTTCCGAGGGCTCTATCCACATAAAGAACGCAGACGGAAAAACCACTGTGCGCTATTCGATTTGTCTCCAGTTATCGCATACCCCTGATATTTTTCATATTTTTTCTAAAACATCAAAATTTTGTCACCCGATGATCACTTTCATACCGAAAGTAAAATGCCACGAAAAACACCTACACATGAAAATGTGACATTGTTTCACTTTCCGAGGGCTCTATCCACATAAAGAACGCAGACGGGAACACCACTGTGCGCTATTCGATTTGTCTCCAGTTATTGCATACCCCTGACTTTTATCATGTTTCTTCTAAAATATCAAAATTTTGTCACCCGATGATGATCACTTTTATACCGAAAGTGAAACGCCACGAAAAACATCTACACACGAGAAATGTGGCATTTTTTTTACTTTCCGAGGGCCCTATCCACATAAAGAACGCAGGCTGAGAACGCCACTGCACGCTATTCGATTTATTTCCCCTTGCTCTGTACACCTGTTTTTTTTCAGATTTTTCCTAAAACATATAATTTTTGTCGCCCGATGATGGCCACTTTCATACCGAAAGTGAAATGCCACGAAAAACACCTACACACGAAAAATGTGACATTTTTTCACTTCCGAGGGCCCCATCCACATAAAGAACGCAGACGGGAACGCCACTGAGTGCTATTCGATTTGTCTCCCATTATTGTATACCCCAGATATTTTTCAGATTTTTTCTAAAACATCGAAATTTTGTCGCCCGATGATGACCACTTTCATACCGAAAGTGAAATGCCACGAAAAACACCTACACACGAAAAATATGACATTTTTTCACTTTCCGAGGGCCCTATCCACATAAAGAATCCAGACGGAGAACGCCACTGTGCGCTATTCGATTTCTTTCCCCTTACTGCGTACCGCTGATTTTTTTAAGAATTTTCCTAAAACATCGAAAATTTGTCGCCCGATGATGACCACTTTCATAACGAAAGTGAAATTCCATGATAAACACCTACACACGAAAGAAGTGAAACTCTTCTATTTTCCGAGGACCCTACCCGAAGAAAGAACGCAGATGGAGAACTCCGGTGCGCGACATTCGATTTCTCTCCCCTTACTGAGTACCACCCCTAATTTTTTCAGATTTTTCCTAAAACATTAAATTTTTGTCACCAGATGATGACCATTTTTACATTGAAAGTGAAATGCCACAAAAAACACCTACACACGAAAATCGATGAATAACCATTAAAATTTGAAAAAGAAAATCACAAAAAACAATATCTAACAATAATTGAAACTATTACTGCGTTATTAGATTTTGTAGATAGTTGCGGTGGCTACCGCCTAACGTAACCACGAATTGTTTAATTATTTACAATCATCAAATCCTATTTCAAAAGTTTAATAGGAACTGAATCATTTTTTATTCACTGCTGTAAATCTAGTCAAGGCTTCCAATAGTGTCCGTACGGCCCTGCACAATTCTGTTGCCAACAACTGATGATGAAATCACTACTTATAGCTAGCCAATTTATTATTCCTATTATATCGGCATAACCATTAGTTCGCTTTTTCTATATACGAATTTACTGTGGCGTGCAAACACATTCTTAAAGGGACATGTGTTTAAAATCATGTATATTAATTTGACAGTCAAAATAATTGAAAGTTCCCTCCAACCTTCTTTACTACCGCTTCCAACCACCAGAGGCGCTTCAATTTTAGTCCCATTTGAATGTACAGCCGTTGAGCGTCTATAGTGTAGGTCAAAGAATTTATATAAGTCTTTGGTGTAGGTGGTTTGTGGCTCCGGTTTTAAATTAAATGGTTGCTACTGCGCACTTAATGGGCAGCCGCAGAGCTACTTTCTGTGAACTGTACCTGTGGAACGGTTAAAAAAAAGCTCGCAAGCGGACAGAAGGAGGTGCACACTGCTTGATTCAGAAGCAGAAGACTTGGAGAAAGATTAAGGAGATGATGATAGATGCAAACTAAAAAAAAGCATGGAAACAAAAGAAGAATCTCACAAACACCCACACTTCCCATCCTATGTTCCTACCCCATGCGTCAGGTGGCTCTCACTGCTGACAACAAGCATGTCCCATGTCCAATCTAGCATATGCAGCCGGTCCGGCGGTAAATAAAACATCCGAGATTTGGTTCCGACACGCGGTCTGGCCGTCCGTTGGGCATATTCGACGGACGACCAAGCTGGGTGTTGGAACGAACCTCCATGGATGTCCGGAATCGGCAGCAATGCTGCAAATCAATCAATCAACAGTTAGTGAGTAAAATAGGCCCATTTTCTATATTTCTTTAAATATCTCCGTTTCTGCCAGCTTTTAGTATAACATATGCATTAGGAAAATTGTTCGTCATCGAATTCTCTAAAAAATGTGCGATAGAGGTTGCTAGGTGCAATTGTTAACTTGCAAATGGCTTCCAAAGCTTTCAAAATGCGTTATTTTCAGTATTTCTTTACTCGAAAACAACTGCACATAGAGGGCTTCTTAAAGATGGTGTCTGTGTTGTCCCGATATTGTACAAAAAAAATTTCAGGTCGGTTTATTACTTTTTGAGTAATTAACGATCTATTTTTTCTAATCCTTAATTAACAATTGTGCCATTTTTATAAAATCCATTTATAATTGGGAAACTCATTTAGAAAATTCAAAAAAACGATTGAAAAATGCTACACCGTGGGATTTCTTGAAGAATCGCAACTTTGGCCGATTTTATGATGTTTTCTACTCGTGAACCGTTTTATGAGCGACATAAATAAACACCTTTAATAATAAACTTTGACGATTGTTTTTCAATACTATTAAACACAATCAAGGAATTGAAATATTTTTTAATTTAAAGTACTAGTATTAAAGTTCAACCTCTATAAATTTTATCAATGTACAACGTATAATACGCCTTAAAAATAAAAAAAAATTATCTCGGTTTCTGCGCATGCTAGGACAAAATTTATTTTTAGAATCTGTAAAAAAATAGCAGCTTTTTAGATACGCAAGAGCGAATTATCTAAAGTTAAAGCATAACAAGATATTTGTTTATTTATATCGCGCATAAAAAGGTTCACGCGTGCAAAACCTCATAAAATCGGCCAAAATTGCTATTTTTCAAAATATCCAACGGGATATCATTTTTACTTCCCTCGCATACCGAAGGGAAGTATTGTATTCGAGAAAAAATCACCCTCCGAGATTTTTTCGCATTCTGACGTTTCAGAACACGTAGATTCCGAAAATATAGGTTTTTCAATTCCGTCAGTCTGTCTGTCTGTCTGTCTGTCTGTTGGTGCATTAACTAAAAAACTACTTGACGGAGAGCAGTCAAATTTGGTAGGTAGTTAACCCTACTGTCAGCGAAGAACTGGTAGAATTTTCACTGAAAAATATACAGGGTGGACCGTCTAAACGGAATAAATAGTGAAAACAATTTTTTTTTGCTCAAATTTAAAATTTCCACGTTTCATGGCGCGCTAAACCTATTTCAGAAAAAAAAAATTTTTGAAAATTTTTTTCAATCATTTTTGAAAAAATTTTTACCACTAAAAAAAAATTTTTTCTCTGTTCAAATTTAAAATTTCCACGTTTCATGGCATTCTAAACCTATTTAAAAGAAAAAAAAATGGAAAATATTTTACCAACATTTTTGAAAACATTTTTACCACCAAAATAGATGATTTTTTTTTTCTCAAAATTTGAAATTTCCACGTTTCATAGCGTTCTAAATCTATTTAAAGAAAAATTAAAAAAAAATTAAAAATTTTTGAAATAATTTTACCACAAATAGATGGAATTTTTTTTCCGATTTAAAATTTCCACGGTTCCATGGCATTCCAAATTTATTAAAACAAATTTAAAAATGTTTTAGAAAAATAAAAAAAAATGAAAACATGTTTTAGTAATCTATTTATCACCATTATAGAATAGACGAAATATTTTTTTGCTCAAATTTAAAATTTCCACGTTTCATAACATTCTGAACCTATTTCGGAAAAAAAATTTGCAACATATTTTCACCAATTTGGAAAAAAATTTAACACTAGAATAGACAGAAAACATTTTTGAAAATTTGTTCTATATTTTAATCACCACTATACTTCCACTCCATTACGTGAATGTGGGATTGAAAATGTGAGAGATGGCAATAATATTTGGCATATCCTATTATATACTTTTATTGAATAATGGCATCCCAAGAAATAATTGAGTCATGGTGGACACTTTTTTTTTTTTTTTTTTTTTCTTTAATGCCTTATTTATATTAACGTCCTGGCGGAGTTCAGCTATTGCTGCTCTACCACTCAACCAGGACACGTACACATAGACATCAACACAACAACCATTCCCTGCGATATTGCCATCTACCGCAGCTGAGACTCGAACCCAGGAGAGATAACAGCGACTAGACATGTTGTGCCACCCAACAGTGGTCTAGGTCACTGCTACCGTCTCGGTAACACATGAAAAAACGCCACTAACATCCATACCCTAGCCAGGATTCGAACCCGGGACTCCGTGGTCGCAAGCCAAACACCTTCAGCATTGCGCCACCGAGCTGGTTATAAAGGTATTTGCGCAAGCCTTCCATATTTGGCACCTGTTATTTAGTATATTGAACTTTTGCTGTTGGATGAACACTCTGTAATTTTTTTGACCAAAAGTTATCAGGTTTTCTTTGTAATAATATCAATAATTATATTCCGATTATTATTCCCAATGTCATTTTGTAATTAATAATTTTTTTTGAGTTACTGTCATGCACAAATAACGAGGGAAGTTCTGTGTAAATAACTTTACCGATTTTTAAATAGTTTTTTGAATTCTCTAAAAGAGTTTTCTAATTATAAATGGATTTTACAAAAAATGGCACTATTATTAAATTAAGGATTTAAAAAAAAGATCGTTAATTACTCAAAAAATAATTAACCGATCTTACTGAAATCTTTTTTGCATTATTGGGACAACATAGATACCATCTTCAAGAATTTTTAGCCCTCTATATGCAGTTGTTTTCGAGTAAAGAAATAGTGAAAATAACGTGTTTTGAAAGCTTTGGAAGCCATTTGCAAGTTAACAATTGTACCTAGTGACCTTTATCGATACTCATTTTTTAGTGAATTTCATAACGAACAATTTTCCTAATGTATGTTTTACTAAAAGTTAACAGGAGCGGAGATATTTAAAGAAATATAGAAAGAGGGCCTATTTTACTCATTAATTGTTAATTATAAAGTCAAGCGCTTCATTAATTTGTAAGCAAACTTAGGGTATCCAACTACACCCTAAAACGAAGCGACTCTAACAATAATCTCGCCTATGGGCGAAAAAAATATTTTTTGGCATTCTTTCCTCCCTGCCGTCTAGCCTATAAACTGTTTATGCCTATATATGCACCAAATATCTGTTAAATCTGACTTTTCTAATAAATTTTGTGTCATGTCATAACATTCAATTTAAATGTATCGCTGTTTCTGATATGCAAGTGGCAAAATACCCAACAAAAAGAAAGAAGTAAAAAGGGGTTTATTTTTACATATCAGAAAAAATTATAATTTCTTTATTTGCTACATCTGTGCAAACTTATGATTCTAGTTATTTATCGCTGATTGTTAAGTTGATCATTATTTTAACAATGAGTCTTTCGGTTATTCAAAGAATTGAAATTTTGATATTATTAGGATGTAGTAATAAAACAAGAACGCAGAAGCAGGTATGCGAAATCGTCAATACTAAGTATCCTGACCGCGTTGCATTTCTCAGTCTACGGTTAGTAGAATAGAAAACAAATTTCGTGAATTTGGAAATGCCACAGATATTCTTAAATCTGGCAGGAAACGCATTTTAGATAATGAAAAAAAAAAAAAATTGGATATATTGTTAAATATTCAAGATAATCCACATAAACCCTACAAGACAAGTGGCCGTCGATAGTGATGTTAGTAAAACGTCCATATTGCATCTAATAAAAAACGAAAAATACTACAAGCCAATTCATTTGGTGCAAGAGCTTAACGACGCGCGACGATGACCCTGATCACCGAATGGAATTTTGCGAAATCATGGCAAATAGATGCCAAGATGATCCGTTATTTATAAAAAACATTATTTTTTCTGATGATACAACATTCGTCTTAAATGGAACAGTCAACAAACTGAAGTGTAGATACTGGGGAGCAGAAAATTCACATTGGATGATGGAGGCCAATACTCAATATCCAATATTTCTTCGATAGCACATTAACTGGCACGCGCTACGTGGATTTCTTGCAGAATTTCTTAGTTTCAGATTTAGGAATACTTTTCCCAGATGATGACAACCCTAATGAAATTGATGTAGATATTTGGTATCAGCAGGATGGAGCTACAATACATTTTGAATTGGAAGTAAGAGCCTATCTCAATCCTGTTTTTCCCAATACTTGAATTGGTAGGCGCGGTGAAATTGAGTGGCCTTCCTGTTCTCCCTATTTGACCCCTCTTGAATATTTTTATGGGATTACTAAAAATCGAAGGTGTACTTCAACAGAGCAAATAACGCCGATGATTTAAAAGACAGAATAAGGCAAGAACTTAATCAAATCATCCCAGAAACGATACAAAATGTTTTAGAAGAATTTCAGCAACGCCTTCATTACTGTCAAGAAGCAACGGGCGTCCAGTTTGAACATATGATTTAAACTGTTTCATATTCTGTTGTTTACTTAGTAACATTAGAAATGTAATATTTAAAAAAGAAATAAGACAAATTCAAAAAATCTTATATTGCTGGATAGAGAATTAAGAACCTTTTCAAATGAGTTATCACACGCACCCTCGTTCCATTTATAAATTTTAAAGGGGTAGCGGTCACTCAAAGTGGGTTGAAGGGGAAGGTATAAAATTATGCTCAAAAAATGTCATTTTGTAACTACATGGCTTATATTATTTTGTTGGCATCCTACAAAAATTGAACAATTTAATAAAATACTACAAACCGTAAATATTATTCTGCATATTGCAAGATAAAAAATAAATTTCATACGTCACGTATGCACCTACTGGATTAAACCAAAATAATATTAGAAGTGAACTTTGGTTCCTGCTTTTTAACCTGCAGTCTTGTTTTTTCATTTTAATTTTAAATTGCGAGGTATTTATATTATAGACAGTTGAACATTGCTCCCGAGTTGGATGTTTATTAACCAGGGCCGGACTAAACAAGCAAATGTAACAGATACGATTACACAGGTATACAAAAAAAAGGGGGTCTGCTCGACGTGCTGAACACGAATTCGGTGTTCGCTTAGTTACATCACCCTCCAGTTTTTAGTAATTCGTGAAGATAATCTACAAAATTCAAGTATTTTAGGTTATATTTCTTTTACCTTTAAAAATAATGATACTAAAGCAACACAGGGCAAAACAAGTAGGCCAATCAAATTATCGAAAATATCTCGTTTTCTTGCCAACCGTGCCATCTGCAAGGTAAACTATGGAAAATATAGGAAAAATTCCGTAAAATTTGTGGAACTAGTTTTGGACCAGCAATCCATTGCAGAAGTCGTTCAAATTGGAGTCAAAAGAGGCCCATAAACAGTTTCTTGCTTTAAGAAAAATTTAGACCGTACAAATAAAGTTTTATGTAAAATTTGTAGAACTTTTTAATAGCCATAAAATAGGCTCAGTTCGATATCAATAAATTGACAAATAAATTATTTATTTCAAAGAAACTCTAAAAGTCGTATTTTTTTCAATTGTTTATGCCTAAATAAATAAAAATTATCGAATGAAAGTCGCTGAACTTAGCGAGTACAATAAGAGCGTGTTTAAAATATAGCAAGAAATTGACCAGTTTTTGCAATAATCGATTTTTTCGAAATAAAGACTATTAGGCCAGTCATTGGGGATTTTTTCCTGGAAATAACTCGGGAAGTTTTGAAACTTTGCAGGTTTGTGGGTTTCGGGGTCCATATCTAAAATTCATAAAATGCACAATTCGAGACTTACCGCCGGAGCCGCCATCTAGCCAAGATGGCCGCCAAACACGGTTTTTCGCAATTCTCTCCAAAACTATGCGTTTCACGAAAAAATATGTATAAAACAAAATTAAAGAGGAGAAAATTTCATTTAAAAAATCTCCTTAGCATATTTTCGCCAAAGTTAACCGTTCAGGCAGAAGTTAGGCAAATGTTGCATTTTGGCTCCAAACGACTCGATGCAACAGGTAACCACCATCAATTATGTACACTTTGTTGGTTCCAAAGTCAATGTCTGTAACTGGCAAAAAAAGCTTTGTACAATAGCATTCCGGCTTCAGAAAACAGGGACAATGGGTACGGAGCCAACTCATACTGCAGATGCTGTTCGAGTTCTTCGTTGCTCTGTTTTGCAACACAGTCTCTGAAAAATAAGTGGGTCAGCGGGCACTACTTTATCATCAATTCGAATGCTCAAGTTCACTGCTCTCAGGGGCAGTACTTTGTCTTTGCGTCTCAGTACCACATCGCTCAAGTTTTTTCCAGTTATATTATTTATTCCAATTTTCCCAATTTGCTCCGCCTCAAAACAATTTATTGTTTGATCTTCAACAACGCCTGAAGAAATAGACATTATTTGTCTACGTCTGGGAAAGGCGGGTGTTGCGTAAGCTAAGACAACATATTTTCCACATCATTATTGTCTCGAATAATGCGCGAATTTCTCATATCCACGTGTTGTTCTGTACATTCAAAATAAACGCCACAAAACTTTTCAATTTCATCACATTTGTTGTGAAAATACACCATTCCCAGTGTCCACTTTGTTAAAGTGCTATTCGTTATCCCTCGTCCATGACTGAGACCACCAACAGATTTCATCATCCGCATCATTGTTTATTCTATAGTCATGTCTGCCCAAATACCTGACCAAAATTTGTTGCTGCGTCTGATTGTGAATAAGCCGTCGCTTGTAAATTATTGGTATTCATCAGGTGGCATTTTGTCCTGTAGGGATAACATCTTACAAATATAAATGACAGGATTTCGCATAATTGTGGTGGCCGCTCGTGTGGAAGTATGGGAGCATTTTTTGAATAGTTTCTAGGTGGAGTTGCCAGTATTCTTTCTGCTTCTATAAACTGTTTCACTAGAGTCACCATTTTAAAATATTGCACCCAGAGTTTCGCGGTAGGTACATTCCTTTCTAGTTTTGCAAGTGCCTCTCCAAATTTTCCAGTGATTGTTTGAAGTAGCAGACAGTAACAGACATTTTTGTTTACTGCTTTTGGTGGTATATTCCTTTATCTTTCTGGTGATATGAAAAAAATTGATATTACCTAAGCCATTCTTTTGGAAAAACATATTTTTATTGATTGATACCTTACATAAGTAATTGTGGGAAAAAATCATCTCCATTGCTCAAATTGCGGCCCTCCAACCATTTGGCATTGACCAAGACGGGTGTAGACACCTTGCACGCTGTTCTGAATCATCTCATGGGCAATCCGTCTCATCTCCAAGTCAATTCTGTCCTTCAATTCTTCTATGGTATCCGGTCTGTTAAAATACACCCTTGACTTTAAGTAACCCCAAAGAAAAAAGTCTAAGGGGGTCAAATACGGTGAACGCGGGGGCCACTCAATCGGACCTCAACGACATATCCACCTTCCAGTAAAAGTGTCATTTAAAAACTGACGCACTGCTATCCCAAAATGAGGTGGGACCCCGTCTTGCTGAAGTCAGACGTTTTCAGCAGGAATATCTTCATCTTCATCGTTCGGAAACAAAACTGCTAAGGCTGACACTAACTCAACTCGCAAATACTGTAAATATCTTGCGGCCGTAAGATTTTCTTTTAAAAAAATGGTCCCAATAAACGATCACCAATCATACCTGCCCACACGTTTACTTTGCCTCGTCATCTTAAATCCAATGAGGATTTTCGCGTGACCAATACCTACAGTTATTCCGATGTACAGTCCCCTTTAAATAAAATGTAGCTCGATCAGAAAAAACAATGTTCTTTAAAAAATTTGGGTTTTCATCGCTCAAGGTCATCAACTGTTCACAAAACTGTAAGCGCCGATCTGGATAGTCCTCATTCAATTCGTGGATTAATTGCACTTTGTATGGATGGTATTTTTCTTTTTGCAATAGGCGTACAGCAGAAGTTTTACTCACGTTATGATTTAAAGCCAGCTGTCTTGTCGACAGATGGTGGTTTTCCTCACTTTCTAGAAGAATATTTAATTTGATTTCGTTGCTTGTGCTAGGGCGACCAGATCGAGGGAGGTCAGCTACACTGCAGATTCATCATATCTAGCCACCAATCTACTTACAGTGGATCTAGAGATTTGCTTTTCGGGATACTTGGCATTGAAAACATCCCATGCTTCCTGATGAATTCTCAGCATATCACCATATTCAACCATCATCGAAAGTTTTATGCGTTCTCTTTCACTTAAACGTGGCATTGCATTCACTAGTTTTACACTGTCTCAGGGTAGCTATTCTGTAATTTCAGTGAACGTGAGCATTTGTCGTGAGAGGAGAGAGCTCATATCACGATTCCTTCCCAGGGAAACAAAACTGCTATTCTGTAACTACAGTGATTACGCGGGGACGTGAACTGATCCTTCCTGTGTTGCCAACAGTTGCTTCTACATTTCAACCAATAGAATTACCGCAACGCCATGATCGAAGGTCGTGCGTTGTATGACGGGAAATGCATCTTGTCAAAATGCGAGATTCTGACATTCAAATAAAAAGTGACATAATTTTCTGTTAGGCTAGGAATAACAACGTCAAAAATCCGTTTCAACCCGATGAATAGTGCCTTTAAACATATTTTGTCCACGACTATTAAATAATGTACTCATTATGTATGTGTTTCTTCAAGGATAATGCTATCGAATATTCCCTACAGTGAATAATGATTTCATTATTCACTGATTCCAGTGAATAATGAAGACGGTCAGTTGTTTATAAGAAATGACATTTTACTAAAAAATTAAAATGTCAAAATTGCAGCAATCAAAAGACAAGTGTTGTCTCTCTAAGTTTTCTAGGAAGCACTCAAATGGTACATGCCGAAGAGGTATTTTAATGAACACTCAAAAACTACATTAGTAAGTTTTTTTTCAAAGCATCATCTATTAGCAACACGGGACAATCCCCAACATTGTTTTTGAAACCCTTTTTCTACGTGCCTACACACTGTATTATTTTATTAGTAAGCCATGACAATGTGTCAAAGCGAAATTCTGTAATTGATTTGAAACGTCAAAATTTGTACGATATCAACGCCAACGTTATTTACAACAATTTTACATATTAGGTATTCAAGAAGAGTAATATAATTAGATAAATGGATACTGAAGTGAAGACGAGATTTCTTTGGCACCGCCAGAGATAAAAAAAGCTGCAAAGATCGCATCATTAAACTTGTTGCCCGAAAAATATAAAAAAATATATATGATGACATATGAATCTTTATTAAATAGGAGAAATGAAATGGAGATGAATTAAGTAAATATTAAATACTTATTTATTAGTCGTGGACAAAGTATAGTATTCTACTCGCATATAATGGCTATTATTCACTCTGGTGATTTAAAACACTCGCCTGCGGCTCGAGTTTTAAACTTCACCCTCGTGAATAATAGCCATCATTATATGCTCGTTGAATAATATACTATTGATTAAATGGGTAAAACAACTACAGCTTCTATGGAACATTTACAAATCAGTTCACAAAAGGATGGCAAAAAATTTGGGAAAGAGTAACTATCACTTTAAATGCTGCCCCTGGAAACTAATAAAAATATTTCGGAGCAATGGAGAAAAGTAAATCAGTAACAATTTTGTAATATAATATTTCGATTATACATAATCTGACTTGTGTAATATCCCCAAGCATGTTCTTTATTTACTTAGTTATAAAAGCCCTATCTAAGCCGAAGGGATTGCTCATGCAATGAAGTGGTCGTTCTTTTTGAGGATTTTTCTTGCAATCTCAAGGTCTCATAGTGCCTCATTGATAATTTAGTACATCGGCAATATTCATCGCCCTTTAATCCCTATAGTTTAAGAAACGCAGAAGTCAGTGTATGATTTAACACAAATATAACTTCAAATAAACAAATACCATGCCACCGACATCCAAATAAAATGATAGTTTGCCCGAAAGTAAGGTTATACTTTCATCCTCTCACGCGTGAACGGTTCCGTTCCCTACAATTTACCAAGAGAAACAACTTCCCCGATTCTTGGCATGATGTGACCGCTCCCACAATAACAGAATACGCTATTTTGGTTTTCAAGAGAACTCCGCTCACTTTCTCATGGAAACATGTGCTCACATCACATCACACCGACACAGAATAGCTACCCAGAAGTGCCACAAAACTGAGGTTCCACACGTGCCGGGAATAAAAAGTTTATCGATACTTTACACAAAAAGGTCTGTATCTCTCTGTTGGAGGATTTTTTTGAAAAGTGACACATACCAAAGATATGAATTTTGTGCGTTTCCTTAGGTTCAAACTGTATAAACTAATACTCATGCATGATAATGAGGTTTTAAACTTACTCTGCTTACTCGACTTACTTTGATATGATCCTCATAGCAGAAAAATACTGATGCTGTTGTAGGTGGATCACGTCTAGCGGTATTAAGTCACTTTATCTTGCGTTGTATTTGTTTTGGTACTGTCACGAAAACCTTTTCAGGTGCGTTCTTGGATGTATTTTTGCATCCTGGTACACTACTTATTTTCCATTATAAAACGTTAAGGTTTTGCAAAATACCGTGTATTTATCTACACCCATGTTTGTTTACCAACATGTAACCTCTGACGTCTTCAGAGCGGGATACGGCTACGTCACTGAACTCTACATAATAAATGGAAGACCAATACAGATATATGCGCGTGGACAAAATACGGCCTACATGCGATTGAGGGTCGGCGGCATATGCGTCGCCGCAGTGGAAATCTAATGTTAAAAGTATGTTGGTGCTTGAGTCAGAATGCTTCTTGAAGACACTATGCGCCGACGCCATTATTCTTTGATTTGTCTCCCATAGCGGGAGGTCTTGGATTGATACAGAATTTCAGAGCCGTCGTCAAACAATTCTCTCGTTTTTATCGATTGTTTTATTTAGCAGGTATTTACAGTTCGTGATAAGTTAATCAAAAAATATGGTCCGGAATGGTATTGTAGATACTGTTTTGCAAGAATCGGGCCAAAGGTTTGTTATATTTTAAGTAAGTACCTTGTTCTTGCCTATTCTATAAAATATACTACTATCTAAATATCGGCGACAACTCCGAGTTTTGGGATCTTTTCTTTTAACGTGGGTAATTTTGCCTGAAAACTTTTCGATAGGCTATACTTTCCGAGATATCTACTTAACTCTACATGATAAATATATAGAATTCAGTGGAAATTTAGGATACAAAAAATTCTCTATATAACCTCACCTATTTTCCATAATTTCGAATTTCCGTTGCAAATTTTAAAGTTCATTGCTATTTGTGTATCTACCTAAATAATTTTAAACAATCCAACATTATTTGCATTACTGATATTGACTTGATCTATTCTAATTTCAATTTCAAAACAAAATAAGAGGTTATGTTTAATACATGCAATTATACCTATACTGTGTCCTTGTTGCTTTGTGTTTATACTTATGTGACCTTAACTCCCAGTAATTCTTATTGCATTATTAGTATTATTTTCATTACCTAATCTTATTTTTTGTACTTATGTGTATTTTGTATTTATATTATCATCATATGTTAATAATTATTTATTTTGTATATTAATATTATTTATGTTACAATTAATTACTTATTATTTCATAATAATAATTAGAAAAAACATTTATCATCATATAATAGCTTTTTTGTAATCTTTTATTACATGCGGGTAGGATTGAAAATCAACTAAGCACGTTGAACCCTCATATCTTTTGTGTAACTTTGTAACACAATACATTTTTATTCTATTCTATTCTAAATTATATTTCGATCTACGAGGTAGAAAATATGACTTAATTTTTTGGTGGACTCTATATTCAACTATCATCAATATGATCGTGCATTATCAAAAACGTTTACTAGAAAGAATTAAATAATTATGTTTTGGGAATGGCAACATTTTTTGTTCTTTAATAAAAATTAAGACAAAGGTTAACTATATAAGAAATGTCAATCTATACACGCGTATTTTTGATGATTTCTGAAAAAAAGACATATTAAAAACACTTGCAATAGAAATAGAGCCGGCCCTGGTGGCTTACACAATACGATTGCGCCGAGACCTCCCGTCGCCATACTTGCGCGAGATTCAATTTTACATACAAATAGGAATAGACATTGGCATTCCATTTATATGGTACAGTTCAGTAGGCTACGTACGGTTTTTCGCGGTAAAATTTAAATTCAAATTTAAAAGAGCTTATTTTAATAAATAAATCGATTGCTTGGGAAAATTCAAATTTTTCTTAACTATAATTAAGTATCATCTTCGCAGTCAGGGATTTTAAAATTTGCGAAAACACCAAATTAAAGACGTATTTACTTGATACTGTAATTTACCTTTCTTAGTACCTTATAAATAATATTCATATATATTTTTTTTATAAAATAACTAATAATAATAAATCATAATCATATTTTATAGATCCTATATTAATAGGTTTTTATTAATATACCAGTCTCTTCAAATTAGTAAAAAAATCGCTGTCTTATGGAAAAACTTCCCACACTATGAGACTTCTAAAAAGTGAAGCATTTGGGTTATCTACACATGATTTTCACCCCCACAGTTCTAAAGAAGCGTGGTTTTTGAAAAACATAATTATACAAATATATGAATTTTAGCGCTTTTTCGCCTTTTTCTCTATTTTGAGAAAATACTATGCATTTTGGTGAAATATCAGGAGAACAAATATGTAAAGCATAGAATTTCCTATAGCTTTGGGTACGTTTTTATCCGAATTCCACATGGTTTCTGCGCTAGAGGGCGCGAAAGAAATATATGTATACTCTTGCGCCTTTTAAGATTTTTAGCCAAAATTGTGCATTTTGGTGAAAGATATTAGGAGAGCAAAGTTGTAGAGCATAAAATTTCATAAAAATATTGTCTGTACGTTTTTGTCCGAATTTCGCATAGTTTCACCGTTAGAGGGCGCGAAAGTATATATATATATTTTTCTATCGCGCCCTCTAGCGTCAAAACTATGCGAAATTCGAAAAAACTTTAAAAAACGAAAAGACAATATTTTTAGGAAATTGTATGCTCTCCTGATATTATATTATATTTAATTGAATTATCTCATTTTTAGTGTGGATTGAATTTTTCTTAAAAAAATTTATTGGAGGGATTAAAAAGTACAAGTATTTTCATTAAATTATGCGTTAACATTTAACAGAATATTTGTGAGGCTAAGTAGATAGCGCCAGAATGGCGATATGCAAGGAAAACCTTAAACTTTTTATCGTTGTTACTCGGTTGGAGATTGTTTTCGTTTAAGCTGGATTATTCCTGACCATAATCTAAGCTGAGATTTCGTCTACTTCGATTGATGTAGCAGGCTTAACAACTCAATACATATCAACAGTGATCTTTTAATACGTTCCATTGTTGTTTATAATCATTCATGAATGTATCATATTATCTCTAAAACGAAATAGGAAACAATGATTTAACTTTAACTTTAACTGTTTTCAAGTAGTTAAAAAAATATATTTAATAACAAATTTTGACGTTTACTTAACCTCTTTTTTAAGTCACCGAGATAATTTCTTGAAAATCCAGGATGATTTCGTGTTAGGTAAAAAGAAACACGGTCCTATAGTTTACAGTGGAGTCTAAACTACTTCTAGGGGATAATTTTATATTTAAAATTATTTGGCAGTAAGCAGGGTTTAATGAATTTATTTTAAATTAAATGCTACAACATTTACCCTCCTCAAACACTCGTCCCGAAGCCAGCAGACATCCATGACACCGATCACCGTAACTGAAGGGATGGACGAAGCGAGGTCGGGCAGGGTTAGAAAAAAATTAATAAAATGTGTAAAATTCCATATAAAATAGAACAACAGATATTTATTTTATGTGGAATTGTTAACAGTAAGATTAAGAACATAAAATAAGTGGATAAATTAATGAAATAATTAATTTTTGGTACAATTTTTACAATTATGAAAAGAAACAATTATACGTCCGTGGCTAGTCTCTGTCTTTTCCAAACACATTATAGCCCCTCACTTATGCCATCCTGAAACGTTCGTTTTCCTCGATAAATTCGGCAGTCATAAACACGGTTATTGCAGATGAATTTCCAGAAACAGCTTTTACAAATCCGATATTATCCATTGTCGGTTTACCATTTAATATTCCCGATGACGTAATGTCCAATCACAGTTGTTTTGCTTACCCGTACAGTAACTCAAATAAAAAAGGATGCTACTTGAATATTGGAAAGTGGGTTAATAAAGCAAGTATTTCATTTTAATAGGTGTTAATTTTACCAGTGAAGTAATATTAGAGTTTTCAAATGGAAAAATATAAATTAACAAAATAATAAACTCGAGCACGCCTCTGACTTAATTCAATGAAACTATTTACTGGATAATTTAAATTTAAAAATATGACAAGAATTCTTTCGTCACTAATTTTAACAATAGCGTCAATGCGAGTGTAGCCAAAGTCCACAGTTCATAAGTCCTAGAGTCCTTAAGTGCTATATCCAACATTACACATATGCATGTTTTTAATAAATTTGAATGCCAATGCCACGAACGATCTGACAAAAAAAACCAACGTAAAAGATTATTTTTCCACAAATTAAAAAATGTTCCAAGTTATTATTCTCACAACCATAAACACTATCTGTAGGATTAATTCCAAATTAAGTCTAGTCATAGTCAAGGTTACTTCAAATTTACAATAAGTTTACTAGAAGCTATTACCGTGACACATGCAATTTCGTGCTTGTTCACACTTAGAAAAGTGACTCATAAATATTACGACTGCGGTATATAATGTAAACATCACATGATAGCACCTACCAAGTATTAATTTCACTGGTTCAATTGAGATGTATGATTTCGCAGCCTACTGTTGCGAATTACAGCGTTTTATAAGTATTCATTAACATAGGACATGGGGCAAACATGGAAGCGTTAACACATAAGAATAAAAGAACATCCACCTGAAAAATCGTCTACTTATTGTTTGGCTTTATGAACGATTGGAAATTGCTATTGAAAATAGAAATCATTTCAGTCATGGTTTGGCAATGATTATTAGAACCAAATAACCAAGGGCTAGAAAAAACAAGAAAAATTAACTTTATTTTTTCACTCATGTGTAAATTAAGTTATGTTTAACTATACCCTTCCTATGAGTCACTGGTAGTGGTGTGTAACAACAACAACAATATAATCATATTACATGACGAACCTATTATACCTGTAAGGTGATATTCAAATAATTGTATATCGAGTTCACTGACACAGTATAAAACTGGTTCAAATATTTGCAAGAAAAATGTTGCGTTTACGTTGGGATCCAGTCTCGGTAATCTATATGCCCAAACCAAATGTGCCGAGTTTTAACGGTGTAGTATTACAATTCGTGTTACTATTTACTTTCTAACTAACGACTTAATGCCTGTTTTATTTTTATTGCATACTTACAACATCAAAACATGTCTCCTAGTACATGTGTCATTTGCATTACGTAATAAATTAATGTAGTTGTATAACAAGTGGCCCAAAAAAGGTTATTTTCGTGATATTTTTTGTTTATAATTTTACAAGAGTAAAACACTGTACGACTAGGGATGGTTCTTATTTTAAACAAATTATTTTTACGGCGCTGCTTTGACCGGAAACAAAGTGAAGGAAGTCTCCAAAAAATCATGAAAAAATTCATGGAACTTCTAAACCCCGTTTTTGGGGAAGTTTGGGTCGATTCCCGACATTTTTCGAATTCTGCTTATTGCAAAACGTTTCTCTTTTATTTTTAAACTTTGCAGTTAAACAAGCTAACCGTTATAGTATAGTAATAGCTGTCCTTTGGAAATTTAGTCAGTCAACACGATGGCGTCTTAAGTATGCATTTTTAAATACAAAAAACATAAAAGAATTATTATTTATATTAGTTATTTTTGAAAATTTTACACCTCTTTTCTATGGGGTTAAATGTGGCCATGTTCATAGTCACTGTCGTGGGCCATAAATAATAAGACAACTTTTTTCTAGTGTAAATCTATCTTTATTTCAATATGTGATGAGTAGCCAAAATAAAGCAGATGTTATGGCTATTTTATTACCTATTTTAAAATGGATATGGTAAGGTTTATTGCTATAGTAGAACATGGATAGTCAACGAGACTATCGTTATAACATTAACAAAAATTCGGTATTTAACATTTAAAAAAAGTAGAGAATAAATGGTCCAATTAATTTAAAAAAAAATGAAAAACCTAACTATTAAATATATAAAGCGAAAAGCCAGATTTTTTGAAAAATATAAGAAAACCCGTGGGGACAATATCTTACAAGAATTTCGAAGACTTCGATCAGTAATAAAAGAACAAATAACTTGTGCATATAATAATTATATTGAGAATATTCAATCATCAATCTCTCATGACCCGCAGTTATTCTGGTCATATTTTCATTCAAAAAGAGAAACTTCTAGAATTCCTGGTAAAATGACATATAGGAATAGAATTTACGATAAACCACAAGATATTGTGAATGTCTTTGGCGAGTTTTTTAAAAGCGTTTATTCGTTACCTATGGATGATGAAGTAAGTGTTAATCAAATTTGTGATTTTTATGAGAACATTAATTTTGAAATTATATCTGAAAATGAAGTCATAAATGCCATAAGAAAATTAAAAAATGAGATGACCTCAGGTCCTGACAATATACCATCCTTTATTGTTAAGGATTGTGCTAGTGTTTTTGCTGGACCTTTGTGCATACTATTTAATCTCGCTTTGAAACAAAAGCTATTTCCTAGCTGCTGGAAGAAGGCCAAAGAACGGTGATAGAGCAGCTATTGATAATTACAGGGCTATTTCCATTCTTTCAAATTTTTCTAATGCCTTTGAAATTATCTTGTATGAACGTATTTACTTGTCTGTTCGTAATCAGATATCAACTTACCAGCATGGATTTATGAGTAACAGATCAACTGTTACAAATTTAGCTGTTTTTAACCAATATGTGTCAAATGTATTGGATGCGAGGGGACAAGTAGATGTCATATATACAGACTTTTCAAAGGCTTTTGATAGAATAGACCACCGCGTTTTGCTTAAAAAACTGACAAAATTTGGCTTTCATGCCCAAGCCGTAGAATTTCTTTTTTATGTAAGAGACAGCAATATGTTACTTACAATGGTTTCAATTCACGTCAATATTATTTTACCTCTGGTGTCCCTCAAGGGTCTAACCTTGGCCCTCTCTATTTATTAATGACTTAGATGATGTTATGTTATTGACTGTTCTAAACTCTTCTATGCTGATGATTTAAAAACATATTCAGTAATAACTTGCATTGATGACTGTAAAAAGTTTGATTGCAAGCTCTTTTTCAATGATCATATAACTTTAATAGTATCTGATGCTATGAGGTTTTATGGATTCATTGTAAGGAATTGTAAAGCCTTTACTGACATTGATGCCTTAAAGGTTTTATATTTTACTTATGTCCGATCAAGGCCTGAATATGGTGCTTTAATCTGGTATCCATATTATGCCTGTCAAAAGCCGAAAATCGAACGGGTTCAAAGAAGATTTTTGAAATATCTAACATTTAAAATGAATGGTATTTATCCCGAAAGAGGAATAAGTTATAACCACTTATCTGATAGATTTAATATTATCAGCCTAGATCTAAGGAGAACTTGTATGTCATTAATATTTTTGTTTAAGTTGTTAAATAATATGATTGACTGTCCTGACTTACTTCATTATATTAATTTTCAAGTGCCTAGGTCTAACAAGACAGAGTCTATAACATTTAGATGTAAAATAACTCCTATACACGTTATATGTCAAAATTTTAACAGTTTAGGCAATTTATGTGACATTAACCATTGTTCAGTCAATAAATTAGTAGAAGTGGCTATTGAACATCTTGATGATAGAAATCTGCATGATACTCAGTAATCTTTAAATTGTAATATTACAAACTGCAACTATTTGAATACAATGGAATGTTCATCTATATACTTTTATAGTGCTCTTAGTGTTATTCACATTGTCCTGTAAATGGGTGTTCTAATTCTTGGGCATTCTGTGATCTCACATTTCGGTTTTGGATATTTTTTACGAGGAGTCCCCATACTTCTTCCACAGGATTAAGGTCTGGACTATGACTGGGTCAGTTAAGAACATTAATGTTGTTGTTTCGAAACCAGTTAGACGGTATGAGCAGTATGAACGGAACAATTATTTTGTTGACATAATTGTGACACAGAAGGAAGCATAGTATTATTTAAAATCCTAGTAAACGTTTCACTAGTAAATCGTTCCTCACTATGCCACGAAACACCACGTGCCGATATCCAGGCCCAAGTATTAACGAAATATCTGACAGTTTTGTCACTGTTGAACATATTGTCATGATATTCATAAATGATCAATGATTATCCATTACATTACTATAAAACATAGCTTGATGTACTTTAAGCATTGACTACAGCAGCTGTTTTGATTCGATCTTAAGGTGGCCGTTCCCTAGAAAGAGACATCCTAGGGAAATATTTATTATTTTTGCTCATAACTTTCTTTCTTAGTATGTGTATTTAAAAAACCATAAGAGTACCTAAGTAGAACCATAACAAGGCTGTTACTAGGAATTTTTGCTCAATAATTTCAGTGGTTTGCAAAATAGCTAGATTTAAAACTACAAAATAGGAAGATTAATATAATTTTTAAATTTAAATCTAGCTATTTTGCAAACCACTAAAATTATTGAGTGAAAATTCATAGTAATAGTCTTGTTATGGTTCTACTTAGGTACTCTTATAGTTTTTTTAATATACGCACTAAGAAAAAAGAGTTACGGCCAAAAATAATAAATATTTCCCTATCGGAAGTCTCTTTCTAGGGAATGGCCATCTTAAATAAATCAAGAAATGTAAATTAGTTGCGGGTTTGTAAGTGGTAGTTAAAGTGAATGTGAATTGCAAGAAAAGAGAAAATTTAAGAAAAAAAAAGACGTCGTGAAAAAAAGAGGGAACAATAATAAATGAAGATTGGTTTTTGATTGACAGACAGAGATTTGTGAGAAGGTGAAATAAAAATAATAAGTAGAGTTAATAAAGTCGGAGAATAGTAAAACTGAACAGAAACGAAAAAGAAGGTGAAATAAAAATAGTACGGAGAATTAATAGATTTGGAGAATAATAAAAATGAGAAACAAAAAAGAAGGTCAATAAAGAATTTTTATGTTAATGGAGACAAAAAGAATAATAAGAGTCAATAAATATAAGGAAATCATATTGAAATAAAAGTTGAAGAACAATATTGAAGATTGAACGAAGAAGGATAGTTGAAGTATAGATGGTGATGGTACATAGTAACATAGAAATTGAAAGGACGTGCGCGCGAAGAGAAAAAGAAGATACAGGAAGGCAGGATTAGACAATATATAAAGTGAAAAGTGAAATAAGGTATCGATTTTGAAATTTTGACTGTTATATATTTATGTACTGACATTTATTTCATTTTTGTAATAAGATATAAGGTAGTTAGAATAGGGAATTAGGTTTTTGTTTACTGATTTCGAAAAACTGTTCTAATTTAACTGAATAATAAAGCCTTGAAAGGGAAGCAGATTAGATTTCCGAAACGTCAGAGAAATATTTAATTTCAAGTTCTTATACTGATTTGGGTTATTTGTTTAAAAAAAGCAACCTCTAACTGATCCTTTGACGTAAAAGTCACAGGTGTAGAAGTTATTTCCCAGTAATATTCTGGTTAATTGTGATATTTTGTAGATTCCCTGAGCACCGCACAGTAGGTCAAAATTCTTAAAAGCTGGCCAAAATTACAAATTAGCAACTTCTCAGAAGGTTCCCAAACAAGTCTTACCACGAAAGAGACATCTCCAGAGCATACGATACAAAGGGTTTTATGATGGTAGGTAGGCAAATTTGCTCTGTACAGGAGTTCGGCAGTTCTTATCGTGTTATCGGTGTGTCTACAGTTCACTGCTTTAAGACAAGTTAACTTTCGCTGTGTCGTCACTGTATTTGAAAGACGTTATCAAAAAATTTAGGATGGAACATCTTCCTCTGGGAAAGTACAACACAGTATTACATATTTTTTAAATATCCTATCACTTTTAATTTGTCAAGCGTGCATTAAAAGTACTTAATGCCGACGCTTTTAATATTTACGAGAAATGAAAGTTTCTGTTGAGCTACAAATCGAAACCCTCTATACCCCCTTGTGTTTTTGACATCAATTGATCAGCCATGGAAGCTAGTATCTACACACAAAGAAATGGCTTTTAATACGTGCTATTCCGGGAGCTTCACTTTTTTCTTATACAGCATTGACCATTTAAAAAAATCAGATATGTTACGATTTTGTGGCTTATAGGTTTAAGTAGTGAGTAAAACATATATTTTAAAACAGGACATTTGCAATTAGGTGTAGTTATGCAATTAAATAATAATAATAACATTAAAGTAATAATAATAATAATAATAATACTCTTAAACAATTGTTTTATTATTTCCAGCAAAATAAGAAGCAGAGGTATTATTATAATAATTTTAGTAATTAATTGTTTTTTTACAGAAAATAAATGCATCAGAACCAGAATGGAGCTATTCCAAATTTAGCATGAAAAAACTGGAACCGTAAACTAAATTCATAATCAACACGTGCAAACAGTAGTTTTGAGTAATTTTGAAGGCAACGAGTGTACTGAAGCCGATGTCAAGTTAATTAAAAAAGATTTAAACAGATTTTTCAGCAAACTTGGTAAACGTTGGAAAGATGCTAAACGAAATAAATAATACTTTTTGAAAAAGAACAAGACGTGGTTAGACTAAACAATTAGTTTGAAAGTGTCTACCACAACTTCTCATGGCGATATTGATTGGACAGTAGTTAGGTACACAAGTATGTATTTTTGATAGGTCTTACTTTATTTATTATATCTGTTCAAAAATCTATAATACACTTATCTTTTGAATGCCTATTGTCTCTTTTTATTCCACAATGTTAACAATATGTAATTTTTCGAATCTTTTTCTAAAAACATTGATAAAACAATTTTTTGAACTCTTACATATCACTCCCAAGTATTTAAAAATATTTATCTCATAAATACCTAAGTGCAATCAACACGTGTGCCAAGTTCGAAAAAAATCGTGAAATATTTATATTTTCAGCCCTTATAACTAATCCCTAGGGGTTAATTTTTTTCATTATTTTTCTCATAGAAATTTAGGTACCGAAAATACGTAAACTGAGTTTCAAAAATATCGAAGGTTGTTTATATTTTCAACCCCTATATCTCACTCCCAGAGGGTTTTAATTTTACTTCCCTCGCATACCGAAGGCAAGTATTGTATTCGAGAAAAAATCACCCTCCGAGATTTTTTCGGATTTTGACGTTTCAGAACACGTAGATTACGAAAATATAGATTTTTCAATTCCATCAGTCTGTCTGTCTGTCTCTGTCTGTCCGTCTGTTGGTGCATTAACTAAAAAAAGTACTTGACGGAGAACAGTCAAATTTGGTAGTTGACGCTATTGTCAGCGAAGAAATGGTTAAACTTTCACTGGAAAATATACAGGGTGGACCGTCTAAAGGGAATAAATAATGAAAAAATTTTTTTTTGCTCAAATTTAAAATTTGCACGTTTCATGACACCTATTTCAGAAAAGAAAAATTTTGAAAAATTTTTTACAACTAAAATAGATGGAAATTTTTTTTCTTTGCTCAAATTTAAAATTATCACGTTTCATGGCATTCTAAACCTTAAAAAAATAATAATAATAATTTGTAATATTTTTTAACTACTACCTACATTTTTGAAAAATTAAAAAAAAAATGAAATTTTTTAACTACCACTAACTATACTTCCACTCCACTACGTGAATGTGGAATTGAAAATGTGACAGATGGCAATAATATTTGGCATATGCACCTATTATACTTTTATTGAAAAATTTACAGGGTGGTCATCCCAAGAAATAATTCAGTCATGGTGGACATTTATAAAGGTATTTGCGCAAGCCTCCATATTTGGCACCTGTTATTTAGTATAGAACTTTTGCTGTTGGATGAGCACTCTGTATATTTTTTTGACCAAAACTTATCAGGTTTTCTTTGTAATAATAGTGTTAACTATATTCCGATTATTATTTGCAATGTCATTTCGTAATTATTAATTCTTTAGAGTGACCGCCATGCACAAATAAAGAGGGAAGTTCTGTGTAAACACCTTTATCGTTTTTTTTACTATTTTTCTCTTAAAGACCTATACACCATTTGCAGAGTTTCAGAATTTTGGCCAGAAATTTTGGATTCTGGCTCACTGTGCACCGGTTAAAAAGAAAAAAATACATGTGGCAGGAAGTCCCAAAGAATTAGAAAAAATTAAGATAATGCCACAAATAACATTTAGACAATATTTGTCCTATTAATTATTTATTATCCACCACAGTACCAGAAACACTATGACAGAATATGAAAAGCTATTCAAATAGAATTACTCATCCTTTGTATGTAATCTATAAATCAATCAATTTTTGTTTGATTTACAATCAAAGCAGAAAATATTCCTATAGTACTTAACACACAGCTGCAAAAATTAATTGACATTTCGCCAAAACTGAAAATGTATCAATAATCTCCTATCTTGTATTTTCTCTGATAACCGTAATCTGGTCACGCCACAATAAGTTTAGCTAAAGATCTGAGAGCACAACATTGGTTAATTAATAAAAGATTATGTAAAACTCACGTAGGAAATATTTGTTCGGCCATATAGAAACTAATATCGAACTTAATATTGTCATTATATCGAATTAACGTCTATAGGTATGAAGTCGGGTGGATATTACACCAGACCTAGGCAGGATCGCCGGAGTGAAGTAACAATGAGTGAACGAGGTTAGTACTTAGATGGGTGACCTGACCATCGGGAAACACCGCGTGTCGAAGCCGTTGCTGTGTAAATGTGGGGCAGTGGATCGCACACCAGTCTGCAATAGAACTGTATGAATTCTAATAAATGACCGACACGGTGTAGATAAATATAAGTAAAAAAAACTTGTCAAAACCAGTGGCGGCTCGTCAGGGGAGGCAGGGGAGGCTGAGCCTCCCCTTCGAAGAACCACGATATCTTCAAAAGTAATATCTTAAGAAATTTCTATTAGGTATATCTCAATTTTCAATATTTTTTATTGTTTATTATCCATTAATTAATTTTCAGTTTATATATAACATTTTTGCATTTCCTTTCCACAAACATACCTATAATGTTACAGTCCGGATAGTCTTTGTATGCATATTTCCCGGTCGGCCGGTCTTTTACTGAATGAACACTGCGGTTCGCTGGAGGCTAATACGAAATAGCTTCCAACTTTACCGCATTTACTTATAACATGAATGACCTTGAATTTCTTCGCGCTGTGTAAAATAGCAACACCGGAATAGCCAAGTATGAGGCTAGCCTCCAGTTCTCAGTTCTTTATAGCGCATGTGCACAGGTCATTCAAGAGTCAGGTGATTCACAAAGAAAACGAACTGACGTCTGACAGTTGCGTTTAGCCGGTTATAAGAACAACTTGACGTATAAATACATAAAACATTTGATAGGCGGGCTAGAAATAAGTGCTCTAGGTGAAAATATTCCCAACAACATGTCTTGTTGTCTAGACGTGGTGGATTATTTGTTATTAAATGGATTTACTACTCTTATTTATGACGAAAAGGTAAGAATTAAAAGAAATGCCAGGCCTACACCAGCAATGCTTTCGTTAGTTTTTAAAAGTGGTAAACAAAACAGAGGGTTTTGTGATAACAATTATAAAAAAGTCGAGTGGTTAACGGCATCAACAGTTAGAAACAAATTATATTGTTGGAGATGTTTATTATTTACTAATGATCAATCCTCAATTTGGGGCAGGGCCGGGTTTAATAATTTGCAAAATTTGTCGCGAGGTTTAGAAAGGCGCGAAAAATCCCAGGAGCACATTTCATCTTGCATTAAATTCGAAATGTTTGGGTAAACAAAATATTGTAAATTTCTTGGATTCTGCACATAAGAGAGAAATAGAAAATGTTAACGAAACGGTCCGTGAGAATAGGGAAATATTAAAGAGGTTAATAGATGCCGTTATATAGTTATCTTCACAAGAAAATTCTTTCCGAGGACGTGACGAAAAACGAGAATCGTGCAATAAAGGAAATTTCAAAGAGCTGGTAGATTTTTTAAAAACTTATGACCCAAAATTAGATAACTTTTTGAATAACGCCACTATTTTTTGAGACAATTCCAGTAAGCTTCTGTAGAATGATCATTTTCAGCACTTAAACGCATAAAAACATTTTTACTAGAAACAAAATGAGTCAAGACCGCCTTTCAAATGTATCGCTTATTTCAATAGAAAAACGTTTTTTGTCAGAATTGAGGAAACGCGATTCATTTTATGATGAAATAATCAACCATTTTGCTAGTTCCAAAAACCGCAGGTTACCACTCATTTATAAAAATATTCAGGCTTTAAAGCAGAGATTAATATAGGTAGTTGTTATTTTAGAAAAAATATTTATTTGTGTTATTTATTTTTTAGGAAATATTTTTTATAATTCTCCATAATATAGAGTTCCGCGGTTATATTTTTTTTTATATAACTTCTTTCTCAAAACTATTTTAATTTCTATTAAAACTTATAATTTTACACGCCTGGCAGTGATAATGAATACAATTTTTTGTTTGTAGAAAAACACTTTAATTTTTTTACCAAAACTATTTTTATTTTTATTAAAAGTTATATAATTTAATTACAAGTGGGATAGTAGGACTCCTTTGGATACCGATACTCGAGTCGCAGGAACGAGAATTTCATGAGCATGATTTTTTCATCTCATCATATTTTCTATTTCCTTTTCATTCTATTCTTTTATTAGTTCTATTCTCTCAAGTCATGAATTGGTATCCTGGCGAACAACCCACGGCAAAAAAATGTAACGCGCCGTTGTAATACCTCAGGGGTGGTGGGGAAATGTACAAATTGTAGTCATATCGCACATCAGTTGTCTTTCAGAATATCAAGCCTCCTCTGCAGACAATATCACGAGCCGCCACTGGTCAAAACAAGCTTTTCTTAAAGTGTACTAAAACGCAGAAATATTTTGTGATTTGATTATAGTGGCCGGGCTTATGTCATTTCGTGGGCTTGGAATGATTACAGCAAGCGACAAATTTCATCTGATAGGTGATCTAATACACAGGGTTATTCACGGAAAGAGGGTATCAGGCGTTTCTTGGGATTTGGTCAGTTCAGTAATTTAAAAATTGGTCCTAGGGGGTTTTTGGATATGGCGGATATAACGAACATATTTTCATGCATGTGGTACTTCCGATTACACCGGATGTAGCACCTAACTTTGTTATTTTAAATGGAACACCCTATATTTTATTTCATGCTTGAATTCCTCATAAAATTTTAGGTTGGGTTTATGTACCATAGTATAGGTACTCTTAAACCTGTCAGTTTTCGAGAGACTTAATACTTTTGGAGATTATTTACGGTTCCTATCCTTCCGAAATAAAAATCGATATCTTCTATCATGTAGCCGATTTAGATACTTTCTTTTCAAACTCATACAAATAACCTATGATTTAACTAAAAATTGTCTTATATTTTGATAGTGTCATAGAGGGTATTTTATTTTCACAGTTGAACATTGCTTTTGTACAAACGTCCAAAAGTAAATTTGTGCAAATGGAGCTCTCTGTATATTTTCATAGAATTCACAATGCAACAGTTGTTATTTATATTCAATGCGTTCATGTGTCGTTAGCATAAGGGTTATCCCACAGAACCGCACTTAAAAATTTTGTGCACAATGACATTAGAAAATAATTATTGCCTTTGATAGATAAATAGTTGTTTGGTACAGTGATAAATTAAAAAATGTTACTCTAGCTTGCGTGTTTCATACGAAAGCGTAGAAAGGCCACGCTATTCGATGTTTTTTTCTAACTCGGAATTCACAACTGTATCTCGGAATTCACAACTGTAAGTCGGAATTGACAATTGTAACTCGGAATTCACAATTGTAAGCCGGAATTCACAACTGTACCTGGGAATTAACAATTTTAACTTGGAATTCACAATTGTAAGTCGGAATTCATAATTGTATCTCGGAATTCATAATTGTTAAGTTAGAATTCAACAATAGGGTGTGTGCACTATATAACAATTCACTTCAAATGATGCATTAATATCAAGTAATACATAAATATGAAAGCCTAAACACATTCATATTAATCATATCATGAGATTAAAATAAATATTTAATAAACAAATCGACCTAAAATTCAAATATTTGAATGATTTCGAAAATATCATGTGACGTCATACATCTTATGTGTGAAGTTAGCAACGCTTTGCTGGGGCAACGCGTCGCTAACTTCACACACATTGATATAGAAGATGACGTCACGTGGCGTTAACGGGAGACAACGGAAATAAGCTTTGAGCCAATGTTAAAAGCAATATGTCAGATATTATTAATGTCATTAATATAAGTTAGAAATATGAATGGAGTAGCAAATAAGTGGCGTTTTGTGCCAACATGCAGAAATACTTTTGTAAATGCTCCAAATAATAACTTTATCACGAATAATGAAATAATTTGAAGCAGAGAATCGCAATGTTCCCAAATCGAAATGGGAATTTTATTGTTGTGAAGATCATTTTAATGTAAGTACAATTTATTTGTTATTATCATGGTAGAAACTAATCGACAATAGCTAAATGACTCATTAGCCGTAATATTGTAAATAGATCATACTAGATATATACTTCCCTTAGAATTATGCTTGTAATGGTATGATATGTATTTTGAATTGAAACTAATAATCTAATTACTTAGCTATATTTAACCCTATGAACTCCCACCTATGTTATATATTATTACAAGATATAAATATACTTCTTTATTATTTTCAGCTTGAGGAAGACATGAAAAATTACCAACCAGAAACAAAAAGAGATGCGTCTGCACCAGAACAATCTCTCCCTTTAAAGCAGAAAGAGAACAGTTAGTTTAGTAGGCTTTAATGCAGGACACGAATTCTATTATATTAGAAGATGTATTACCCGTTACAGATTGTCATCAATCCAAAGGCACTGAGCAGGTCAGATTAAACGAACATGTGATGAAACATGTTTATCAACAAGATGATATTCAAATTGTGCTGGCTAAAAATATGGAAACGATATATAATGAACAGGAATATTTATCACCAGTTATAAATTTTGATCAACCCAGTACGAGCACTGATCAGGTCAGATTAGATGCAGACAAACATGTGTTAGAACAATTTTATCAACAAGACATAGGTCAAATTATACAGACTAAAAGTGTGGGGGTGCAGGCCAAACCATTCTTTCGTAGTAAATATGTGACATGTAAAATTAAAAGTGATGTGAGATACAGAGCTTCCTCAACAGGAAAATGTTTCGTATCCAATGATGTTGTTAACTTCACCAATAAATAATAAATAATATTAGTCCAAATGAAAAGTTTTTATTCAGTCAAGTTCAGTTCAGTGACATCATCAAACTCAAAACTTATTTCCATTGCCAAGTTAAATTGAAAGGGTGAAGTTGGTAATGCGTTGCTGGCAACGCGTCGCTAACTTCACTTAAGTCGAAGAACGTGTTTTTGACAGATTGTAGATTGACATATATGATGAGTGACGTCACATATGTATAGGATATAGGTTTGCCCTTTTTGGTGGCGAATATTTAATTCAAAACTAAATTTCTATTAAAATTACTTAAAAGGGTCTTTTTTGCCGAAACATTGTTTCAGCTATACTAAATACCAGGAGTACTTTATAATTTTCGATTAAAAAAAAATAGTGCACACACCCTATTGTAACCAAATACTAAAGTTAAGGGTATCATTCCTAATATAAACGTGTTTTCCGCAGTAGTTAGGAGAGATGTAGTGATTAATTGATGAACTGGATGCTTTTATTGCATTTTACTTTAACTTGGGTCTTCAACACTTAGAAATACTTTCCTGCTTATCGGATACAGTCCTCTCCCTAGTTATATTGCTCTTATTCCCGCTGTTTGTACAGCGGACGGGGGCGGTTTAAGGGCCGGGCAACCCGAGCAACTTCCCGGGGCGCCGGTTCGGAGGGGCGCCAAATTGTTACAATTTTTTCTTGATTTCCCATTTTTAATTTAATAAGAGTTTTTGTTGGAAAATAATATCAAATAATATCAATATCTATGTTCGTTAAAATAGAAATAATGCAGAACAATCGAATAACATTAAAACCGCCTAAATAATGCAAAAATGTAATACAAAAATTTTGTTTAGCCATGAGACACCTCACTACTCATACCTCAGGCGTCCCGTTTATTATTGAATGACTATTGAGTCGATCATTAGAGAATTTACACAAACGAAGACCGGCAACGTGTACTTTTCATTTAGAAATAGTTCAAAAACTTTTTTTTAAAAAACTGACCTAGGTCAAAAATTTGAATGTTGTCATAGGAGAAATTTGAGAACCGCTGCTTTTGTGGATCAATGGACGTATAGTTCGGAATCATAGGAGTTTGTTACCTACTTTTAAAATACGCGAACATAATCAAGTTTATACCAACATTCCAGCAGTTCTCAAACAATATTACTAAACATTTTCGGTTTAAAAAAAAATTCTCCTAAACTCTGGGCTTTAGACCCCATGTTATACAAGATTTTTTGTTTGTCCAGTCGTTCCCCACCACCAGCTTTTTTTAATGATATGAAACTAATTGCCTGTATAAAGAATAAAAAAATTTGCAGTACAATACTGACAGCCCCCCACTAAAACTACCCCTTAAGCAGAAGAGAGGGTTTGACTGATACTATGTAAACTAATGTCCAGATGGGTTATTTCTAAATTTAAAATATGAATTTTATACTTTAAGACGGTCGCAAATATTGGAGAAAAACTGATATTTATTATTTCTCTTTGAAGGGATATAAGTTCCTTCCTATTCATTTATAGTACTTTTATTTTTGAATGTACCATCAGCCACATCAATACCGGCAGACAAATTTGGACCACTAACTCGTAAATTCATAATCCAACATGTAATTGCAAATTCCGAGATACAGTTGTGAATTTCGACTTGCAATTGTGAATTCTGAGTTAGAAAAAAAATACTGAATAGCGTGGCCTTTCTACGCTTTCGTAGTTTCAAGATAGGAATAAGTTCTTACATATTTGTGGAGCATTGACGAATTCGATATTCCATGATACACTGACAATATTAAGTTCGACTCTGCCGTGGATAGGGTTTACATACCTACTGTAAACGGTTACATCCTAAAATAATTTTGGTATTAGAGAGTCGGGTAACTGTATTAAAATAATTTGAAATTATGATTCAACAGGTGTGTTTTCGTTAATGTCTTATTTTAATCATGCCAGAACATATTTTATATGTGAGTATAACACCAAAATACTTCTCCACCAAGTTCTAATACGCGATTCGCCAACCACTTGAGCATCATCGGGAGGTAATTCTAACTAACAAACTAATCATCTGATAAAAATGAATAACTCTCGTGATGATCTGTATAACATTGGACATCACCCTATATCTTACTGTACCCGAGTTAGTACATAACAACATTGGTAAACTAATCAAATATTACCATCTTAAACAAATGCTGACAAAGGTGTAAAGAAGTAGGCGAGCGTAATATTTATACATGAGTTATACAAACATTACAAACAACACTCATTCTAACTGTACGTCTCATATTAATATGCAAATATGCAGAGAAGTCTGACCAAATCAAGAGATAATTTGTTTTGTGGAGGTTTACTTATTATATATTATCTACCAAAGAACTTGTGTATTTGGGTTAATATCAAACCGATTTTCGATTTAAAAGTATCAATGGATTTGTAGTGAAAATTAGTATTTAACTACTGGGTGTCTAAAAAAGTTGACATAATTTCAAGTTAGTGATTTCGGAAATTTTGGTTTGTCGTAACTACTAAACCAATTCCAGAAATTTCACGTTTACATTTCTCTTACTGTTTTGATCCATTTCATTGATGGGCAACCAACCATTACAAAAATCTCTTGAATAATTTGAAACGCATCTATCCTCGTTTAATAAACTAATCGAGGATTCTTTAAGTTTTCTTTTAGTTCCGTTGCTCTATTTTTCCAAAATCTTTGCCGAGTCCCATTTAATCCTGTGATTATTATCCCACGCGTGTTCACAAATTTCGAATTTTTCAAATTCTCCCCTTCTAGCGTAATTTCTATGTCCACCAAGCCTTACGTTGAAAGGTCTAGATGATTCACCCACGTAATGTTTTCCGCACTCACACGGAACACTATAAATAAATTTTTTGAATTTTGAACAATTTTTATAGGTTTGGTTTTTGATAAAACCGATCTTAGCCCATCCTTAGAGACGAAGTAAGTAAAAATAATATAAATATAATTTAATGTCTCACGTGACTATGGAAATACATAAACAAAGAACTGTCATGGTTGACGGCCAAAAAGTTTTGAGAACGGAAGTAGATTCTCTTCCGAAACGTTAACTGCCTATAGCTTTCATTTTCATTTTTTAGTTTATAACATTGTTCTAGTTTATATATTTTTAGGTGTGAGACTTTTTGAAACAGTCAGGTATTCAAGAACCAACCTCTGTCTAATCCGTTTGGCGCAAAAGTTTTTTCACTAAAATTTTTTGATATTTTTCAGTGGCAAAATACCCAAGAAAAAGTACGAAAATCTGAATATGCCACAAACAAACAATTACGGACAATATCTAAATCAAGTAGTCCCCAAAAATTTTTATAACCACGCAGTCGTACTTAAAATCGTGTCTCCGGAATCCAAAAATATAAAATGTACAGGGTATTCCATTTAATATTTCAAAGTCGGGGTCATTTCCGGGGAAACAAGAACTGATGGAAAAGTGTCAAATTATGAAGAATGTTTATGTTTGTATATGGGGGGTCTAGTTACCAGTTTTCGTTTAAGGTCAAATGAGAGCGGTGTCGCGGTCGAGTGAGACTGTCGTATATGCAACGGCTGATAAATGTAATATGGGTTGCATATATCATAGGGGGTCAAGTTACCAGTTTTCATTTAAGGTCGAAATACAGCGGTGTCGCAATGGAGAGTGGATCGTAGCTGTTTCCTGATAAGGCGAAGCCGAGTCCTGAAAAAAAAGTTTATGATTTATGTATGGTGTTATCGTTTCCAATGTCCAGATGGTTGCAAGTATTGCGAAATCTGTGAATTTTATGTATATATTACTACTGCCTAATTTAAGACTGATATCTTGAAAACTCTGGAAGCTATAGCTTGTCTAATGATTCCGTTGACACTCGGTGTATACAGGGTGTCCTGCAATAACGTGCAATAAGTTTAACTACTAATTCCTTATAGAAAATGAAGGTGTGTTCTTCATATAATTTTTTTTTAAATAAGCCCTTCCTGTCGAGCTGTACCCCTTAAAGGGGTGTGCAAAAAACGGTTTTTAATTTTTATCCAAAAATAATTTATAAGCATCAGATGATCATATCGGTAGGTACATAACAGAACAGGGTGGTTTTAGGCATTACTAAACCTCTCGCAGTAAAATCGTTACTCTAAATTGTATTATTAATTTGGTTAATAAAATCCCTTATGATTATTATTATTATTATTATTGTTTTTTTTTCGGTTTACTCGTTTGTCGGACAGGGCTTCCGTGCTTTCCGACCGATACCACACGGTAGCCGAGCCGGCGATAATTACAGCCACTTTGAAAATGTATATATTTCAGCTTGTCGATTTATGCATTTTTACTTCAAAAACGCTATTAAGAACAATCTTATATATTATTATATGATGCCTACAAGCTAAATTCGAAAAATCTCTTTCTAAATTATTTTCTATTACAATACATGCACTATTTAAACGTGCAGTATTAACCGCTGTGGTATCAAAAATTAACGCTTTTGCAGAATCTTGGCGACCTCATTCAAAAAGTGATCCAGAAACATCAGATGCCTATTTTCTCATTGCAAGCGTAAGTTTATACAAACCAGGTATCGATATTGAATGTAGCTGACGGTATAATATTCGCTAGTTTTTCTCGTAAACCTTTGGAAGTGTGGAAAATTATTTTTACATGAAAAATGTTCCCCTTAACTAGATCTACAACTTTTGTTATGTATTGTTTTTTATAAAATAAAAATTATGGGAGATAATGAAATAAACTCGATTTTTATAAACATGGATGTTTATTTAATATTTAAGGGCCCGGGGGCTCCATTTCCCTTTATCCGATCGGACAGAAACTTTATTTGAATTCTTTTTTCATCAAATGGAACCAATCTGAGGAATGACGAGAAAATATTCCTGGATTGAACCTGCTGTTGGTTCCTTGTGAAACATTTTTTAATATTTACATTATATAGAAAATTCGTTTTAATGTTTCAATAAGTTTTATTCAAACTTTACACATGTTTCAGCTTTTAGGCCTTTGTATCCACTGTACTCTTGACAAGGGCCTAAAAAGCTGGAAAATGTGTGTAGAGTTTAAATGAAACGTATTGAAACATTGAAAAGCATATTTACTACATAATTAAAAGAAAAATTCCTACCTTCGAAAATAAGAACCACCCTAATTATTATATATAGCATGTCTCACAGGTTTGGAATGAACTTTACATATATTAAGTGGCACATGAGGGTGTAAAATAATAAACAATTTCCTTTACTTGCTCTGGTATCAGTTTCTTAACAAAGTTAAATTCAGCAAACATACCACCAAATAAATTTGACACTTCTAGCTCTCAAATTTAAAATTAGTCTTACTTGTTGAATCCAATAAGTTTAACGAGGAAATTCCTCTCGAATCACTGAGGAAGGAAGTGTTAAACAAATTTAATTTACCGAATTTCTAGCGTCAACTTTCACGCGTATCAAATTTGACGATACTTGAGCAAGCGGCATTTATATTTGTCTTGGCTCGAGAAAAGATTTAACCGATGCAACAAAGTCGAATTCAAGATTAGATTTCATAAAATAAATTAACAATGTAAAAAAAATTAAATATGCGTTTTTAAAATTCAACTAATACTGTTAGAAAGATGCACTAAGAAAAAGAAACTAATACTTACAATAATTATAATTATATTAATAAACATGCAACGGTAGCTCAGTGGTTTAGCGCGTCTAGCTTGCATACTGGCATACCTAGCGAAGCAGGTTCAATCCTTGCTCATCGTGAAATAATTTTAATTATAAAAATTATCCCCAAGATATGGTTCGGACTCCACTATAAACTGTAGGGCCTCGTTTCTCTTTATCTAACACAGTCATTCTGGATTTTCAACGAGTCACCGAGGTAGGTGACTTGAGAAGCGGTTAAGAAAACATTTAAAGAAAACATTTAAACATTTAAACAAGCGTGGCCAGACGAGTAAAAGTTTCTGTTATTCAAAGTATTTTGAACGCCAAACGCTTTTATGTTTTTAACATTATTATTATAAACATTATTATTTTCTTTTTAATGTGTTTTTAAACTGTTTCAGTTGGTTTCGAAAATCGTGTTTTTCAAGGTTTTCTTTGGCTTCAAATATTCTGTGTGTGTGTATGTGTATGTATGTTCAAATCTGGTGCTATTCTCAAACTTTTTTATGACCATGTATATAATATAATTAATTATAAACTAAGGAAAAAACTCTGTGAATCTTTAGTTTCATCTATTCCTAATTATGGTATTATTGTGATTTATTCAAGTCTCGTCATATTTTTGGAGTAATGAAATTTCAACACGTTTCACAGAAACGTTTGCAACTGGGACGGCATAATCTTGAAAATACCTATAAATAGCACCTGCTAATGATTGCTGATAGAGTTCTTACGACTTCAGTTAGGGATTATCTTAAGCAAAAACTTATAAGTCGAAGAAGTATCCATAACGTAAATATAAGATCTACTGATATTTTGACCATGCCACAACATAGTACTGCCGTTTTTCTACAAGCGTCTAGAGAGACCGAAATGCAAAAGCTTCGAGCATGCGCATTACCTTGTAAATGTGTAATAAATTCGTGCAAGTGGAGAAATTGAAATATTTCCTGCTATTTTGTAAATAAAGGCGGGGGGACACCCCCCGCACCCCCCATTTTCTTGTCTGCGACGCCAATACTGCCTGCGACGCTAATAATTATTAACAATTAGATATCAAAATAAAAACCTACTAACCTAACCTAAAGAAACCACACGAAAGAATGAAATGATTATATAAAAAGAAGGAAAACCTAAAGAAATCAGAAAAGAATTTGTAAAAAAATATATTAATCGTTACAGAATTAAAAAAAAAACTCAGCGGACGCATGAATTTGAACTCGGGACCCTTTGCACCATAAGCTTAAGGGTAACCTATGCGCTAAACACCTCGCTGAAAGCAAGCGCTAGAGCAAAGAAGAAATAGTCAAACTAATGATATCACGTGTTGAGCGTGTCGAAGCTTTCGCATTTCGGTCTCTCTAGACGCTTATCGTTTTTCTGTGCTCTTTCTCCTGCAACTCCATATCAAATTAAAATCTTCTTTAAAATTATTTGAAACATGTTTCCATAAATACATTTATAAGTGTAAAATTAAGAAATAGTTATTTAACCAATAGCGCACGTGATATGTGTCAAACTGTAAAATATATTTATTTATTTTCAGTCGCTTATTTGCATAATTTGTTTTGTGTATGTAATTCTGCGTCAATTAATTATTCTTAGTCACACTTTATAATTAGTATATTTGTTTTGTTACTTGGAAAGAATTCTATTAGTTTTATACAAATATCTACTTAGTACAAGTATCTTGTTCTCGGGTTTTTAATGGTAAGTGTACGTGGTGGAATAGCTATTGAGCTAAACTTCGTCCTTTAAATTAACAAATTTTATTATTATTATTATTATTTATCAAAATTTAGCAAATACTGATCGGAATTTTTTATTCATTATTCAGGATGTTAATTATGCTTTCGAAAAATTTTATGAAAAAATGTATATCGTTCTTGATAGAATTGTCCCTAAAACCGTAATTAAAGGCAAGAGTTACCCACCGTGGTATAACTCCAATATAATTAAAAGCCTTAAGCTAAAACATAGAGCGTGGTGTGATTACAAGAACCGTGAGGATCCTCTTGCACTCGATGAGTTTAAGTTATTAAAAACATATATCAAAGAGCAGATTGATATTGAATATAAAAAATATTGTCGCGACATTGAAATTAATATTAAACTCAATCCCAGTAAGTTCTGGCAGTTTATCGACAGTAAGATATCTAGTAATAATTTACCAACAACTGTGAAGATAAACATTATGTAGGCAACAAGGAAGTAGTTAATGGTTTCGCTGCATACTTTTGTAGTTCATATATTACCTCTAATCCATCAATAGAGGACCTTCCTGTTGACTCAGAAGCCGATTTTTTAACAATCGAACGGTTTACAAAACAAGAAGTTTTAAATTTCTTGAAAAAAATCAAGCCTAAATACACAATGGGCCCTGACAAAATTCCAGCCTTCATACTACATGATTGTGCTAGCGTGCTCACAACTCCTCTTACATTTTTATTTAATTTAGCCATTAAATCTAATATATTTCCTGATGAACCAAAATGTTCTAAAATAATTCCTGTATACAAAAAAGGCGAAATTCTGTTACACGAACCAACATTTTCTTATGCAAAGAACCGCATTACTGAATACCAGCACGGTTTCTTCAAGGGACGATCTACATCAACTAATCTCTTTTGTATAACTCAATATATATCTAATGCTATCGATACTAACTCACAGGTTGATGTAATTTACACAGACTTTACTAAAGCATTTGACAGACTAGATCACGGTATTTTATGTTCTAAATTTCAAAAATTTGGCTTCTCAAGAAACTTGTTGTTATTTTTCAAATCATATCTTGAAAGTAGACATCACCACGTTGAATATCGTGGACAACCATTTTCGGAATTCGTATCTATGTCCGGTGTACCCCAAGGCTCTGTTTTGGGCCCATTATTCTTCGACATTTTCATTAATGACATTGCAGAGGAATTGGGTGTCAATTGTCTTTTATACGCAGATGATATGTAATTATACAATAAAGTAAATGATGTGAGTGACTGTGTGGTATTACAAAGTAACCTTGATAAAATTAATGAATGGTGTAATTTAAACAAATTACAGTTGAGTATAAGAAAGTGTAATGTCCTAACTTTTACTAATAAATACCAATATGTAGAATTTAATTACCGTATAGAAGATTGTGCTTACACGTCCATCAACATTCCGCTACCTAGGCGTAACACTTGACACCAAACTATCATTTAATTGCCATATAAATACCATCACTAATGAAAGTTTCAGAACGCTGGGATTCATAATACGATGTTCTCGCGATTTTAACGACATTAACACACTGAAACTACTATATCAATCGTTTGTTCGATCCAAATTGGAATATGCGTCAATTATTTGGCCGCCCCATTATAACACACATATACAGAGTATAGAAAGAATTCAGAGGCATTTTTTAAAGACTTTGAGTCATAAGGAAGATGGTGTCTATCCTGCTATTGGTTTTCCTCAAACTGAACTGTTAAATAGATTCTCACTCTCGAGTCTGGAGACTCGTAGAACTATTTCACAGCAAATTTTTCTTTTTAAAATAATACATAATATAACTAATAGCGGCGCTATCTTAAACTTACTAAATTTTCGAACTCCTAGACCTGGTTCTAGGCATAACTCATTGTTCTATTTGCCGACTCCCCGAACTAACGTCCAGAAATTTTCGCCGCTATACAAAATGTGTGAGAATTATAATAATCTACAAGATCAGTTTGATATATTCCACTGCAATGTAGCTGAGATAAAAAGATTAACTGCATAATTTAAAATTTTTCGTTTTGTTTTATCTTTGTTTTTATTTGTTTACTTTGTATTCTACTCTCATAAGTTACATATTTGTAAATAAATAAATAAATAAATAAATAAATAAATAAACGTATGTAAAATTTCTAGTCGATACGACATCTGGAAGTGGGTGATAATTGAGTTGCAAGGTTTTCTTACATACAAAAGTACAGGTCAAGCTAATAAAAGGCGTGCTAAAAACTAAATTTCTATGTATTCTTACTAAAAGTTTCGTTATTTTTGCGGTCGTTGTTCTAATGAGTTATATCAAGGTAAATGATATGTTTGTTACATATTTCGACTTAAAAATACCTTGGTAAGATAAGAAAGTTACTTTATCGGCTTAAGTGGTAACATTATACTTTTACATAACAAGGTGCTTACTTTGAAACTGTGTTTATGAAACCAGAGCCGTATCAAAGAAATGCCGCAGAAGGTTAATAATTTCTTGCTGCGGATACAACACTATAATTAGTTAATTAGTTAGTTAATTACTTCTACATCCACGTAGTGGAATGGAAGTATAGTAATATCGTATTTTCATATTTTTAGTGAAAATTTTTTTGAAAATACTTATAGACGCGTGTATACGGGAATTGTTTGAAGCAACATGCGGCAGTAACAGATTTCTCGCTGTGGTTAGATGGAACATAGATCAAGGTCAAGGAAAAACATTCAAACGTAAACAAAAATGTTGTAAATCACAGTCGGCGGTTGCTTATACTTTTGGTTTTATAAATATTTATTACCGTAAAGCTAAACAAATATTTACAAATTTTGTAATAGGTATTAATTTTCTATTGTTTTTATACTATTAATATTACATTTCCTACAATTTTTATTGCTAGAAATGTAAGATTTAAAATAAAAGTCTAGCAAATGGTATTCGAGGAAGCTAATTAAAATACATCAATTTCAATGAAAAATTTGTACATGTTTCATTTGTAAAAATTGGTTTCGATATCAATACAAGGCATATTTTCCACTATTATAATGTAATATAAAATAAGTTGGATGTTCGATAAGGGGCATATTAATTTATCTCCTAGCATGACCAATGTGTAAATTTTTGAAATTATAATATTTAATTTTATGTCGTTCAGATCCTTATTTATATTTCCCTTCACATTACTATTTGACTCAGGGACCATTTATAAACCCAGATTACAAATATTAATAAATTGATTAAATTCATGAGCTCTAGCGGATGCGGAAATTTGGTAAACAAGTAAATTGTGTTAAATCATGCCATTTATGTATGCATGATATACTTCGTGCTATTATTGTCTTAGTTCCGTAAATAATAGGTAAGTATTGCAATTTATTAGTAATTTATTTTAAAAAATTCTATAAATACATATTAATCTGCATTTTACAACGGCTCTTTAAGATTTGATTGGGTACTTAAGATCACGAAAAGGCGATATTTATAAGTACATAGCAAATATGATATATACAGGGTGCTCTCCATATAGATAAAGGACATTCAGCTGATTCTATAACATTTACCATTTAAATATGTTTTATTTGTCTTACCTATGGCACATATCAAACCTACATAAAACAGTTTCGTAAAATATAAACTCGTCTCCAATTTAACAAACAAAATTCGCCACATGAATTGATTAAGGTATCCATTCCCTACAAAGAGACATCCGATAGGGAAATATTTATTATTTTTGTCCATAACTTTTTTTTCTTAGTACGTATATTTAAAAAAAACTATAATACTACCTAAGTAGAACCATAATAAGACTATGACTATGAATTTTCACTCGATAATTTCAGTGGTTTGCAAAACAGTTTAATTTAAAACTACGAACTAGGAAGATTAGCATAATTTTTAAATTTAAATCTAACTATTTTGCAAATCACTGAAATTATTAAGTGAAAATTCATAGCAATATGCTTGTTAAGGTTCTACTTAGGCAGTCATAGTTTTTTTTTAAATATACGTACTAAGAAAAAAAGTTATGGCCAAAAATAGTAAATATTTCCCTATCGGACGTCTCTTTTTGATAATTTTAGTGATATTTCTGTGCCACATGACCTTCATCCTTTTTCGATCGCACTGCATATAAAATTGTTTTGGAATCAGTTCGATGTGTATAATTTACAATTTATTTGGTTGTATTTTTTTATCAGCATAACATCATTAAATATGCTGTTACAACAAAGATTATAATCTATATTACTGTTTCCTGCCTATGAAACTTGTTTAACATCTAGCTTCCGTCAAACAATTTTCAATAATACCCGAAAGCAAATTTAAATTTAAACAGGAATGATTTTGGTTAGGCAATTTATAAAATGTAATAATTTTAACAGATTCTGGGCACTTGGTGGGAGAAATCAGCCTCAGCTGATACTCAAATTAGTATCAATATTGCCACCAGTATTTTCCTATTATAAACTCTGTTGGGAAAAAACAGTCATAAATCACGCAGAGAAAGATAAACCATGGGAGTACTTCTATTTCTTGTCACATTTGTGGAAATTGCACCGGAAAATTAATTATTAAATTCAACTTACTCAGTTAGAGAAAGTTAAGAATACATGTATTGCTAATTTTAGGTATAATATAGGTACAAATTGGGCATAGATATAGCTGAACTCTTGTCCCTGTTTACGACCGGAAATCGAAAAATCATCAGTTCCCACTACCCTGACTTTGTTCATTACATCTTTAGGAACATTTTACACTGTCTCACATAAAAATCAGGTGCTTCATTTCCTCGACTAATAAATTTTTGGCCTTTTGTTCATTTGAAATAACACATTACCGTCATAAATTAATACAGCAATCAGCATAGACAACATTTTCGAATGTAGCGCTATCTCACTTATTTTAAATAAAATAAATTATTGTATAATATGTTTGTATTCGATAACAGTGTCAAACTCAGCACCAAATCGTCGCTAATATCTGCACAAATGAAATAGACCTATTAAGAAAAATCCATTTTCTTGGTACCTACTTAAGGTTCAAAATTTTATTTTTATTTCAAACAAACGTCTCTTGTTTAATTTATCTAAATATTTCCATAATAATAATTACTAAAATTAATTTTATTAAACTGCGAAAAAAATCTAAACCCGGCTATGTTTGAATTTGTCGATGATAACTGGGACAGAGCGAAGAACCTATATGCCCGTGCAACAGATCATGGGAATCCGCTGGTCAGACATGCGACTCCGAGGCCGAAGCTCCAGATCCTGGATAATGGGTAAGTATAACTAACCCTTTATTTGTTTCAGCCCGATCTGCAGGCCACACCGCAAGGAGACAATGACCAAAAACATCCAATTACCCGATCCCAGGGGTACCAAGCAAACAACCAGTTCGGTACGCTTACCCTAGCCCGTGCCGACCTCTGACGCTAAGAAAGCGTCTCTGGCCGAACACCTTCCTGAGCTACACAATTCACACTTCCTTCCGACGAAATCTGAGCACATGATGCCAATGGGCACCCTGGGCTTCCCACTAGTCAACACCCCCAAATCCCTTTCAAACTCCGCGAGGGCTCGGAGCCGTTCCCTCTCACGACAGACGAAAGACGCCCCCGGGAGCCTATACATGCCAGCGAAGAAAGAAGACCAAGTCAGAAGAGCGCCAGAAGAAACGACCAAGCTGGCAGGGTCCAACGGCCAGGACCAGGGAAGGTTTGCTAACATCACCTCCTTACGAGGCCGGTCTAGGTCTACAGCGATGATTGTGGCAAAGAGCTCAAGCTCGACCCCTAATCATCCGAGACCGTCATCTTTAGTTAAGAATATTGGCGCGTCGATGACAACTGGTTACGAGAGAGATCGAGTGACGTCGCAGCAGCAGAGACAAGGACAGATTGGACGGAAGCTGGCTGGAATGTAGTAGTACGGATATTTCGACCAGACTTGATCTAAAAGCACATGCTTAAAAGCAATTACTAATAAGCGCCTTGACTTTGTTTTTATGGGGTTTGCTTTTATACTGAACTTTCAACTTTCAATTCCAAATAGACATTAGCTGTTATTTGTTTTATTTCAACGCGTAATTATAAGACAAATATCAATAATCATGTCATCTATAATCATATATATCTATTTATAATTAAGTAAATATACGTCTTAATATTGAAGAGGTATTACATAACAACAATATGTTTAAATTGGTATTAACTTTATACTAACAATTCAGTAGTTGCTGTAGTCTTCAAACAAAAAGAAATTAACTATTCCTCGATCTGATATAAAGTCGATATGAAATTATAAATGAATTAGTAAATAGTAGTGTAGACAAAAGGCGTAATTTAATTTTAATTGGCCGCATTACTTGGCCAACAACGAATGACAACGTGAGTTTAAATTTCTTTTATATTCTTTATTTATTAAGTAATAAATTATATAATATATAAACAAAGTGCCTTAGCAAGAAACTTAGTCAGGGTAATAATTTATCTCTATTATATATTATATTATATTAGTGAGCTGTACTTTTAGAAGTTTGTTCGAAATACCCATACTACAACATTTCTATCTGCTTCCATTCAATCTCTGGTGATCGGTTCTTGTCTCTGCCACTGCTATCTATCGGTCGATCTATGTCGTAACCAGTAATTATCAGCAAATTCAAACATCATAGTCGGGTTTAGGGGTTTCTCGTAATTTAATAAAATTCTTTATTAATATTATTATTATTAGTATTTTTATTATTATGGAAATTTCAGAAAAATTAAATAACAGACCTTTATTTCATATCAAGATAGATTTATTTTCTATGTTCTTTGTCCACAAAACAGGTACCAAGAATTTTTTTTCTCTTAATTAGGGACTGAGTATTTAATTTATGCAAATATGTTTATTTTGTAAAAATATTACTGACGGTTTGGGACTATGTTTGGCACCATTATCGAGTAGTGTATTAATTTATGACGTTAATGTGTTATTTTAGATGAACAAAGGGCCAAAAATGTATGTTTAATCATTTATTTGTACATCAACTTTAATTTTGGCACATATAATGACAAATGACATTTTAAATTAGTGAATTATTTAAAGAGTGAATTGAAAATTAGAATACAGTTCTAAAGAAAAATGTGATTTTTGTAATTATTTAGGTACGTCTCATCCAAGTATAAAAGTCGGTATTCACTGTGCTAATAAAAAACGGATAGAATACGATGTCTATAATAACAAAATATATGAAATACAATGTAGTGTTGTATAACAACATAAAATACCGAAGTGTTTTATTTTTCTGTATAATTTACATACATGTTAAAAGAAATAATAGTACGCCTATGACTGATTTTTCTCCCAATGATTTATTACTCTCTCTCTCTCTCTCTCTCTCTCGTTTCCAAACAGAGTATAGTAAATTTTATTCTTTTTCTATAACTTTTTGTTAATACCTCCAGATGCAATATTCATATTATAACAAAAATATTTAAAATTCTCATTGTTTATACCGGGGCAAAACTAAGAGTTCAAATCACATACAATCCTAAAAAGGAATTGTCTTAAATATCTGTTTTTGCTGAAACTTGTAAACATTACAAGAAGTATAGCTCTGTACTTAATCTAATATTTCAAATTGTATAAAAGTATGTATTTAGACATACAAATATAAGAAGTTTAATAGAACTTAGTAAAAATAAATAAAAAGAACAGTTCTGGTTCAGTTACCGAAAGTGTGATTAATTAAAACAGAACGTAAAATTTTTCAGGGTTATTGAAATAAACAGTTTCTTAAAATTTGGCAGTAAAACTAAAATCTGCAATTCCCTAAAAAGATGAAAAACATCGTGATGCGATAAAATTGAAAAGTGACGACTCATCATCCTTCGATTTTATCACTGATGAAGCAGGTCTTTATCAAGACGGTAAAATACTTGAGAGTCGTAGACTGCGGGAGTAGGCCGTGCGCGACATTGCTGTTTTGGCGCGCTATCACCCAATTTCAAGTGAATAATTTTCCAACAATTTATGTGATTAAATGAATTGTAACATGTTCGGTGAAGAATTTTAAGTATTAGAATATATCCAGTGAAAATTTTATCATTTTTGTATCATCTAGTTTGTTTATAAACGGCCATCTTGAAATGTGATAGTTTAATATGCAATTAAACATGATTGAAATCTACGAGAAAACAATCAGTTAAAAACAGAGATAGGATACGAATTAAGGAACGACTGAAACAATTTAGAATTTGCTTGACTTTGCGTGAGGAAGAGGGGTATGGCTAAGACCTATTATACTCTTCGTAAATACAAAAAGAGGAGTATATTGCATTCGATTGGCACATTTCTAAAACCGGTAATATTGCTCGTAGAGAAAAAAATTTCATATCACTGTGTCGGTGGTCGAATTCTGCATTTTATGTCATTTAATTTATTTTAGCAGCGTTGAATAGTAGGAATTATCGCTCGATGAGCCCAGTCGTACGAATCTCCCGGAGAATTCTCATTTTCTGCGCATTTCGGAGCGGCTCAAAACTATAAACGGTTTACGTAAGACAAAAATTTGTAAAAGCCTTTTTTGTAGAGAAAGAGGCGAGCTACAACTTTTGTTGACATTTTTTTTCTATTTTCATTATTTCATCCGCTAAGACAAAAAAATCGAAAATCAAAAATTTTCAAACCTTTTTCAATTTTTCCGGAACTTGGAAGTGCAAAGAATGCATCATTTCATTCTACAGGTTACTACCTACTTAAATCCCGGAGGTGATCCTTTTATTAGTTTTTGAGAGGTTTTTGCAAAATTTTGCCTTCAACACCTGTACTATTAGGACTTATTGTAAACATTTTACCTTGAAACTTGGTTTGATGGTTTATCTCCACAGGGGGTATATTCTTCTAAAGTTTCGTTAGAATATGTGCATTACTGTTCAAATTATCATCAATTGTTTCAAAATGGCCTCCCTAAGATATCTTTATGTTTTGTGACTTGGCATATTCCCCAAACAGTTTTGGACAAATCTAGTTTTCTTTGCAATATCATTGTGAATAATTCGTGCCTCTTTCTTTATTGAGATACGGGTTATACAACCAGTGATACTTAAGAAGAAACAGGATTCTGAACATTCTTTTGTTTAAACAAAAGCTTTCCACCACACGGATTAAATCCAAAACTTTTTACTACAATTCTTGGAATGTTTTCAACAAGTTCCAGCGAAAAAATTGCTATAGTAACACAATTTTTTTCTAGATTTACTTCCACTGCAACAAAAACCTTTACTTTGTGACAAAAATGTAGTACGGGTATGTCGAACAATTTGTATCTAAAAGTACAAATCAACAACATAATATAATATATAACAGAAAAAAGTTACTAATAAATACCCTTAAATGCTCTTATAGGATTTGCATTTTATAATAAGCTTTTACTACTCTATTTCATTTCCAACTAGGTGTTATTGCAATTTATGTTGCTATCTAAAAATATTAGCTAATAACTTGAACTTTGCCTCTTTAAAATTATAAAAATAAATAAGATCGGATGTTAGGTAAAGTATTTATTAACAAATCATACATCGACCCACCTTTCAAGTGCCTTTATCCACTTTCAAGCCACTTAGAATTATGATATAGATGTTATTTTTATTAATTCACAAGTGTCAACTCATGTGTTCCATTTTATCATAGGATGATTTCAATTTAATAATTAATTAAATTGATTTCTTTGAAAGTTGGATATCAGTTTACTTTGTAAAGGTAAAAGATAGCACTACTTCTTGAATATTTTATTAAGATTAGCATATTGATTGGACTTCGTTGATTTACAGCTGTGTAGTGACAATAAAGCAAATACTTATTTATTTTTCTACTTTTTACACATCACGTCTATAGTTGAGCCAGAATTTCCTTCAAGGTGATTTAATATATTAGTGTTTCGTTCTGCCAATTTTCGTACGGAACATTAGAAATGAACAATATTTAATCTGCTTAGGGCCGGTTTATCAATGCGAGGATAAGTGTTATCCTATAGTTAAATCACAGTTTAATGATACAGTAGGGTCACTTCCTCTACTGAGTGTAGCTGTTATGGAACTTCCTCCTCATTTTCTTCCTCTTCACGAAATTAACTCGCCTCATTGCGCAGAAATTATGATTGACCAAATATACCTGGCACACTCATGGAGATCCTTCTAGTCACGAGATGTACAGTGAACATTATATAGAATCTCTGGACTTGGTTGATCTGAAACACCTGGTAGGTGAGGTCCAATGTCCTTTATGATATACAGGACATTGCAATCTGAGCTGGAATCGATGACATCAGATTTGTTTAACAACATTTCTGGCTGGCACATATTTCATACACATCTTAGAACAATATAAATCAATACGGTACACGGACCACCCGGTCCCTCAGATTGGCAACAATATTATACACTATCCGGACGGCTGATCTGTCAGACCGACTAATTTATTGAAAGAAGCTATTTACTATGAGGATTTGTGTAAGAAAAAATTTGCCGATCGGGGTTAGTAAGGTCGACATGGGGCGGTGATTAAATTTACCAGATCGATCTCCCAGACCGATGTCCGGGCTAAGGGTTAATAAACCGGCCCTAAGGCTCGAATCCGCTGCCTTAAACTAGTTGAGGACTGGACGGAGCGGATCTGGTTCAGCTTAAACTAAATATAGGTAATTAGAATAAATTAAAAATTGAAATACCTTTCGACAACGTGAATTAAAAACAGTATTAACATTTAAGATTTTCAAAGGGAATTAAAACAATAAAACTAATAAAAGTGGGCGCACACTGAATCAATTTTGGTTGGTGTGATAAAAGTCATCTACCCTGTTTAAATGTCGTGTCAAACTTAATAATATCGTAGGGGGTACAACCACCAATTTAAAGACATTGGCATCACTTTTGTGTAAGATATCGTTTATTGAACATATTCATTTAACCAGAGTCGGTGTGTAACAGTTTTGGATTTGTATTGCGTAGTGCTAAGGAAATTAATGTAAAAACTTTCAGTATTCTTTAAACTCTCTTTGTTCATTGCAAGCTGAAATACGGTTTTGTGGTTTAGAGTCCTTTATGTGATGCATACAACTTGGTTAGAGAAAGGACAGTGTAGATACCTCTAAACTTCCACAGGGTTACAGATGGAATTTATCCTCCCCCTGGTGTACCCCAAGATGCGTGAGTTTATATCAGAGACATATTCATTCATTCAGTTATACTGCTTATCAAAATAATGATTGTAATGCAGTAAGCTAAGAATTAATTATATCGCGTGCCAAGAGTGAATTCGAGATCCCACACGGAATTACACTCACCTACAACCCATACTTATTAACTCACTGCCTCGCCCTTTTATTAGAAATACTATATGTATGAGGAAGTCGATATATTTGCTTCTTCTGTTCATTCTATGAAAACCTTGTTTAATCTATAATTATTTGTCGATTTATGTAATGTTATATACTATTGTGTTTCAATATATTAATTTAAATGCTTCCTATAATTATTTTTATATTATTCTGGGTTTATATTTTAATATTTATGCCTATACTTTACTATAGCATTATTTAAAAAACTCAATATTATTACGAACTATCTGCGACTTCTACATTAATAATGTCGAGATATCGGTACAATTGTCGGATTCCCACATTTTCGCGTCTTTTAGTAGCTAATTTATCGCTTTTTCAAATTACCAAGAGAAAAACTAATCCAAGTCGCATTTTAAGTAACATTTTCGTTTCTAACAAGTGTGCCTGTTCCCATGTATCAAATGGGTGCTGTTTGCAACATGATACGATATATTTTCGACACATACATATACATATTTCTTATCGTAGTATGGTATGTGTTTTTATTCTGGTGGCACCACACGTTTCTTTCCTGGATTTGGAAATAAAGAGAAACATGTTTCTAATTTATAGCTCATCATAGCTTTTTAAGCAGTTTCGCAAATGTTTTTATAACTAATATTATTGGGAACGGAATCTGTGTAATCAGTTTCGAAAAGTATTTAATAAAGAATATATGTTGTTTCAATATGGAAACGGGTATAAAATAATAGTGTATATGTTGAAAATATGAAAACTTATACCTAGTTTGTTAGAAAACTCTTCACAACGAACATAAAAAAATCTATCTTAAATAACAATAAAAATACAGGAATGTCAACACAGTGTATTGAAAACAACCATTTCATAGACACTGATAACATAAATTTACTTCATTCAGAAAGAAAAGGTAAACGTTTAGATCTACTAGAACAACTAGAAATCAAAAAATCTTTCAAGTACAACCCTTGTACCAGAAACGGCCAAAAAAATTTCTTGAATACCCCTATAATAAACAAATTGATAAGAACTATCCATTGATTTATATAATCAGTTTAGGTCCACTCCAAACATTCCCATAATTAAGGATGTTAAATTAAGTCTTAAATAGATTAGGTCATAAATAGATTAAGCCGTAAATAATTTTAGGTGTAAATTAGAATAAGCACGTCGGAAACTTTAGTATTTACTATGTAATAGTCTTGATAAAGACCTAATAAGCCGAAACATATATAGAGTATTTATAATATATTGATTGATTTTCTTACTTTTTATTGGGTATTTTGCCACTGAAAAATATTTAAAAATTTTAATGAAAAAACCTCTGCACCAAACGGATCAGAGAGAGGTTGGTTCTTGAGTACTTGACTGTTTCAAAAAGTCTCACACCTAAAAATATATAAACTAGAACAATGTTATAAACTAAAAACTGAAAATCAAAGCTATAGGTAGTTATTTTATTAAACGAGGATAGATGCGTTTCTAATTATCCAATAGATTTTTGTACTAGTTGGTTGCCCATCCTTAGAGACGAAGTAAGTAAAAATAAGATAAATATAATTTAATGTCTCACGTGACTATGGAAATACATAAACAAAGAACTGTCATGGTTGACGGCCAAAAAAGTTTTGAGAACGGAAGTAGATTCTCTTCCGAAACGTTAACTACCTATAGCTCTGATTTTCAGTTTTTAGTTTATAACATTGTTCTAGTTTATATATTTTTAGGTGTGAGACTTTTTGAAACAGTCAAGTACTCAAGAACCAACCTCTGTCTGATCCGTTCGGCGCAGAGGCTTTTTCATTAAAATTTTTAAATATTTTTCAGTGGCAAAATACCCAATAAAAAGTAAGAAAGTCTGAAAATGCCACAAATAAACAATTACAGACAATATATTGATTGATTCATCTAAAAGCAGTGTTTAATGTGGTTTTATATCCTATGGTCTCATAACAAAATTGAAAACAATATCTAAAGCACCTGAAATGTTACCACGTCATTAAGGAACACCCTGTATTTTACCAAAAATCTATAATTTTTCGACGAAAAATCCATGTTTAATAAAAACTAAATAAAAAAATTAAAAACTTGCAGATACATTTTGAAGTGCTATTTCCTACGAGCATTTAAAAAAAATACAAAACGATAAAAATTGGAGGGCAGAGAGAATTTTGTCCACGTTACTATCACTTTCTATTACTGAGATGCGTGAGCGTGTAGTGCCGTTTAAAGTTGGTGCAGTAGGATCATATTAAAAAATAAAAGTTGTCTGTATGTACTTTCCAAATATAATCTCAGAAAAACAATTGAAAATCGAATTTCGGAGATAAAAGTATTATTTTGGTTTTACACCATGTGAAAGGCCATCATAACAATTTTCTTAATGATATATGAAACAGTGTTTTTCCGAAAGACTACTGGATATTTAATTTTCCCTTTTGTTCTCACTATGTTGTGGTAGTCCGAAAAATATATAGCTATAGCTATCATTGAAATTTTTTATTTTATGTAAAATAAAGTGAAATTGGTTACCAACAAATATCTTGATGTAACTAACGTATTGTTTACTTTAAATTACACATTTTTTCTTTTCTACGGCTGATTTAATAAATTGCCAATTTATAGTAAATTAGACAAACATTTTTTAAGACAAATGTTATGTTTTATTTATCATTAAAAAGCTTTTTTTATGGCCTCTCAAATGGTGTAAAAATAGACGGGGTGTTCCATTTAAAAAAGAAGAAAGAAAGTAAAGTTCATATCTCCGAAGTGCGACGTTCAATTCTTTTTCTGAAACGATTTTTGGAAAACATGTGATTTTTGGAAACATGTGACATGCGTTAAAAGAGGTTCTAACGATCCCGCGACCACTCTATACTTGTATGACTGTGGTAAATAACTAAAAAAGTCTGCAAAGTTGAGTTCTCCTCCGGTATCCTTCTCCTTCCCCATCTTTCAATATTTAGTACTAAACTGAGCACCACACGTGAAATTGAATAGATGCCGGCCCTGAATGTGCAACAATTATATAAAAAGTGAGTAAACGGGCGAAGAGTATAATGGTTGCCTTGTTTTACATTAAATGGTATCACATTCAAAGTGCACTACTGCATATTATAGTAATTTCTTGTTATTGTTTCTATTATCGTAATTGTTGCCCTCAATTATCATTGTTGTTCTATTTATGTTTGTAAACATTAAAAACATTGTTCTTATAAATACAAATTATTTTAAAAATGCAAACCAGCACAACGTTTTAAAAAAGGTAAATAGTTAATTTCAGATCATTCATTTATACAAATGCAATGGTGATTATCTCGTAATCTCGTATTAATTACCAAATGTAAGAAAAGATTTTCATGAAATTTGTCCATTAAACAGAACCATATTTAAGGTCACGGCTACTAAACATTATGAAATAAAATTCCACCAGCTTTCGGATCATTCAACCTTATATACCGGGTGTTAGAAAAGTATGGGAACGGTGAAAAATCTCGAACAGTTTGCATCAAATCGAAAAATAAAAAAATACGTATCAAAAAGATTTCAAAAAACTATCTACTCATACCAAAAATGACCTCCCAACCACCATCCAGGGGGTGGGGCGAGGGGCAACTTTAAAATTTCAAATAGAAACCCCTATTTTTTATTGCGGAATCGGACTCTACGGCAAAAAATACGTAAGTTTTATTCAGGACATTTTTTTCGATCCTTGCACGGTGTCGCTGTAATCGCAAAAAAATGAAAAGAATGCATGACTGTTTCAAGAGTAGCGTCTTGTGCCCATAAAAAAAGTCCAATTCAAAAACTGAAAAACACGTATTTGTTATTTTTACGAAATCTATCCAATGACATTGGATTCGACGCTCCCACCCCCAACCCAGTGGGTGGGGCGGGGGACAACTTTGAAATTTGTAATGAAAATCCCTATTTTTTATAGCGGATTCGGATTCTACAGCCAAAAATACGTGAATTTTATATCGGACCTTTTTTTCGATTCTTGCAAGGTGTCGCTGCAATCGCAAAAAATTGAAATAAACCTGAAGTCTCCATAAGTTTGTAAATACAGCTACTCGTGTTGCCAAAAAAACATTCAGTTTGAAAAACAATATCTGTGATATCTTGATTTTTATGAATGTTTTTTTTAAGTGTTGTTAATAACAGTATTTGTTTTGTGAAATTTCTACGAGTTGTAACATTTTTTGCGATTGCAGCGACACCTTGCGAGAATCGAAAAAAATTCCCGTTATAAAATTCACGTATTTTTGGTCGTAGAATCCGAATCCGCTATAAAAAATAGGGATTTTCGTTACAAATTTCAAAGTTGTCCCCCGCCCCACCCACTGGGTTGGGGGTGGGAGTGTCGAATCCAATGTCATTGGATAGATTTCGTAAAAATAACAAATACGTGTTTTTCAGTTTTTGAATTGGACTTTTTTTATGGGCACAAGACGCTACTCTTGAAACAGTCATGCATTATTTTTGTTTTTTGCGATTACAGCGACACCGTGCAAGAATCGAAAAAAATGTCCTGAATAAACCTTACGTATTTTTTGCCGTAGAATCCGATTCCGCAATAAAAAAATAGGGGTTTCCATTTGAAATTTTAAAGTTGCCCCTCGCCCCACCCCCTAGTTGGTGGGTGGGGAGGTCATTTCTGGTATGAGTAGATAGTTTTTTGAAAAATTTTTGACACGTATTTTTTTATTTTTCGATTTGATGCAAACTGATTTTTCACCGTTCCCATACTTTTCTAACACCCGGTATCTAATATCGATAGTAAGGTCGATGTAAAAATGAACAGGCTAACCATTATACTCTTAGCCGATTTACTGCACTGTTCATATAATTGCTGCACATTCTATAGGATACTCGTCGCAGCTTTTTTTGGAAATAATATTAGTTTTAGACATTTTTTGTTTAATTACAAAATATACAAAACATTTTTTTTAATTTAAATAATTGATAACTTCTTTATTTATACATCGATATTGTTCAAAAACAATAGGGTTCTTCCTCTAGCTAACACTAACATACTGCCCAAATTTCAATACAATCGGACTTTTCGTTAAGTTATCGTGCTTACAAGAAACGTGACGGATGGACAGACAGACAGACAGACAGACAGACAGACAGACAGACGGAAGTATATTTTGAAAGTTGTTCAGAATTCGATCACCAACACAGTGATATGAAAATTTTTTTTCTACGAGCCATATTACCGGTTTTAGAAATGTGCCGATTTAATGCAATATATTCTTCGTTTTGTATTTGCGAAGAGTTATAATAAAGAACATCGAAAATATTTTAAAACCTCCTCAATATAGATATTAAAGTCATTTATTTTAACCGAATGACATGACGGTAGAATTTTATTTCATAATTTTTAGTAACAGTGACTTTAAATACGGTTCTATTTAGATGAATAGATGAATTAAAGTTAATAAAAATGGATTTGCTTTTTAAAAAATGCTCACTTTTTTCAAAAAGTAAATCCATTTTTTTAATTTAATTCATCTACAGCGATGAATGAAAACGTTTAAAAACCATTCAGTTCACCAATATTATACAGTATGTTCCGCTTCTCACGATAACATCTTCGTAACTCAGTCATTAACAAGGCGATTTATTTTAAGTTTCATAGTCGCGCGGATTAGAAGGTGAAAATGAGATAATATTAATATTTTGGCAAATAGTATTAGGGTTTTCTTAAAAAAATATTACCAGCATCTTATAGGGCATCCTTTAGAACACTTTTGAGTCAAACATCGTTAGAGTATCCCGAGTGGTTTTAAGGTTATATATAGGTAAACATGGCGTTTTTTCAAAAATTAATGTCCTTTACAAGAGTCTAGAGAGACCGAAATGCGAAAGCTTCGAGCATGCGCATTACCTTGTAAATGTATAATAAATTCGTGCAAGTGGAGAAATTGAAATATTTCCTGTTATTTTGTGGAAAAAAGGCGGGGGGACACCCCCCGCACCCCCCCTTTTTTTGTCTGCGACGCTAATACTGCCTGCGGCGCTAATAATTATTAACAATTAGATTTCAAAATAAATACCTACTAACCTAACCCAAAGAAATCACATGAAAGAATGAAATTATTATATAAAAAGAAGGAAAACCTAAAGAAATCAGAAAAGAATTTGTAAAAAAATATATTAATCGTTACAGAATTTAAAAAAAAATTGTGCGGGCATACGAATTTGAACCCGGGAACCCTCGCGCATACATACATAACAAATTTATTCAATATTAAAATCGTATAAAACATTGCCTCCCCGGATCGTGATCCGAAGTCAACCGTACAACCACGTCGCACAGCGCCGTGGTGTTAGTGCGGTTGGGCGGATCGCGACCGGTTCGGCTCAATAAAATTAATTAAAATAGACAAAACTCCTGCCGCCTGTGGCAGCTTAAAATCGTCATTAAAATTTTACATATTTAAAACTTAAATTTAAGAACACTGAAACTAGGAAAACACTGAAAAATTTGGGTAAAAATACTGATTTAATTTTGGTTGCTGAGACGGGAATAAACTCAATGGAAAAGACCCGTTCGAGGCAATTTGTGCCCCAACAGTCTATTCGCCGTTGGGAAGTTGTGATTAGTAGAAAGGAAAATTGAGTTTTAAAAGTAGTTTGAATTTTTATAAAGTTTCTTGGCCAAAAGGGAATTTTAAAATAAAAGGACAAAATAAAAATTTACAAAAATACAAACAGGTGACAAACAATAAGAAAGAGAAAGAGGATAGGTACAGAATAAAAATATGGTGGTGAAAAGTATGTGATAGAAAGAAGTTTTGGTTAGATGGGGAACCCTCGCGCCATAAGCAAAAGCGTAACCTATGTGCTAACCATCTCGCTGGAAGTAAACGCTAGAGCAAAGAAGAAATAGTCCAAACTAGTGATATCACGTGTTGGGCGTGTCTAAGCTTTCGCATTTCGGTCTCTCTAGACGCTTCTATGTCCTTTAACGAGGTGAAGTAAAAAAAAAAAATAGTTATTTGACAATTATTGCTACAAATTTGAAGTAATAATCAATGATGCCATCGCCCTTTCCAAAAATGCTAAAAATATTTCACTTACACAGGTTCTATTCAGTTTACTTATTTAAATTGAGTCACCTTTCATATCGTAAACAAAATTTTTAAGTTAACAGTAATATAAGCTTAAGGCTTTGTGTAGCTTACTTCTGTCATTATTAAAAAAAAATAAATAAAATTTGAAAGCATTTTTTTTATTTTAAAAAATTGCAAAACAGATGCCTTAAGAAATGGTAGTAAATTTTTTTTGAAAACTATCCCTAATACTATTCACCTAAAAAGTGACCCCATTTTCACCCCCTAACCCGCACGTCTAGGGAATGGATGAAAATATAGACAGTTGTCAACTGTCAAACTATCAATTTTATATCACAAATAAACATTTATTAAATACAAAAAACAATATTTTGTTTAAAAATATAAGAAAGTAAGTTTCAAGTTACTTCACGCCGTTTATTAGCCATGATATGCATAACTTTTACAAAAAATAAAGATAATTTAAAAAACTTTAGAAAATCATAAACAATATTTTTTTAAATAATCGATACAAGCGAAAACACATTATCCCTTCTATTTTCCACCCCCTATGCCGCTCAGGTGGATGATTCGCTTAACCAATTTTTTTTTTCGTAAAGTATACGTTATACATATACAACTGTAAAGCTCTAACGAGCCATGTGTCATTATGTTAATACACGAAATTTTTAACTTTATTTCATGCAACTGTATAACAATAACGAGAAATACGAGTCATATACAGGGTAAGTCACTAGTGCGTGTACTCTCAATGTTTCCTCAACCGCCTGAAATATGAAAAATATATCAAACTGTTTTTAAATATACAGGGTGTTTTATAAAGTACTGGCAAGCTAATACTTGGATTTTTAATGTATATGCATAATGACTTCTTGATACGAATTTTTCAAAAACTTTGGAAAAACGGTCACTATAAAGTGTAAGCCTGTAGGTATTTCATTGTTGTAACATTTTAAGTAAAATCATACAGGGTGTTCCATTTAAAAAAATGGAACGACACTTTAAAAATGTAAATATTTAAATAATCGTGGGGAACATCCTGTAGAATTAGGTTCGAATTTTAAAGGCCTTAAAACTAGTACATGGTTTATATAACAATCAAAGTAATGTGATGGTAGATTTTATAAAAATAAATTTACTGCACATTTTATTCTTGAGTGCTGCAAGTTCATTATCAGAAAGAAAGGAATAACACGGCAACGCCAACGTGCAACAATGATATATGCCTAAGTAGAGAATTAAAAGTCAAGTACAAAATATATAAATCAATGTTGGTGTTCCATTTAAAACATCCAAGTATTAACATGCAACTACTATATGAAATACCCTGTAGATTTAAAAATAATTTAAAACATACCACTTGATATCTTACAAATTCAAATTCAAATTCAAATTCTTTATTCGCTTTATGCCATAAAGTACATTTATGGATTAGCAACATTCATCTCCGACATTTTCTTTAAATTTCAGACCCTTGTGGAGATATTGACCATCCATGCCTTAGTGACTGATATTTAGAAGACTTTAAAAAAAAACTCACCTAGGGTCTTCATGAACTCATCAAAATTCTCGCTGGAGGCGAGCTTGTATTTCTTTCCAAGGAATGCGTCAACCATTGTGATGAAATTCAAATTTCAAAACTCTGAAATTAAACAAAAATTCTATTAAATTAAAGAAATTACAAAAGTAATTTTTAAAATAGATGTTTCATATTTACAGTCCACCTGTAAATAGTCATCTGTTTGGAATATATTTAAAAATAGAAACAAATTTTTAGGACAGCGCGGATACTGATGTATGTAAATATATAAATTAACACCAATGCATTTTTAAAAATATTAAAAATACACCTATGATAATATTTAAAGTTACTGTTAATATTTTAAGAACATTACCTTTAAAAATTAGCGCTTGAATGCAAGAGATTTAAACAAATAATAATATTTAATACTTGCCGGCAGATAAGATAAGATAACTGGAGTGCGGTTTCTGTGGTAATCAGGGTTTGTTCAACTGGATGTAGAACGATCTTCCGTGAAGATGCTAGCTGTCGAGATTGTTCACTAGTGGTGAATTGGTGAATAGCGTGAAATCTAGACTGGTAATCTGCAAATGCCGGTGTCACGCCACTGGACTAATTCCTTTGAATATTAGGTTAGGTGTATATGCGGCATGCGCAACCGTTCGTGGGGGATAAACGTAAAATCGTACGAGCGAGGAAGTTGGGAATAACGATTTTTAGGGCGTAGGGAATTGCTATTGTATGGTCTTATTAATGCGTCTCCGTTTGCTTTAGACAATTAAGGTTAGTTAACAGCTGCAGCAACTCTATTCGTTAAATTTCGTCTCCGGCTTTGCCTTCTACAGGGTGTTCACGAAAGTTTAGAGTTACCTTATTTTCAAAGATAAAATAACAAACAGAATCTTTTGACTTCCCTTTCTTACCGACGAAAGTTATAATAGGCCCAATTAATAATGTTTTATTATACAGGATGTTTCAGGTACACGGTCATTAATTTTTAGGAGTGATTCTACATAAAAAATATGAAAAAAGTTCATATAAACATGGGTCCAGAAATTAATCCTAAGGGTGCTGCAGGCCTCGGAAGGGGATACCCAAAATTAATGACTTTGCATTTATTAACCTCTTGAATAAACTAAGGAAAAATAACAAATTATTACTAAATTTTAAAGATTAACAAATTAAATTAAATGTACAAAATTAATTGAAAATTTCTGTTTACGCAAGAAGACTAAAAATTCTTTCAAGTTCAAATTTATCGAGACCGGTTGGACCTACGGCGCACAGTGGGGCAAAATGCTACATTTATGGACAAAAATCGCCAGCTCAAATTTTGACAAATTTGAAATATTTCTCTTTAAAATGCTCGTGAGAAATGAAGTTTCAACGTCGGACTGCTACAATTTACACATGATCTAAAAAGTCAAGAATAACAGTAGACAATTTTAATAAAAAAAAAATTATCTAGTTATCAAATGAATCTATTATCGCCAAAAATGTTCTATAATGGATTTGCAAGGTGACAAATGAAAAACACTTTTGTGAATAGCAGTACATGCGAATATTGCAACCACAACTTCTCAGCTGGGTGCTGAGGAAGCTATGAAAGAGTAGCAACTGGTTAGCTCAGGGCTGGTCGAGGGTCACTCGGTGGCGAGAAGAGTTATATATTTTTTTGAACAATTATTTGCTTGTCAAATGAACCAAACAAAAATTTAATAAACTACAAAAAATTTGGACGCCAGCGTATTCAGTAAATTGTTACTTTTGCAAACTTTATCAGGGGGAGAAAACAATCAAATAAAACAAATAATATATTAACATAAGTATAAGCAAAAATTTTTCAACACTTTACAAATGACTAAAAATATTTATAGAGAAATTTGATTTAATTAGTTAACTGACAAAAATTTAGTTAAAAAAAATAAATTTGAAGATTAACAAAAAAATTACAATAAGAAAAGATCAACTGGTTTACAATTTTTCTTCTGACCAAAAGTTGAAGTTTGCACATAAATTTGGGCTACTTAGCTTAGCGGAGACGTGGAATCCCGACGAGGTCTGGTTCGGAAGATGGCCGAGGGTACCCGGGAAGGAGGACGTAATATTCAGGTCCTGACAACGCTGATTTCCAGGTGACACTGCGTCGGAATGATATCCAATACTTTTAGGATAACTCCAATATTTAAATTATGCCTCGTGCCTTGCTTCAATGGTGGTTTGGTCCAGGATTTTACATGAAAAAGGGGTAATGTAAAGAACCAGTTGATAATAGAAAAAATTTAAAATTGTGAGAACAAAAAAATACAAGAAAACTACAAAAAAACGATGGTGACGAAGGTCACTGCAAAACCAAACTATTAGCAATTTAACAAAAGTTTTTATAAAATTTTACTCTACTTTACTACTGAAAATATATGAATAAGCTACTGATTAATATAATAAATGAAATGAATAAATAAGAAAACTCTACCCTCATGAAATTTTAGCCGTTCACAAAATGGCTGACTTGTTATGACCAAAAATTTGAACAAAGGTAACAAAATTTAGTTAGAATTGAATTGAGAGAAAATATCTGAATTATTATCTGAAAAAGACTAATACTATAACAAACATAGCAAACAAAATTATGGGTTTAATCTCCCAAAAAAATAAACTAATAAAAAATTATCTCTTAACCTCTTTTACTAACACGAGGTTAACTAAATGCGACAAAACGACTTTTGGTTTCGACTTTTAATGAGATGAGATTGTCTACACACGATTAAGAAACAAAGATTTTAATTTATCCCTTGAATAATTTCCGAGTTTAATCCTCGTCCACAATAGTCTAAATAATGACAAAACACCACGGTATTGTGTCTCAAGCGGAAACAAAATACGAAATTGCCACGATAATTAATGAGTTAACATATGTCCCATGGACGCGGAAATCGCACAAACATGTGCGGCAATAACAATTAATTGTTACACGGAATATCCTTTAATTCCCAAAAATAACTATACAGCAACGTTAACTCAATAATATGACAACATTTAATAATCAAATATATTCAAAATATCAAGGGATTAAAGAAATAAACGTGAAAATTCGTCAAAGAATAAGTAAAAGATCTTAACTCACCAACTTTAAAAGCGAAAGTAAAGGTAGCATGGATATTTAAAATGGCCTCAGTTCTGTTTCTACCTCGTATGCGCACTTGTTGACTTTGTGTCGGCATTTCCGTGGGTAATTCAAATTTATGTAGCACGGGTGCTTAAACGAAAAAAAAAAATCGTTACAATATGTGTCACATAACCTATAAAATTTTAATAAAACATTTTTATTGGCTATCATCGACTGTCAACTTTATATTTAACTGAATTTCTTTTTTTTTTAATGTTCAGGATGAAGGCATTTTCAATGGACATCTGCCACAAATTTGATTACAGTAAAACTTAACCTAAAATATTTAAAATAATGTAAAAAAGTTGAGGCGTGAAATTATAAGAATATGGCTTAGATACAGCACGTTTATGTGTTTCTCCTTATCCTTGGTATAAAATGAAACCATTTGTTCACAAAACTTTAAAACATGGAAGCAATATATTGAAATCATTCGAATTGCCCATCGAATGTTATTCAGAAGAATCGCAAGAAGCAAATAACAGACCTTCGAAAGTACACGGCTCAGAACAGCAGGATGCCTAACAGAATGGTTACCAACGAAGACATTATTCACCACCTTCTCATCGCATCTGATCCGCTAATAAGCATTTTAAGACTAGTAGGTAGTAGATATAAAGAAACATCAGGATTTAACAGATTATGCAAAAAGCTCTTTATTATAAGTTTAATTTATAATATAATTAAGTTTAATATATAAAATAGAAACTAGATGTATAAAACAGAAACTAGTGGAGGAATAAGGAATAGAAAAATTTAATAAAATTTAAACTTTGTTAGTATTAAGGCTAGAAACATATAATATACTAAGTCCAAATATTGTAAGTCTTGATCCATTAGGTTATGTTAGGTTTAGAGCTTGTCGTTTATACCTTTCTGCTCGTTCTTGGACTGATCCATTAGGTTATGGTAGGTTTTTACAGCTTATCAGGTGGATTTTTCTGCTCGTTTATATTTCGATTTATTTTTTAGGTTATGTAAGCTGTAAGACAAATTTGTATGTATTTTGTTATGTAAACATTTTTTTTTCATATGCTACCTTGTAATTTCATTATAGAACATTTCTTGCTACAATAGGCTCATTTGATATAGACAAATTTTGTTACAAAAATATTTTACTATTATTTTGGATTTTTTAGGTTATGTTTTACTGTTATCAAATTTATAGCAGATGTCAATTGAAAATGCATTTATCCTGCACATTAAAAAAGAGAAATTTGGTTAAATACAAAGTAGACAGGCGATGTTAGCTCATAAAATCGATTAGATATATTCACTTGTAGTCTTACAGACATAAAGAATCTGTCTCTAAGTTAAATTTTGTATTTTGTTCCTTTTTGTTGACACAAAAAAGCCTTCTTGCATAAGCTGTATATTTTTTATGTATGTATACTGTATATGTATATTTATACTAAAATGTATTATGTAAGGTTAGGTTAGTTAGTTGTCTCTTGGATGAATTCACATGTATTCATGTATTTATGTGTGTATATTTTTAATTTTAGTTTTTATCACCTATTCTGTAATTGGGTTTTTTAACCTGTTGAATAGTGTATCAAATAAATAAATAAATAAACATATGTATATGTATGTATGTGTCTATATGTGTGTATGTTTTCTATCATTTTAAAGTGTAATTTTACATTTTTGTTTTGTATTCGTTTATATCCTATACGTACTACGTACATTTTCATTATACTGTACCTGACGTTTCATATCTATAATCTACAACAATACATGAATAAATAAATATTATTATATTATTATTATTATAATCAAATTTGTCTAAAATTGAACTACTTTTTTTTGTTTCCAAGTCAATATTGTTTGATTTTTACTGTTAAGTAAACTGACTGACGTCACGTGATTAATTCTAAATGGAAAAGCTGTCTTCCTACAGCTTAATTAACTCCCAATTACGTCCGAAAATAAAATTATGACTGTAATAATTGGCACCTTAAAAAGGGAAGTTTTGTTTTCCTATTACGTGAATATCAAGTACACTATGTTTTTTTCATAACAAAAAATAAAATTATGGGATTGCTTTATAGTTAAAATTTTGACTAATATCTTTTTATTGGAAAATAAGGTACATTTTCCTTCAAAACGACGGGCGCCACTGGTGGATTTTTAAATATTTTGCCATGACACGATCTCCGGATGGGTAAGCACCTTCAACCCGAATTAAAAAAAAAAAATCAAATTTTTAATAAGAAAACGGTGATATAGGAGTCATGAAAAAGGAGACTTAGCATAAACACCAATTCTCAAGTTTCTGGACATTTACTATCTTGCCTTACCTATTTACCTTCAACCCAGGCCTGTAGCTAGAAACTGTTTTAAGGGCGGGTAAACAAATTTTCAGAGGGAGCCCGTGAGCCTAAATATTTTATTGTTATTTTCAATTATAAATAACCCCCGTAAAAAAATAGATATCTAAATGTCATAACAGAAACAGTTTTTAATATAAAAAATGTATAATAACATTTTTAATAATATTAATAATAATAATAAAGAAATGTTTTAAACAGTCCAGGATAATATGAAATTCTTCCCTGGAATGCACAAGGTGCCAGCAAAAAGTTACAGACCGAGAGGTAGAAAATATTTTTTCGTTCAAATTTAAAATCTCCCTATGAAAATTTTCATACTATTACTATACCATCCACGACGTGGATGAGGAAGTAATAAAACAGATCGTCAAGAATTCTATACATAACACCACTACTGTCTAGGTGTTCAGAAACCACAGTTCAGCTTTATTCTCTCTACTCAAGACTTCTTCAATTGCTCTCTCACTTATTCACAGACAGGGCTATAAAGAAATATTAATCACTGAAAACGATAATGATGAAGATTAATATATTTTATTGAACATAAACAAGCCTTAAGATTTAATATGGCAAATGCTAAATTTTTCTATCTATTGGAAAGGTTAAGCATACCATTTTAAACAAATGCTATCAGCAAAATCTTTTAAGGGTAATTATACCTTTAAACGGACTAAATCCTAAAATTAAATGTTTAATTTTAATTCACGTTTAGCAATAGACGGCTCCGTAATTAGTTATTTCACTTCCTGTAAACCCCTCTATTACGGTCACAAAACAATAGAATTTTATTATAATTTAATGATATGTGTCCTGCCAAACTGACCTATGTCAACTTTGTTGACGATTATTTTGTTAATGCTTGTGCTCCGTTTTAATAATTAAGGATTAAATCGAGGTCAGAGGTACTATGTTATCTATGAAAAAACAAAGAATTCGCTTTTAATGAATTCGAATGCTTATCATTTGTGCACTAATATTTACTGCAAAAAATACTTCAAATATTATAAACAATTTTCCCAATGTGTAAAGTAGCTATTATATAGTTCATTTTCTAAGGGTTTTAACACAAAAATAATTCCCTAATCAAATGTTGTGTATGCTAGTAGTAGGTACTTATATATGCATAGAATCTGACTTTAAAAAGTTTTCAGGGATAGAGTTGCCAGTTTATGTATCCGATCCTTTTTTTAAAATTATATCTCAGTAAATATAAAAATATTGTTTTTATGTCTAGGACAAAAAAAAATTATAGTTTTACGAAAGAAATGTTCTATTTCCTAGTAGTTGCCACAATTTTCGAGTAAATAATAATCATCACGGGATAATAGTGGACGTACGGAGCAGCATATTCAGGCTTGTGAAATTGCGTACTCAGAAAGAAAATATAATATTTTCTCATTTTTTTGCTACTAATAAATAATTCATTCGGCAAAAAAAACTGGTTTTGAACACGAGCAAAAATATTGGGGCGAGTGTCTCTCGTTTAAAAACTAAGTATAGAGTATACAAGTAAGTAAAGTTGTGTGCAAAATATAACACTCAAAGCGGCATCTCTTAACAATTGCATCGCAGAGCCGCGCGCTTGCAAACGAACACCTGCTTAATGCGTTCAGAATCGGATTCAAGATTTTTATGACTATATTCATATTTTACTTGTCGTATGACAACTCTCCATTTAAATATTTATTACCACAAAAAACACTACTGGCAAATTTCCCAATTTAATCTTATTAAAATACTAGCACTACACTACAGTTTTTTTGTTTCTTCTTATCGGCAGTTTCAACAGAAAGGGCACGCACCACAAAAATAACAGAACATTAGGTTCATATTTATTCATCGAATAAAAAATTGCCGTCAAAGGAGTCATCGTATGTGCTTTATAAATATGAACTCAGCTGTTTAGCATTTCTTTTATTACTGTCAAATATGTTTGTTTTTAAATATATACTTCCCTCGCATACCGAAGGGAAAAAATCACCCTCCGAGATTTTTAAAAAGTTGAGTTTAAAATATGTGTATTGTGCGACAAGTCAATGTTTTGAAAATAGGTTAATTATAAACTGTATTTTACGTTATATTATTATTTGAACTCATAGTTTTTGAATTATCATCAACTCTTTAATTTTAAATATATCTCTGTGTATTTCTCGATCTTATCCAATAAATGACTGACTAAGATTTACGATGATTTCTTAAAAATCAAAATCGTATTAAAATAACCTTGCAAAAGGAATTATATATAATCACTTAGTGCTCATGAAAATCTTTTTTAAGTTTACAACACTAAATATCCACAATATTCTATAGATAGTTATTTTTAGACGTTTTCTACACTTCCAATTAAACCGAAAGTGTATCTGAGTCCTGTTAGGCCAGAGAATGTATCTTTACACCAAATATCCTGTACTATCATTTTAAATTTTTATCTTGAAAAATAAAGAGAAAAGTGGGAGAGTGAATCTGAACTCGTAGACACTCGGTATAGAAATTTAAACAAATTTACTATTATTATTATAAGTTCTCAGCAACCCTATCCTTGTAAACTTTTTATTAATTCATTACACGCCCTAAATCCTAGTTGAAACAAAAAAAAAAAAAATTAGGTTAACTATAATTAACTCAGGTATTGAGGAATTTTATTCTTTGGAAATTGTACTAATCGTACGTTTTCATAATAGCCAGGACTAAATTTTAACACAAAAAAAGAATATGCCACAAGTTAATGTTAATGTTATTCTTAGTTCAATTTTCTCCTTTAATCATTAAAAAAAAATCGGTAAAGATATTTACACAGAACTTGCCTCTTTATTTGTACATGGCGATCTCTTTAAAAAAATATTATATACGAAATGACATTAAGAATAATAATCAGAATATAGTCATCACTATTATTACAAAGAAAACGTGATAACTTTTGGTAAAAAAAATATACAGAGTGGTCATCCGACAGTAAAAATTCAATACTAAATAACAGGTGCCAAATAAGGAACGCTTGCGCAAATACCTTTACAAATGTCCACTATGGTTGAATTATTTCTTGGGATGACCACCCTGTACATTTTTCAATAAAACTGTCATAGGTGTATATGCCAAATATTATTGCCATGTGTCATATTTGCCCACATTCACGTAGTGGAGTGGTCAAAACATTTCATTTTTTTAATAGGTTAAGAATATCATGAGACGTGGAAATCTTAAATCCGAGCAAAAACATTTTTTTCCTGGTATCTATTTTATATTTTGTGGTGGTGAAAAATTTTCAAATTTTTTATTTTTTTTATTTTCAAAATTTTTGGAATAGGCTTAGAATGTCATGATACGTAGAAATTTTAAATTTGAACGAGAAAAAAAATCCATCAATTTAATGGTAGTGTAAAAAAAAGATTAGATTTTTTCAATAAATGTTTCAATTTTTTTTAAAGTAGGTCTAGAATGCCATGAAACGTGGAAATTTTAAATTTGAGCAAAAAAAATTTCTTCTCCATCTATTATTCATTCAATTTTTTCAATTAGTAAAAAAATTTCAACATTCTTTTTTCCTGAAAGAGGCTTAGAATGTCATGAAACCAGGAAATTTTAAATTTGAGTAAAAGAAAATATTTTCATCTATTCTATAAATAGTGGTGGCAAAAAAAATGTTTTTTTATGTTCAAACTTTTTTTTAAATAGTTCTAGAATGCCCCGAAACATGGAAATTTTAAATTTGGGCAAAAGAAAAAATATTTTATGTATTCTATAGTAGTGGTAAAAAAAAATACAATTTATTCAAAAAAATTTTTATTTTTTTTTTTAAATAGGTGTAGAATGCAAAAAAACGTGGAAATTTTAAATTTCAGCAAAGAGAAATTTTTTTCCATCTATTCGTGGAAAAAAATTTTTGAAAATTGTTATAAAAAAATTATGTTTTTTTTTTTAATAGGTTTAGAATGCCATGAAACGTGGAAATTTTAAATTTGAGGAAAGAAATTTTTTTTTTATCTATTTTAGCGGTACAAATTTTTTCAAAGATGTTGATAATTTTTTTTTTATTTTGAAGTAAATTTGAACCCGGGACCTTTCGCACCATAAGCGAGAACATTACCTATGCGCCAACCATACGGCTGATGATGAACACTAGGGCAAGGAATAAATAGTGAGGCAAATGATATCATGCCTTTTTATTCGTCCGTCGCAGCGGCACTAATCCGCCCCGGCTGCAAGATTTGCTCTCTCCGTACCGCCTTTTGTTGAACAGGTGGTACAATATCGATCGGGCCGACTACAGCGCATCGCTTCCCAAATAGTAACAGGCTCTCGCTCAGTATTACATCATCTGATCTTGATACTTTCATATCGACGGCCTTGGAAAACACTCGTAACTTTTGACCTATACGCTATACGCGAACATTAACATTTCCAACGATAACACATATTCAGATTTTTGTTTTTTGGATATCTCATGTCTTTAAATATTTTGTGTACAGGTCGATCACCGCCTTACATAGAATCATCAGGAAAGAAAAGATTTCCTTTGTTCAGATTTGTTTTCCCTTCGATATTAATTGGACCACCCCCGTGGCAATACAAGACATCAAAATAGTCATTCCAAATGTCACCACAAGTGATAAATTATCATAGAGCACTAATCCCTCACCAAGCTAACTGAACACTTTCATATTTTCAATCCAACTTACTATATAGTTATCGTATGGTATGCTGTTTTTGTCCAGAGAATCTATGTGTGCATGTAATAAGCCCCCTTGATATTGCGTTGTTAATTGACAATGCTTTAAAATCGTGAAAAAAAAACGGTAAAGGTATTTACACAGAACTTCTCTCTGTATGTATGCAGGCTGGTCACTCTAAAAGTTATTAAGAAATCACATAGGAAAATAATAGTCGGAATGTAGTTATCACTATTGCTACAAAGAAAACCTGATAACTTTTGGTTACAAAATTATACAGTAGTCATCCGACAAAGAAAATATATAATAAATAAAAGGTGACAAATATTGAAGGTGTGCGTAAATACCTTTACAAATTTTCATCATAGTTGAATTAATTCTTAGGACGACCACTAATATTATTGCCACGTGTCACATTTTTTTCATTATTTATTCTCTTTAGACGGTCCATCCTACATATTTTCAGGGAAAGTATACCTAGTTCCTCGCTGGCAGTAGCATCAACTACCTACAAAATTTTACTGCTCTCCGTCAAATAATTTTTTAGATCGAGCGCCAACAAACAGACAGACTGACGAAATTGAAAGATTTCATTTTTGTAACCTACGTAGTCTGAAATGTGAAAATCCGAAGAAATTGAGGGTGGTGATTTTTTCACGAATGGGTGGAAAGTATTCCCATAAAGAGTATAAAATTTGAAAGGCGGGAGGGGTGGGTAGACGAACCTAACTCTAATCATCCTTTTTGATCACTTCCCAACCGGCTCCTTTCGAAAAAACTCGAGAGAAATCAAGCGAGTCCGGTATTTTCCTCAGAGGGGAAGTTTCCTGGTGCTTGAGAGGTGGGCGGATAAGTACTAAGTTCGACTCATCCCTTTCGACCACCTCCCGACTCTTTTCTCTAGAGAAAACTCAAAAGAGATCGGCTTAGGTCGATGTGTCCCTTTGTTATTAACCAAAATTTTTCCTAAATTCGTTTTATTCGCACTTATTGTAGAGACACCTAAATTATTTAATTTCCTAGAAATTTTGTTATTATGTTTTGGAACATAATTTTGCGTTATTTGTTTTTGACCATATTATCTATTAGCGACTCATGTTATCCGTTATTTCTTGCAATTTTTTTGATTAAGTATATTCAATTGACGGTAGGTATTGTTGCGTGTTTTCCACCCTTTAGGAAACACCCAGTATAATTCCGTGGGTTCTAAATAATTTTAACAAGGGGTAAACCATCAACACTTTATTTAATAATTTACTGACTATACAATACTTCAAAATAACCTTTACACTTTGTTTACTTGATATTTAACCTCACTTTCGTTACCGAGCGTCTCCCTCTGCGCCGGTTATCGTGCCTTATATACTGTGAAATTGCCTGTAGATCCATCCAGAACCAATCAAGAATCTTCTACCTCAGTCTAGAAAACTCTATCGATTTCTACAAGTTTCCAGTCACTGTTAGGCATGGGCGTATCAATCTCCAGTTTCAAGGGGGTGTAATACATAACAGTATTATTTAACTGGTCTCTAACTGCGTTTAAATAATGTGGTGGAGCACCATGTTGCTGAAACCACATCCTATTTCGAATTCTTTCAGGGTCATGGGAATAGTCTCCACTCCTTTAGTATCACTAAACTTCCCTATTACCGTCCTCTCAACTATTGTATAAAAAAAATCCGCCCTATCACCCGCCCTTCACACCGCTATGGCCAGTAAATCTCCATTTGGGGGTAGTTTTAGGCTAATAGGGAGTGAAGGTACAATTTCTTGACCTCCGGACTCACCCCAATCGATTCCCCAGCTGGAATTAACCGGCTACTATTGGTGATGCATTGAGATGTTTTTATTTTCTTGACCGTTGGTATCAAATTAACTTTCCAAGATATTCATCAGGTTACTGTTAATAAAGGAAACTTGATACTTACTAAAATATAAATCCGTTAGTTTTATATTTTTGTCGCCCGTCAGTAGGGGTGGAAACCATCCCTAAAAATAGTCGAAGTCTTTTGACATTAATTTATATACTCATAATAAGACATTAAGTAATCATGAACATCTATACACTAGACGATAATTCCGAGGTAAACAGTTTCATTGCCTCCACTATATTAGTTTTAAAATTCCAAAATCTTGAGGACAATAATTCTTATTGTTTGAGAGAACGCGACAGTAATAGGAACAAAACAATGATGAATCTGTGTTTTATACGGAAAGAACTCGTTAAGCTAAAGCAGTAAAGCCCACGAACATAATAGTCACTTTGGGAGTCATTGTAAAATTACTACAGTTTGAAATGTTTAATTTATGTTTTGTCAATTTTTAATTTTCCCACGCCACGGACAACAAGAATGCATATATTATTTTTTAAACTACACTATATGTCGGAAAAAATACGACCAACACGAGCTCCCTGCGATAAATAGGACTGGAGATGTGAATCCGTCAAGTAGGCTATAAAATCGTTACTTTTATAGATACATTCTTATCCATCCTATACTTGATAAGTCTCAATGTCTTATTATAGCCAATATTGATTTAAAAAGACACTACTTCAAGATTTCGCATCCAAATTTTAAAGGAAAATATCTTGAAACTGTATTTGCACTTCAATATGTGGAAATAATAATATAACGTATGACATCGTCTGCTCCAATGTGATAATTAATCCAACCAACGATGGCCAAATAGGGGAAATAATGCGTGTAGTTGCCAATTTTTGTATAGCTGTCGCGGGGAGTTCCCTGAACAACATACTAAGTGTTTCTTGAATAATTCGAAAACTACTGCCTCTAGCGAAAAAGTATCTATATACAATATTAAAAACTAGATGAAGGGAAGCATATAGGGAAGTTATGGTAATGTGCCCGAATAGGGAAATACAAAATTTCAACATCTTTTTGTGTTGCAAAGTCATTACAATATTTTTCAACCATTATTTAAAAGAAATATGTATATGTACGTACGTACGTACGTGGACACAAAATCTTGCAATTAAAAAATTATATCGACTTCCTTGTGGTCCCAATCCAAATTTCATCAAATTTGGTCCAGCTCTTTTTTTATCTAAACAAGAAGACTGCAAAAAGCGAATTTTAGTATTTCTTGAAAAATATTTAATTGCTCTAATTTGTTCTGGTGTCGATCGATACCTTGAAATATTAGATCTTTTCATACAGCCCTTCCAAAATTATTTGGACCGTTACACCCAGAATATTGTATGAATAAATTAAAATAAAATAACATTTTTCAAAAAGTTTAATTTCTATGTTAACATACAGCACTGTTCTTGCAAGCATATGTCGATACACAGCTCTATTTCTCAGTCGATTCTAGCAACTACAAACTTAATAAATATTGACTTGCACGAGATTTATCATTTTGCTACAAAATATAATTTAAAAACCGCTGCCTAAGGAATCTCTACTTCCACATCCAGATTTTTCATCCAAGTCACTTTAAAGCAAACATCTTGACTTTGGGGCAGATGTCATAGAAAAGTTTGAGACGTTGGTGCCTGCCATATACGTTAAAAATGAAGTTTCTAGTTTACACTACTTATTTTCCCCTATTCACAACCTTCCATCTTCCACCACTGTAATGATATCATCTCAATCAGATGTGGTACCAACTTTCAGGTGAATATCTCAATTTTTATGTTAACAATCCCATTAACAATGGAGTGAAGGTGTTGGGGTTTGAAAAATATTAGAAAGAAATTTAAGGCCTCAGTATCTACCATATACACCAAATCCCAAATTTCTATACTCTTACCAGCTCGATTTACTTATTTTCCCCTATTTACTTCTATTTAACCCCCAACCCTACAACGGAATCATCCCAAAATATAATCTAGTTCCGAATGTCGTTATAATACAGACGTCTACCAAATTTCAAGTGAATATCTCAAATTTATTTTATCAACCCCTTTAATAATTGAAAAATATTAAGGAAACTGGGACCTTGGCCTCTAATACACCGAATTTCAAGTTTCTGTACTCTTACCATCATGCCTTACTTATTTTTCCTGATTTACCTCTACTTATCCCCACTCCTTTAACGCAATCATGTCAAAATATAATCTAGTTTCAGATATCGTTATAATACATACGTGTAACAAATTTTAACTGAATATCTCAATTTTATTTTATCAACCCCTTTAATAATGAAGTAGTGGTATTGGGGGGTTGAAAAAATATTATAAAAATATCTGAGGCCTTCGTTTCTAGTACATACACCGAACTTCAAGTTTCTGTATTCATACCAGCTTGCTTTACCTATTTTTCCCCATTTAACCCTATTTAACCCCCAACTCTTCAATGGAATCATCTCAAAATATAATCTAGTTCCAGATATCATTATATTACATACGTGTACCAAATTTCAAGTCTCAATTTTATTTTTCAACCTCTTTAATAATGAAATGGGGGTGATCGGGGGGTTGAAAAATATTATAAATAATCTGAGGCCTTGGCTTCTACCAGCTTGCTATACATATTTTCCCCTATTTACCCCTATTTAACCCAGAACCCTTCAACGGAATCATCTGAAAATATACACCAGTTCCAGATGGCGTTATAATACATAGGTGTACCAAATTCTCGTTATAACATATACGTGTACAAAATTTCAAGTCAATATTTTAAACCGCTCCGGAGAAAACGTGCAGGCAAAAAAAATTACAGGCAGACCGACAGACAGAAATTTTTTTTTTTTGCTCAAATTTAAAATCTCGATGTTTCATGACATTCTAAATCTATTTCAAGATAAAAAAAAGAATTTTTTTTTACGATTACTGTACTTCCAATCCACTACGTGGATGTGGAAGTAAAACTTAAACATAAATAAATTAAAAAATATGTATTAAGACACATATCCTTACAAACTGTTTTTAGTCTGTTGATGAATTTTTGAGCATCGAACTTAATATCAACTTATATACTGGGTGTTAATATGGGGCATACTCACATATTTTTAATCTTGTTTTAATTTTCTTAATCTTTTTAATCTTTTTGTATATGATTATGAAATAGAGTTTATAGTGTCAAGTATTGTTAGTGTTTTTAATAACGCATATTAATAATTCAATATTCTCAAATTGTTACCGACTGTAAATTTGGTATTCGTTAATTTAATTTCGCATTAATTCACATAATTCATTTTTTTTTCTATTTCTTTGTGTTAGTGTGTGCCTATTTTTAAAGTGTAAAATATATGATCTGTATAATAATCTAATGGTCAAATAAACATATATTAATCTATCGTGCTGTGAAGTTGACCGTGTGGATCTCAAGGTCACTTAGTTACAAATGCCATCTGTGTAGAGTCCTATTCACGGCCCACTAACGTGACACCCAGAATCACACCCACCCTACAGTTTAAAATGGTATATTCTACACTTTTAATGAAAGCGTTGTAACTCAGTTTGTTCAATCTAAGAAGGTAAGCGAATATTATGTACCTATGTATTTTGTTTACTACTACAGTAAGGCATTTGACAATGTAGAACAGACTGTATGAAGAAAAATCAACTTTATTGAAGATTAACAACACCAACTCCGACAACTGTAAAGTTGACGAAAGCTTCAGACAGCGTTCTGTCACCACCCCTCTTTAACGCATCTATAGTGAAGACGTTATGCGACATGTGTTGGAAGACTCACAGAGTGAAGCAGTTATGGGTGGGACTAAGGTTTCTAACTTGAGAATTGCTCCTGATATACTACGTAAGGGCCTAACCTAGTATACTGACGGGTCTAGGACAAACAAAGGAGCTGTAGCTGGAATACATGGTGAAAGTCCCAGGGCAAGTATAAGTCTTTACCTTGGGCAACACGCCACTGTATTCCAGTCAGAAATTCTGGCTATACTTGAATGTGTACGCGAGAATGCAAACCGACAATATGTTAACCAGCAGGTCTCCATTGCATCAGACAGTCAGGCGGCAGTCAGAGCACTAGCCTCTAACAAAGTGTGTTCCAGACTGGTATGGGACTACCACGAAGAGCTGAAAATTCTGGGCGAGCAGAACAGAGTCAAATTAGTCTGGGTCCCAGGACACTCCAGAATTGACGGCAATGAAAAAGCTGATGAACTTGCCAAACAAGGGGCAGCTAACATATTCTATGGCCCAGAACCCGCACTGGGCATTTTTAAAAGCTCAGCCAGAAGGGCGATTAAAGACTGGGTCAAGGGTAAACACAAGAACCACTGTAGGAACATTCCAGGAAATCGACATGGAAAAACACTCATTAAAGGTCCATGTTCAAAACAAACTGAAGAACTGCTCACAACGAACAAGACGCTGTTAAGACAAATAACAGGACTTCTGACTGGACGCTTTCCTCTAAAGAAGTACCTGAATACAATCGGCAAATTTGACTGCAGACTATGCAGCAAGGAGCCGGAAACGGTTGACCACACCATATTTAACTACAAGGCACTGGCTCGCAGAAGATATGGCATCTACGGGCAAACACGAACAGACCCGGAACTCATCAGCACCCGCCCGACCATAAACCTATATCATCTGATTAGGGGTGCAAGGGTACTGAAGTGGGCGGAGTGAAGAATAGCAGGGAGAGCGCAATAAGCCCAGGAGGCTGCAGTGTTTTCTTCTAACAGACGAGCCCTGGAAAAAAAACCTTGAGGTTTGCGGATGATACCACTTGGTTGCAGCGAGCGAGGATGAGCTCATGAACCTGTTAGAGAACTTCCAAACAATACACTCTGAGAGCGGTTTGAGTGTAAATAACAACTAAATTATACTTGTAAACCGAGCGAATGAAAACCATCCAGGCACGTTAAGGGTAGGTGATAGATGCACAGCTGTCGGACATTCTATGCAGCAAGGCCGACTTGAAAATTACGTGAATCACAAAACGTCTGTCAAGATGCGATTAAGAAGAAGCTCAATATTAAGTGCCATTGAATATTCTACTGCTCTATTTGATCTGCAAGGGAATAGTTGGTAAAAGATCTATAACTAAGGGGCATAAATTGATATGAAACTTGAATAATCATTTAAATTACATAAGTACTACATTAGTAAATCATTATGAGGTTAATAAGTAATCATACACATCTACGATCAGTCCTAGCCAGCGCAGAGTAGGAAAACCAGGTACAAAAATAAACTAAGTTTCGAAACATGTCCACTTTTCCATTGAGTGTACATTGATAGAGTTATTTTTATCAACAATTTTTTTAAACAAACAACAAACAGCTAATCAGTCGGCAATACAAATATAATTGCATATATAGGTGATTAACACGATTAAATTTTATTGAAATGTTTTTGGGAAATAATAAAAATAATCCAGGGGCCAAGGCCCAATGTAAATAAAACATTCGGATTAATGCATTTTTTTATTTATCAATATCAATTTTTATTTATCAATAGCATTTTATATTTTACCTGTCACCAGGCCTGGGATTTGCTTTAAATGCACTAGTAGTTATTATACTACTATCCTCTATATTAATGTGCTACTATCATTTAGTACGAAAATATTGCAATGAGAATAAATGGAAATACTGGAATGAATAACAATTAAAAATATGTTAAGTTCCTATAAAGCTCTTTTCTTTTAAAATTCCCGCCAAACGTCGTGTTGTTTGAGATGTACAGTGTTGCCGTTTTGCCAGTAATTACTGGCATTTTCCAGGAATAAAGAGTCTTGCCAGTAAATTTGCCAGTATTGATCTAATGCCAGGAATGACTTGTTAGAGATGTTGATTTGGAATGAATTTCTATTTTTCGTTTGTTTTTTATGTGGAAAATCGCACTGCAAGGAATCGCCCCTCCGCTTTTCGACGAAAGTGCAACCAAGGTTAGAAAATTGTCACCCCCGCGCTTTTCGTAATTGCAATCTAAGATAATATTCTGCTGTGGGGAATTTCACCCCCCGCTCTTCAGAATTATACTACAAAGCTGGGAGTGGGTGACCGCATATGTTATTACCTTCGGGCCCCGATTTTCTCTCGATGGCCCTGGGGATACAATATTACGGAATTTTGCCAGAAAATGCCAGGAATGCAATCAAGTTTCGCCAGTAATTTCGGTTTGACCTCGTGATAACACTGGAGATGTAGGAGTTTCGGTTAGTTGCTATCAAACTATGGGGAGCCCTATGGTTATTGCATTGCATCATTTTTATTTCTTCCGCATACTAGTTGACGACTACAAAAGAAAGTACCAAAAATAGGTAAGTCTATATTTAATTGACTTATCAATATATAAGTATTTAGATCGATATTTTATTCTAGATAAATTTGGTGCTGCGTATTTGTAGGTTACAGCCTATATATTATTATAATAAATATAATACCACCCACCTTATTTGGCTCTGTTAAAATTCTATGGGAGATCACCTTTGAACCTGGGTATGCAGTTTTTAGTTGTTTATCATGGAGCGAACTTATTCACTTAAAAGAAGATTGTTGGTTAAACATTATAAATACAATACTTCCCTTCGGTATGCGAGGGAAGTAAAAATTGAAAAGAAGGAGTACCTACTCAGTGTGTTAAACGAAGTGTTATATATTTCGACATATCTGATGAACAAGTGGATGTGATGAATCTTGTAATAGGTAAGGTTTGATACATCGAGTAATAAAAGCATTTGCCAGAAAACATCAACAAACTTGTAAAGTATATTTAGGGATTTCAGTAAATTAATATAAGGAAAAAACTAATAAAGCTAGTTTTTGAGGAAAATTTACAATTTTGTAACACATATGCCCTATTTGTTATATTTTTTCTGAAATTACGCTGTACGTACGTACAAAAACTTTTATACATCATCAATGTTCAACCTAACAAACCTGCTTCTAACCGTAAATCCTAATGCATCTTAACCCATAGCCGTTTTCTTTACTTCAGTAATAATATTGGCAAAAAATATAACGTTAAACTTAAAATAATGTTATACGTTTGATAGTATTAGTCACAACATATATTTCTGCTTCTCTCGGTCTTTGGTATTATTCGTAGAATCGATCATTCATATAAAGAGGTGTTGTTAAAATTTTTAAATGAACAAGGGAACCTTTCAAATGCAAAAGTCAGTTAAACAAAAAAATGTTCACATTTAAACTGTGATTTTTTTTTAAATAGGACACCAAGAAAATTATAACAATTTATTTTAAATATAAGCTTGCCATCAGATGGCATATATTAGTCTTAATGTTTCTTGCCAAGATTTCATCTGAAATGTTAATTTTTCTTTTATTTGCACAGGGGCTGCTGAAATCGCTAACGCTTAAAAGTCTTGGAAGGACACCGAAATGGCTATTGCATCATGATTGAAGAGAGCAAAAGAAAGAACAGAGAGGGTGTCAAAAAGAGAGAATATTTGAGAATAATATAAACTAAGATAATTATAAAAAGACGAAGTGTGCAAAACGTTAAGAGAAGGTGAGATATACATTTATCTTACGTTTTATTGCACACTTGGCTTATTTCTTATAATATAATATTCAATATGACTTAATGTATATATAACTATATTATACTGCACTAGGTATTATAATTTATAATAACTTTTAAATCCCATACAAATTGTATTTTTGACACTTGACACTTGAATTTGCAGAGTAAGAAGTTAATTTAAAAAAAATACAAATGCCATAACTTATTTTTCAATAGCACAATAGAAATAAAATGTTCGCATAAATTTGTCATTTGGTGTTGATAAATAAAAATACCAAGTATTAAAATCAATCTATTTGAATAATTTTTCTACATGGTAATTATATATTGTCATTTTTTTATCTTTTTTGCTTTTTCTAACCACATGTATTCCCTTCGAAATAGAATCCAATCACTGGATTCTATTTCGAAAGAAATGCATGTGGTTAGAAAACCCAAAAGGAACATAAGTACCCTCTGCTGTGAATACACCTTAAAAGTGGTGGAGGGGGAGGTACCTATATGTTTTGCATAGTATGTCCCAACAACGTTTTCACGACGTCCTCACTAGACCTACATTCGTCTCATATAAGTCCTGGGTTAGTCGTCCTCAGGACACCCCGTTTTGCTGTCGCGGAACGTCCCTCAAACGTCCTCGGTACGTCTTACGTGGGCAAAGTACGTCCTCGGGACGTTTTGATGTCCTGTGAGTACGTTCTTGGGACGTATTTGGGAAGTCCATGTGCTATTAGGGTTGTGTACAATTCCACCATATAATTAGCACATGGACCACTGTAAAACGTACATTTTTCTTCTAAACGAACAATTGTCCGCTCAGGCACTTTACTTAAACAGTCTCCGGCTCCGAACAAACTAGGGCCTTGGAACACAAGCGTCTTCCAGTTAATAATCTGATTCTTCTAGTTCCTCGAATTTTGTGCGTGGTCCAAACTTAAACCACAGAGTCCAGGTCATCCTGAATACAACATAATATTGACTACGATTATGTTGAAGCCTCTGCCAGTCCAAAAAAACATTTGACAAAAACGCAAACAATTAAAATTAAGATCATATTGAACAGTCTTGGTTTTAAGGCTTTCGCGGAGCTGGTGACGATTTGTAGATTGGCTTCCGGGTTCTCTTCGGCGTTGATCGTTTCGATTTCTTGACGTTTCGACCATCTTGTGGTCTTCTTCGCGTAAGAAGAAACGTGGTCGGAACGTTAAGCAATCCAAACGATCAACGTTGAAGAGAACCCGGAAGCCAATCTACAAATCATATTGAACAGGTTCCAACTTGATTTTAGTTGTTCACGTATTTTTGTCCTATATTTTTTAGAACTAGCTGTACTCGATGGAACTTGCATTTCATGTCGCCTCGTATCATGTGTGGGCATCCTCCGAAACATCTTGCAGCACTAATGTAGTATCCTGTTATTACTTTCGGGTCACTGGATGTGCGACCAGCTTGTAACCAGACTATGTATCGCGAAAATCCATCTGTTGCGCCATTTATGCATTTATCCCATACTTTTTAGATTTATCGTGTGAATCCATGAGCCAAATGCAATTACTCTATATATGCAAACGTTAATTCGATTCAATCCCACTGTCGTTTTTCTGGATTTACAGAATGCTTTTGATAGTGTCACATGTAAAATTGTTGAACAACTTAGTGGTATTGTCATACTGGATTAGTTACTTAATTTATTTAAGTCGTATGTAATGAATACATGCCAGTAGATGAGATACAAAAGTTTCATAAAGTTATAGAATTGATATGCCTCAAGGTACACTTTTAGGTCCTATCACCAATAACTTATTAAGTTACAATTAATATACAACCATTATATCATACACAGACCAAATAGTATCGCTCTGTTGAATTTTGGGAACAAACAAAAGAAAGGGCTTGAATGGAATTAAATTAAAATTTGAAACTCTGGCTAGAAAAAATTTATGAAACTAAATATTTCTAAATCCAAGTAACTTACTTTTTCTCTTACTAAAGTTGGGCTACTTTGGAACCTCCAACAAATATGGCAAAGCAGCGAACATTGGGACTGGTCATTTCTAGAAAAAAGTATATAATTTATTGAAGATATAATGCTTTTGGCAATATGCCGTAAAATAACAACTGTGTTCAAACAATCAACTTACAGCAATAGATAGTCCTATCGGATCTTGCCAACCTCAAATAAGTTGACCTATCGTGGCGACTATGAAGAGTGGAGATCAGGGGAACGATCGAGGTAGGCGCTTTGTGGATAATTTCGTCCGCTGAAAGGACGACGAAATGTTATAGCCCAAGAGCTGGCGGTAAATTTGGAGGCGGAATTTGATAAGAGCTAAAAATTAGTAATATGTTATTTCTACCTTACCTAATTATGGAATCGTTATGTAAAGTATGTTCTAGCATGATTAAGATAAGAAAGAAACGAAAACACGCCTCTTTTAATTAAGATTTTTTCCAACGTTTGTGATATAGTTGTTAAGCGAATCACCCCTAACTAGAACATAATACCCAGATAACAGATAAACAGAACCGTACTTCGAATTTATCTGTCAATGTCGCGAAGGATGGACAATGCGTCCACCAATACACAAGATATTCCTATCTTCACGCAAAATAGAGTAAGGTTACTTGATTTACCACAAACGTTATTAATTTTCTACCGAAGACACGATTTTTAAATCTCTACTATTATTTTGTTCATTCTAAGGACCAAACATTTAAAATATGGCACTGTAGTACTCTTGTCAGCAGGTCTTATGGCCTATTTTATGGGCATTAAATAAATGGATGAAACCATACGTAACTTGTGAACTGAACATGGCGGGACAATTGCAGCAGTTCCTTAACAGTGCTTTATTTAGGTTATTATTATTTTATCTCTAGAATTAAGAACAAGCGCTATATTATAACAGGTGTATATAAATTTGATTTTGTGTACAAAATCGCACTTGCACGGAAAATTTTAAGTGGATTGGATATAAATCGAAATTGTGGTTACTAATCTATCTTTAGGGACTGTACTGCCTCTGTCACGTTGAAGTATCTCTTTTGATTATACGCATACTCCAGTCTTCAACTCAAGTACGTCTGATGTTTCTCGCGATTAATGTATTTGGCTTTCTAGATAAATATATTGATATAAGATAGTTAGTTACACGAAGAAATAGAGTGATCTTGACAAGGTAAGCACAATCTTTTAGTTAATATCTAAAGTGAATAACTCATATTTTTCCAAAGTTCGACAAAAATATTTTTAAACTTTCAAAATGTCCGTCTGTCTATCCGTTGAGTTTCTTGTCAGTACGATAACTTAATCAATAAAAACCCGATTGTATTGAAATCCGGATGGCAAGATAGTGTTAGTTGGAGGATGAACCCGATTGTTTTCAAACAAAAACCATCTCTAAATAGAAGTTATTAATCATTTAAATTTAAAAAAACTGTTCTTAATTTTTATGCTTTATAATTGAATACACTTCGACATTCGACGCGCGTTTCGCTGACCACGTTAGCATCATCGGGAGATAATTAAAACTAAAGTATAGTTTTTCCAGTGTCACGTCGGCTTAAAAATCATAAAGAAAGACCGACAAAGGAATACTTCCTAATACGAGATATGTCATAAGCGTCGACCGATAATTTTTAGAATCACTTTTTAACCATTGTAAATATTGTTTTACTACTTTATATTAATTGATAGGCACGAAGTAAATTATTTATTTATAATAAATTATCTATTTATAATAAATATTGTTAGATTAATAAAAGACTCCATAAATGATTCAATAAAAGTAAAGAAATTATTTAACCTACGGCTGTGCTACCGGCAACATTAAGAATGTACCAAAAGTAGATAACGGACTTGTAATGGCGAGCCAGGTAAACAATCGACTTCTTTCGTTTCAGGTAAAAGTTGGTTGACGGCTAAAAAAGTTTTGAGAACGGTATAGTATATAGGAAGTATATTCTCTTCCGAAACGTTAAATACCTATAGCTTTCATTTTCAGTTTTTGGTTTATTATATTGTTCTAGTTTATATATTTTTAGGTGTGAAATTTTTTGAAACAGTCAAGTATTCAAGAACCAACTTCTGCCTGATCCGTTTGGCGCAGAGGTTTTTTCATTAAAATTTTTAAATATTTTTCAGTGGCAAAATACCCAATAAAAAGTAAGAAAATGTCCCAGTGACCCCAAAAACTCCCGAATAACCATTATCGTCTAATTCTATGGCATATTGTGTATGATAACAAATTTTTCAATTAATTTAATTAAATTGGTCATTAATATTGGCCAATGGGCTTGTTCGGCATTTTTTTTTATTTCATAAATCGAAAGTGCAAGTATAAATTAATGGATCTGCAAAAAATCAGAATCTTATTCGCACGTTTAGTATCTTAAAAACCATTAAAAATTTCCATCTCGCGAAAATGGGGCGTGGCCAGGCACTACGTCACTATACGCATAGACTCGGCGATCTCAATAGACTTGATGCTCCTTATTGGTTATAATTATAAGTGTTTTCGAAGTATTGTTTGTTTTGCTTACTACTTGACAGTAGCGGAGTACAATTTGGTGAAATGTCAAAAAATTACAATTTTCTCTCGCTCCTGCCAGAACGAATTTTCGATTTCGACCCTGCAATTTACGATTATAATTCATCGCCGACTTTCTCCTTTCCGTAGACACATAGAACGAACTTCCACTCGACGTATTTATTTAGTTACCAGCGTTTAAAAATTCCATGTTTTTCGACTTTTCAGATAAAATTTGAAAGGTCCCAGAAAGCCATTTTTCTTACGTCACTTGCGTATAGTGACATCACAAATGAGCGCTCGGTTTTTGCAACTATTACTAATTTCAACTCCTTATATCTCGAGAACGGAAAAAGTTAATAATACGAAATTTTAAGTGTATAATGAGAATATCGAGTGCTATATGAAAAAGTATAAAAACTATATAAAAGGAATATCATGGAACAAGCCCATTATTGGATAAAAAATGAAACCAAACATTTCCACCAAAAAATAAAAGATACTGTTTGTTCTAAATGCCTTGTACCAGTACCTTTTTTTTTTCGAAGTAAAATGCCAAAATGACGCGACTATAATAGAATTTGATGCAAAACAGATTCGTAACAAATTATACTTAATTTGTATGAAATCGGGCCCTGTGAACACAGGTTTTGAAAAATCGTTTGCAATATTTATTGATTGTTTAAGACTTCATGAAGGAATGATTAACCAAAGAGAGGATGATCCATATTCTAGTACTATATCATTTCAAAAAACAAACAACTTTGACAGTTTGGTTTGGTACCGAAATTGCTATTTTAGTTTTACTACCAAAAGAAATATAGAACATTTAAGAAGAAAAATAGAGAAAGAAATAGAAACTGAAAAGAGTTCAGATGGACCGAATGCCTGTCCATCAACATCTTGAGAAGTGTCCTTTCGTAAAATATTTTTTTTATAGACATATGTATATAATTAACTTATGTCTAGTTCTATAATTGTTATCGAAAGCGTGTTGGACAACACTAGATGTTTTCTCATGTTTCAGGTGAGATATATGTTACTTGAATCATGTTATAATTGGATGTTTGGTTTGTCCAACATAACTCAAATTTTAATCCTTACAACTAATATCGTAAATCACGGACCTTGGGTTAGATTCAGGTTTACCCTTTGGGTTGACTAAAAGTGATACGAAACCTACGACTAGTATCCTATAGAATGTTTAATATTTATGTTAAACAAAAAATGCCACTACCTTTAGAAAAAAACTGGAAATTTTGACATTAATCACAATTCAAAACGTATGAAAGTTACAGTTGGGCGTTGCCGAATGAAAATACCTATTAAACACGATTACTTCTGTTAGGCCTAAAGTTCTATTTCTTGATACTCTCTATCGAAATCGGGTGATATCTGTCATATATGGTGATCGTCGGAGGCAGTCATGTTTTATATAATCTATATTTCATTATAACCTTGGAACCAAATTTTACTAAGGTTTTTGATCCGGCACACAAAAATACAGAGATATTGAAACTGCAATAAGTCACAACAAGTGTGCTCTACCACTTAACCCTTCCTAGAATACACAATAAATGTGCAAAGGATGAATAGAAAACTAAAACAGTAAATGTATAAATAATGAAAAAATAAATAAATATAACTTTCCTCCTAACAATACAGCTTTATATACAAAGAAAAGAAATTAATTAAATGCAAATTTCAGACTGAAAACACATGATTCACGTAGCGCGTACCAACTATCTTCGGCAAAAGGCATAATAGAATTTTTACGTTTCCTTAATCAGAGATGCGGGCAAGTAGCAGTAAAGAAATTATTTCTCATGACTTCAAAGCCAGACTGGGCTTAATTGAATAATGCGATGTTAAATTAGGTTCAATTATTAATGAATGGTTATATATTTAGATTTGAATTAGTCCATTGTTGGCCGCTTCATTTATCCGTTTTTATACTTTTGTATTACCAAAGCAAGTCGTAAAATTAATGATTTCCACTGACATGGCTGTGCATAATGAGCAGAGTCCGTATCTCAAAGTGCTATTTCACAACTATAAGAGGCGGACTCGGACTGATTGTAAGAATGTTTTTACATATGAAAATGTTATGTGATATACACCACACCTTCAATCTATCACGGTTTGGAATTAATCCAAGATAGCGTTTTATAGATTTTTTTTTTTTAATATTACAAACGATATGAAAAATCCTAAAAGCTTTGCCGCTTACGAGAGCGGGGTATGTTACATATTCGTAGAAAATCGTAAATCATGAATATAATGTATTACTTAATACATAGAACAAGATTGTTCTCATGTAAGTATGTTCTGGCATGACTAAAATAAGAAATTAACGTAAACACAACTGTTTTTACCCGACTCTCTCCTACGGAAATTATTTTAGGATGTAACGGTTTACAGCAGGTATGTAAACCCTACCCTCGACAGAGTCGAACTTAATATTGTGAGTGTGTCATGGAATATCAAAGTCAATTCCCCACAAATATGTAAGATAGTATTCCTATCTTGACATAAGCAAAACAGATTAAAATTGTTTAATTAACGTTTAATAGCTCCAAATTTTTATTATACACAAAAATTTTAAGTGCGGGTCTGTGGGATATGTATTTTCCTAACGAGACAATGATTTACGGTTGGTTTTTATGACTTTTTATGTGCCTTAAATATATGTAACGAACTGTACATATTCGGAAAATGTTCCTTTAGTTAAAGCAATAAGAGCAAGCGAGAGCGAAGCAACTAGGCTGATCTTTTTAATCGTATAGCACGTCGTACATCGTGCCACCTGCTCTTCCTACCACATGTGCGTGGGCAGCTCTGTCTGCGGAATTTCAATTTGTTTCCGTCTTTACGATTTAGTGCAATACCAAAACCAACAATTTTCGATTCTGCAGGTACCCGTATACGAATACAGTCAACCAGATATACTATGCGCATACCTCAAACGAAAGTAGTCGATTGTTTACATGGCTCACCATTACAAGTCCGCTACCTGATCGTATTTATTTGTATAATTGGCGGTAGCGTAGCAAAGTTAAATAATATTTATTTACTTTTATTAAATCCTCTGTGGAATTGTTCAGTAAACTAACATTATTTATTATAAATACATAATTTACTTCATACCTATTAATATAAAGCCGTAAAATAATATTCTATTTATTCCAATAATTAAAAAGTGATTCTAGAAATTATCGGTCGACGCTCATGATATTGCTGGAGTTATGAACTATTCCTTTGTCGGTCTTTTTTATGATTTTCCAATTAACATTAGATAAATTTTACCTACACCTGAAGAAGTTAATATTTAGCGAAACAATTTGCATGACATTCATAACATTTAAATAATCTTGAATTGCTCTATTCGTGTATTAACACATTATTATGAGTTTTCAAAAATTGCATAATACTGCATATTATTTTTTGGAGCTGTCAATAACAAATAATGTAATAAGTTATGTGATATCAAAGTTTTATGAGCATTTAACGATAAATTGTAATTATATGATGTACTATAATTATTTCATTTCTTCGTACGGGAAATATCGCTTTATTACTTATTTGTCTTTATAAAAGTCACGCGATAACAGACACAATTTAGTGTTATTGCTATAATTTTTAAGTGGATTTAACAACCGTGTTATGAAGCATATTAAGTAATATTTAAAAAATATATACATTTAAGCCGTGCCAGGTAAGTACAAACGCTGCAAACTAAGAAAGCACCTTAAGTTGACAATAGGTCGAGACGTTTCAGTTACTTGATGAAGATGCAGTTAAAATCCTTCACTGAATATGTTTGTTTTTTAATTTTTGGTGCGGGGAAGGGAAATCTTCAAAAAGGCACCCAGGCAATAAGCGCGGGGTAGTGCCGGATTTCTACTGGCTAAGACCCCTCCACTTTTCGGTGCTTCTGCTACTGCAACTTTTCTTCCTTCCATCGGTTGCATCGGAACATGGTGTACCTTGATTCCTCATTTTCACCACAGGATATGCATTCTCGGTTGTCAATCTTTCAGAAATCAAGTAGATATTCTGCAAAGCACCCATGCGCAGTCTGAGCTTAAGTAAGGTGATATCCCATCTCCCCGTGTTTCCGTTCTGCCTATGTTCTCACGTTAGTAATGATGCGAGCGTCCATCTATCTTTATTGGAGGTGGCTACTCCCTTCTCCATTCCCTCGTACATTTCCAGCCGCTCGTTGGTCAGCAAATCTAGATGGGGATCCCCGCAACCACTAGTGCCACCTGATATGACACAGTCCTGTGGGCACTGCCGACTCCTAATGCCACCAAGCTCTTTATCCTCGTCATTCTGGTTCTCATTCTCCTCACAGCCATCGCCCTCTCCCAAATCGTAGCCGTATATAGAAGAACAGAGTGCACGACACTGCACAGCAGTTTCCTCTTGCTCTCTTTCGGCCCATGCGTGTTCGCCATAAGTCTACCTATGGCTGTAGCAGTCTTTCCTGCCTAATCCGCTATCTTCGTGACATATATTCCAAAAAAGAGCTTCGGGTCCAACCATACCAGTAGGTATTTGAGGCAGCCACTGACACTTACTTCCCTCTGCTCTACTCTTACTGTAATAGGTAGCAGATTTCTCTTTCGAATAATGATGAGCAGTTCCGTTTTCTCCGGGGCCAACTCCAGCTGCATGTTCCTCAGCCACCTCTCCATACTTCTAATGGCCGTCACAGAATATGCTACAAATCGCTACACATCCTGCAAGGTGCATTATCTAATAAGTGCTACGCGTGTAACGTTAGTTCATTTGCCAAATTCTTTCACATGGTCATACTCGAAAATTGATAATCCTAGAAAGAAAATTTCAAATTAAAAAATTGCCTCCAGTCTTCATCTATGCTTCTCCTTAATATGCTAGGTATCTATTTCATAAGGTAAAAAATTTGCCGCCCGCTATATTTATTCTTGCAAATTTTCGCATTTTATAGACATAGCTTTAGAAATAAATTCATATTTTCTACACTTATTAAAATTGTACCTTCACATTAACGCATTTTGTTAACAAATATGCAGTGATAGGGTGGATAATTTCAATGCCGCGATAATCGACTCGACAAAAATGTATCTCTAAAGGCGCGGCGCCAGGCGTGCTTTCTGCTACGATTTGAACACTGGCACGCAAAGAAAAGTGGTCTTTTTGTGCGACTCCATTGGGTGGGCTACCCAATGGAGTCGCACAAGAAGACCACGTATCTCGACGCGCTGAACACGAACCTAATGTCAGTTTAGCTCCATCACCCACCAGTTTTTGGTAAGTGCGGTCAACCTCCTGTCGTATATCCTTCGCTACGAGTAACTAGTTATTTTAACATTAAGTAACAAAACGACGTCAGACAATTAGGCAGCACTAAGAGCAATAGCCTTTAACGAGGTGTCATCTTGACTGGTATAGCACTACGACGAAGTGTTGAAAATTCTGGGTGAGCCGAATTACTCTGTATGGCAGGACACCCCAGAATAGACAGCAATGAAAGAGATGATGAACTTGTTGGACAAAGAGCAGCTAATACAATCCTCGGTCCAGAACCCGCGCTGAGCATCGCTAGAAGCTCAGCCATGGGTTCATTAACGTTTCATGTTCAAAACAAACTGAAGGACTGCTTCCAAGGAACAGGATGCAGTTAACAATAATAACAGGACTTCTGACAGACATTTTCCTGTCAAGAAGTACCTGCACACAATCGGAAAATTTGACGGCAACTTAGGCTGCAGACTATGCGGTAAGGAGCCAAATACGATGTATCACATTATCTTCAACTGGGAGCCACTGATCCGCAGAAGATACGGCATCTACAGACAAACACAAAGTCGGAATTCACTAGCACTCGCCCAAGCATAGACCTGTATCACCTGATTCAGGGTACAGGGGTACTGGAGTGAGTAGAATGAAGCATGACAGAAAAAAGCGCAATAAGCCCAGGAGGCTGCAGTTCCCTCAGACATTCTAAGGACAAGAATAAAAAATATAATAAAAAATAATAAAAATAACTCGACGGTACGTTACCTAAAAATACTTTTTCATTGACCTGAACAAACCTTTCGACTAAGTCGGCCTTGATTTGATCAGGGAAAAGCTTATGGTGTACGGTTTTAGGGGCAGAAGAGAGAAATTAATGGTTACCTAAGAATACCCTTTCATTGACCTGAACAAAGCTTTCGGCTTAGTCAGCCATGATTTGCCCAGATCCGAGAAATTAAGTACCCAAATAGGTGTACCAGAGGGTACTATATTGGGGCCGCTATTATTTTTAATATTTGTGAATGACTTACCAGAACCGTTGCCTTTTAATAATTTGACGATGTTTGCGGATGACAATACACTGCTCTCTATTGGTTTGACAAAGAAAATGTACAAGAAATGCTGAATATGATTAAACCTTATATGACATAGTTTAAAGGCAATAAACTGTATTTAAATGTGTCTAAAACTGTGTTTACCAATTTCGCACCCAGAAGCAGCACTATCAACGAAAATTATCTCATAAAAGTAGAGCATAGATTGATTGAACAGGTAAATGTAATCCAACTTTAGGGGTTTATATTTATAGTAGACTAACTTGATCATATTGAGAATTTGTCGGAAAAGTTACGTTCGCTATTCTGTTTTTTATAGATTAAATAATATTACAAACCAGAAGGTGATGTTGTCATTTTATCATGTCGAATTTATATCAAGGGTAAGGTATGGAATGTATTTTTGAGGTTGTTCTAGGTATTTTAACAGAATTTCTATTTTGCGAAAAAAAATAATTATGAGAAATACTGTGGGTACCTCAATCAACCAATCATGCCGTCCTACTTTTATAAAATTTGAACTTTTGCCTCTTGTTTGTATATACCTATATTATAGAACTTGTATAATACGCAAAGTTTAATGAAAACAGTTTTGTTAAAAATCTAGATATTCAAGACAAGAAATTATACAGAAATATCCATACCTTCTGACAATAGTGCCCTGTTTCAAGAAAATTCTAATTACATAGGTATTAAATGTTATATTAAGTTGCCCTCCACAATTAAAAATGTTCAGAACTTAAGAAAATTTAAGGATAAGTTACAAACATTCTTGTTAGGGAAAGTTGTTTACACTATGGCAGAATATTGGAATGAATAATAATGCTAAATACTTAAGTTTGTTGTAGTATTTACTACTAGCTTTATCTTGACTTTTCCTATACTTACTGTATATTATGGTCTATTGTATAATAAACGTTATTTTACTTTACTTTACCTCGATAAAATTAGGTATGGAAATAACGACACATTTCTAGTCAATAGCACGTTGTAGAAGGAGTGATTATTTACAATTACGAAGCTTTGGAAGTGAAAACATTATTACAAACAGGACTGAATACGCCTCTCATAAATTGTGGCATCCGAACCCTGATTATTAATTATGACGGTGTTAGGAACAGTCCAACCATTTCTAGCTTATTATAACTCTTCGCAAATACAAAACGAAGAGTATATTGCATTCGATCGGCACATTTCTAAAACCGGTAATATTGTTCGTAGAGAAAAAATTTTCATATCACTGTGTTGGTGATCGAATTCTGAACAACTTTCAAAATGTCCGTCCGTCCGTTTGTCTGTCTGTCTGTCCGTCCGTCTGTCCATCCGTCCGTCTGTCTGTCTGTCTGTCCGTCCGTAAGCATGACACCTTAAGAAAGAAAGGGCCGATTGTATTTAAATTTTTAAAGTAAGTTGGTGTTGTTAGCTAGAGGAAGAACCCTATTGTTTTTGAACAAAATCGAACGATAAATAAAAAAGTTATTAATTTAAAAAGAAAAATTTAATGTTTTGTATTAAACTAAAAATGTCTAAAACTAATATTATTTACAAAATAAACTGCGAAGAGTGTCCTATGGAATGTACAATAATTATATAAAAAGAGCAGTAAATTGGCGAAGAGTATAATGGTTAGCTTTTTTAATATGGATATCATCAAATTTCCTCTCGCGCCTGAACTAATACCTACTTTTCGCAATGAAATGAAGCAAAGTAATATCATTCATACGAAAAGACCGCATAGTCAATTTCACGGATCACCGTCCAATATCCTAAAAATTTACAGAAGGCCCCTACTTCATCCTTTCGCATCGATAATCCCAAACAAGGCATCCGGGGTTCTCAATTACCCTATAAATCATTATCATGAGCGCACACTGTTGATTCTGCAATAATATAAACGAACGCCAATTTAGCACGCATGCGTTTGCAGTTTCGCAGCATCTGATCCTGAATGCGTCGATATCACTCCTGGAAGAATCCTGCAGGGTAGCTTGATCCATCCGAACAAAATCAGATCCTACTTACCAGCACAAATATTTTTCTATTGTTCTTTACGAGGTTGTATTACTGCTATCCGAGTACAATTTTAAGGGTTAGGGGTGTTTCGAAGGGCATTGAAGAGGTGTAATTTGGCAGGAGTGGAAGGGATGCCATACCTCTGCAGTGTTTATCTCACGGGATGATAAAGCATGACACCAGTGTGGAGGGTTTGTCTCTAATAACAGATTGTGAGTGCTGCTGGAAAGGTTGATTTTCCATGTGATTCTATATGTAAGTAGCATAGCTATTTGTAGTAACACAATTCAACTTTTTTTTTTATTTTTGAAGAATCATATTTTGGTACTATTTAACTATTTAACAAAGTGTTTTAAAACCGTGCAAAACACAAACTGAAATGCACTTAGATTTTGCTTTGTAAATCGATTCAACCCGAAATTTTACTGCAAGAAACTGTTGCTTAGGGTCGTATAAACATGTAAAAAGATCTGCTACCGGCTAAACTTTTAGAAACGGAGGGAAAGGCATGAAAAATATTTTTTTGCAAATTTCTTGCAAACTACGAATTTTGTAAAAAAGTGTTAAATATACAAGTTAAAACTTATGAAATAACCTTGAACATGAGACTAGTTCCATCCAATTTGATGAAAAATTGACCTAGTTATTTTTTAAGGGTTAATGTTTATTTCTAAAAGTCCAATAAGCGTTTTTAGTGATTCATTAAAAACTAAGGATATCCAAAAAATGTTTACTACATAGTTCAATAATTATAAATATTTCTATAACAAAAAATGTTATCCGAGATTTTCCTTCAGTAACTGTTGGAGGGGGTTACATCACACAACCACAAAAATCAGTTCTGGGGGGTGCCGTGCAACTCCCTCAAAGAACCACCCGCTCGATGAAAAAAGCCTTATTTTACTGATAACTCGTTTTACTGATAACTCGTTAACCGTTGAATATATAAAAAATAAAGCTGGATTAATTTCCTGGAAAAAAGCCCTCTTGTAATTTTCTTGTATATGCCATGATTTTCGAGAAAATCGATATCGAAAAAAATTGCAACATTTGTGTTTTTAATGCGTACGAATTATTCTTTATAGAAAATGTTGAATTTCTCGAAAACCAAACAAACTAGGAAGAAAAATCAAAATGGGTTTTAAAAGGGATATAAAATACTATCTTGTGTTTCCATTTTTGATGGCTATTTATATCTATTAGTGTATAAAAATAACAATATAATATAGTTACCTCTTGATTTTTTGCGCTTTTAACTATCCATAGGCCCATGAAAATAACTGACTTTAATATAAGTTATAAATTCATAATCTTTTAGTTCAAGGTAGTACTTCAATACAGAAAAAGTTAGGAATAAAAATATTCACATTTACAAATTTACCAGCATGTCGAAATTAGCCAAATTTTAGCCAATTTTTTATTGTTTCCTAAAAATTAAAAAGACCCAAATATCTTGAAAATTTAGCTTAAAATTTTTTTTTTTGAGTTTTTATATCATTTCTAATTTTTAATAGTTAAAAAATTACATACAAAAATAGCATAATAAAATTGAATATGCAGCCTTTTTTGTGCATTGCATTGAAGTACTATCTTGAACTAAAAGATAATGCATTTATAACTTATATTAAAGTTAATTATTTTTTATGGGCCTGTGAGTAGCTAGATGTACAAAAAATCAAGAGATAACTATATTATATTGTTATTTTTATATACTAATAAATTTCAATAGCCAAAAAAAAATGGCAACACAAGAGAGTATTATCCCTTTTAAAACTTATTTTGATTTTTCTTTGTAGCTTGTTTGGTTTTCGAGCAATTCCATTTGTTCTATTGCCCCGCGCCCGGCGCGCAAGAAATTTCAAATAAACGAGAATTCGCGCGCAAAAATACAAATGTTGCAATTTTTGTAAATAACGATTTTCTCGAAAACCATGGCATGTATATACAAGAAAATTACTACAGGAGTTTTTTTAGGCAATTACTCAAGCTTCCTTTTTTATAATGAGCATTTTTTTCATATCTTCAACGGTTGAGTTATCAGTAAAATAATGTTCTTTTCACCGAACGGATGTTTTTTTGGAGGGGTTGCGCGGCACCCCAGAACTGATTTTTGTGGTTTTGTGATGTTCAATCATCCCACTAACAGTTACTGAAGGAAAATCTCAGATAACATTTTTTGCGAGCTACTGGTGTATTTTTTACTTTACCGACTGAACTAACATAAATAAATAGTAATTCAATTTCCTAAAATTTGGTTTTTATTGCCGTCCTTTACGATATAAAGTCAAATTATAATATTTTATACAACACGTGACTAAAATTATGTTTTTTTTACAAGTGGGGCGTTTATAGTACGAGCACAAAAGCGAGTGCTATAAACCACACGAGTAAAAAAACACATTTTAGTCTGGAGTTATATACAAAATTTTTTGTATCGCCATTCAAAATTAGAAAACGATATAACTTTTTATTTTTTTTTATTTATTTATTTATTTACAACTCTCCAACAGTCAAGGACCAATTACAGGATAGGCAAAGTGTAATATACAATACTTATAATTACATTCTAATATAATCTTCATTAAAATAGGGTACGTACATTTCAGGTAAAAATACGGCCAATTGAAAAAGTTATCTTGTAATGACTAAATTCTATTGCTGTTTCCGTGGAAACCAGTGGCGGTTTTACCACTGGGCACACTGGGCGAGTGCCCAGGGCGGCAACATTTTTTTCTTTTGAATATTGCTTTAGTCGTTTTTATGATTCCGCTAATGCGGCAGTGCCATTGAAGCCAAAAGAACACATTGAACGATATGGATGGCGGCCAGAAGCGGCTTTCTTTCATACCTATACATTATTAGAAAATAAATACCCGCTACAAACTGCTCTGGAAAAAGGAGTTTCTCGACCTTGCGACGGGTAAAGAATTACTTACGGTCTACAATAACGCAGGAAAGGCTAAATTTACTAGCAGTATTAAATATTGAAAATGAAATTTTAAGAGCTATGAAAACAGGCGATATATATACAATGATTTTGCTGTGAAAAAAGCAAGAAAAGTTCGTCTTGTTCTTATATAATTTTTTTAAAATCAATTTTATTTTTAAAATTATTTAATCCTTTCTTTATTTTTGTTCTTTTAAAATATACAAAAGAAAATGTTTAGTAAGTATTCTTTTTTGGGGAAACATTTTTTGGGTAGTATATATATGTTATGGTGTATAATTTTATTGGCATTATGAAGGTATTCAGTGGCAATGGAGGAGTCGGTTTATCTTCATCGAGAGCGGATGTGTTTGTGCGACGCTCCCAGGAAAACGCGAAAAGAACATTAAACTCGATAAAATTCAAGTTGTCGGTAGATTTAGAAAATTCTACGTAAAATGAGATGCAAATGGTGGAGGAGCAAAGCACGCATCGAATGAATTAAGAATTGAATAATTAAGATAGTGCTCCCTAAAAATAAAAGTAAATAGTGTTAGTGCACTGTAGCTGGAATATCGTAGAATTTATACTACCTGCGCCCCGTCGCTTCTTCAAGTGTATGAAGAACAACATGGGCAATATAAACAGCCAGCCAGCCAGATCTGGATGAAGGGAGATAAGTTTTTCTTTATTTGTTGTATCATTAGCATTGGTTTATTTATTTATCTCTTTAGTAAAATTTAAAAAAGAAATTAAGATTAAAATTGAAAAGGTATTAAACATAATACATAGGTGATAAAATGGAAAAACTTCCCAGAATTGGAAAGCGGAAATTGAAACTGATTGCTTCAAAAAGAGAAAACATTATATAAGGTATGCAAAATATTACTTCGAACCTCTTTCTCATAACCCGCTATAAAAAGCGCTTATTTTTTTTTCCTTCCCAGCACTTCCCTTCTCGTAAATTGTTATTTATCTGAGGAACGGTTAATAAATACAAATAAAAAACAAAAGCTACTAGATTCAGATACAGAAGAAACATAAAACTTAGAAGAAGAAAAATAAGGAGATGATGATTGATGAAAACTTAAAAGAAGCGTGGAGACTGAAAAGAAGCATCTAGCAAACGCTTACACTCCACAACCGATGATGACAGATTTAAACTTAAAAGAAGCATCTCACAAACACCTACACTTTCCATCCTATATTCCTACCCCATGCGTCATGTGGCTCTAGCTGCTGACAACAAGCATATCCCATGTCCAAGCCGGCGTATGCAGCCGGCCTGGCGGTATATAAAACATCTGAGGTTTGGTTCCGGCACGCGATTTGGCCGTCCGTTGGGCGTGTTCGGCAGATGACCAAGCTGCGTGTTGGAACGAACCTCCATGGATGTCCGGAATCGGCAGCAATGCTCACCTTACGCTGGCAAATCAACCAATTAATCAAGTTTATATATGGTATATTTTTTAAGAGTAGGGGCGGCATCTTAAAATAGTGCCGGGGGCGGCAAGCATGTTAAAACCGTGCCTGGTGAAAACCAATAATAAAACAACGAAATATTTAACGATTTAAACGTCGCATTTGGCACATTCTACTTACAATAATTGTTATTGATTGATTGATTGATTGATTGATTGATTGATTCATTTGCCGGCGTAAGGTAGGTAGCCCTGCGGCTTCCGGGCATCCACGGAGGTTCATTCCAACACGCAGCCTGGTCGTCCGTCGAATAATCCCAACGGACGGAAAAACCGCGTGCCGGAGCCAAATCTCGGATGTTTTATATACCGCCAGACCGGCTGCATACGCCGGGTTGGACATTGGACATGCTTGTTGTCAGCAGCGAGAGCCTCAGACGCCTGGGGTCGGAATACAGGATGGGAAGTGTAGGTGTTTGTGAGATGCTTCTTTTTAGTTTCCATGCTTCCATCCATCGTCAGCTCTTTATTTTTCTTCTTCTAAGTTTTCTGTTTCTTCTGTTTCTGAATTTGGCAGCTTTTATTTTTTATTTAATTTTTGTTTTGTTTATATTTATCAACCGCTCCACAGGTAAATATCCATTTACAGTGGAGTTGCTGGGAAGGGCCTTATCTCGCGGTAATATTTTCGCGCTTTATGAGAAAGAAGGTCCGGAGGGATAGTTTGCTTGCCCTGTAGGCATGTCGCTTCTTTTAAACAGTCGGTCTCAATTTACAGTAATTATTCTCATCTGCCGCCCCCCAACCCCGGCCATCCTCCATTTCACCACCTATATATTTGCCCTTTTGTGTACCAAAACTGTCCTGTGACAAGGATCAACAAACCTATAAACAAATATCTCTTCAATTCCAATTTCAGACCTTTCAATTTGAACAAGGAAACAGACTTCATTAATGAGCTAAGCTAAATTAGTATAAAGTAAACAAAACCTATCTGTCTCCCTCAAATCTAGCTGGCTGGCTGTTGTCCACCCCATATTATCCACTTGAAGAAGGGATAAAAACAATATTCTGAATCAAGAATCCGCTACCTCAACCGGTAAGCAAATAAACAAATTCCCCATATGAAACTAATAGTTTATAGTAAATAAATTATTTCTTAAACAAAAGTACCCGTTCCACATGAAGAATTCATTCATTTGCGTATATATGAAACAATGGATTTCCGAATCACAACATTGTTCCCATCGGTGAAGGATTAGTAAACCAATATTTTAGTAATAAATAAAATAAAAATAAGACTTATCTTTCATCCTTTTCTTATGTTACTACTTCCACTCGTTAGAAGCCAGTCCGTTGCCTTTCGCTTCGCACTAGTCTTGGTCGTTTTAGGTACATGCACTTGCGGATAATTTACGAGTTTATGACATGGTCCCATTGGACGTGTTTTTTTTTTCATTAGAGTTATCTTATGTTGTCAGATGTCTGTACCTTTGTTGAGCTACCCTTATACGCCTTTGGTGATGAATGATGATGAATCAAATATCAAATATTAGCTATATTAAATAGCCAAATTTATGCTAATTTATATCGACTAATGTAGGATTGTCACTCGTCAATTCAACACATTTTTGCGCGTAGTCACACCGTTTTTATTCGAGTTTTTCAAGACTTCATGGGATCTACTTAAAAACGCGTCCGCCTTCGTCGATGACCGAGCCGAAGTCCTCTCTACTTACAATAATTATTATTTGAAACAAAATGATAGTGAGGAATATTTCATTCCTGCTAGTCCTCCGGAAATCAGGGAGCAAGCAATTACTGCAACTTAAGATTTATTATCTGCTATATCTAGAAAATTGTACGAAAAAGAATATGATTTATTTATGAACTGGGGTAAGCAGAAAACTGATGGTAACATCTGAGTCTGTTTTTTTGACTTACCTATCTGAAAAAACAAAAACTTTCAAATGTCCAAGTTTTCGATGTTTAAAGCAAAATTAGATGTATTCAATTATCAAAAAGTAACAGCTTTTTTGAAGACAATCCACTGGGTATAGGACTAAGCAATCAAAACTTTTTGATTGTCGAACGTTTTTACTAGAAACACCAGATGAAAAGTTTTTAATATTGAATCTTGTATTAATAATGGGCTTGGCGGTTGCTTGTAGTCGAGATGAAGTCTACAATATGACCATTGATGACATTGTGAGAAAAGAAGAAAATGTCCAAAAATATATTTTCAAATAATACAATAGAAATGACTATGTCTGCCGATGTAGTCGATGGTGAACCACCACATTAATATACATGAATCAAATATTTTTCGCACATCTGAAAGTATAATTGCAGGAATAAATATAAATAATGTTAGTAATAGTACTATTCATATAAATTTTCGTTAAATCATGAATAGAATTGTCCATGAAATTTGTTAATATTTAATAAATGTTTGGTGTAAGAACTTTAATTTGTTGTCTGTTGACTATTAAGTTTTGTTTCACACTGTGAAATAAAATTTCTTTATTTCACACTTTTCTCTTTATTTTTCACTTGTCAATAATAACATTGTTTTGATTCATTGAAACTGTCAAATAAATGTAATTTTAGTACAGGGTGTTACAAAATTATTTTAAAAACCCTCGACGCAAAAAATAAACCTTTGACAAGCTAAAAAAACTACATCTTGATATGCTTTTTATCCCGGTTGGGATGATTCAGTACATTTTCATCAGAGGGTTGCAAGATGACTCAGTACATTTTGACACGTTTTATTTTTTTTTTATTTTTTTTTTTCTTTTTGTATTGACTAAAGAAAAGGCTAACTACATTTTGAAACACAGAAAGGGCGTCGGTTCTATTTTTATTTAGTAAATGAAAATAAGGAAATGAATTATGCTATTTTAAATATAACATTACATTATTCTTTGCACCTATATCGCACGGAGAATTTATTAATTTGTAGGTAATATTTTTTTAAATAATTCTATGGAATGCAGTTTCGTAAGTAACTCGTTTATTTTAAATTTTTCGAAAAACTCTATTTCAGATTATTTCTCCAAAAAGATTCGTGCCTTATACTGATTATAGAGATTGATCGACGAAATAGTTAATTTTCGATTTTTATTAGGAAACTGTTCGAAATTTGTAGAATTTATCAAAAAGATCAAGTTTTCCAGGATTTGTAAATTCGCTTTTGTTTTGTCAAATTTCTCACAAACGTCAACTAACAGACCTAATCGAGCCCTACAATTGCCATTTTTTTAAATCAAAATCGGACCTTCGGTTCGGGAGTTATTAATTTCTTTGAAAAATCATACTCGGCCCTGGAAAAAATACTTGCAGCCAAATAGACTTCATTTTTGGCCGTGTACCTTTAATCCCACCAAGTCTCATCGATATCGATCGATATCCTGGACAGTTATCGTGCTTCCTAGCCAGATTTCGAGAAAAGCAGTTCTTTGCAAAGTCAATTTTTATTTGTTTTTCGACATAGTCTCTGGTATACTTATTTGTAAAGCTTTGCCAGCGGCACCATTTCTTTTTTGAAATATCTCGATCCGACTACCCGTTATCGAGTTATTTAATTTCTACCGAAAGACTCGAAACGTTTATATCGGGTACTTCCGGTTTCCGAACGGAGTCGAGCTTCCGGCGTTAAGGTTTTCTAAAGACTTCCTATTAACCACCTAAGTTTCATTGAAATCCAAAAACGGATTAGGGGGGGCTGGGCGTGACAGACCGACAGACAGACCGACAGACAGACCGGCAGACATACCGACAGGCAGACCGATAGACAGACCGGCAGACAGACCGACAGACAGACCGCTAGACAGACCGACAGACAGACCGACGCCGCGACGGTTCGAATTTTCTAAATTTGCTCTCGAGTCCATAGATCCGACGTTTTTTTCGGGTTTCGATGGTCCACCGGAAATTTGCAAAACCTGTACTACTTTTTTTTTTCAAAATGTAGTAACAAGGAACAGATAATTTATATTTACTGGCTAGAAACATTGGCTATTTCTTTTTCTGTAACTTTATTCGTTGACCGTGGATTAATAGTTTTCAGCTAATGATTGAAATAAAAAAAGAAAAATAAATTCGCAAGAGATCAAGATTTTATGACTTTTAATCAACATTTTTTTTTAATACCATTTCTCAATATTTCTACAAATAAATATATTTCTTTTTTTTTATTTTTCACATGTTTGCAAGTATTTGAAAAACATTAAGCGCATTTTTAAACACGATAAACCTGTCTTGTATTGAAAAAGATTAGGCGAATATTAAAAGTAAAAAAAGTTACCATTTACCTTAATATAAAAAATTACATTTTGAAAAATATTGTTAATAACCACTAAAAAATTTCTGTTTATATGAGAATATATAGTGCTTATGTTGATGCGATTAAAAAAAAATAAATGAAAAATATTACTTTATCGATGCTTTAAGAATTTATAGACTTAACAATATTTTGTATGGTTACGCGTAAACCCTGAAACTTTGAATGGGCTTTACACCTTTACACCACCAGATAGGTGGTAAGAAATGCTCTACCGCTTTCGTTTGAAACTATTTTCAATAAAATTCTTTGTTTTCTCGATATAAACGAAAAACTGTTTTTATTTTTTTTTCTACCCTTCTCTGGGCGCTAATAGTTGGATATGTACTGAGGCTCCACTATCAAAAATGCAATCTTCTGTTCATTATGCAAATTGCGGGACAGGAAAGTTTTTTAACCAATGTTATAATGATATAAATAATTTTAATTGTTGCTTATACCCTAGTAAAAAGTATTCACAGACCACAGAAATTATCAAAGTTATGTAGCACAACATACAGAACGGTCGTCTGGATATTGCCTGCTATACGTCTATGTTAAATATTGTTGAGGTAGAATTCTTTACGCGATTGGTAATATTATAATTAGAATAAAAGTTTTCTCATGTTAATATCCCCATTGGCCCATTGCTTTTTAATTCCACAACCACGTAGTGGAGTGGAAGTATAATAATCGTAAAAAAAAATCATTTTTCTTGTTGAAATAGGCTTAGAATTTCCTAAAACGTTGAGATTTTAAATTTAGTCTGTTGATCTGTCTGTAACTTTTTTTTTATGCGCACGTTTTCTATTATAGAAATATTTACTTGAAATTTGGAACACGTATGACATATGTATTACGACGACATCTGAAATTAGATTATATATTGAGATGATTCTGTTGAAGGGTTGAGGGATAAATAGGAGTAAATAGGGGAAAATAAGTTGATAAGAGTACATAAACTTGGAATTTGGTCTATATGCTAGCAGCCAAGTCCTCAGATTATTTTATAACATTTTTCAACCCCTCCACCATCCCCTCTCCATCACTAAAGGGGTTGATATAATAAAATTGAAATATTCACTTGAAATCTGGTACACATATGTATTATAACGACATCTGGCACTAGCTTTTATTTAAACATATCCGTTGAAAGGGTGGGGGTAAGTAGGGATAAATAAGAGAAAACAAGTAAGCTGGTAAGAGTACAGAAACTAGGTATTTGGTGTATATACTAGAAGCCAATTCCTCAGCTTTCTTTATAATATGTTTCAGCTCCCCCCACCTTGACCCCATTATTAAAGGGGTTAATACAATAAAATTAAGTTACTCACTTGAAATTTGATACACGTATGTAGTGTAATGATATCTGATTGAGATGATTCCGTTGGCGGGATGAGAGTGGGGGTAAATAAGGAAAATAAGTAAAGTAAGCTAATAAGAATCCAGGAACCTCATTTTTGATGTATATTCTAGAAGCCCGTGTCTCAAATTTTTTATGACATCTGCCTCAAAAATTATGTTAAGATTCTATGACCAATTATTTCCACATACTAGAGTGCAAATATAGTCAAAATGTATTCCTTTAAAGAGACTTGGATGTGGAAGTAATGATTCTTTGGACAGCGGTTTGTTATATCCGAGTTAAATGTTCAAGTTTGTGTTAATTGGGGTACGTTGATATCATATTCTGTTACTTGAATCATGTTTATATTTTAAATAGAACTTTAATCATCAGTTCTATCTGCTTTACTGTACTTTTTAACAGTGGGACATGTAATATGTAATTTAAAAGTTGTGAAAATATGTTCGTTGTGTATATTTTTTATATTGAAATGATTTATGGCGCACGAAGGAGGGCTGCAGAAAAAATATATAACGGTTGTTTTCGAAAAATTAAAAAAATTTGGTTGTGACAAACAGGTAATTTTCAAATGACAGCCAAAAATGTACTTGACAACCGTTTCAATTGTAAGAAAATTTAGAGCAAATTTTTTATTCCAAAAATTCCCATTATATCTCAAAACTTCGAAAAATGTTAAAGAGAAAAGTTGTTTAATTTCCAATTTTAAATATCTTTTAAATCTAATTTTTTTAATGTAACACATTTTTAAATTATTCGAATTTAACCAAAATTGATTAAATATAGAGTAACTAAAGTCTAGCCTACTATTGATCCCTGAGGCACTTCTATATTTATCTCTAAGCATAGTGATTTACAAATTCAGTTTCAACTTTTATAGAAACATATTGCCTGAAGGAATGCTGTTATTTAGTTGATGCTCACTAGGTGACCTTCACTCTATTTGCACATCGCTATATATTGTCTTTATTTTCCAGATTTATCTAAACAGTCCCATAACATTTGAAAAGTGGCGAAGTTCGAGGGCAAGTTGTTTTCTGCAGTGAACAATTTTTTTTCCACATCACCCCTGGTGAATCAAATCAAAGATTTAATGGTGAGTGATAGACTGTAAGGAAAAATTACACACGAACCCAAAAAAATTGTTGTTCTTTGAACTGGAGTAGTGAAAAGTAACGTGCTGATGACGTGAATTGATCATTTAAGAATTCTTCAAGAAACGTGTTTAACGATGGTAGACGTAGTGCAAAACATAGAGTTTCATTTTGTAATTGCCGTGGGGATATTTGTCCAGCTATCTCAACGATACGATTTCTTAAATCATCTAGATTTTCAGGTTTTGTCGCAAAAATATTGCATTTTACATAAATGTCTCCAAAAGAAGACGTCCAAGGGGTTAAGATCTGGCAACTTAGGAGGCCACTCTATGGCACCTCTCCGGCTGATTCGACGGCCTGGGAATCTATTGTTTAGAAATTCACAAATAATAATAATAATAATAATAATAATAATAATAAGTCCGATCATTTTTAAATATTCCCGCTTAAGGATATCATCTTGCCGGAAATGCAGATGATATTGTTGAAACCCACTAAAAAAGTGGTGAGAAAGGAAAATAATAATAATAATAATAATAATAATAATAATAATAATAAGGGGTCAGAAATGCGGACCGACATCCTCCTCGCGGTGCACCCTGGGCAGAGAGGGGAAACCCTCTCTGGCGAATGTCGGACGTGGGTTCCCAGGACTAACCATCCTGGGGACTCAAGTCTCTGGTTTTCGACCAGCACAGAGATCAGGCTCCTCACAATCGACCCCAATCGGATAGGGGTCGGAGACATGTGGGAGGGGCCTTACCGGATGGTCTCATCGATGACGACCTGGCTACGTTACAAGGACGCTTTAGGTGGACAAGGGCACTACGGGACGATTTGCTAGACTGCTATGAGAGCAGCGAACCTGAGCGCAGGGGGTACATGGCGCGACTACACCGGTTGTGGTGCGATATGCACCCGGAGTATCGCGCCTTCTCTCAACAACATCTGAGAGATCAAGTATCCTTCCTGCGCAGAACAGGTTATCAAAGGGCACCCCGTCAGCAGGAAGAACTGCCAGCCGCATTACCACCGCGGCAACCAGCTGCTGACGCAGAACATCCCCTGGAATACGACGATGTCACCCTCAGGACGAGGGTTAACCTTAACACCAGTGTTAACCCAAGGCCACAAGACCTGGCAAGAATGGATTCGTTAATCGATGAGGAACTTCCAGAAGATGCCAACATATGGCAGATCAACAGTGCCGTACGCTGCCGCCAGACAACTCGTCCCCCAGCAACGCCTGGCAAGCGTGTTGGACAAGGTCGAGAAGACTAAGCGGCGTGTACAAAAAATCGAGGCAAAAATTAAATCGGCGAGACAACACGCGTCTCGAATCCAGAGTGTGGTAGAGTATATAACGGCAGCTAAGCCTTTTACGCCGAAAATCCGGCGTATAGTTGCCGGGTTAAGACGACGACACCACACTCTCAATCGGACAGTGCTGCAGACCATCAAGCAGCAAGGTCTAGATAGGATTCGAGCACTTAAGGTCATTAAAAAATCTTTGGTCAGACGAGCGCGGAGCATGGAACAAAACCATCTGTTCCAAACAAACTCCTCTCGTCTGTTCCAAGAGCCACAGCGTGTTGTCGAAAATCCGCCGTCTGTTGAGAATGTCGAAGCCTTCTGGAAAGGAATCTACGAGACTACGAGTCCATTTGACAATGACACTCCAGCGATAGCACACTTAGAGGCCCTCTGTCACAGACTTTTAGAAGGGCAAGACGAAATGTGTCCGGCGATCAGTCCAACAGGCGCTTGTTGGCACAAAGAACTTCGCTGCCCCGGGCCCAGACGGCATAAACAACTGGTGGTGGAAGAAATTTCCTACCACTCACCGCCGTCTGGCTCGAGTTTTCAACTCGTGGTTGAACGAGGGGCAGCAGATTCCGGACTGGTTTGCCGAAGGGCGAACTGTACTGATCCCCAAAAAGGGGGACCTGTCCAACCCGAAAAACTACAGACCGATCACTTGCCTCAATTCCTGCTACAAGTTATTTACACGTATCTTGTACGCCAGGACTTTGAAGTCAGTTGAGCCTGTATTCCTAGAGATACACGAGCAGCGAGGCAGTAAAAAATGTGTGGCAGGCTGCAAAGAGAACCTGTTGATAGACCGCTGTATTGCTCAGGATTCTGTGCAATACAAGCGTAATCTATCAATGGCGTGGATCGATTACCGTAAGGCATTCGATACAACATCACATGCATTATGGTTACACCTGCTCCAGTGCCTTGCGGTACCCGCACCAATAGTGAGATGCATTGAACTGCTGCCACTCTGGAGAACCCACTTCACCGTAACATCTGGTGCTCAGCGGATTTCGACAGAGCCGGTATCATTTAGGAGAGGAGTTTTCCAGTCCCCCTCAGTCCTCTCCTATTTTGCATCTCACTGCTGCCGTTGCCTGTAGAGCTACGTCAAACCCGCGGATACCAATGTGGATCACCCAGCAACCGGAGGCATAAGGTCACCCATTTATTCTATATGGATGACCTAAAACTGTATGCCTCCGGAGAGGGCGAACTCCAAAACTCTCTTAGGGTGGTCCAAGAGTACACGCGGGCTATTGGCATGGAATTCGGGTTGGACAAATGTGCAGTCGTCCACCTCAAGAGAGGACGATGCGGGCTATTCCCTGAAGATGCGCAGCTGGCAGACGGAAGCATCCTAAGACATCTGGATGCCGGAGAGACCTACATGTACTTGGGTGTGCAACAACATCACATCCAGGACGTAAAACAAATTAAGGACACTCTCCGCGGCAAATACAGACACCGACTTCGAAAGATTTGGTCTTCCGAACTTTCGGGAAAGAACAAGGTGTCTGCGACTAATATACTTGCCGTTCCGATTCTGCTCTACTCCTCTGGAGTAGTCAAGTGGACAGTAGACGAGCTGCGTCAATTGGATAGGGGTACCCGCAAGATGATGCATATTCACAGAAGCATTCATCCTAGATCGTCCGTTCCTCGAGTGTACCTCCCACGTCAACTGGGGGGCAGAGGACTCTTGAGCCTGGAGTGCATGCATCGCAGAGTAGCGCTGAGTATGGCATGTAACATCTTGAGGAGCTCAGATCCACTCCTGCGGTTAGTGAGAGATCATGAAACCGTAGGAGTGGGCGGATTTTTATTTAAGGCAGCACGCAGGGCCGCAGATGATCTCGGTCTCGTTTTCGACTTCAGGCGAAGAGGCAGGCGAGGTGCTGATGCACAGTCAGTAACTGAGCTTCCGCCAAATCGCCTGACAACCCAAATCAAAGCTGCCGAGCAGAAAAATCTGTTCAGGCAGCACGTCGATAGACCCATGCCTGGAGTGTTCTACAACAACATAGAGACCCTGGGTTTATCGACAAAGCTGACCTTCTCATTTCTGAGGTCAGCAGGGCTAAAGTCGGAGACCGAGGGATTCATTGTGGCCTGCCAAGATGGTGTTTTTAACACCTTGGTCTACCGCAGTCGTGTTATGGGTGTAGAGGTCCCCGACCTAAATTGTAGGACCTGCCATCAGGCGCCGGAGTCGCTCATGCATTTACTATCTGCATGTCCGATTTACGCGACTTCGGCCTATATCCACAGACATAACGCCTCTTTACGAGTGCTGTATTACCATCTTCGGCACTCGTACGAGGTAGACCAAACACCAGTGCTGCCTTGTGTTTCCGGAGAGATCGAGTCCGTTGTCGAGAACGAGAAGTGCCGAATTTATTGGAACTACTCATTCCCGACCGTCAGGCTGATTCAAGCCAACAAGCCTGACATAGTCCTCCTCGACCACCAGACCAAGGTGATGTATGTCATCGAGTTCTCGGCACCTGCCGAGACAAACATCACCTTGAAGGAGGAGGAGAAACGGACCAAATACCGAGATCTCCGGTATGAGCTCCGAGCGCTATACCCAGACTACTCGGTCAAGATGGTCGTCCTGATAATCGGCGTTCTCGATGGGATGAGGCCTACGCTGCTCTCAGCATTGAAGACCATACCGGCCTGGTTGTAGATAATTCGCTGGCGCTTCCCCTGTGAGAATATCGGAGACACGGGAGAACTGTCCAGCATCGCTAACGTGAAAAAAAAAAAGAATAATAATAATAATAATAATAATTAACTGCACGGAACTTAACAAAAGCGATAAACACCTACGCAATACCAACATTAACGAAGTCATTTGGTGTTATAAAGTGGTCTGAAACGGACCTTGATGATCTGAATAGGAAAGTACGCACATACCTAACCAAACATCGAATGCACCACCCAATATCTAGCAAAATACGCGTAAACTTACCTAGATCTGATGGTGGACGAGGAATTGTAGATATACGAAATTCATGTTATCAACAAATAGAGGATATGAGAAAATATTTTTACGAGAGCGAAAGAAATCCTCTACGCGCAGCAATCATGAGAGCCGACGCAAAACACACACCACTGAATTTAAGGAACGCAGAACTACCGCAAACCTCAGTCATTAGCACTCGACAAAAATTGCAAGAGTGGGGCAGAAAAGAACTCCATGGCAGATATTATAATACCTTAATGAATGAAGATGTTGACAAAAGAGCTTCGCTGTCATGGCTAGTTCAAGGAAGACTTAACCCGGAAACTGAAGGCTTTCTTGTTGCGATTCAAGATCAGGTAATCAAAACTAGATACCACCAGAAATACATTATCCGAGAGCCTATCGCATCAGCCAAATGCCGGAAATGCTTAACACAAGATAAAACCATAGATCACATTACATCAGGATGCGGAAGGCTGGCGAATACAAGATATCTGGAGAGGCATAATCAAGTTTCCTGTATTATCCACATTGAGCTGTTAAAAAAGTATAAAATAAAGCGAAAGGAAGAAGACCCTACTACAAACACAAACCCAATATAGTGGAATAAAATCAGCTGGTAAAGATATATTGGGACAAGGGAATACTAACTGACAGAACAGTGGAACACAACAGGCCTGACATCACTCTTATCGACAAAAGAGAAAAAATAGCTTACCTAATTGATATATCTATATCAAATAGCCACAATCTGAGCACCAAGTTTGATGCAAAAATGACCAAATACGAAGAACTGGCGAGGGAGGTTGAACGTCTATGGGAACTAAAGAGAGCATATGTCGTCCCACTGCTACTATCATCAACCGCAGTAGTACCTAAAACATTAAAGAAAAATCTAGAGTTACTGAAGATACCAGAAAATACTTACCTGTTGATGCAAAAAGCAGTAGCTCTCCAGACATGCAGTATTGTCAGAAGTTTTCTTAGTTGTGTCTCTGAAATGGAGTAATTCTTGGTACTAACCCGAATACTTCATTACAATACCCTAAAAAGGAGGGAAAATAATAATAATAATAATAATAATAATAATAATAATAATAATAATAATAATAATAATAATACTAATAATAATATAGTTCACTCCATATTTACACGGCACAAAAAAACTCAAAGCTTCCTACCGAGCTAATACAAGGGGAGACGGAATATACTTTATTTCTCTACTCATTATTAAACAATGGATATAGGTAATGTAGTACCTAATAAATAAAACATTACTCTTATGTAAAATATGTTCTGACAAAACAAGAAATAAACGAAAACGCGCCACTTTTAATTAAGATAACATAGTTACGTTAATCACCCCTAACTAGAACGTCATAACCAGGGAACAGACAAACAAAGCCGTACTTTGAATTTATCTGTCAATGTCTCGAAGGACGGGCAATGCGTCCACCAATGCAGAAGATGTTCTTATCGTGACGCAAAACAGAATAAGATTTTAAATATATCGAAAACTTCATTAAGTTTTTACCGAAAACAAGATTATTTAACACTAGTATTATTTTGTTTATTCTAATATGCAAGAATTTGAAGTACCTTGTTAGCATATAATAGCGCCGACTTTGATATTTAAATGGCCGATTTTTACGGTCTCATTTATGTGCACTAAACAAATGGAGAACACTATACCATGATGAACTTTAAAAAAGTAGGTACCTCTTATTTAAGCTGATGAATATTTGATATCGTTATCTAGATGATATCCAAAAACAGCGAAACTTTTATACAAACCATTTTCTTTAACCTTGTTCGATAATAATCTGTCGTTTCCAGAAATTTGGAGGCCCTCTATACTTTGTATATGTGAAAATAAAGACGTGTTTATTATATGTAGTTGCAAAATAATTGATTAAAATACTAGCCGAACCAGAATTATTCACCCAATCCCAGTATCACGTGGTTGTGGTATACATTACGTGAACTTCAACACGATAGGACCCATCCCTAACCAGAAACGAACGTAATTAGTAATGTAAAAAATCACAGTGATGAATTCACTTGGGGAAATTAATGACACCTTTTGTAAATGTGTATATATAACGAAAGTACTGTCAACTTTGTTAGTCATTTATGCTAATATTTTTCATTATAACGGAACTGTTGGTGATATGGTTATCAAGCAGTTTTTCTCGTCGTTATGTTTGAAAACCTACAGTTATGATGTAAGTACAGTTTATTGTTTAACTTTATTTTCCTTGTAAATCCTATCTGCAAAAGTGAGATAAATACTGTTTTTGCTTTTTAAAATTAAGGTCTTTCAATAAAGTCGATCTGTCTGTATATCAGTCGTATGTGGTATATGTAAAAAACATCTGGAAAAAGAATATTTGACCCGTAGTTGCCAAGGAAAAAACTGAATATGTTTTTAGTGAGAAGTATAAAGGGCGGACAATTTGGTGTGGAGCGCTGTTATTCCTGTTTTTTTTTATTATTTAACACTTTAACTGCCATGTGATTCAATATGACACACAGTGGGCAGGTTACTGGCGCCGTATGTGGCAATATGTTACACAGGTATATACTGTTTCAAATATGTTTGTATGTGAGAGGCTTGGAGTTACACTTATTTCGTACGACACTATTATACACAAGGCCTTAGACAAACTTTCTTGAAAATGGCTTATAAATACCTATCAAATGGAGTAAATTGTGATAAAAAATTATAAATGATATACAGATGTATATTTATGTAATCTATTTATTTACTTTATTTTGTATTACAGTGATGTAGATTGACAAAACAGTCAACACATACATGAGGAACATTTGGACATGCAGAACAAACATATTTCACTGAAGGTGCATTATTGATAGCATAGGATCGTCCTCGCTCCTTGCTGATATTTTTATAACAATTCTTGCATCGGCTTTTTTTGTCTTTACCATTTATTCTTGAAACCTGAAGTTTGTGTTCATTCACCGAGGGTCTACGTACTTTTCTAGGCGCATATTCAAATAACTGATAACAGATTTTACAGAAAATTCGTTATACTTATGGCTGTTCCATTTATTTCTATTATGTAAGTAGCAGTTTATAACAGAAGTACCAAGTTTTTAACTTATACTGGTACTTTTCTGTACCACTTCACAGAACGTCTTATTGCTGATGACTAAGAAGACATCTGATCAAAAACGTTTATAAATGATTTCGCAGAATTATATGCAATAATGGCAATGGTTTCTTTTTCTGAACTTGATGATGTCTGACATTATTTTGTGTCTGTATGTAACGTACTCAGGAAGAGGACATCCCGTTTTTTTTTTTTCTTTTTTTTTTTTTAAATGCCTTATTTATATTAACGTCCTGGCGGAGTTCAGCTATTGCTGCTCTACCACTCAACCAGGACACGTACACATAGACATCAACACAACAACCATCCCCTGCGATATTGCCATCTACCGCAGCTGAGACTCGAACCCAGAAGAGATAACAGAGACTAGACATGTTGTGCCACCCAACAGTGGTCTAGGTCACTGCTACCGTCTCGGTAACACATGAAAAAATGCCACTAACATCCATACCCTAGCCAGGATTCGAGCCCGGGACTCCGTGGTCGCAAGCCAAACATCTTCAGCATTGCGCCACCGAGCTTGTCCCTCCATTTCATCACAGATATTCGGTCGTTGGTTTATAATCATAACAGTGCACCTTTCTTGATTTTAGCATTTACTATGTTCTTATGTGTATATTTCCTTTTACGTCGTAAGGTGCCTACCAGATGAGTCAATATCTCTAAAAGTTCTCTAGCAAGTGCTAGTATAAAAATTATCGGTGTACAGTATTCTCCCCTTCTCTAGTAGACCATTCATTAGGGACGTTACCACCGAATCAGGCACCGAGTCAGAAATTGGTTCAGTTTTCCCACAATATATTTTTATACTGTAAGTATATCCACCTTTTAGACACAAATTGAAAACTTTTACTTGTGTTTCGTATTGCTACACAAGGCCTATAAACAAGGGAGTATTATATGTAATAATGTGACACATATAAAGTGTTATACTCTGAGGTGTGTAGCTATATTACTAACATTGATATTTTTGTGAAATAAGTTCCAATTATTATTCTGTTGATATTAGCTATCATATAACGATATGTTCTGAGCAAATATACAAAAAAGTTATTGTGGCTTGTTTGGACTCTCTGTTTTTATGGAGTGGCAGTTAAAGTGTTAAGTTCACAATAGGGCGGAAAACATACATTTGGTAAAAACCAAGAGCCCTATGATTGTATTCCCCAATTACAAAATGGCGATGGCTTCTGAAATTAGTCCAAAATGTACAATTAATTTAAGATCTTTAGGTATCGAACTACCAGGAATAAGAAAAAGTAGTTTCTAACAAGTTTTTACTTGTATATATAATGTGTCGTATTGAATATGAATACACCTTTTTTAGAGGTAAATAGATAATTTCTAGTATAACAGCAGACCTTCATAAACTGTAACTTTTGATACATGAATTAGCTTAAGTAAAGTGTCCAAACGCGACCAACTACATCGGTTTAAAGAAGAGGAAATAACGATATCTCATTTCGCGTAGGAGATATAATTATAATAACAATAATAATATTAACGTTTATTGTAGTCATAAAATTGGGTACAATTATTGTTAACATAATATAATATTTAAATCTAACTATGGATACAAGGGGTCTGAAGAACAATACAATATTGATCAAACTTTCAGCCCTATAGAAAAACTGTTTTGACAGGTGGTCGTAAAAAGAAACATAATATAATAAACAATAATTAAATAAGAAAATGGGAACAAAAGAAATATTCAAAATTAAATTAAACTATGATATGAAAATTTAACTGAAATAACTAGATGTAAGGCGCGTGGGGTATTATTATTTGATAAAAGAAATTGTTTGTATAGTATCCTGAATTTAGGCGATCCAGAATTTTTATGAGCAAGAGGTACATTATTATATAACTGAATATATTGAGAAACTTCTACGGTGTAAAACAGTTCTATGAGATGGAGGTGAATCATTCCTCTGAATCTCAAGTTTAAGGTATGAGCATCCCTATGGTATTTAATTTTATCATTGAGGTATGGGGGATATTTATTTAGGACTATACTATGGTATAATGTTGCACGATAAAGAAAAATTGAAAAAGCTGCTCAAAACTCAATTTTTAGTACATGCACCGAAAATCTCCCATTAGAAGAGAGACATACAGGACATTCTTTCCAATTAGATAGAGCATTTATTCCTAATTATAGGGTTGTTCAGTAACGGTTAGATGTACGTTTTCCAGAAACGGTGTTTTTGAGCTCTGGCCATCGACGCGACGTCGCCAGATATTGCTTTGGATTTTTATTTTTGGTTAAAAGTAAAAAATTAAGTTTCCAAGACAAGACCACAAAATCGTGATAAATTTTGTGCTAGAATAACCAAAGCCTACAATCAGATCAGTGCAGCCGAATTAAGAGGAGTTGCGATAAATAGTCGAAAGTGCATTGAAAAATGCATCCAGATCGGCAGGCGGTTAGCGTAAAAGATTACATTCGATAGAATTTAATTTGTTGGACTTAATTTAAATTATTCTTTATTTAAATAAGTAATTTGAAACTATCTTTTGCTATAGCGCCTTTCTTTTCTTTCCATGTTTTCATTGAGCTGAAAATCGATTAGTGTATATAGTTTTGTTTTTGAGCAACTTTCTCAAATAACTGTTCGATGTCTCCAGCGGGAAGCAAAATATAGTGATATCGCCTTTTTCAAACTGTCGTAGTAAGGCCGCATTTAGATACTTTGAGCCTCGATAACTCAAAAGATGCAGTTATGAAGCTCTGTTTTTGCACAAGAAATTACTTATTTACCTCAAGGCACGTGGGGTATTATTATTCCATTTATTGTATTTACAAAGATAAAAGAAATTGTTTGTATAGTATCTTGAACTTACGCGATCCAGAATTTGTATGGGCAAGAGGTACATTATTATATATAAAAAAGGTGAAAAAAATATAATCTCAAACAACAGGCCCATAACACTACTACCAACGTTATCTAAAGTACTAGAGAAAGCAGTTAAAAATCAAATGGTTGAATATCTGTCTAAATACAATTTAATAACATCGGTTTAATTCGGTTTCCAAAAAAATAAAAATACGCCGCATTTGCGCTAAGATAAAATAAACAATAAAATCGAACAAAGAAAAAAGGCAATTCTGCGACTTGTCAAAGGCTTTCGATTGTGTGGATCACGATATACTATTAGATAAATTAAGTTATTACGCAATTAGGGGCCTACCAAACCGATGGTTTAAATCGTATTTGGCGGGTCGCAGAATGTGTATAGAATTGCAGGATAACGAAAAGCTCACTTCAAAGGTTATACGATCTGAACAGAAAGACGTAAAATGCGGTGTGCCGCAAGGATCAGTAATTGGACCAACTCTCTTCTTACTGCACATCAATGACTTCATTTACAATTTTCCTGATGCCTGTTTTGCATTATTTGCAGATGATATCACTATATTAATGAATAACCAAGATTTTCAACAACTCATCAACCAAAGTCAGGTTCTAATGAATAATATATCAGATTGGTTCGCAGTTAATAAACTTCTACTGAATAAAGACAAAACATTCAACATTACTTTTCAACATCCACGCAATGCAATACCAAATGCAATTATAAAAACATCATCTGGCGATATCACATCAGCTGATCACATAAAATTTCTAGGCATCTACCTGGATTCAAACCTGAACTTTCGTAAGCATATCGAAAAACAAACAAGAAATTAAGTAAGGCAATTTACACCATCTGTACAGTATGGAGAGATTTGAACCAAAAGGCAGCTATAGATGTTTTCTATGCTTATCTTCAAAGCATTGCTTCATATATAGCATCGAATTTTGAGTTCTTCTAGTTTTTCAGAAAAAAATTCCCTATCACAGAAAAGAGCAATAAGGGTTACATGCCACCTCAAACATAATTATAACACGAGAAAAAACGCAATATTACTCCTACCAAATTATGCTTATAACACAAATAGAAAAGGTCCTCTTTATACCGGAACAAAAATCTTTAATCATCTGCCCACCCACATACAAAGATCAAATAATTTAATTGCATTTAAGATATCACTGTCCAAATTATTAAATTCCCATATATTTTATAACGTGAATGAGTTTTTTGACTGCAATATTGTGGAAGTCTAGCTCAAAGTCCTTCTCTACACTCCTTAATTATTTTTTAAAATTTTTTATCCTTCTTATATATCACACATTATTTGTTAGTCTATTTTCTTTTTCTGTTACTTTGGCTTTCTTATTATATCTTAGTATATTAATTCCAAATATTTCATTTCTCTCTGCTCGTGTTTCTTTCCCTTCGCCGTACTAGAGACTTGTCTTTGCAATTCATTATTGATAACGTAGCTTTAGTTGTTGTACAGTATATACATTATTTTTGGCATAGTTCTAAATTGAAAATTTTGGAAAATAAAAGTATTCTATTCTATTCTATTCCATTCTATTCTATTCTATAACTGAAGTATGTGAGAAACTTCTACGGTGTAAAACAGTTCTATGAGATGGAGGTGAATCATTCCTCTCAATCTCAAGTTTAAGGTATGAGCATCCCTATGGTATTTAATTTTATCATTGAATTATGGGGGACATTTATTTAGGACTATATTATGGTATAATGTTGCACAATAAAGAAAAATTGAAAAAGCTGCTCAAAGCTCAATTTTTAGTACATGCACCGAAAATCTCCAGAGACATACAGAACATTCTTTCCAATTAGATAGAGCATTGATTCCTAATTATAGGGTTGTTCAGTAACGGTTAGACGTACGTGTTCCACATTACAGGATTGAAAGAAACGGTCCTTTTGAGCTCTGGCCATCGACGTCGCCAGACATTGCTTTGGATTTTTATTTTTGGTTAAAAGTAAAAAATTAAGTTTCCAAGACCAGACCACAAAATCGTGATCAATTTTGTGCTAGAATAACCACCTACAATCAAATCGGTGCAGCCGAATTAAAAGAAGTTGTGGTAGACGGTCGGAAGTGCATTGAAAAATGCATCCAGATCGGCAGGCGGTTAGCGGAAAAGATTACATCTGATAGAATTTAATTTGTTGAACTAATTTTAAATTATTCTTTATTTAAATAAGTAATTTGAAACTATCTTTTGCTACAGCGGCTTTCTTTTCTTTCCATGTTTTCATTGCGCTGAAAATCGATTAGCGTAATAAAATCTTGTTTTTGAGCAACTTTCTCAAATAAATATTCGATATCTCCAGCGGGAAGCAAAATATATAGATATCGCCTTTTTCAAACTGTCGCAGTAGAGCGCATTTAGATACTCGAAAGATGCAGTTTATGAAGCTCTATTGTTGCACCAGAAATTATTTATTTACCTCAAGAAATTACAGAAATACAAGAGTGTATAGTTTTTCTCTTCTATCTAGTAGGTTGACAAAACGTAACAAAAAAAAACATTAAAGGCTAGTTAGAGAAATGTCGAGGAGAGACAGTACTGGCTTTAGTCTATTCTAAACATTGACAATTACCCTTGAATCATACCGTTTTAATTTCAATCATATGAAACTGCCCCTGTAGCACAAACTGATTGGACCAATATAGGATTCACATATTGGGCCAATATACCGAACGTCAGATTTTTGCAATAAATGTCCAATATTGCGATCACATATTGGTGACATATTGGACACCAATATTATATAAGATAGAATAGAATAACAATATAGGTGCCATATTGGATATCAATATTGGCATTATATTGGATACCAGTATTGGTAGCTTATTGGATACCAGCATTGGCGTCCCATTGCTACACAATATTTAAAATATATAGAGTGTGCCGAAATTCTCACACTTCCCTTTCGACACTGATGGTACATGCAAAAATATTAAGAAAATTTCCTGTGTCTGGAAATGTTTCCTAAGGAAGTTACAACCCTCAGAGGATGGCGCCTAAGTATAGGTTTTTACTGCTTTTATTGGGATAAATTTTTGAGACGGTTCACTATTTTGCATTATTAAGGCTTATTTCTGCACATTACTAACCAAACCTAACTTTATTCATAGGCGGAGAAACGAAGGATAGTCAAGCTTTGTCTCATTTCTTTATAACACTCATTACCAAGGGAATCATCAATATTTACTACTTTCCCTTGAAAACGGAAAGTCATACATCTAATTATATAGATAACCTTCTTTATGTATTATTCTGGGAATCATAATTAAGTCTTAACAGTTAAAAGTGTAAACCTGAAAAAAGGATAAATATCCCTCGTTTCTCCTCCTATGAATAAAATAAATTTTGGTTGATATTGTTCAAGAATAAACCTTTATAATCGAGTTTCATAAAGTTAAGTCATCCTCAGAATGACTGTTCCATTAAGAAGCATTTTCGAACACATCCCTCTGGAATGGCTTATGAAATTTCTATGAAATTTTTTGTACAGTGGAGCCTAGTTGGGCGGTAGTTCCATATTTATTTTTAAAAAATCGGAAAACATTTTTTCGATTCGAGAATTTGAATTTCGTTGGAATTACATTACAAGTTGGTAGTTAAGAATATTCAGAGCAGCTGACTAAAGTTAAAAATTTCAAATGTCAAGCCCAAAATAGTTGCCATAGTTCCAAAATTTTGAACATTGTTAAAAATGATCGAATTTTTGCCCCTCTAATAAAAGTTAAATGATAGTACAAAATATTTATTTTGGTCTTAAAATGACTGTAAAAAATACTTATTTAGCGGAATTTAGCGAATTTAGCATACTTATTTAGCAGAAATTAGTTGATTTCTGAACATTTCAACAGATTTTAGTGCCAACGTTTTTTTTTCTCCTCTTCATAGTTTAATTTTTTTGACATGAATGAATGGTTATAGTAAAATATAATTGAATACCTACCTGAAATTAATAAAGGAGTTATATTTGTCCAATATTCAGAAATAATATTAGTTTCTACACATTGCGCCAATATTGGTTAAATAATGTTAATATTGAATCTGATTTGCCAATATTGGTGAAATGTTGGCTATATTTTGGGTGACAATATTGAAAATACAGTTGATAATCATGTAGGTACAATATTGGTTAAAGCTGGCATATATTGGCCCAATATACAATAGAGGTAACACATTGTACCAATATTCACCCAATATCTTGTGCTACAGGGGTGATTTAAAAAGTTTAATTGTTTGTGTAAATTTAAAAATTGCACCATTTAGCCAATAACGATATCTATATCGATGTACATAGATATCCTAAGGCATTAGAGATATTATTATTATGAAGATTTCATGTACAATACTAGTAAAAATAATATTAATATACAGTATATTACTGGTAACCGAAAACAAATATTGTTACTGCCCAGCAATTCCCTGTGTACTGTCGGTTTTTCATTTTTTTGGTATTTATTGTAAATTACATCCCTTATACCCTTGGCCATTGAAGGATCTACCTCCTTTGACTGCCTTGTCTCGTCATATTTTAATTTTTTTAGCCCCCTGCTCAACAAATTCTCAATGGCCGATGTCAATACTTCCGCCAGGTAAACCGTTTTTTTCTATTGCTCCTCGTTCTCCTTCATTCTCTATTCTATTTTTTATAAATAGTTGGTACGATATCTTGCGCTCTTTCGCATAAATATTTTCATCTTGGTTGCTTAGCACTTGCAATATTTGTGTCTTCTACATTTTATCTTCTTCTCTGCGTGTGAATGGTTAGGGGCTTTCCCACGCTCTAAGCGTGCTGATTAAACTATATAAACACAGTAAATAAATCACAAATATTTTATTTTAATATGAACTACCGCGTATAATACAAAACGAAGCCGATTCTGTACTTCGGTAGCAGATGCCTGTTGTACCTACACAAGGCCATATATTATACTATGCGACGCGGGAGATAGGGAGGACCTGCGCGATACTATTTAAAATGACTTGGAGTAGAAGTGTAACAGAATTCATCTCGTATTTTAAGCTATAAAGTTAATGTACAGTGTAATTATTATTTTTTAAATTATACTAGGGCCATTCTGTAATATTTCAGAACGAAATTAAGGTGCTAACACACTTTTCAAATTTCAAGTTACGTATACGAATGAGTCCACTTGCTCGTGATTCAGAGCGATAGGCAGAGTTTCGGCTTTCTTTGCAATTTTCTCAATCCACTAGATAGATGAGAAGAATTATATTCATATTAAGTGTGTCACACTATACAGACTGTCTATTTTACGAGGGCCACACCAAATATCTCGTTTAATATCTATTGTAGAAGAATAGAGTTTTAGAAACAGTTATCCCATTTTTTGTGAGCTATATTTCAGTAAAAAGAAATTTGAAATCCATAGCCTACTTTATGAGATATATTACAAAAACCTGAAAAATAGGAAAACCACAAACGGTTATAGCTTCCTTATTTGAGGAGATACGAAAAAAGTTAAAGGAATGAAAGTTGACGGCAAAGACAATAAAAATAATAACGTGTAACAAAAAAATCGAAAAATGCAGTTGGCTTTGACATACGCTATTGTGCAAAAATGAAAAATACATATCTCAAAGTAGGCCATGACGCCATTAATTCCGTTATTTTTTTCTCATTCCAACGATATAAAACATGTCACAGAAATTTTAACCTAGTGTCAATATTTAATATTTTACGAATACCACAATTTATATAATTGAATCGTAACAATCAGCTGTGCCATAATAGTAAAAATTCACTTTATAATAATTATAATTCCGTAATTATTTATTACAATTTAATACAAACCAATAAATATCTCAAATAAAAATACAAGTACAAAACGAACATCCAAAGAAAAAAACGAAAAACTATGTATAACAGTACTACCTACTATTATATTGAAAAGAAATTGTGTGTATTTATTTTTCTAACTACAAATGCTCAAATTGTGCACCATGCATTCTGACACATAAACGTGCTCTACGAGACACGTCACGCATTACATTTTGGAGCATTTCAGGAGTAATTGCCTCGAATTCTGGTTTTGATGTCCTCAATATTTTCAGGGGCAGTTTGAAATACCTTGTCTTTAATGTAACCCCAGACGAAAAAATCCAAGGGAGTAATATCTGGTGATCGAGCTGGCCATAGAATGGGTCCATGCCTATCCAGCTATCTGGCATAACTTGATTTAAATAATTTGTACATATTACAGCAATGCGAGGTGGAGCCCCATCTTGTTGAAAATATGAATAATTTAATCTTTCTGCCACTGTTAATTCATAAAGAAAATCTTGAAATTCGTTTTGCAGGAAATTAAGGTATCTACGAGCGGTTAATTTGCCATCATAAAAATAAGGTCCAATTACTTTAGTCCCTAAAAGACCCAACCAAACATTCGTAGAAAATCTTTCTTGGAAAGCAGTCTCCCTGCACCAATGTGTATTTTCTCGTGTCCACTTATAATGTATATTTCTATTGAAAAATCCATTATTAGAAAAATTTGATTCGTCCGACCAAAGAATTTTGCTACATATCAGCGCGTCATTCCTTTTCTTATTTAATAACCATCTACAAAATCTTACTCTCCTTGGCTTAACTCCCTCATTTAAATGTTGAACTTTCCTCATTTTGTAGCATCGAAATCCGTTTTTTTTCAATATTTTTCTTGCACTGTCTTTTTTTATGCGACAGTTTCTCTGAATTTGTCTCAAAGAGGTTTCCTCATTTTGGTTAACATAATTCATTACTCTATTCACTTTTCTTACATTATCCGCAACATGCGCTCGCCTTACTACTATTTTTGAAAATGAACCGTGCGTTTTTAGATTTTGAACTAACTTCCTAAACATAGTTCGATTTGGCTGCGGAGCATCTGGAAATCTATCTCCGTAAACCGTGACTGCCATCTCAGCGTCAAAATTGCACTGACAATAAATGCTAATCATATCGAATTTGTTATTATTGGTGTACACCATAATTACTGATATAAAATTTGTCTTAGAACTCGACAACGCAACATACAACATACAACAGCGACAATCTGTCAATAACTGTGTACATTGTTTTTCACTAATTATGGCACAGCGGATTGTTACGATTCAATTATATGAATTGTGGTATTCGTAAAATATTAAATATTGACACTATCGGTTAAAATTTCTGTGACATGTTTTATATCGTTGGAATGAGAAAAAAATAACGGAATTAATGGCGTCATGGCCTACTTTGAGATATGTATTTTTCATTTTTTCACAATAGCGTATGTCAAAGCCAACTGCATTTTTCGATTTTTTTGTTACACGTTATTATTTTTATTGTCTTTGCCGTCAACTTTCATTCCTTTAACTTTTTTCGTATCTCCTCAAATAAGGAAGCTATAACCGTTTGTGGTTTTCCTATTTTTCAGGTTTTTGCAATATATCTCATAAAGTAGGATATGGATTTCAAATTTCTTTTTACTGAAATATAGCTCACAAAAAATGGGATAACTGTTTCTAAAACTTTATTCTCCTACAATAGATATTAAGCGAGATATTTGGTGTGGCCCTCGTAAAATAGACAGTCTGTATATGTAAGTGGGCACGAGAGCGCCGTACCAAACCGATTTTGATGAAATTTTGGTATAATTAATGAAAATTATTCTATTTATATTACTTATGTCTCGGTTTATTAACCATAATCAGAGATATTATTATTATTGTTATTATTATTATTATTATTATTAAATTTTTCTATATTAGTTTACAAAAAGATTTTGACTCTACTATGTGTAGTTTAAGGTGTTTAAATGTTTTTGCTGCAAAAACAGTATTATAGATACATAACACCCTAGATAGATAAATCCGTTATCTGGTCGGTCACATTATTTTTCATTGTTGTCATGTTTTTATAAATACTTGAAAACTGAAACGTCTGCCTCTAAATCAAAAGCATATAGGTACATATTTTTTATTTACTCTTCCCAACTTTAGATTAAATTGTGTTTACAAAGCTCTCATACAATTTTAGATTTATATCAGAATATAGTATCCTAAAATAGCTTCACCATAGACAGCTTATCTCACTGCGTAAGTTTCTGTTAGGGGGCATTTCGTCCAAAATGTTGCGAATTTTTTTCTTTTAATTAACCCCCGACGCAAAAAGGAGAGGTGTTGAAAGTTTAAAACCTTTGTCTGTGGATGTGTCTGTCTGTGGCATCCCAATATCACTATCACAGAATAATAAAAACTTTAGTAACGTAAATTCCATGAATTCTTTTCAATTACCACTTTATACCTAAACAAGTATGGGATACTATTAAGCAAGCTGGTATGGAACAAAAGAATGAAATCGATAAGTATAAAATATTAAATTAACCAATGGCATCCTAATAAATGATCATAAGCATATAGGAGATACGTTAAACAATTATTACATAAATGTGGGTAAAAATTTAACAAGTCAAATAAAGAGTAACACCAATAATATAACACCAGCAAGAAAGAAAAATAATAAATTCACTATACTTTATTGATACTAATGAACAGGAAATCAAAGATGTAATTTTTCAATTATGGAATAAAAAAGATACAACAAAACCGCAAATGACACATCTCCCTGCTACAGAACGAAGAAATCAAAAAGAAATACTAGGAGGAGATAGAAAAACAATTAACAGGAAAGGAACTAAATTGGTCAACAATGACACGAAAACACTGCAATACAATGGTTTGGACAGACGACGGAATCAAAAATGAAGAATACGGGAGTCAAACAAGGATGTCCCTTATCCCCCCGATTATTCACCACAATCCTGGACCAAGTGATAGAAAGCAAAATAAAGGAGAATCAGAATTTCAATGGAAACGATGGAACGATAAAGCCCCCCATCGTACTTGCATACACCGACGATATACTCATCATCGCCGAGGAAGAACAAGACATCGTTAAATTTCTAAGAAACATGACACCACATCTGGATTCCTCTGGAATGAAAATAAAGTTCAAGAAGAGCCTAATAATGGTCCGAGACCCATTGACAAAAACAAGTCCAACAAGTGGGGAAGAATACAAAATACGAGAATACAGAACCACAAATATAATGAAATACCTAGAAACATACCTAACGAATCAATTAAGAACGAGGGAAACAGTAAGGGAAAGAATCAAAACAGCCTACAGGGTCACAAGAGGTCTACTACCTTTCATTGAGGACAATAAACCACCATGGTGCCTAACCAAAAAGATATATACGACCATCATAATGCCTACGATGATACATGGAGTCAAAAACGCAGCAACGACAAAGGCCAACAGAAGAATCCTGAGAAGAGCAGAAAGGGACACTATCCAACCGCTAGCAAAAACAGCAAAATTACAAAAACGACAGAAAACGTCAACATTACTAGAGGGAAGAACAATAATCAAAAGAATAGAATCATACCCAATGAAATACTGGGGACACGTACAAAGACGAGACGCGACACACCTACTAAAGAAAGCGCTGCGACTGAACAGCAACAAACTAAAAATAGGAAGGTCATACTACACATGGATAACAACAATCGAGAGGATTATAAATAAGCTAGGAAAGGATTATACACACTAGGACAAATCGGCACAACAAAAAACGGAATACAATAAAGAAATATCAAGGATATACACACTGCCAGAAACACACTCAGAAACAGAAGAAACAGAAAACTCAGAAGTAGAATAGGAGAGAAGATGATCACAGACAAAAACTAAAAAGAAGCATCTCACAAACGCCTACACTTTCCATCCGATGAAGACAGAAGGAAAACAAGAAGAAACATCTCACAAACACCTACACGCTCCGTCCTATACTCCTACCCCATGCGTCCTGCGGCTCTCGCTGCTGATAACAAGCATGCCCAATGTCCAATCCAGCGTATGCAGCCGGTCCGGCGGTATATAAAAGCACCGGGGGTTTGTTCCGGCACACGGTGGGATGATCCGTTGGTCGGTCGGGTGGGGCCGCATGCATGGGCGACTGCAGATGGACATTCGGCGGGCGATCGGGCTGCGTGGTGGAATAAATTTCCATGCACCGGAATTGGCAGCAATGCCCACCTTACGCTGGCAAACCAATCAATCAATCAACAAGGTTCTGATGGTATTATGGCTGAGGCTATACAGTCAGTTGATTGTTCATTAATTGTGCCGTTAGTTTATATAATTAATCTAGATATTGTCTGTAATTGTTTATTTGTGGCATATTCAGATTTTCTTACTTTTTATTGGGTATTTTGCCACTGAAAAATATATAAAAATTTTAATGAAAAAACCTCTGCGCCAAACGGATCAGACAGAGGTTGGTTCTTGAGTTCTAATTTATATATTTTTAGGTGTGAGATTTTTTTAAACAGTCAAGTACTCAAGAACCAACCTCTGTCTGATCCGTTTGGCGCAGAGGTTTTTTCATTAAAATTTTTAAATATTTTTCAGTGGCAAAATACCCAATAAAAAGTAAGAAAATAATTAATCTAGTATCAAACACAGGAAAATTTCCGACAGTTCTAAAATAAGCAGTCGTAATACCCTTATACAAAGGTGGTGATAAAACAGAATGTATTAGTTATCGCCCAATATCGCTGATGTCCAGTATCTCAAAAATTGTAGAAACTATAATAAAAAACAGACTTATTACATATTTTAACAAATATGATATACTACCTATCAGACTTTTAGTTCGGTTTTAGAGAGACTAGATTCACTCATGATGCGATTAGTCTACTTGCCAAAAATATATGCAAATGTATGGATGGGAATCCCAGCATTTGCATTTTTGTGGATTTGACCAAAGCATTTGACAAGGTAGAGCATAAAAAACTATTAGATGTTATTGAAGGAATTGGTGTAAGGGGATTGAAGCTGAGTTAATGAAGAGCTACTTGACAAATAGGCAACAATGTGTCAGTATAAATAGAACTTATAGTGAATTTAATACAATTGAATATGGCGTTCCTCAAGGGACAGTTCTGGGTCCTATCCTTTTCAATATCTATATCATTGGCTTGCTTTCTCTGCCCTTGCAGGACCAATTTATTAGCTTTGCGGACGACACAGCTATTTTCTATACAGGACCTACATGGGAAGTTGTCATAGAAACAGCACAACAAGATTTTAAAATGATAAAACAGTGGTTTGATTTTAGACTGTTAACATTTAATTTTAATAAAACCATGTGCTTGCCATTTCTTACGAGTAATAGTAATTCTTACGATTTCAAGCCACGAGATTGAATGCGGTAATTCGACATATCAGATCCCAATAATGCATGATGCTAGATACTTGGGAATCACAATTGATTCACATCTAAAATAGGATGTTCATATTCATAAATTAACTAAAAAATTAAGAGGTCTCCTGGAAATTTAAGTATTTAACTAAAATTGTAGACGTTAATCTACTTATCACAGTATATCATGCTCTCGTGGAATCGCAACTTGGCTATGGTATAATTGCTTGGGGAGGTGCGTAGAACTGTCACCTAGCAAAATTAGAAATCATGCAAAAATGGATCTTCAAAATTATCCATCGAAAATAAATTACCTTCCCAACCAATTTACTATTTGAACAAGCAAATGTGCTGGATATTAGGCAATTATTTTGCCATTCAATCATTTTCTATCAAAAAGTAATAGTAAGTAATATCCAAAAAATTGATCACGTCTACAATACTGAGTATAGTAGGAATGCATGCCAGGGAGACAATCGGACAACGTCGTTTTATATTTTTGGGACCAAGAGTGTATAACAAACTTCCTCCTGAAATGAAAAACCTAAACTCCACAAAATTATTTAAAAGTGAAATAAAAAAATGGATTTATCTCTTGGTAGATTGCATGTACATCAGTTAATGGACATAAAAAACACTTACCTTTTTAATAAAAGATACTAAACATTCTGCTCCATGGACTTTATTGAAATTGTATCAACTTTATACTCTTGTGTATTATACACTATACATTTTATGTTTAATTTGTAAAATTATATATTTTTTTATCTTGTACCCTGCATACAAATTTATTTTTTCAGGGTTTTTTTTACTGTTGCATTATTATACAGTAATAATAATTAGATATAGATATTGCAAGAATGCGTTAAAATGTATTTAAATTTTTAATTGAAATAAATAGTATTTTATATTATATTATTATTTAAAGAGCTTAAAGAGTAAGAAGTACCTAGCAGAAATGTAACTGTTACTCTTATAAACTTTGAAGATATAACCTCTTCCTTCTTGCTCTTTCTTTCACTACAAACCTCTTTCTCTTTCTTTAGTTGTTGATGCCGAAATTATTACATCTTCCTTTCTAACAATATGGAGGCTTTTACTCTGTATATGAAATATATACTTCAATTATAAATGTTTATTCACTTTTATGGCAAATATACCTCTGAAATGTTCATGCAAGTGCATCTTTACTGTAAAATTGACATTTGTACTTCGATATAGGCACCACAGAAGATAGGAACTATACAGAAACGAAAGCTGACCGCGGTACCTTTGATATCGGGAGACCTGATTTTCTTCTAACTCAATGGATTTTTGTGATCTCGAAGAGACAGTAATATATCTTACTACACTCGGAGAAATGATGTACACACAAAATATATCACTATTTCGGTCCAACTATCTTATTTTATATTTAGTAGATAAGTACCTACATGAATAAAAATACATATATATGGCATTAATGTAGTTGGGGGCCTAAGTCATGGCGTATTACAGAATATTCAAAAAAATAGATGCACATTTATATTTATGTGTTATTTATTTGTTTTATTTATTGTATAATTTTTTATCTAAGACAACCACTATTTTGTTGGTTTCTTGCTATATTTTTATTTTTATTTTGACGTGTCAAAGCATAATTTGTGTTTATATGACCAATAAAAGATGTATCTATCTATCTATCTATCTATCTATCTATACTCCGTATTTCAGGCATCATTAATGATAATAATGCGTTTTGATGCCAATGCATTTTTTATACTGCAACCAGAATAAACAAATACTATCATGGAAAATAGTACGATGTATAGATATACAATGAAAGACACATATATTATGCAGTTTAAAATGAAACACAAGATTTGATGAATAACATATTTTCAATATTGTTGAATAGAATATTACAAATCTAATAGTACAGCGAAAAAACTATTTACTTAAAATAACAGTAAACGTGAAAACGAGGGTAGGATATTTTTGAGCCGTGAAAATTATATCCTGAGCATTTAAACCTTCACCGTGTTCAGCATCCTCGAAAAGGGGGGGGGGTATTTTGTTACGGATGAAATCATTTATGTTTAAAAGTGAATTATTTATTATTTGAACTAAAAAAACTATCTATGAGAACTAAAAGAAAAACTATATGTAAAAATATTAACGAAATCTTTGCATTCTTTCGATAACCTGACTTCTGGTTATGCTAACAAGTAAAAACTCTTATTTGCCATTCTCATTATAACACTAGAATCCAGCATAGTCCCCTACGGCTAGGCAGGTCAAACTAGTATCTACACGATACGATATGTAAATTCAGTTCAAAATGAGAACAAAGGCCTGAAATTAATTTATTTACCACCTTGTCTTAAATTGTCTTTTTTCATTCTAATGAATTACCTTTTCATAAGATCTCTCATTTAGTTTCTTGGAAATGCTTAGCCTTTGAAACGTTTTTCGTCCTTATTGTGGACTCATCAGAAAAGCCCAAAACCACTCATAACGATGTTCCATGCAAAACCAAGACGGTATCCCTGAATAAGTATGAGTTTGACATTGACTGATAAAAAACAACAGATAAAACGTTTCAAGGGCAAGCCAAGAAACTGAATGAGATTTTATGAAAATGTAATTCATTAGAATGAAAAAAATTGTTAAAGACAAGATAGGTAAATAAATTAATTTCAGGCCTTTGTCCTCATTTTTAACTGAATCGTAGGGGATCATGTAGATACTGGTTTAACCTGCCTAGCCGTAGGGGACTATGTTGGATGCTAGTGTTATAACGAGAATGGCAAATAAGAAGCATAACCAGAACTCAGGTTATCGAAAGAATGCAAAGATTTCATTAATATTTTTACATATAGTTTTTCTTTTAGTTCTCATAGATAGTTTTTCTTTCCGCTGTTTGCAAAATCCTATAAAGAATATTGTGTTTTCTTCTATATCTACATAATTCTTTAAATTTCTATAACAGTAAGATTCCTCAACGGCACTTTGGTCAGCAGCTTTTAAATCGTATTTCGAATTCACCCACAGTTAGTAGCTGCAAATGATAAGAAAATGTTTCCTTTCATACTACTTCTTTTCAACTGCTAATTATTTAGTATATTTAACATTACTTTCTAGTTGTTTCAGTAATATAAATTTGTACCTACCTTTCAGGATTTTTTGGAAATGAAAAGAAGCTTATTATTTCACCCGCCTTCGAAAACACTAAAAAGCAAATAAAAAATAAAGACAGAATAAAAAATTGTCAAAAACTAAACAAAAAAGCCACAAAATCATCAACCACCGTGTAAGCATTGTCAATCGCACAACGCCAAGAATTGTCATATCGCTTACGACAAATATATATCTTGTCATGGCGACTATGAACAAATTTGGTCCCGCCGCAAAGGATAGTTTTCTCTTCTGTATAGTTCCTGTTTTCTGCGGTTTAATTAACAAGTAAAGTTACGGGTTTTTGGATTGTATAAATTTATCCTAAGGTTTTACGAAAATGCATCCGTGGAAATAAAATGCAAAATACTACTAAAAACGCTGTTTCTTTATTAATTTTTAACTTTAAAAATAACGAACGTAGACAAACTTTGATAGATTATAGGTTTTGCTGTGTGAAATGGGTGTGTTTTTTTTTTGTTTTGAAGATGTGCACCTGTATAATTTTTGTTTATTGAAAAGGCACTTTTTGTTTTGGGAAGTCAATGTTGTCATTAGAATCACTGACATAGAATTTTTGTTTTAAATATCCTCATAAGAAATAATATAATGGAAACAAGTCTATTGGTCCACAGCGGCCGATACACTTGTTGCGGAAGTGAATATCAAGCAATTTTCGGACTTAAATTGTCCAATGTACAGAACATCCGTTTTATTGATAGTGTTATGTATTACACCCCCTTGAAACTGGAGACTGGTACGCCTATGCCTAATAGTGAGTGACTGGAAACTTGTAGAAAGAGATAGAGTTTTCTAAAGTGTGGTGGAGAAAATTCTTGATTGTGTTCTGGATGGATCTAGAGGCAATTTCAGAGTATATATAAGGCGCGATTACCGGCGCAGGAAGTAGTTTTATTATGGTAGAAGTTTTATAAAAGTGAAGAAGTTTTAGGAAAGTGAAGTTGGTAGCAAAAAAGTGAGGTTAAATATCTATGTTAAATATCAAGTAAACAAAGTGTAAAGGTTATTTTGAAGTATTGTATAGTCGGTAAATTATTAAATAAAGTGTTAGTGGTTTACCCCTTGTTAAAATTATTTAGAACTCACAAATTCATACAGGGTGTTTCCTAAAAGGGTGAAAACTTGTAACAATACATTAACTTTCTACTAAACTCCAAATTTTCGTCGTTCGGTTCTGCCAAAACACTTTGTTTTATAAATAACTTTTATTTATAATTCCCACATACGAATTTTCATTAAGATTAAGAGGGACTTTTAAAGCATTCGGCAAACGTTTAAACACCAAATTTTTCTCTTTACTTCAAGTTCAACCTTCTTGATCCCCTGAAACACGCCAGTGAATATAATTAACATCACTTCAAAGAATACATTATTGTTAAATTATCAAAATAACACAACACCTCCAGATAATATTGCGATAAGCTTTGTATTATATGACATAATCAAGTCTATTAATAATGATACATATTAAAAAAATAAGCTAGGCAATCTATTTTGAAAGAAAGTATTCCGGCACCACGGTTGCAGGTGTATTTTAGATACTTAAATAGTATTTCGGTAATGGACCAAGTCATATTTATGATGAAGTATAATAATTATGCCACACTTAATGTACTGTATTACCTTTATTAAATCAGGGCATCCTACTTAATAAAAATGAAGTAGAAATAATCCAAAATAAACGTATGAGTACTACATTAAAATGTAACAAATATACACCAATTAAATTAATGCTTGACATGCTACAAATTATATCGGTAAAGGAGATTATATTTATGCAAACTACAATATTTATATATAAAGTCATCAACAATTTACTTCCGAAATATTTATCGAATATGTCAGAGTTTTATACCCATGACACAAGAAATAGAAATAATTTACATACTAAATTCAGGAAAATAGTCAAATGCTAAAATTCTTTTTTTTTGTAATGATTTGAGGGAGTATAATGCTCTAGATATTGTCTGTAATTGTATATTTGTGGTATATTCAGATTTTCTTCCTTTTTATTCTGTATTTTGCCACTGAAAAATATTTAAAAATTTTAATGAAAAAACCTCTGCGCCAAACGGATCAGAGAGAGATTGGTTCCTGAATACTTGACTGTTTCAAAAAGTCTCACACCTAAAAATATATAAACTAGAACAATGTAAGAAACTAAAAACTGAAAAAGAAAGCTATAGGTAGTTAACGTTTCGGAAGAGAATCTACTTCCGTTCTCAAAACTTTTTTGGCCGTCAACCATGACAATTCTTTGTTTATGTATTTCCATTGTCATAATGCTCTACCTAAAAATATTGTTGAGGCAAAAACATTGACTATGTCTAAAAGTAAATTAAAAATGTATAATATATCATAAATAAACAAACAAAAGGACAATGTTGAAAAAGGCTTTTTGGCCCATCCGCGGTAAAGCGTAGAAACCATCTTTTTTTACTAATTGTGGGGTGCCGAATACTAAGCTGTCATCCGAATTAACTAAGAACATTAGGAAGACAGTTAAAAATAACCCTTATTTGGGGGTGATATTGAAATTAATATTAAAACTTGCAACAAAAAGTTGTTGTTTAGTGTAAGAAATCCTTTCAAAATACTCAGTTTCATTAGGTAAGTAGAAAAAGAAGCAAACATTCTAAATTCACCCCTCCAATAGGATTTTAGATTTCACGCTAAAACGAGGCGGTACATGCCACCTATTACTGCATCTCAGTAGCCTCCTAATAGTCCAATAATTATAAAGATTTCCATTTCCATAGCAAAAGATGTTATCAGAGATTTTCCTTCAGTAACTGGGTAAGGGATTATATATCACAAAACCATAAAAATCAGTTTCGGGGGTGCCGCGCAACCCCCCCAAAAAACCACCCCTTCGGTGAAAGAAGTCCTATTTTACTGATACCTCGTTAACCGTTGAAGATATAAAAAATTGCTTATCATAAAAAAGAAAGCTGGACTAATTTCCTAAAAAAAGTCTTCTTGTAATATTCTTGTATATGCTATGATTTTCGAGAAAATTGACATCGAAAAAACTTGCAACATTTGTATTTTTATGAGTACGAATTTTCGTTTCTTTGAAATTTTTTGCGCGCGTCGTATAGAAAAAATTGAATTGCTCGAAAAACAAACAAGCTAGGAAGAAAAATCAAAATGGGTTTTAAAGGGGATATAAAATACTCTCTTGTGTTTCCATTTTTGATGGCTATTGATATCTATTAGTATATAAAAATAACAATATAATATAGTTACCTCTTGATGTTTTGCGCTTTTAACTATTCGCAGGCCCATAAAAAATACCTGACTAATATAAATTATAAATGCATTATCTTTTAGTTCAAGGTAGTACTTCAATGCAGAAAAAGTTAGGAATAAAATTATTCACACTGACAAATTTACCAACATGTTGGCCAATTTTAATTTTGGAAATGTTTATGTTCGTATATGGGGGTCGAGTTACCAGTTTTCGTTCAAGATAAAAAGACAGCGGTGTCGCGGTCGAGTGAGACTGTCGTATATGCAACGGCTGATATATGCAAATGTAATATGGGTTGCATATATCACAGGGGGACAAGTTTTCATTTAAGGTCGAAATACAGCGGTGTCGCAATCGCGAGTGAATCGTAGCTGTTAAAGTTTATGTTTTATGTATGGTGTTATCATTTCCAATGTCCCGATGGTTGCAAGAATTACGAAATTTACGAATTTTTTATTGTTTCCTAAAAATAAAAAAAGACCCAAACATCTTGAAAACTTAGCTCATAAAACCTTTGGTTGAGTTTATATATCATATAACTATTGTTTCTAATCATTTAATAGTTAAAAAATTGCATAAAAAAATATCATCAAAAAATTGAATATGCAGCCTTATTTGGATTTTTTTTGGCTAATTTCAACATGCTGGTAAATTTGTAAATGTGAATATTTTTATTCCTAACTTTTTCTGCATTGAAGTGCTACCTTGAACTAAAAGATAATGCATTTATAACTTATATTAAAGTCAGTTATTTTTTATGGGCCTGTGAATAGTTAGATGTACAAAAAATCAAGAGATTACTATATTATATTGTTATTCTTATATACTAATAAATACCAATAGCTATCAAAAATGGCAATACAAGGGAGTATTTTATATCTCCTTTAAAACCCATTTTGATTTTTCTTCCTAGCTTATTTGGTTTTTCTATAGGTCGCGCGCAAAAAAATTATTATTATTAATTTTGCTTACGTCATCTGTCACCCCCACTCCATTATTAAAGGAGTTAACAAAACAAAATTGTCATTTAGTGTGTACACGAGAACAAAAGTTCTCAAAAAGTTGGAAATATTCTCCCACATCGAAAAGGTATTGAACTGACATCGTTTTGTGAGTTTTGTTTGGGGCAGACGATTTTAAATATAGATCAAGATACTTAGATTAGAAATCTGGATATGGAAGTAATTCCTTAGGCAGACGGTTTTTACATAATTTGTTTTAAATTAGACCTAAATAATTTTTTGGATAAAATGTATAGCTTTCCTTTAAATATGCAACAGAACGATCGTTGAATTTGACTTTATTGGAGGTCTTAACATAGGAGAACGTCGTAACCATTTTTGTAAAACAATTTCTAAATTTTTGCTTCCCAATTTTGAATTCCGAGAACACCACAGTATGTCCTCAAAGTCATCTGTGGCCATAACAATATCCACTTTATAATTTTTCCGCATTTTCGCATTTTTGAATATTGATAAGTTCGTGATGGAATTAGGTTTTACAAATTCTCCACGCCCAATACCCTAGGTAAATTATTTCATGTCAGAGCTATTTCTAACTTAGTAAATGAACACTAATTTTATCTCTTTATCTGATAGCCCATACATTAGAATACCGTTGTAACAAAAAAGTGAATAGTTGTGTTGTGCATCCCTAACCAGAAAGATGAGTAACAAAAACAACAAAGTATTATTCATGTTGTGAAGCAATATGTTTTACTAGACGCGCCAGAACAGTGACGTCGTATCTGCTGAATAATTATTTTCCACATAAAACTAAGGTAGCAATGGTTGGCAAACATAACTTTCTCTGCCTTCGAAATATTTTTCGGGTAAGTACAAATGCCCACAAAAACAGATTCTCTGTAATAAAGTAGCAACAAGTACACTCTGTCCAAAAAATATATTTCCACTCTACAAAAACCTAAAATGAGAAAATGTGATCTCTACGAAAACGTTTGAAATTAATTAAAAATCCATTTATAAAAAAATATTGTATAAATAATATAATAATAATAATAATAATAATAATAAAACGTCTTTATTAAGGTGAAGTTTAGCCATAGGCTACTCTTACACTTAACCTTATATCTAAATAATACAAAATATTAAGAATAAAAAAAAAAGATAATAATATATAGTAAATAATAACATATAATAGTATGTAATGTACAAATGAGAGAGGAATAAAGTATGTAGAATGCACAATGTATATACACATATACTTATATAAAACATAACGTTACAAATTAACAACAAATTAGAGATATATTCAGAAATAAACAACTCGACAAAGATTGAAAATTAGCTGGTGACATTGAATGAATATTATTCGTGAAAATGTTTGCAAAAAAAATTGGCACGTTTCACTTTTCATATTTCCGCAGATCCTACACATATTGACAGAGGTTTTGTCAACTTGACGGGAAAATTTGTATAATATGACTGAGTGGCACTAGTGAATTCAAACACTTTCTGTCTTTTGTATTGGAAAAAAAAATCTGTTTCATATTTTTTTTATAAATAGTTACCGGACTGGACGATTTTAATTGATTTCAAATATTTCTGGAGAGATCACATTTTCTCATTTTATGTTTTTGTAGATAGAAAAGATACATTTTTGGAAATAATGTATTTGGCGGTATCTGTTATTGTGGGCATTTCTTTACTTTGTGCAGATATTATTTCTGTAAAGGTACACGGGTGTTCGCTTATTATTTCTGTGAGCGTGGAGAATGTTAGAATGAACTTGGCGCGAGACACTACCTTGTATCTTGATTGTACTTCTAGGTATTTCCCAATATTATGCTTATTTGATTTAGTCAAATACACACACCAGCAAATTTAAAGTAACGGAGATAACTAGACACTTTTTTCCACATATTTTTTTTCACCTAACAAAGAGCATAGCCGGATAAGCATGGGTTAACACACCCCTATGCAGAGGCCGTGAACAAGAAGACGAGACTATCCAACACGTACTCTGTGTGTGCCCGGCAGTCTCCTCCAGCTGAGAATCCATTTTGGGAGAACGTTGGCCTACTTTGGCCGACTTGAGGGATATTCCCCTATAGACGAGTAAAATTGGGAAGCAAAGACGCTTAGTTTCCGAGAAAAAAAAACTGGCGTAGAACCAAACCAGACTTGGTGCGATTCTTTAATTAGGTGATCGTGTACATGAAACCACTTTTCACGACATTTTCTGGTGGTCTGGAACTTTTTTATTTCGAAAAAACTGTAAAAAAATGAATTTTCCATGAAACATGTTTTTTAACGTCCCCATCGTTATATCTTTAAAAATAATTGTTCTATGGAACTGATTTTTTTTTTAAATTGAAGTAGACACAATAGCGCTTCTAACTATGTACAATGTGATTGTAAAATATATATTTTTTAATTGTTAAAATAATAGCAAACTTAAAGTTGTTATTTTCGTGAATGTATTTTTCAGCAATCGAGAAAAATTTTTATTTATGAAAATATGTATATACATGCTGTGAACAAATTGAAGCCAATATATGAAAAAAGTTTTTAGAATCATAATTTTTGATGTGCAGGTTATAGTATGTAGTCAGCGATTTTTTTAAAACGGGCTAAATTATATTCTTGCACGCCCAGCTCTCATTATACTGCTTACCGCCTGCGGACTACGGTTGTTGGATTCATGTGTACTAATCGGGCTTTTATTAACAGCTCCAAAATAGGTACGAACCTACCTTTTGTTGTTTTAAGGTAAAAAATATTTAAAAGCAGGTAAATATAAATCATTGTTATAAAGTAAGTACCCACCTAATAAGTAGGTTATTACACATTTTTGATTGAATTAAACCAAGACGCAGGAATAAAACAACTTTATTTGTTTGCAACTATTTTTCTATTGAAAAATGAGTATTTAGTTACGTAGGCTCTGCGTTAAAAGCATTCTAGTTCGTCTGTACATTCATCTAAACCTTTGCTATTTCAAGTACGGCATTTACACTCGTTACAACATTTTAGGCCTTCTTTAACACAATCATATTTTCGATTTTCACAATTTTTATCTGAACAATAAATACTTAATGAAAATATTGTCCAAACATCGTCACTTAAATTCCGTCCTGAACCATGTGCATTTATAAGTGTAGTTGGCATATTGCTTCTGTACGATATTCTAAGTTGATGCATAAACCTGCAATAGTTAACTAAGTGTATTAGATAGGAAATCTATGATTTAAATATATATGTTTGTTGCTAATTTAATCCTTAGGTCGTTTAATATCTGAATTTGTTTACTTTTGTTTTTGTGCAGTACTAAAATCAATTTTGTAAAGATTTTTAAAGCTTCGTCTTTAGACAGCAATGGCAATTCCGATAATTTTTTAAAAGCAACAATATTCTTTAAGAACATCAAACGCAGATTTTTTAAATATTTAAAAAAAACCATTAGTGGTGTCGCAACCAGTAAAACAATGAAGACAAGAACAAACTGTAGTTCATAAACTTTGCACTACCTTCTATATTTACAAAAATTGTCTGCTAGTGAAAAAAGGAGAGTAATTAAAATTAATACATCTATATCAACTAATTTCACCAATGTTTCTTTGCTAAATTTAGTTTCTTACATTGCATGCAAAATCATCCTGGTATATCTTGCTGTTTGCTAAATAGATTTTTGGTCATTTCTGAACGACGTTTATGTAGTGAAACTACTTTTTCTGTTAATTTAAATCCTCCATATATTATTAATATTTCGTATTCGATTAAGTACTGTGCAGCATCTGTTGCAAATCGGCGTAGCGCGGCGGCACTGTATGATTGCAAAAAACGTTCATGTTTTCAAAACTTGTCTACCTATACGACAGTCTATATGATATTTTAATAAAATTTCGTCATTTAAAATATCTTTTCTGACACAATATTTCCGCGATGTCGTCTTTTTTCAGCACTAGATATTAGTGACAACAAACCTTGTATCCTAGGTCTTGGTACCACATATTTGTCATCATCCCGCGCAATTTTCTTACAAATAATGCACTCCATTATTTTAGAAAACTAAATTGCGAATATTCTACAGCATCGCATTTATTTAAAACTATTTATACGTATACTCTAAATCCCGCAAACTACTAATATACGATTCAAATGTATTGACCCCTCATTTTAACCGCGAAATCTCAAAAATGGCGGACCAGAGAAAATTTGAGAAAATATGTGTTCATTATGTGTCTATTGTAAATTATTCACTGAAGTTTGAATAATGTACATTGGACGGTTTTGAGGTTCTGCTAAGTTTTATTGAAAAATACCCTACTTTTTAAGGAAATTTTGACCATACCAGTTTTAAATTCATTATATCTTGAAAAATATGCCTACTATATGAATAATATTTTAGATACCGATAAAGCGCGGCATTTTTTGTACGAAGAAATTCTTTCATCATTTTTTATTCTAAAATTTGGCAGTTATTGTCAAAAACGTGACTTAATGTTTATTCGGCTATTTATCAAGGTATTTAAAAGATTTTTAATAAACTAGTTAATCATATAAAAGGTAAGGATTTTCAGAAAAAAGAATTGGTATATATCAAATATTAATTTAGTTATCAAGTGCACTAGATAATATTGCAGAACCCGGGCAATAATATTATCTATTGCACTTGATAACTAAATTAATATTTGATATATACCAATTGGTTTTTCTGAAAATGCTTACATTTTATATAATTAACCATTTTATCAAAATTTTTGTAAATACCTTGATAAATAACCGAATAAACATGATGTGTTTTTTAGAATAACTGCAAAATTTTAGAATAAAAAATTATGAAAAAATTTCCTCGTACAAAAAATACCACGCCTTATCGGCATCTAAAAGATTATTTATATAGTAGGCATATTTTCAAATATATAATGGATTTAAAACTGGTATTGTCAAAATTTCCTTAAAAAGTGGGACATTTTTCAATATAACTTAGCAGCACTTCAAAACTGTCCAATGTACATTATTCAAATTTCAGGAATGATTTACAATAGACACATAATTTTTTCAATTTTTGCCGTTCCTCCATTTTTGAGATATTCGCGGTTAAGGTGAGGGGTCAATAAATATGAATAGTCTATTAGTTAGACGCATCTTATCCTACCTTCCATACGCGGTGTACAATAATACATATGACTAATTTAGCGCGCTTTAAAAAAAATCGCTGTTGCCAAACGATACACATTGGGAAAAAAATAATTATATCAAAAACTTTTCTAATGTTTGGGCTACATTTGCTTCACTGTATGTGTATAAACATTTTCAAAAATAAAAAAGTTTATCGATTGGTGAAAATTGTAATACGTAAAATTCAAATATCTAGTTTTCCTAATTTTTAAATAAATGAAATTGCGAACTGTGTAAAAACCGTTAGTACAGTTAAAAGCGCTATTGTGTGTACTTTAATTGAAAAAAAAAACAACGTCGATAGCAACATTAGTTTTGAAGATATGACGGTGGAAACAAAAAAAAACACATTTTATTTAAAATGCAATATTTTCCCTTTTTTTTAATTTAAAAAGGTCCAGACCACGAAAAAATGTCGTGAAATACGATTTCATATGCCCAGTGACATGCTTAACAAAACCTACCATGTTTGACCTGGTTCTACGCCAGAAAAAAAAAACGGCACGATAGAGTCTCGAATTCGCTCCTCTACTAGGCAGCATCACCACCTTCTTCACAAAATTAGGATGGTTGGAGGCCTAGGTGGAATCTTGTATCCCTCGGGAGGATGTACAAGGGGCCCAATGGGGCCTAGGTGCTGCGGTCGCTTAAATGTGACTGCCCTCCCACAAACTCCTACTCCAAGCATGGGTTAGCTGCCTCAGCTTAGATTTGGTTCATATTTGAGGGGTAAGTTGCTACTATCACGAGATTTACCCCAGCCTGCTTGAATTTTTTTTTTTTCACAAAAGTTATGAAAGAATTTTGAAAAATTACTGAGTTTGTTTTTCTCAAATGTAAATGAGCCAAATTCGGGAGCTAAAATATATGTGGTCCAGGGCATTATGTCGATTATGAAAAATATTGATACTCAATAAATTAAACGAATAGGGGGTAAAAAGAAAATATTTTAATTTTGCACCATTTTTTTCTTTATGAAGTATTTAATGGAACACCACTATTTTTTTGATATGCTCGTACTAAGTAACAACACACATATTCTTAAAATAATATTGGAGGATTACTTCATAGTGTAAAAAAATAAAAAATAAATTTTGGCCCTCATGTAATTCCATGGGAATCGTAAACCAACATTCATTTCAGCTTGTGACAATAAAATTAGTACCATTTGAACAATACACCCTACTTCAATGTGCGAGACACTTACAGCCGATTTTACAATCGCAAGTTAACTTTCATGTTAGCTGACTCTTACTTGCAGGTTAACTACAACTTTACCGACACTTGCGTTTTTCAATATAAAGTTAAGTGATGGTTTGTAAACGAGAGGTTGGGAATAAAATTTATAATGTTGGTACTGGAAAAATGGGTAATATACAAAAAATGTATGAATTTTAGCCCAAGTCACGCCACCTTCTATCAAATATAAATGCCAGTAGCAATTTATGAGTTAGTGGTCTATTATTAAGTAAGTAGTATTTAGTCTCGATGTATTTAAAAAATCTCTTTCATCGTATTCTTCGAAAAAGTTAAGTCTATACCGGATTACCTTGGCTGCGCATCACTGATATATGAACTTACTTCGTATATATCCATTTTCAAGCGAAATTTCAAAAAATTATTTTGTTACAGTTATTTTATAGGTTATAAATTGTCAGTAAACTGCCAACTTCTAGTTTACCCACACCTCATCTGCTAGTAAAGTTAACTACTAGATAACTACAACATTGAAAATAACCAGCTATTGTAAAACCCAGTTTCTATAATAACCTGAAAGTTAACTCTGACTGGAAGTTAACCATCTATTGTCAAACCGGCTGTTAATCTTTATCGCTGTCTTCCTCAATCACGGGATTCACATTGCACTTTGTAAACAATTTACTGAGGATTTTAGCAGGCCTTACAATTTCTGACAAATATCGTTGATGAAAAAAGTAATAGACATTTATAATAGCACCTATATGGGAACAACAATCAACTGCTCTTCGACCATTGGCGCATTCACAACAATTGCTTTTAACTTCTACAACACCCTCATTGTTTAGTCTATAATGTTCAATGAAACATCTACATACTTTCCGACGAACGAGTCTTGTCTGTACCTGGACCTTTGGAATATTTACCTGCTCTCTTACATATTGCAAATTGATAGACCCATTATCAGCCACTATTCTGGCCAGGTACGAAACTGCTTGATGGTATTGATAGAAATCCGTAAATAAGATGTTTTTATCTTTTTATGCAACTCTGAAAAATCTTAAAGGTCGTTGGAAGATACACTTCGAAACATAAACTTTTTACGATACCAATCTTTTTCCTCGGCTTCGTTAGCCAAAGTATTTTCAACATCTAGTGGATGTTTCATTCAAATCAAGACACATTCGTCGGAAAGTACATAGATGTTTCATTGACTATAGACCAAACAATGAGGGTGTTGTAGAAATTAAAAGATATTTTATTTTATTCATACACCATCTAACAGTACAAGACCATTTACAAGATGGGAAACAACACATACATCGTACAAAAATTACTTAAATTTACTAGCGTACATTTCAGTAAAGATATATAACAAAAGAAAATATAAATATTAAAGAGAATAAAGAGTTGAATTTATTTACAATAAAAAGAGAGAATAAAAAATACATATATGATTTAGACGTCGATATCATGTCGATATAACGCTGACTGTGGTTATAGCTAGAGCACATGCTGTAGATTGGTGAAAACTTTAAAGTATTAGTCCGGGCTATAGGAAGGTAGAAAGTTTGGTTTTGTCTTGAATTTATTCGCGGAATATGGAAATTAAATCTCTGGAGTATCTCACTACAGTCAATATCATAATGAATTACCTTTTTTAAGAAATTTATGGCAAATTCGTTGCGTCTTTCAGATAGGCTACGCATTGAAAACATTTGAAGTAAATCACTTTGTGGAAAACCAATTGGTGGATATATACCATGAGATTTTAGATGTAGAAATTTAAGAAAGTGGCGTTGCACGTTTTCTAATTTAAGACTATGAGTGTTATAGCAGGGCTGCCAAACAAGAGACGCATACTCTAGTTTAGATCGCAAAAAAGAAAAATATAATAGTTTTAACGTTGAAATATTAGAGAAATCACGCCCATTGCGTATAATAAAACCAAGTGTTCTATTTACGTCGCAAATTAACGTGTCTATATGATTGACAAAGCTGAGTTTTTTTGTCAAAAATTACTCCAATGTCTTTAAACGAGGACGGTCGAGTTAATGGTTCGTTTTCTAGACAGTAGTTAAATGTAAAATTAACATCCTTTGTGGAAAATGTCATTACGTTACATTTTTGCACATTTAATGTGAGACTGTTCTCGACACACCAAGCGCTGACTTTAGATATATTATTTTGTAAATTACTGCAGTAATTTATGTTAGAGATTCTATGTAGTAGCTTGAGGTCATCTGCGTACATTAAAAAATGAACATCTAGTTCATATGTTATATCATTGATGAATATATTAAACAAGAGTGGCCCAAGGACAGACCCCTGAGGTACACCAGAACAAGAAAAGTAATCAGTAGACCTGAATCCATTAAACGCGACGTACTTTTTCCTATCTGACAAGTATGATTTTAAAAAGTGTGTAAGATTCGGTGACATTCCAATGTTGGAAAGTTTTTTAATAAGAATGTTATGATTATGCCTGTCGAATGCTTTTGTGAAATCTAAATATATTACATCTGTTTGAACTTGCATCTCAATGGACTCAGATATATATTGGGTAGCACATATTAAATTCGTGGTTGTAGATCGACCTTTCATAAATCCATGCTGCTGAGAGGATATACTGTTTTTGACATGCGGATATATGCAATTATGCAGTAAAATTTCAAAAGCTTTGCCAAAGTTACAAATGATAGTGATTGGTCGGAAATTTGTTATATCATTTTTGTTGCCCTTTTTATAAACTGGACAGACTTTAGAATACTTCCAGATATCAGGAAAAGAACAGCATTTTATAGCCAAATTAAATAAAATTTTTAGTGGATGGGCGAATATATTAGCACAATCTTTCAGTAAAAATGCATTGTTGTGAATGCGCCAATGGTCGAAGAACAGTTGGCTATTTTTCCTATATAGCTGCTATTATTATACTTTTCGCAAATACAAATCGACGAGCATGTTGCATTCGATCGGCAAATTTCTAAAACTGGTAATATTGCTCGTAGAGAAAAAAATTTCACGTAGTGAAATGGAAGTACCTATAATAATCATTAAAAAAAATTCAAAAATTTTCTATGTTGAAATATGTCATGTCATGAGACGTCGAAATTTTAAATTTGAGCGAAAAAAATTCTGTCGATCTCCCTATAACTTTCTTCATGCCCATGTTTCCACTGAAACGGTTAAGATATTTTCTTACTTTTTATTGGGTATTTTGCCACTGAAAAATATTTAAAAATTTTTAATGAAAAAACCTCTGCGCCAAACGGATCAGACAGAGGTTGGTTCTTGAGTACTTGACTGTTTAAAAAATTCTCACACCTAAAAATATATAAACTAGAACAATGTTATAAACTAAAAACTGAAAATCAAAGCTATAGGTAGTTAACGTTTCGGAAGAGAATCTACGGCCAAAAAAGTTTTGAGAACGGAAGTAGATTCTCTTCCGAAACGTTAACTACCTATAGCTTTGATTTTCAGATTTTGGTTTATAACATTGTTCTAGTTTATATATTTTTAGGTGTGAGACTTTTTGAAACAGTCAAGTACTCAAGAACCAACCTCTGTCTGATCCGTTTGGCGCAGAGGTTTTTTCATTAAAAATTTTTAAATATTTTTCAGTAGCAAAATACCCAATAAAATGTAAGAAAATCTGAATATGCCACAAATAAACAATTACAAACAATATCTGGTTAAGATATCGTCTTGAAATTTGGTACACGAATGTATTATAATGAGATCTGATACTAGATATATTGTGAACTTATTACGTTGAAGGGTTGGGAGGCAGATAGGGGAAAATAAGTAAAGCAAGCTAGTAAGAGTTCAGAAATTTGGGATTTGGTGTATATGGTCGTCTCAAAATTTGTTTATCTCACCAAAACATTATTATCACTATTATTATTATTTTCGTTGTTTAGTCACTGGTTAAGCTAATAAAGGCGTGTTAATAATAAAGACAATGTTGCATTGATGGAGGAATCGTTGCATGGCATCAAAGGGATCGCAGAACGTGTCAATATGAATAAGTAGTTATATTTGGATCAGTTTGGGTTATGATTATGATTGTTAAGATAATGACTCCGTTGACAAATTTATATGCTGATTTCCCGATGCTGACAGTAACTTTAGAATGTAATGTGTGGAATGTGTGGATCGAATTTGTTTATTTAAATTATTTCGTTGAACTAAGTAGGACGTGTTCCACTGACTGTAGTAATTTTATTTTACATAAATATTCTTACGTTTTTCTATTCGTTTTTTTTTAGGGGTAATTCACCCCTTTACTTAGTATCTCAGACGTGGAATTAATAGGGGTTAGACGCCTTCCAAATAATAATAATAATAATAAAACCTATATATTTTTTAAATCGATAGTGATAGAAACTATAACCGGAGTGTACGAGTGTATTGCCACCGTGAATTTAAACTGTTCTTGCAGTGGATCTGAGGTTGGTGAGCAATCAAATGGAACCCTCCAGCTCCAATATGTCTATCCAAAGTGAGAGATCCGGAACTCCCCCAATATCGCCAGATATCGTCCGCAATATGACTCACGAATTGAAAATTTTGCGGCGTCTCGTAAGTACAGACTCTATAAATACAGAACAACCTAGAAATGCTAGTGCTAGTTGGGCATTATGTAGGAATGGTGATGATAGGATTTTGTCAGATTTTTAACTCGTCTAATATGTAGTAAATAGGCTCTTACAACTCCCTGAGCGCGGCGAAATCCAAAACTACTAGTGTGTACTCACTCATACGTTTGTTTACATTAATAAAAATTGTTGAAAAACCTATAAAATACTAATATAAATTGAATTTGTCAAATCTTCAAATTTAGTCAGGGCAAAATAGGCGGTTTACTCGGAACCAGAGTGATTGTGCATGAAACTACATGTATGATGGCACATTTTATTACTTCCACATCCACGTAGTGGATTGGAAGTATAGTAATCGCAAAAAAATTTTCAAAAATTTTTATTCGTGAAATAGGTTTAGAATGTCATGAAACGTCGAGATTTTAAATTTGAGCGAAAAAAAAATTTCTGTCTGTCTGTCGGTCTGTCTGTCTGTCGGTCTGTCTGTAACTTTTTTTGTCCGCACGCTTTCTCCGGAACGGTTTAAGATATTGACCTGAAATTTTGTACACGTATATATTATAACGAGATCTGGAACTGGATTGTTTTTTGAGGAAATCCGGTGAAGGGTTGGGGGTTAAATAGGGGTAAATAGGGGGAAATAAGTAAAGCAAGCTTGTAAGAGTACAGAAACTTGAAATTCGGTGTATGTACTAGAAGTTAAGGCCTCAGATTTTTTTTAAATATTTTTCAACCCCCACCACCCCATTAATGGGGTTGATAAAATAAAGTTGAGATATTCATTTGAAATTTCGTACACGTATGTATTATAACGATGTCTAGAATTAGATTATATTTTAGGATGATTCCGTTGAAGGGTTGGGGGTTAATTTGGGGTAAATAGAGGAATATCAGTAAAACAAGTTGGTAAGAGTACAGAAACTTGAAATTCGGTGTATGTACTAGAAGCCAAAGCGTCAGATTTTTTAATAATATTTTTCAACCCCCATCACCCCTACTCCAATTTGAAAAGGGTTGGTAAAATAAAATTGAGATATTCATTTGAAATTTTCTACACGTATGTATTATAACGACATCTGGAACTAGATTATATTTTGAGATAATTGCGTTGAAGGGTTGGGGGTTAAATAGGGGTAAATAGGGGAAAATAAGTAAAGCAAGCTGGTAAGACTACAGAAACTTGAAATTTGGTGTATGTACTAGAAGCCAAGGTCTTAGATTATTTATAATATTTTTCAACCCTCACCACCCCTACTTCATTATTAAAAGGGTTGATAAAATAAAATCGAGATATTCATTTGAAATTTGGTACACGTATGAATTATAACGACATCTGGAACTAGATTATACTTTGAGATGATTCCGTTGAAGGGTTGGGGGTTATTTAGGGGTCAATGGGGGGAAATAAGTAAAGCAAGCTGGTATGAGTACAGAAACTTGAAATTCGGTGTATGTACAAGAAGTTAAGGCCTCAGATTTTTTTATAATATTTTTGAACCCTCGCACCACCCCTACCCCATTAATGGGGTTGACAAAATAAAGTTGAGATATTTATTTGAAATTTCGTACACGTATGTATTATAACGATGTCTGGAATTAGTTTATATTTTGAGATGATTCCGTTGAAGGGTTGGGGGTTAATTTGGGGTAACTAGAGGAATATAAGTAAAACGTTGGTAAGACTACAGAAACTTGAAATTCGGTGTATGTACTAGAAGCCACAGCGTCAGATTTTCTTATAATATTTTTCAACCCAACCACCCCTACTCCAATATGAAAAGGGTTGATAAAATAAAATTGAGATGTTCATTTGAAATTTGGTACACGTATGTATTATAACGACGTCTGAAACTAGATCATAATTTGAGATGATGCCGTTGAAGGGTTGGGGGTTAAATAGGGGCAAATAGGGGAAAATAAGTAAAGCAAGCTGGTAAGACTACAGAAATTTGGGATTCGGTGTATATACTAGAAACCAAGGCCTCAGATTTCTTTCTAATATTTTTCAAACTCTACCATCTCCGCCTCATTATTAATGGGATTGATAACATCAAATTGAGATATTCACTTGAAAGTTAGTACACGTATGTATTGTAGTGACATCTGATTGAGATGACTCCATTGAGGTGGTAGGTTGTAAATAGTGGAAAATAAGTACGGTAAACTAGAAACTTCATTTTTAACGTATATGGTAGAAACCAACTCCTCAAACTTTTCTATGACATCTACCCCAAATATTATTAAAATTCTATGACCAATAATTTCCACATACTAGAGTGCAAATATAGTCAAGATGTTTCCTTTAAAGTGACTTGGACGAATAATCTGGATGTGGAAGTAGTGATTCCTTAGGCAGCGGTTTCGTTAGAGTATCTAGATCAAAGTTGGAAACAGTTTTTTGAGGGGTCAGTTGATAATTTGTTTATTGCGGAAATATAAACAATAAAAGTGATGTTCGATGAAGCATTATATGAAATAAGGTACTGGCTCCATAAATTGCCGTCATTTTTTGATTTCAGTGTCATTTCTTATATTTTTGGGGTCACTCGTTCCGATTCTAATGTCAAAAAAGTACCAATACTAGAGGGCGCCACCGAAAAAGTTAAGTGAAGATGAAAATAATGACAAATGAATATTACATGAAATACGGTTTTTTTTTAATTCTTTGTAATTTTTATATTTCCTTGTCATGTTTTACGTTCTCTGGTTCACTCATTCTGATGCTGAAGGCAAAAAATGCGAATCGTAGAGGGCGCCACAGAAGAAACTAGCATCAGATGGAAACAATTTGAATTTTGTATTTAAAAATAATTCTTCTAAATTCTAGATTCGAATGCGCGAGAGTTCCAGGAGGTCTTCATATGCAAAATCCCGGACTCACATTTATAAAATTACAAACGTTTGTAATTTTATAGAAATGTTTGTAAAATTACAAAGGATTCCAGGAATTTTCGGCGGAAGTTTGTAATTTTACAAAGAGCTTGGAAATTTACCAAGGTCTCAAAAATGGTTGCAACAGTGCGAAAATATTTGTAAAATTGTAAGCATTTTCGTAATATTTTCGAGATTTCTTTGTAAATTTCCAAACTCTTCGTAATATTCCAAACTTTTGCCGAAAATTCCTGGACTCTTGGTAATTTCACAAACTTGTTCATAAAATTACAAACGTTTGTAATTTTACAAAGAAATTCACAAGGAGTTCGTAAAATCTTGTCTCATTTTTTACCGTGTGAGGATGAATGAAAATGCTTATAGCGTAACGAGCATTGCGTTTTCCTTTGGTAAAATAAATAAAATACAGGATATGAAGTCTACAGCATATAATTATCCCAAATCATCGTTATTTTCACCTGATGTCTGTCTTTTCTGTGTCTTCCTCTATAATTGGCACTATTTTGCCATTGGAACAAAAAATGAACGCTCCACAATAACATGAAAAATGCCTCAAGAGTTAGGGAGATAGGAGCTTTTTTCATGTTGGTAATTGTTTCCATCTGATGTTAGTTTCTTCTGTGGCGCCCTCTACGATTCTCATTTTTTGCCTTCAGCATCAGAATGAGTGAATGAGTGAACCAGAGAACGTAAAGCATGACAAGGAAATGTAAAAATGACCCAGAATTTCGAAAAAAAAATCTTATTTCATGTAATATTCATTTGTCATTATTTTCATCTTCACTTAACTTTTTCTGTGGCGCCCTCTAGTATTGGTACTTTTTTGACATTAGAATCGGAACGAGTGACCCCAAAAATATAAGAAATGACACTGAAATCAAAAAATGACGTCAATTTATGGAGCCAGTGCCTTATTTCATATAATGTTTCATCGAACATCACTTTTATTGTTTATATTTCCACAATAAACAAATTATCAGCTGACCCCTCAAAAAACTGTTTCCAACTTTGATCTGGAGACTCTAACGAATAAAATGAGCCATCATACATGTAGTTTTATGCACAATCACTCTGGTTCCGAGTAAAGGCGTTTTTCCGCCTATTTTGCCCTGACTAATTAACATTGATAAATTTTAATCTAGTAACTCACTTTCAAAAAAAAAATATTTCTTTCCTTATTTCGTTATCCCATTAAAGTTTACACTTTTTTCTAATAAAAATGTATACTATTACTATTTACTCTCTTAAAAAGCGAAACAATGGCAGTTACATACAGCTATTGAAAGTTTAAGACGCGTTTCATACATTTTACCAACTGTTTCCTTATTAATCTTTCTATTACATTTCTGCCATTTTGTATACAGTTCTAATATTACCTAACTAATAAATACACGAAGTAGCAGAAATATATTTTATCATCTATTACTTCCACATCCACGAAGTGGATTGGAAGTATAGTAATCGCAAAAAAATTTTCAAAAATTTTTATTCGTGAAATAGGTTTAGAATGTCATGAAACGTCGAGATTTTAAATTTGAGCGAAAAAAAATTTTTCTGTCTGTCTGTCTGTCGGTCTGTCGGTCTGTCTGTAACTTTTTTTTGTCCGCACGCTTTCTCCGGAACGGTTTAAGATATTGACCTGAAATTTTGTACACGTATATATTATAACGAGATCTGGAACTGGATTGTTTTTTGAGGAAATCCGGTGAAGGGTTGGGGGTTAAATAGGGGTAAATAGGGGGAAATAAGTAAAGCAAGCTTGTAAGAGTACAGAAACTTGAAATTCGGTGTATGTACTAGAAGTTAAGGCCTCGGATTTTTTTATAATATTTTTCAACCCCCCACCACCCCTACCCCATTAATGGGGTTGATAAAATAAAGTTGAGATATTCATTTGAAATTTCGTACACGTATGTATTATAACGATGTCTAGAATTAGATTATATTTTGGGATGATTCCGTTGAAGGGTTGGGGGTTAATTTGGGGTAAATAGAGGAATATAAGTAAAACAAGTTGGTAAGAGTACAGAAACTTGAAATTCGGTGTAAGTACTAGAAGCCAAAGCGTCAGATTTTTTAATAATATTTTTCAACCCCCACCACCCCACTCCAATTTGAAAAGGGTTGGTAAAATAAAATTAAGATATTCATTTGAAATTTTCTATACGTATGTATTATAACGATATCTGGAACTAGATTATATTTTGAGATAATTCCGTTGAAGGGTTGGGGGTTAAATAGGGGTAAATAGGGGAAGATAAGTAAAGCAAGCTGGTAAGACTACAGAAACTTGAAATTCGGTGTATATACTAGAAGCCAAGGTCTCAGATTATTTATAATATTTTTCAACCCCCACCACCCCTACTTCATTATTAAAAGGGTTGATAAAATAAAATCGAGATATTCATTTGAAATTTAGTACTCGTATGAATTATAACGACACCTGGAACTAGATTATACTTTGAGATGATTCCGTTGAGGGGTTGGGGGTTATTTAGGGGTCAATAGGGGGAAATAAGTAAAGCAAGCTGGTATGAGTACAGAAACTTGAAATTCGGTGTATGTACAAGAAGTTAAGGCCTCAGATTTTTTTATAATATTGTTTGTCCGTCCGCCCGTACGTCCATCAGGTTTCTTGTAAGCACGATAACTTAAGATCGAAAAGTCCGATTATATTGAAATTTGGACAGCAAGTTAGTGTTAGGTAAAGGAAGAACCCTATTGTTTTTAAAATAAATCGATTAATAAATAAAAAAAATATTACATTAAAAAAATGTATATGTAATTAAACAAAAAAATATCCAAAACAAATATTATTTGCAAAAGAACTGCGGAGAGTAGGTATTAGGTGTTTTCACTATGTGCAAATTTGCTTTTTTGATATTGTTAAAATGAAGTACTTGTTATACTAAAGCACTTATTGATATTTAAACAGCATTCTACCGTCCATCAAATTAATATTTCAACAAATAAATAACATAAAGTTTTAGTAATTAAATGAGTACGCAAAACACGCGGTGACGTCATCGGTTATATTAGTTTCTTAAATCGCGTTTAAAAATTGTTAAACACAACATTTTATTCAATTTATTTACGTTTTACGTGATCAAATAAGTATCGCCTACCTAATACGGGATTTGTAAAAGCTAATTTAGGAAATTTATCTGCAAAATAACTTGTTTATAACACAAACTGACACTGACAATATTACTGATGGCGTCATGAGTGCATAGTGAATTGATGTAGTGTTTTTGGCAGAAAAATTTCAATACAAAATTAAAATGGCTTATTTTAAGGTATTATTCGACTTTTCTCAAAATTCAAGTGTTTTTAACTATAATAAAGCATTATCTTCACAGTGAAAGTGAATTGAAAATTTGTGAAAACACCTAATTATATAGATAATGCAGTAAATCAGCGAAGAGTATAATAGTAAGCTTGTTTATCATTTCTTAACTCAAATTAAACTCTGTGTCGTCTATAAGTGTGATACAAAGAAATTAAACTACTTATATTACCTTTTTCAAAATTTTCCAAATTTGAAGGTAGCGTTTACCACTGCTTGTCTCTCCTTTGCTCCGGCTGTGGCGTATTTAGAACTATTATAGTTAGAATCATGTTTTTTTAATTTCAACGCAAAATACATTTTTGAAAAATTTCTTCTCAGAACTACTTTTAACGTAACACGCAATGAAAACGAGAAATCCTGGATTTGGTGACTTTTTCATTTATTTTCGGACAAACATATAAATTTTGTTTGTTTTACAACTGCACTCTTTAACTCATGCTCTTTTTTCTAGACGCGACAAACAAGTCAGGCAGATGCTCCACAGAACGGGACCATTTCGCCAGAGTATAGGAATGGGACGGAAGAAGAACCAAAAGAGAATAACAAACATGTAGAATATGTCAAGAATCCGAATCTTTCTTCCAAGCATTCGGGGGTGTCAAAAAGTCAGATGAAAGGTAAATTAAAGTTTATTAGATTTCTCTATTAGGCATTAACTCACTGGCGAAAACTTCCCATATCAGTTAGTTATATACATGACGGACATAAGAATATTTCCCACTTGCAAACGAGTTATAGACATTTGAGATTTGGTACCCTACCATAATGGGCCATTGCAAATCCGAAAATATTAATATTTTCAAAATGGCAGCACTTGCGGAAATACCGCAAGTTGATGCCATCTTAGTTTTTTTTTAACTTTTATGTATTTTACTTCCACATCCACGTACTGGATTGGAAGTACAGCAATCGCAAAAAAATTTTCAAAAATTTTTCTTCTTGAAATAGGTTTAAAATGTCTTGAAACGTAGAGATTTTAAATTTGAGCGAAAAAAATGTCTGTCTGTCTATCTGTCGGTCTCTCTCTCTCTCTCTCTCTCTCTCTCTCTCTCTGTGTGTCTGTCTGTCTGTCTGTAACTTTTTTGTCCGCACGTTTTCTCCGGAACGGTTTAAGATATTGACTTGAAATTTTGTACACGTATATATCATAACGAGATCTGGAACTGGATTGTTTTTTGAAGATATCGGGTAAAGGGTTGGGGGGTAAAGGGTTGGGGGGTAAATAGGGGGAAATATGTAAAGTAAGCTGGTAAGACTACAGAAACTTAAAATTTGATGTATGTACTACAAGCCACTCCATTATTAAAGAGGTTGATAAAATAAAATTGAGATATTCACTTGAAATTTGGTACACGTATATATTATAACGATATCTGGAACTAGATTATATTTTGAGATTCCGTTGAAGGGTTGGGGGTTAAATGGGGGAAATAGGACGAACTAAGTGAAGCAAGCTGGTAAGAGTACAGAAACTTGAAATTCGGTGTATGTACTAGAAGCCAAGATCTCTGATTATATATAATATTTTTCAACCCCCCACCACCTCTACTCCGTTATTAAAGGGGTTGATAAAATAAAATTGAGATATTTACTTGAAAGGTACACGTATCTATTATAACGACATCGGGAACTAGCTTATATTTTGAGATGATTCCGTTGAAGGGTTAAAGGTTAAGTAGGGGTAAATAGGGGAAACTAAGAAAAGCAGGCTTGTTAGAGTACAGAAACTTGACATTCGTTGTATGTACTAGAACTCAAGGACTCAGATTATTTATAATATTTTTCAACTCCCCACCACTCCTACTCCATTATTAAAGGGGTTGATAAAATAAAATTGTGATATTCACTTGGTATTTGTAACGACATCTGGAACTAGATTATATTTTGAGTTGATTCCGTTGAATCATGTGGATTAAATAGGGTTAATAGGGGAAAATAAGTAAAGCAAGCTGGTATGAGTACAGAAACTTGAAATTCAGTGTATGTACTAGAAGCCAAGGCCTCAGATTTTTTTCATAATATTTTTCAACCCCCCACCACCTCTACCTCTACTCCGTTATTAAAGGGGTTGATAAAATAAAATTGAGATATTCATTTGAAATAATGACTATTTTTTTAAAAGTATTGTCAAAACAATATTTTACAATGCCTAACTGCTCAAATTGAAGCAAATTGGCTAAAATATTCGTTATTAATTTTTTGAAAATTGATTTTTCCGGTCTCTAAGCACAAAAATTAATGCAATTTTCACAAAAATTAATTTAATGGCATTATATTAGTCCTATAACCTTCTAGATTCTTGTCGCAATATTCTCTGAAAATTTGAGCTCAATCGGTTAAGCAGTTTTTGAGTTATAATCAAACAAACAGACAAGCATATATTGAATTTTCTGTATTAGTAAGATTAGTAAGATAATGGATTTTCTTAATTGATATTCAGAAAATCAATACTTCTTTATTTATCAATCCAAAAAGCTTAGAATACTATGATCATATTATAGTTTAATAAATTATGTAATAAAAAACTTTTGGGTAAAATGAATATCATATTCGTAATCAACGACCCAGAAACATAATGTACAACCATTAAAAAACCAAAGATCTTAAGGTCCATTCTCGCCATTTCACTGTGAATATTCTGTTTCTAAAAAAAATAGTCAAAAGTCAAAAAATTTAATTTTTAGCCAATTTGCCTCAAGTTGGGCAGTTAGGCGTTGTAAATTATTGTTTTGAGAATACTTTAAAAAAATAGTCATTTTAAGCAAAACTCAAGTGTAGATCAAATTTTGTCCACAAAAATTCATTTTTGAATGGCTCTGTGGCGCCTTTTCTTAGAGAATTTTATGTGCTTTTAGGCTCATTGCACTTTTTTCTGACAGAACCAAATCAAAATAGCTTGTTATGAGTTGAAAAGATAGAAATTCATGAACAAGATCCATGAGTTAAGTTTTAAAATTATACCGTTACAGAATAATGTAAAAATAAAAGTAAAAGAAACTTACATGTTTGACGTGGCCGCATGAAACTCTTTTGGCCGATCAATATTTTCCGAAGCATTAAAAAAAAACAAATTTTCAAAATGCAAATTAATTGTTTCAGTCTAAATATTTATGTCTCAAAAAGCAATAATCTAAACACCATGCGCCGGTCCTGTTTTTCCGAGGTTAAAACTTGTGATAATTAGACTATAAAAATTAGAAAAAATAGTACTTGACCGAAATTATTAAAACAATATTTTAAAAAATAATTTAAGCATAAAGGAAATAAAGAAATAAATTCCAGTGGAGCTAAATTCTTTTTTTCAAAAATTGTCGTGCAACAGTCATTTTATTCTTTAAATTTGTTCTTAACATCTACAAATTATCGAGATGGTATTAATTTGGTTACACAATTCACACCACTGGATTGAGTGACTTATGACACAAATCGCCCAACTAGGCTTACAAATTGTAATATTGTAGTTTACATATCATATTTGCATCCAACCACATTAATTTATAAAAAATTACGCTGTTCTTGTACTGACGCTAAAACTGAATGCGTAGTGGATCTATAAAAGGTCTGTCCCCAGAACTGCGCAGGAATAAGAGTTGTATGTTTTGTTTTCAAATATAAACAATCTAAATATTTAAATTTTAACTAAAGGTTGTCTATACTAGAAACAAAGAAGTAATTATATTATTAGCAAAAAATACTTGTGATCATTTCAGCTTTTACAAAATAACTACAAATAAGTATGGTAAACATATATTTCTCAACAACTACTTTGCCTTTAAATGCCATGATCAACATTGGATTACAAGAAAGAAAATATGCGCTTTGATTAACTCTGCACACATCGGTTTTACGTGGTACTGACATTATAGCCCAGGTAGTATAGCTAATTTTGTCTATAAATCTCAAACATGTTCAGAGGCAGATCATTCATTATTTTATGAATTCTTTGAAGTGTAATTAATGAGATCATCTGAAGTTTGCATGATTTTCAGACCGGCAACATAAAAGAAAAAAATCAAAAACTTTTTTAAAAATTAAAAATATTTTCAGAAAGAGCAAACATTTATACTTAAGCAAAAATTGTTTTTATTAAAGTCACAGGTTTTCCGTAAAAAATTATTGAAGCAGAGGTAGAGAAAGCGAGGTGAGAATTTGCGTCTCAAAATATTACTCCAGGTACGAAATATATTATGAAAATTGCATTATTAAACAATATTTGTTGGAGGTAATAATAGAAATTAATTATTATAAATATTATTATTATGTTGCCCGAAAGTATCATATTTTTAGAAAATATTTAATTTAAGAAATACCAGTGAAGTAAAGCAAGAATTCTATATGGCTTATTTACTTCTTTTGAGACAATATATTATCATGCAAAATATTTCTACGTATACACCAGACATCCCGTATGAATGAAACATATTATTTGTGGGATTTTGCAAACAGCGGGGAAAAAAAACTATCTATAGGAACTAAAAGAAAAACTATACAGGGTGTAATCAGTTTCATGTCATTAAAAAAACTGGTAATGGGGACCGACTACACAAACAAAAAAACCTTTATGACTTTTCCCTCTAGGCGCACTTTGAAAAAACTGACCTAGATCAACATTTTAAATATTATTTTTTTTATATTAATGTAGAAAATAATTGAGAACCACTGCTTTTCTTGGTCAATGGACGTGTAGTTCCCAATTATACAACTTTTAAATTGTCAAAAAAAATGCAAAGGCCTTGAATCATCGACCGCCTTTGATGGACCGCCTCAACCGAACTGAGGCAATTATAAAGAGGTAAATAATTCGTTACCTTTTCCTGCACAACTGCAAGCAAATAATGGCCATAAAAGTTTAAACAGAGCATTTCTTTACATGTGTGTCTTTTAATTTGGAACAAAATATTAGATTAATGTTTATAATTTAGAATATTTAAATGTGATTTATTAACGTTTGTAACATAAATGAGTGTCCTAGGTTCAAAGGTTACCATCTAAGTAAATTATTCAAAATCTCTGCATCTGCATCAATACACAGTTCGGTACGTCGAATTAAGGACATACGTACTCTGTTCAACACTAAACAATAAACTATCAACTAACGTTGTCAATAAAGAAAAATAAAAAAAAAACTTGGTCCAAAATCCAAAACGGAATACAAAAAGAACGAACAAGTAAGTTGTGTCTGTACGTAATCAAGAATTTAACGACTTGAACGGTAAAGTCAATAAAATAAATGGTCAATGTTTACGATATCCAATTATTCATTAGCAGAAAACTAAAAATACTGATGTATTTTATGTTATGTAACTAACAATTTGCCACCTATTATCAGTGTTGCCAATCCAAATGTTTTAAATTACCCCGTAATCTAATTCAAAATGCTCCGTTTCGCTCCCACCACATACGTTCAAAATATCAAAGAGCGAGGGCGGGATATTCTTCAGTACTGAATATTTTTCTCGGCCAGAATTTTGGAGAGCGGGGGGGGTATCCTTTAAATAATTTAATATTTACCTCGGAAGGGGAGGGTGATGTTCCTCAAAATTAAATATCTTGTTGTCAAACATTATTTATAAACCTATTAAAGATTGTCGCTACTTACTTTAAGCTTGAAATGCTCCCAATTGCTCCCCAAATAAATTTCGCTCCGCCTATAAATGAAATGCTCACAATGAGAGCGTTTTCGCTCGCATTGGCAACACTGCCTACTATATGTTGTGCAAACACCTGTAAACTCAAATCCAAAATATAAGCAGCATTTGCGGCTTCCTTTATTCTTTTTGTACTATTGTGTTCGTTCGCAAGCGCGAGGCGGCTCTCTATGTGATGTAATTCTTAAGGGATGCCGCTTTGAATGTTATATTTTGCACACAACTTTAACTGCCACAAAAAAATCCAAAAGTTTTACACATTTCATTTTTCATCTCGCTCTCACTCACTGCATCACGCTACTGTCTCCATTTACAAGTGTAGGGGCTGCATTATTATTGTTCCTTGCCCTACTAGAAATGCTAAAACAATTACTTACGCCAAACGACCTTGAACTACGAAAATAATTTGCAAAAAAAATAATACGTCCCTATATTTAACGCAAAAAAGATTCTCGATTTTTTTTTGCAAAATTATAATTTTTTGCCATTTCTAGTAGGGCAAGGAACAATAATAATACAGCCCTTACAGGTGTAATGTAGACAGTAGTGTGATACAGTGAGTGAGAGTGAGATGGAGAATGAAATGTGTAAAACTTTTGGAATTTTTTGTGGCAGTTACAGGTGTTTGCACAACATATAGTAGGTGGAAAATTGTTACTTAGATAACGTACTATATGTCAGTATTTTTAGTTGTTTGCTAATGAATAAGTGGATGTCATAAACATTTATCAAATAAATCTTCACTATAAATACACAGCGACCCGAAATTCAAAAATAACAAAAACAACAAACGGCGGGTTGGACGTGTGTACATAACGAAACACCCACAGTAACTAAAATATTGCACAAGGAAGAGTCAGAGTATAATTTTCTTCAGATCAGATCTACTAAACACTCAGAAAACGTCGACGTCTTTTATCTTATTTACCGCATCGCTAAAGACCGCCGACATTTTATAGCTATCTACACAAATATTGAGTATCATAGTCAAAGACACGCGCGACGATCTAAACCTACCTCAATATTCCAGCAGTTCTCAAACGATTTTATTGAAAATTTGCGAAATTTTTGTTTATTTTTTTCTCCAAAAGTATGAGCTTTAGACCCCACGTTATATATAAGGTTTTTTGTTTGTCTTGACGTTCCCTACCACCAGTTTTTTTAATGATATGAAACTAATTACACCCTGTATGTAAAAAATATTAATGAAATCTTTGCATTCTTTCGATAACCTGATTTCTGGTTATGCTAGCAAAACAAATTCCTAATATAAATTTGTCCAATCTCTTATTTGACATCCAACATAGTCCCCGACGAGTAAGCAGATTAAGCTAGTATCTACATGACCCCCTACGGTATGAAGATTCAGTTAAAAATGAGAACACAGGCCCCAAGCGGATTTATTTACCTACCTTGTCACGAACATTTTTTTCGTTCTAACGGATTACATTTTCATAAAATCTCTCATTCAGTTTCTTGGAAATGCTTAGCCTTTGAAACGTTTTTTGTCCTTATTCTGAGCTCATCAGAAAGGCACAAAGTCACTCATAACGATGTTCCATGCAAAACCAAGGCAATATCCATGAATAAGTATGAAATATTTATTTAACATTGACTGATAAAAAAACAACAGAATTCACCTATCTATTAGCTAATTAGTATTGGAGCCTATACTCTCTATGCATGTTTAAAAGTGAATTATTTATTATTTGTTTGCTTATAGTAATGAAACATATTCTGTATAGGACTTTGTAAACAGCGGGAAGAAAACTAGCTATGAGAACTAAAAGAAAAATTAATATGTAAAAAATATTAATGAAATCTTTGCATTCTTTCGATAACCTGAATTCTGGTTATGCTAGCAAATCAAATTCCTAAAATAAATTTGTCCAATTTCTTATTTGACATTTTCATTATAACACTAGCATCCAACATAGTACTCTACGGCTAAGCAGATTAAACTAGCATCTACATGACCCCCTACGGTATGAAGATTCAGTTAAAAATGAGAACAAAGGCCTAAAACGGATTTATTTACATATAGTTTTTCTTTTAGTTCTCATAGATACTTTTTTTTCGCTGTTTGCAAAATCCTATAAAGAATATGTTTCATCACTATAAGCAAACAAATAATAAATAATTCACTTTTAAACATCCTGTATGAATGTAACATCCAACCTTATCGTATAGGATTTATCCCTCAAATATTAGGACTATAAATCTTGAATGCTTGAAAATTATAAACTGTATTGATTCCAATGTTGTCCGTTTGTGTATTAATTGACTGCGTATTTCTAGAGTTCCGGGAGGCGTTCCGGCTCTTCGACAAGGACGGCGATGGCAGCATAACAAAAGAGGAACTAGGCAGAGTGATGAGGTCTCTCGGACAATTTGCCCGGACTGAGGAACTTCAGCAAATGCTTCAGGAAGTTGACGTTGATGGTAAAGTTAATGCTAGTTTAAATAATCTGCGAAAGTCGCTTACTATACTATTACCTAGTGGGCCATTTCAGTAGGTACTTTGTATTGTATTATTGGCAAGTGCTCATTGAAATAACACTGCAATTTGTTTGAAATTTTTAGTTTTAATTCACAGAGAAAAAAAAATGAAAAATGTGAAAATTACCGCGCCTTTTAAGCATCAATTTGGATGGCGTCACAATAACTGCAGGCGTAAAAACTTTATTTCAATTTGATAAAGTTGGTGTCTCGGCTGCTTCTGTTCTCACTTCTCTGTTTGTTAGTTGTCATTTCCTATTCGATGTCAGATGGTTAGGTAATTATTGTACTTACCATCATCATCATAACAAATTTTATTTTAAATTAATAATATACAAACATTGCCTCCCCGAATCGCGATTAGGAACCAACCAGACAACCACGTCGCGCAGCGTCGTGGTGTACGTAAGGTTGGGCGAATCACGACCGGTTTGGCTCAATAAAATGAATACAAAAAGTTAAAACTCCTGCCGCCGGTGGTGGCTTAAAATTAACATTAAAATTAATAATATCTGTATTACAGATTTAAAACATTTAAAATTAACACTCTAAAAACTATTGGGGCACAAGGTACTAAGAACTATTAAATTTTGATTTCTGGCACGGGGAAAAAAAACTCAACGAAAAAACCCGTTCGAAGCAATTGGACCCAACGGTCTACCCGCCGTCGGGAAGGTAGGGAAGGCAAATAATTAAGATTTTTTTAATAGTTACAATTTTTAATAGGTTTTTCGGTCTAAAATGAATTTAGAACAAAAAAGAACACAATGACAAAAAAGGCAAAAAGACAAAAAAAAACAAACAATTGACAAACAGACAAGAGGGGAAAAGGATAGATAAATATATAAAGGTGTGAAGGGAAAAGTGTGTGATAGAGAAAAGTTATGGTTAAGGAAAGTGTGGCTAGAAAGGTTGCCGAAAGATAGGCAACGCCTGGTATGGTAGGGGGTGTTTGATCTGGAATGGGGCATTATGCATCCTGATTCTGGTTATGTTGCGTGTTAGCGGACAGTCGCCCAGTTGAAAGGCATAAAATCTCTGCGATGTTTCCCGGGCGAAGTCCGCTAGTGGCGTTATGTCGTTGCAACGATCATATAAATCTCTGAGGGAGGTGTACCTGCTCGAATCTGAGATGAGGCGCATAAATTTATGTTCCAGGACCTGGAGTTTTTTCATTGTCGTGGCCGAGATGCTGCACCACACCGGCGCCGCGTATGTGATGGCCGGTCTGATCACCATCGTATACAATAATGTTTTATTTCGCCTGTCTAGTCCGCTACCCCTTGCCAGAAGCGGATACAGACTCCTGGACATGGAGGAGACCTTACGTATAGTCTCGTTGATGTGAATGTTAAACGTCAGTCGTTTGTCTAAGTTCACCCCCAGATACTTCAAGCATCTTTTTATTGGAATTTGTTGACCCCGGATCGAGATTGGTGTCAAAATGCGGTTCTCAGTGAACCGACGCGTGAAGAAAATGGCCTCCGACTTCGCGACGTTGATACGAATCTTCCACTTGTCGTAATACGCCGTGACACGGGCCATGTGTGCCCTTAGCAGCATGTTCGCTGCTTGCGCATTATGCGAATGTGCATACATGGCTGTGTCGTCGGCGTACTTGGCAAGCTTGGTATTCGGAAACTCCGGGAAGTCGGATACATACAGGTTGTATAACTTTGGTGACAGGCACGACCCCTGGGGGACTCCCGCGCGAATGTCCCGTCGTGTTGATAGTTTATTGTTCACCCTGACCTGCAGCGACCTGTCCGTCAAGAAAGAGTGAATCAGTTTGGTTATATGTATTGGAAAGTCCAGTTCGTTGAGTTTGTGTATAAGTCCCGGAATCCAGACTGTATCGAACGCCTTCTCAACATCGAGGAGCACCATGGCGGTGCTCTTCCCGAGGTTGAATTATACCTTGACGTCATTCACGATCCTGACGACCTGATGCACCGTGCTCCTGCCTTTCCGGAAGCCGAACTGGCACTCATCGTCGATGTGAAGCGCATCCTGGGCAGCGTTCAGTCTGACCAGGATGACCTTCTCCACCAACTTGGAGATCGCCGACAGCAACGAGATGGGTCGATAGCTGCCGACGAGCTTCGCGTTCTTGTTCAGTTTCAAGATAGGCACGACCATGGCGCACTTCCACTGGCTGGGCCAGTGCTGCTGCCGCAGGATCGCGTTGACAATGTACGTCAATTGTACAATGCCCTTCCTCGGGAGATATTTGAGAAGCTTATACTCGATAGCGTCTTTCCCCGGAGCTTTGTTGTTAGGTAATGTCCGGATTGTACTTACCGGCTAAGACGAAATGTTTAATAAGTAGTGTTTCGTGTCAAAGTGCTCTAATAATAATGTGCTTTTGCCCTGGGGGTGGATGCCACCCCTTTTCGGGGGTGGAAAATAATAGACTTAAAATAACAACAGAAATCGACAGAGGGTTTAATTTTGAGCAAAAAATGTTCTATGATATTTTTTTGATAAATCAATAGTATTCGAGTTATTCGCGATTGAAAATGTTGATTCTTCATCTAAAAAATGCATGTTTTTTATTTCTGTAGATGCAATATGAGCTATTGCTCGTTGAAGGTGACTGCTTGTTCGCCGAAAACTTAATTCGAACCTTTCAACGTTAAAAAACGGAAAAAACGTTATTTAAAACGTAAGGTTTTCAAGTTACTCGTGAATAATCGTTCGAAAACATGCATTATTTAGATGAAAAAACAACATTTTCAATCGCGAATAACACGAAAAATATTGATTTATCGAAAAAACTTCATAGAACATCTTTTGCTTACAGTTCATCTTACATTGACTTCTGCGGTTGTATTGAGTTTATTAATTTCCATCCCTGAGAAGGGGTGGCATCGACTACCAGGGTAAAAGCACACCTTCGGACAATGTAACTTTACAAAACTATTAATTACGAACCGAATGCCGTTTATTTTATGAAAATCGATCTTTTCTAACCGGAGTTTGAGATTTTTCACTTTTTCTGTCTTTACTGACTGAACTATAACACTGTCTTTTTCTTTTACTTTCTTTTTTTTGTTATTGCTATATAACTTTAATAGCAGCCATGTTGAACTTCGCCACTTCCTTTGCATAATTCATTTTGTACATTTTGCTTAAATCTGAATAAAAGATACTATTATTATTATTTTTTTTTTTTTCGGTTAATCCGTTGCCGGACAGGGCTTCCGTGTTTTCCGACCGATACCACACGGTAGCCGCGCCGGCTAGAAATACCCACCATTTTTATATTTTGACTGAATCCGAATTTGATGTTGAATAAGTTCTGCGATACAAATTACAACGAGCATTCGTCAAAAGTTCCTAAAATCAGCAATTCCTTTATCAAATACTATCCCCAGATGGCAGTAAAGGTAAATTTCGTAATGTAAATTTTCAGGTAAAAAACTATCATAGCGATACCATGACTATTGTTGGCCATTGAAGTGGGATATCCCTTCAGTGGCTAAGATAAGAAGACCTCCTCCCGTGATACTTTTTACTTTTTACATCTATCACTGGGCATGTGGGGAATCGTTGGATCGAGGTTCTTGACAAAATTGACAAGGAGATTTTAGTATTAGGGGAGGGAATAGATTTTAACCCCGGGGGTGATTGCATGTCTCGGCACTCAACTCAACAATACCAAACTCTGGTTAAAAACCTCGATCCAACGATTCCCCACATGCCCAATAGCTGGAAATGTAAAATGGAAGTGATTTCGGGGATTTGGGGGTGGTTAGTGGAGGGTAGGGGAGAAAGGTATGTTGCTATCGGATTGAGCAGCCTTGAAAACGAATAAAAACTTTATATAAATTTTGAAATCTTTGGGTAGATTTTAGTATCAGAGGAGGGAGTAGTTTCAACTTCGCGAGTTGAAAATGTGTTGGATAATCATAGTCCATACGGCCTACCCGAAGAACACGATCCGATAAGCCCTTGCATGCCTAGAATGGCCGGAACGCGAAAGGGGGTGGTTTTTCGCGTTTAGGAATAGTTTCTGATGAGTCAGAGGCCTAAAAGTATCACGGTTCTATTCAGCACCCTCGAAACGAGGGAGTACTCAGGTCTCGTCCTGGTCACAGCACTTTTCAAGTTTCTCCCTTTTTTGCAACTTTTTCATGGACTAAATACTAATCGAACTAATTTGTATTGTAAACCTTCAAATAAATGTTTAGTTTAAAAAGCGAGCCCATTACTTCAACAAAGCTTTTTTTCAGGCGATGGTAACGTAAGCTTCGAGGAATTTGTGGACATTGCTTGGTCGGCGGGAGCCGGCACTGATCCTGACCATATCGTTTCTCGAGAGGAGGAGGAGAAGGAACTAAGAGATGCATTTCGAGTTTTCGACAAGCACAATCGGGGGTACATAACAGCTTCTGACTTAAGAGCAGTACTGCAGTGTCTTGGAGAGGATCTGTCAGAAGAAGAAAGTAAGTAGCTTTATAGAGAATATCAAAAAAACATTGAAGATATTCTTTCAGATAGGGAAAATTGAAAGGAAATAATTTTGGAAATTTTCATACTTCGCAAAAGATGTTTATTAAGGCGTACTTTTGAACATACCAAAAGTCCACATTTCTATCTGTCGCGCTCGAGCCGCCATCTTGAAAAAATGGTGCTCAAATTAAGTTTTTTGCCTATACCTCGCCAACCTTTAGCGATATCGAAATTATGCACTATATCGCCCCTAAAAACACAAACTGTCGTAACCACCATCTTATGAATTTTACAGGAAGCTAAAAAGACGATATTGCTTAACATTTGATTTTGTTTATTGAAATTGTTATTAGTATGTGTGTTATAGTTTTTTGCCACCATATTGTCAACATTGAGTACTAATATATTCATTGAAAGGAAAAAAAATGTCTTTCTTATTTTCGAAAACAAAAATCTCACATACGCCACTTCGTGATAAATCATAACTATTCGAATGAAAGATAAGTTACGCAAATTTTGGATATAAGGGTTTTTCTTAAGACGCTGTAATTACACTGTTGTAAATAGACATATGACAAATGATAATACAAAATCCTTTATTAACATAAGTTATAGAATATTTAAAAAAGTGCAATTATTTTAGTGTCATTATTCTCCAACACAGTCCGTTGCTAATTGGTATGTGGTAAGTTTTTGAAAATTCTTGATATTCAGGTAACTGCACGCCAGGCCCATCAACTTAATACAATAATAGGTTGGAGTAAGGTGACTGTTTTTAAAGAATATTGTTTCATATCTTCACCATCACCTCCACCATATATGGCCAGTTAATACCGCAACCAGATTCACTTTCTCATAGTTTCAAAATTCGGAGTTCCCTGAACAATGACTTAAAGTCATGGAAGTCAGTAGACTTCAGGGGGATTACGTTGCAGGGATGATTTCGAGGCACTAGTCGAAATTTTGGGTAAAACTGAGAAGGTATAAAGATATCTCCAGCATTGGATACAGCGTAACCAATGGCACTACGCACAGAATCGCCCTCACTTTGTCCATGATTAGTTTCAAAAAACTGAAACGAGATTTCTTTCAAATTTGGCAGTTTTCTCATAGCATGCAGTATCATTGCTGGTATTACCGTATTTTTGTTTCGACCATAGCGTCCATCTGGATACAGGGAGGCAGTCTTTGTTCCTTTACTGTTGTAATGTTCCAGTACTTTGAAGGCACAGGTATTTATCTCTTATGATCCACGTTTACTACTAGATTCGTACCATGGAAAGCAGAAGCATTCTTTATTAGCAAGGTCATAAAAAGTAAAATTAAAATTACTCAAACAAGTTTTATAAAACAAGGTACCACCATCTTTACTAATTGGAACATAAATCACCTGTAGTGGATCAAAGACCCCATATAAAATGCTTTTGTCTTTTATTGCATTCATAGATGTTTCTTTCATTTGTCGGACCTTATTTTTTTCAGCAGTATGCTTGCCGTAACGTTCTTTAAGTTCCTTTTCCTCTTTCAGTTCCCCGCTTGTAGGTCATACACAATGTACACAGATCCTGCTTGGGATGAAAGAAGGATACTTCTTTTCTTAGAAACCGTTCTGTAGGTAGACACACTCGGTGTTTCGTTCATCCCAACTTTTTGCAGTTCATTCAAATCTGGTTGAAGGTGTAGATACGTCGTTGCTTCAAGTGACATTAACATCAATCTTTGCGCACGACGTGACGTATCTGTGGATTCTGCAGTTACGCAACTTCATGATAGTTTTTTGGAATTTTTTTAGATACGCTTTTGAATTCAACTTGCACTGTACAATTACTACAAGGATCTCAGTTACGTCACTTTGTCAGATGAACGGGCCTACTTCATATAAGCTTGTAACCGACTTAATTCAATTTTTGCAATTTTGTTGGTTACACCAGTTTGAGTTATTAGGGACGACATACTTTCAAAAAATGTCATATACATTTCTTCCGTATTTATTGCTATATTCTTCAAAATGTCCAGCATCTGTTTGTTGGTCGTCGGTTTGTCTGCCTGTCTCTCCATCCGCCATACTTTCGTAGGCACAATAACGAAGAACGCAAAGTCCAATTTTATTAAACCTTGAACGGTATATCAGTGTTACATAGAGAAAGATCCATCTGGGGCATATAAAAGGGGGTCACGAGATCATGATCGCCCAAGAATTGAAGAGATACACTACACATTATTAGGAAATCTGAAAATAAATTATTTAAAGGAGAAAACTGGCTGAGTGCAAATCACTCTGTAAATAAATTTTCAAATACAAAATCATTCGAATAAAAATGTTGTTATGATAACTAGCTGCTTGACATGTAGAAATGAAGATTGGCACATTATTTTTAATATAATTAATTTCTAACATCGCTAAAATAGTTACTTTATATGAGTTATAGAAAATTGATTTCACTTCACTTCTAGTGCCATGTTGCGCATCTCTCTACTACCTTCGTTAGACAGAGACAGGCTATGTAAGCTCTTATATAGGGAGTCCCAGAACTTATTATTAGTAATTCCTTAAAAGTAAAATTCGAATTTTTAAAATAAACAATTAATGAAAATGTTTGTTAACTGTTATCTCGAAAACAGCAGGTCCAAATAAATTTTTGTTTAGGTACAGATTATTAGTCAGTGAATTTCTCTGCATGAGTGAAATCCTCTTTGATCATAACTTCTGGAACACCCTGTATATATTTTTTTAAACATAAATTGAAATTTATTATACGCCACTAGATGGCGGAACAATACTATTTTTGAGGACACCACTGATTATGTATTTATAATTCGTAATACAAACGTAAATCCTTATTGAACTATTTCAAAACGTGCTAGAATCTAAAAGTTTAACAGGGGTTTATCCAATAATTCTCCCTCTATCAAAATAAGAACTCACCAAATTCATCCAGTAACCAGTGTCAAATGTTTGGGGGGTTTATTTAGACAATAAATTAAATTTCAATATGCATTCTAAAATGGCAAAGAAAAAATGCATATCCAGAGCGAGTATTATCGTTCAAAAATAAGGGAATAAAAACTGCAGCAACTGCCATAATATACAAAACTGTTTGTAGAGTTATTTTAGAATATGGACAATTGGACATACGTTATATATGAGCAGCAGCAATCCAGCTAAAAGAAATTTAAAAACTTCTGAAACAACTACACTAAGGAAAATTACAAAAATCCGGCACCCCAACAATCCTTTACACCCTCCTAATGCACTTTTGTATGATTTGGTGCAAACACTTCCTACCGAGGATAGAGTACATCTTCCCAACGAAACATTTGTAAAGAGAAGCCACAATATTGAAGTAATGTAACCTCTTATAATTGCTCGAAACAACAATATACCCAGTTTCACATATCTCGAAAGACCAATTTCTTACCAGATGCTATTGATGTCTCAGGAGTACTGACTCACTTTTTCTTTTTTTTACAGTTTATTTATATAATTAACTCTTTATTTCACCCCCATATTTTAGATACAAAATTTTAAACATGATACTATTATCTCCTTGGCTAAAGGACCTAGGATAGAAAAATGGCCTTTTCTTTGTACTGTATTACACTGTATATTAATGCAATCAATAAAGAACTTTTATTATTGTTATTATTGACAGGGGTAATGATACGGAAAGTTAAAAGTATGCCAATTTTGCCTTCCCTATGAGTAAAATAATTTTTTGGGTTAATACAATATTCTGCTTTAAAAACTTGTTGTATTTTTATATCCGAAAAAATTCTCTTAGACAACAGGCAAATCCGAAATCAACGACGTTAAATTACTAAAAACAGGTCTCCTGACTAAAAGCATCCAAAGCTGTTGTGTTTGGCTTAAAGAAGGCTTTTTAGAAAACTTGCCCCTCTATTAAGTAGTTATAATTCATTTATCTAATTTTAGTTTCGTTATTTACTTTCAATAATTCATGATCTGTTTTCAGTCGAAGACATGATAAAGGAAGTGGACGTAGATGGGGATGGTCGCATAGACTTCTATGGTAAGATCATTTATAAATTAAACCTACTCAAAAGCAAGCATCTGCTGACCCTTCTACTAGTATTAGTTTGGAATCAGGAGCTAAAAATTTAATCGTAGTGTGTACACTAGAATATTGAGTTTTTGAAAAAATATGTACCTACATTAAAATGTGTAGGGTGCTATTTTGCTCGCAGTTGCAAGAGCAGCACTTAAATCTAAGTTTATGGTTTAAGACTCATAAAGAAAAGTTAAAAAATTAGCTGTGATGTAAACATAAAACTGATCAATTTTCAGTAACATAAAATTTTTCGAAAAAACATGTTTTGCTCAATCGCGGATGGAATAGCGCCTTTCTATTTAGATGCCCAAGGTTATTCCAGATAGTGTACATATTTTTCCAAAACTATATCTTCAAGTGGTGGATTTGACCTTTTAGGAGCGTCGTTTGAGAAGCCAGATTTCTTCCTATATACTATAGCGCCAGTAACAAGAAGCTTTTCATTCTCGTCCATTTTTAGAGGAAAGAAAATATACAAATTTGAAACAGTTTTTCCAACTGAAATAAGAAAGGACCTCGCGAAATCTTTATGGGAAATTGCTCTCTGTAAAACTGTCTGAAACTTTGGGTTATGACAGTCCTAAACACTCATGGATTTAAGACATAGCCCTTTGAAGTTGGACTTTTCGTGCGATCTTCAGTGGCGTGAGTTTATCTGTCTACGTGTATGTCACTATGTCCGTATTTATACACGTAAGTATAACCTCTATCAAGGTTACAGGGTTTTAAACGAGCAGTAATTAGAGCGGTGACCTTGAGGTTGACCTTCAAGGATATTTCAAATTATATTTCAGCCATCAAGTGCAACCCATATTTTTGCTTAGCGTTATATCCGAAGTTAATATCTTCTGCTCTCCCTCTCCAGTTCCGAGGTCAGAAATAGGGGTTTCAATTTGAATTCTAAAGTTGTCCTTCGAATAACCTTGTCGGTCAAGGTCAAGGTTACAGTTCGAATGCTCGTTCAAGACCCTGTAACCTTGGTGGAAGTCATACATTCATATATAAATACGGACACAGTGACATGCATATAGATAGACAGATAAACCTACAGTAGCTAGCTAACGCTACTGCAGAACACACGAAAAGCCCAACTTCAGAGGGCTATGTCTTAAAACCATGAGTTTTTAGGAGACTTGATCTGCTCATCAAGGACTATCAGAATCCAATGTTTTAGACAGTCTGACAGAGAGCCGTTTCCAATAAGGATTCTGTGGTGTTCTTTATAGGCTATTGACTACGTATAAAAAAAAGAGGAAGTAAGGAGCAACTGCGTTAAAGGGTTTTTATTGTTCCATCAAATAATCATAAAATCATAAAATGCTATTTTTAGAGGTGCATTTTTGAGAACCAGTTCTTGGTTTTTTAGTATACTTCAAAAACTAAGTGTAAATGGTACGGGAGCCAATCGACAAAAGTGGATCGGACACCCATTTCCCCCCAAAGGCAGGTCGCGTGATCGCACTCTCTTCGAGAGAGAGAGAGAGAGAGAGAGAGACAAAAACAAAGGACCGCTTAAATAATTCCAAAAAATTCCGAAAAAATTCAGGCACATTTTTTGGCCAAATATAAGCATCTTTTATCTCTGTGTTTTTTCCCAAAGTACTTCTTTCTTCCGGAAAAAAAGTAGCAAAAATAATTCATAGACTTTGATTAATTAGTTTAGGGTGAAGGAAGCGTTTTAACTCAAACTCCAAGAGCGAAAAATAGCTTATTTTTGTTGAAAAAGCACGCCTGCCGATTTTCAGAATTTTCTAGACAAAAATAATTTCGGCCAAGAATTTCCCAATTTATTTTTTAATTTCTTCAGAAAAATCCCAAAAATTTCAGGCATATTGTTTAGACAAAAATATATAACCTTTTCTTTAAAGTGTTTCCTTCTCCCGTAAAAAAAATTACAAAAAACTAATTTTCCTTTTTGTTAATATTTTCCGGGAGAAGGAAGCTCTCTGGACAAAAACACCAAGAGACAAACGATGCTTATTTTTGTCCAAAAAATGTGCCTGATTTTTGTCAGAATTCTATGGCAACATTTAAGCGGCCCTTTGTTTTTTGCCTCTCTTTCGAAGGAGGCGTGGTCACGTGACCTGCTGTTGGGGGAATGGTACCTACAGATGCCTACAATATCTCTCCCAAAGGGCGGCAACTGCGGTGCCTGATCCAGTTTTGTCGATGGGCTCCGATACTAAAAGAGTACTTTTTTGTAGAATATTGAATTTCCCATCGAAATATCTGTTTGTGACATTGAAAAATTTTGCAAAAAATGCAGAAAATCGCGAAATTTTTTTGAGCAGAGATAGGTATAGGGATAGAAAATAAAGTAGAGATTTCAACCACTAAGATTAGCTTTAAGAAAGACTCTACTATAAAAATTGACCCGATATATTGCCGTGTAAATTGGACTATTTTTTATAGATTTTTTTATGTTTATACTTCATAGAAAAAATCGTTTTTTGAAGGTCGCAACAGCTACTTTGATGGGAGATTCAAGTTTCTACAAAAAAGTACTTTTGCAATTTCTTCCAATTCTGCTTAGTTTTTGAGTTATATTAAAGCGAAACAAAAAACTACCCCTTTCACCCCGATCTAAATGCACCCCTAAATTTAATACCATTTTGTGATTTTCATTATTAGGTGACCAACTAACGGATAAAACAATAAAAGCACTTTAATTCAATTGTTCCTTACTAAATTATATATGTCAATAGCCTACTGTACTATTAGTACAGGAAAATTAGCCTTTTAGGGTAACAAAAATTAATAAAAGGATCATCTTTGGGATTTAAGTAGGTAATAACCTGGACAATGAGATGATGAATTCTTTGCACTTCCAAGTTCCGGGAAAATTCAAAAAAATTTGGAAAAACTTTTTTATTTTCGGTTTTTTGCTCTAGCGGCCAAAATAATGAAATTCGGACTCCACTATAAACTGTAGGGCCTCGTTTCTCTTTACCTTACACAAAATCATTCTGGATTTTCAAGGAGTTACCTCGGTGACTTGAGAAGCGGTTAAGAAAACATTTTAAGAAACATTTTAAGAGAAAAAAGTTCCCAACAACTGTTGTAGCTCGTCTCTTTCTTTACAGAAGAGATTTTTACAAATTTTTCTCTTACTTGAGACGTTCAAGATAAATCGAGTTTTCCACTTATAGTTTTAAACCTCTTCGAAATGCGCGAAAAATGAGAATTCTCCGGGAGTTTCGTACGACCGGGCTCATCGATCAATAATATAATTCTTACTATTAAGAGCCCCTAAAAAATGAAAATAACATAAAATGTAGAGAAAAGTCTCAGCTTTAATGTGGAACTAATCACAATATTCATAACAAAAATTATCATAGAGATAAAGTGTCAGAAGATGGCTTAGTAAACTTTGTACAGTTGATCCACAGATTCATTCATATCTTTGCCGGGAGTCGTTAAAATGATAATTCATTTTGCTTGTATATTCTTATATAATATCATACTAATTCGATTAACATTTTATTGCAATTACTATTGTTGGAAAGATATGCCTTGCGAACAAATTAGAGGGTATATTTCTCATCGATCAATCACCTCCAAATTTTGGAGTTCAATTCGCTATATCTTAATTAATAATAATGGCACAGTTTTAATTTTTGAATTATAAGTACAAAACACATTATCTCGAATAACTTTAGAGTTTTTTAAATGCCTGCTGTACTTTTTGAATTTGTCTACATTATTCATACACGTTCAAAAAATGCACAATTATACAGTAAAACATATACAACTTATTTGTTTCTTAACATTCTTCAATGAAATTTTCACTAAATATAGATTAAAGTACCTGGAATCGAGTCCATGCAGTGAAAAAGCACCCATTGTTACGGGAGAAATAGGCAGGATGCATAAAACTCAAAGATATGAATAAATCAACTGTATAAAGTATACTAAGCCACCTTATAACACTTTTTTCTCTATGATAAAAATTTGTATGAATTTTGTGATTAGTTCCACATTAAAGCTGAGACTTTTCTCTACAGTTTATGCTGTTTTCGTTTTTTTAGCGGCTCTGAATAGTAAGAATTATCGATCGATGTGTCCGGATGTACGAAACTCCCAGAGAATTCTCATTTTCCGCGCATTTCGGAGCGGCTCAATACTATAAGTGGAAAACTGGATTTATCTCCTAAACGGCTTAAGTAAGACAAAAATTTGTAAAGACCTTTTTTGTAGAGAAAGAGACGAGCTACAAATTTTGTTGAAAACTTTTTTCTATATTTTCATTATTTTAGCCGCTAGAGCAAATAAACCGAAAATCAAAAAGTTCTTCCAAATTTTTTTAAATTTTCCCGAAACTTCGAAACGCAAAGATTGCATCATTCCATTCTACAGGTTATTACCTATTTAAATCCCGGAGACGATCCTTTTATTAATTTTTGCGAGGTTTTTACAAAATTTTGCCTTCATTGCCTGTACTATATTCTAACTACACCATTAAAACACTAATGACATTCTTTCCTGTTTTAGAATTCGTAAATGCACTGGGAGAACCCGGAACCGACGACAGCTACGATGACGACGACGAGGAAATCATGGGATATTAAGAGCCAGGGAACAAGGAGTAAAAAATATTTTAAAAACCTTTCATGTCATATCTACTTTAAAATTTATTGTGGTGTTGCTGTCTTCAAGATACCTTATTGTACCAAAAATGTTTTATAAGTTTATTTATTAAATATCTGTAATTTATACAATTTACAGGGTGTCCACACAGAAAATATTTTAATCTATAACATGTTGGGGATCAGGTGTGATGTTTTGCTATTTACATAGTTATATACAGTTTTTGAATAACCCAAAGCCTTGAACTTTGTTGAAACTTTACCAAATTTAATTGTTATGATATTCTTATATACCAATAATTAATAATGTATGAAATTGAGAAAGAATATATAGTCCGTTCCGTATATAATTCAGAAATATAAAAAGCTCGCAAAAGACCTTAAAGGCCGCTTCTAACTAGTATAGTGCCGCCGGCGTTCGGTCGTGCAGTCACATATAAGTCCATGTTGACTAGATAGCTCATTCCAGCGAATCATCAATTCGGTAGGACAAATTTCAACCAATTATATTCAGTGGTATTCGCTACGTTCTTAACTTATAAGGAAATATGTATGACTATTTGAGGCCATCCATTAATTACATAACGCAAATTTCAAGGTTTTTCTACTCCTCCCTCCCCCTATGTCGCAGGTTGTAACATCACGTATTTTACAGCATTAAATATTGGAGTAAAATTTTCAAATTTTTGTATTTTTTAAAATTTCATTCAGTTAAAGCAACGGTGTACCTAGATATAAATTATGTGATGTCACAAAAGTTTGAACCCCTCCTCCCCTCTTGTCACACTCTGTCACACTTTATCGACCCCCTCCTCCCCCATCAAGAGTGACATAGTTCATGGATAGCCCCTTTGTTGTGATGATAATGCCTTTTTATAGCCATTGTTGTAAATAAACTGGAAACTGATATGCGGTAAGCGCTTTAAGTGTCTGCGAACTTTTTTATATGTCTGAATTATATTCGGGACAAACTATACCATAGCGGTGTGTTTTTTGTTTTGTTGACAATGTATTTCTCATGGGGTCATGAATATTTAAAAGGGGCATACTAAGAAGATTTGTTTTTCAGTTTAGGTAAAACATCTGCATCAAATCTAACTACTCTATTATTTTCACGTTACTGCATTGTAATAATGCAATAAATCAATTCATTGTGGACCCTTGAGTCCTCTGATATACGAGTTTGTTGTAAAGTCAGAGACTGCAATTATATCATTACTGAAATATCTTTAAAGCTTTAATACATGAAATATCCATAAATATATGTGAATTTTCCGCAACTATATTTGTTGAACTTTACTATTTTATAAAGATGCTTTAAATGTAAAAAATAATAATTGTAAGAACTTGTGAATTGAAAAAATAAAGATACGAAATTAAAACTGGTTTATCTTCGAATAACCTCGTAACATCAATTATGTGACAAATATTTATATTTGCAACTATAATTTTTTTGGTCAACAATAGCAATTTTTAACGGTTCATGGCTGGGTTCAGTATTGTAGTTCGTAAGCAGTGGGTGGACTACGAGTTTTTTTTTGCAGTCTCAACCCCACAGGATGCCATCATTTGGTGCAGTTGTTCCCTACCCCAAACAGATTTATTTTCGATTAGAACGCATCGACATTTTCCCTTAGGAACCAAGACCTTCTAAAAAAATGTATGCTTTGTTCAATTTTTTATGTGGGGTATGATTTTTAGGTCACTTTAAACTCCTGAGCACGAAAATGGGGTTTATTGTTCATTAGGGACTTATATGATCGGCATGTTTTATATTAATATGCTGAAAATATAAGATAATCAAATATTTTGCACATGAACATGTTAGATATGGTTTCTGACTGTTTATTGCTTCCTGAACACTAATTTTGAATCCTATTTGACTGTTATATCAAGTTAATGGGTTCATTCTATATACAGATTCAGCAAATTTAGTATAAGGTACGTAAACTTGTTTCTGCTCAGATAAACCACGCCTTGTGGTAGAACAATGCAGGGCATTGGTGTAAAACAATAGCGCCATCGCTTGACCGCGTCGAGTTGAGAACAGCGTACGGCGCACCCATTCTGCTTTTAATGGAGCAGCTGTTTAGAATGTAGGAATAAAATCAATTAATTTCAATTTCGTTATTAACATGCCGTGTGTTTATACAACTGCAGAAAAAGTGCAAATTGTGAAGTGGTACTTCGGGGGCCATTCCACTGAAGACACAATAAATTTATTTACTGTTTACATTATTAAAAAATTTAAGAATTTCGGGTGTGTCGTGAATTATTGTAAAAAAATGCTGTCAACCCAAACCCCGTCATCAACAAATGAACGAAGAATGTGAAATTCCCGAAACTAATGTCTGTGCACTTGTTGAAACTAGTGAACCTTGTTCTAGCAGGCAAATTTCTGATGAAGTTGACATGAAGGAAAGAACTGTAAGAAATATTTTGAAAAGTAATGGGTACAGTTGTTTTAAAGTTCAAACAACGCAAGAAATATTTCCCGAGGACAATTTCAAATGGATGGAATTTTGTGAAATCATGATAAATAAAGTGAATGAGAATGAAAACTTCTTAAAGAATATATTGTTTACAGATGAATCATCCTTTTCATTACATAGGAAACACAATCCATCCATAGTACGATATTGGTCTCGGAAAAATAAGCATTTGAGTGTTGCTGTGCGAACTCAGTATCCTCAAAAGTTGAACGTTTGTACGGGAATTTTAGACAATCATATTATAGGCCCACTGCTAATCGATGGCAATTTAAATGGCAATAAATATTTAGGGCTTTTACAAAACCAAATAATTCCTGCAGTTCAAAATCTTTCTGTCAACTATGACGACATTTGGTTTCAACCAGACGGCTGCCCAAGTCACAATACCTTAACTGTTATTAATTTTCTGGAAAGAACATTTCCCAATCCTTTAATAGCTACGAGGGGAATGATAAAATGGCCCCCCAGGTCACCTGATCTAGCACCCCATGATTTCTTTCTGTGGGGCTTTTTAAAGGAAATCGCGTACAAACATGCGTTTAAACGAGCCAATAATTTAGTTGAATTACGGGAAAAACTTATCCAACTTTGTGCAAGCATTACTCCAAATCAACTTCATGATATGAGAGGTTCATTGTATAATCGGTTTGGCTATTGTTTGGCACAAGAAGGTGGTTTGTTTGAATCCTTACTTCATTAATTTGATTGTTTGATAATTATTAGTTGATTCTAGTTTCTGAGAGCTATTTAATTTTATTTGAATGTTCTATTTTCATTTCGGTTTTAATAAGAATTATTATTTTATTCCCATAGCATTTACAGCTAAAAAAGAAACTGCAGAAATGCTTTCAATAGAAGAAATTATTTGTCAAAAATGTGACAAATAACTTCTTCGCTTTTGACGAAGAGATATTGTCTCGTTTCGTATTAGAAATTATTACCTACGTCCGCACCCATCCTTAGTTTATGCCGTACTAAATTCAATTCATTGTGCGCCTCTGCTTTCACGATTTATGGAACTAGCGGGGCGTGCACAATTACATCGTTATTCCTATACCGTAAACTGCATTTTCCGAATCTCTATATCCTATTTTATAAAATGGTAGTAATACTCAGAGTACGGAAATGAAAATGAAATGGAAGTAAATCAAGATAATTTAATAATATAATATGAACATATATAAGATCATGTCAGGACACTTGTATGGCGTTTAATCAATTTTCCTCTATTAGGTCACTAAAAATAAAAGAATCGAATAAGTGAATGGTATGAATTACTTGGAATTCTTGCATTTTCTATACAGTTCCTGCAAATTAAGGCGCAGGGAATATCACTAGTAACACAATCGCGTGTTTTGGTTGTGCAATAATTTTTGCAGCCATATTAAGCAATATTTCTCGAAGAACTATCCACATAGGATAGCAATGTCGTCCAAGAAGGCGGAATTTAGCACTACTGACCCAATCCCATCCCCAGTCCTGTTGAAAGAGAGCATAGTTAGTTAAGTACATTTTCATAAAATTTCCTTAAGAGCAGACCTGTAGAGTCTAGGGCTTGTCCACGAATATGTCCAGCTTGACAGGTAGCTCCCAATGTATGTTGGAACAGCGCACATATTACATGATTTCCATATTTTCCAGGACACCTTTTGTTTTTTGTGGCCAACGAGAATGTGTGGTCGCAACCAGTGTAGGTATGGAATCTAGTTATTGCTGCTACATTCTCAACACACAAAGCCTCATTGATTTGGTTGCACTGTTGAGTACAGTTTGTTTCTAGAAGCAGTGAATTACAACGATAGTACTTCAAGCCCCAGTTACTTCATAGCAGCCGTACATGAAACACCAAGTAAAACAATATCTGTGTCACGTTTGTATAAAAATTTCCTTGACATCGAAATTAATCACATGCCGTACATGCAAAAAAACTCTGCCGTCTGCTTCAAGTATTTCACATTCGACATTAATTAGACCACTTGCGTCCGGTTTGGATGCAGCAGTTATAGTGTATACACACTTGTCACTACGTATGTTTGGTTTAAATTATTCAGTATTTTACTATCCAGAAACCGAAACAGTCCTTGTTTGACCTGAGTGTTAATAAATGTATCGAATCATCCCAACAGGGATAAAAAGCATATCAAAATGTAGTTTTTTTAGCTTGTTACTACATTTAAAAAAAATGTAGTATAGGTTTTGCATTTTTCCGGTGGACCATCGAAATCCAAAAAAAAACGTCGGATCAAAATGAAAGTCATATCTATCGACTCGAGAGCGAATTTAGAAAATTCCGTCCGTCGGTCAGTCGGTCTGTCTGTCTGTCGGTCTGTCTGTCGGTCTGTCTGTTTGTCTGTCTGTCTGACAGGCACAGCTCCCCTAATCCGTTTTCGGAATTCGATGAGACTTGGGTAGATAATCGGAGGTCTTTAGAAAACCTTAACGCCGAATGCTCGGCTCCGTTCGGAAACCGGAAGTACCCGATATAGACGTTTCGAATTTTTCAAGAAAAATTGAATAACTCGCTAACGGGTAGTCGGATCCAGATATTTCAAAAAAGAAATGGTGCCGCTGAGAAAGCTCTACAAATAAGTATTCGAGAGATTACGTCTAAAAACAAATGAAAATTGAATTTTTTTGCAAAATACTGGTTTTCTCGAAATCGGGCTAGGAAGCACGATAACTGTCCAGAATATTGATCGATTTCGACGAGACTTGGTGGGATCAAAGGTACACGGCCACAAATCAAGCCTATTGCTGACAGCCTGAACCCGTTGACCGCAAGTATTCTTTCCAGGGCCGAGTATGATTTTTCAAAGAAATTAATAACTCCCGAACCGAGGGTCCGATTTTGATTTTCAAAAATGGCAATTGTAGGGCTCTATTAGGTCTATTAATTGACGTTTGTGAAAAATTTGACAAAACAAAAGCGAATCTACAAATCCTGGATAATTTGATTTATTACTTCCACATCCACGTAGTGGATTGGAAGTATAGTAATCGCAAAAAAATTTTCAAAAATTTTTTTATAAATTCTACAAATTCCGAAGAGTTTCCTAATAAAAATCGAAAATTAACTATTCCGTCGATCAATCTCTATAACCAGTTTAAGGCACGGACCTTTTTGGACAAAAAATCTGAAATAGAGTTTTTTCGACAAAGTAAAAGTAAACGAGTTATTTACGAAAATGCATTCCATAGAATTATTTAAAAAATTATTACAAATCGATGAATTCTACGTGCGATATAGGTGCAAACAAATAATGTAATGTTATATTTAAAATATCATCATCCATTTCCCTATTTTAATTTACTAAATAAAAATAGAACCGATGCTCTTTCTGTGTTTCAAAATGTAGTTAGCCTTTACTTTAGTCAATGCAAAAAGAAAAATAACATGTTAAAATGTACTGAGCCATCTTGCGACCCTCTGCTAAAAATGTACTGAATCATTCCAACAGCGACAAAAAGCATATCAAAATGTAGTTTTTTTAACTTGTTTTTATTATTATTTCCACCCGAAAGAGCTGAAATAATATAATGTCTACCCTTGTTAGGAAAAGAAAAACTTTTCCAAGCTTGTAGAAAAAAGGAATTTATCTACAAAGCACCTAGTGACTCAATCAAAACGAACATTTAACTAGTATATCAATTGTTCTTTTTTATTGTGAAACAATAAGACATATCGGGCTCAGGTAGGGTTAAATGCTAGTGAACTCATAGAAGTCAACACGTAGAAAAATGTGTCAACCTGTACATGGTACTCGTTTCAGAAATGAGAATTTATCTTTTGAATTAATATAAAACAAAAATGTGTACGTTGACGTAATAGATAACACTGGCACGAGCTACGAGGTTTTATTTCACATTTTTTAAATTTGCACAATAGTATTTAAAAATTCATAGTTTAAAGTGTTTCTATTATTAGACTCAGATAATTATAGTATTATGTTTATTTAGGTGTCTTATTTAATACACTCTTATAGTAACTATCGAATATAAATTAAATAATAAAATGAGAGCAAAAGCCTGAAATTAATTTCAGGCCTTTGCTCTCATTTTTAACTGAATTTACATATCGTAGGGGATCATGTAGATACTAGTTTAGCCTGCTTAGCCGTAGGGGACTAGGTTGGATGCTAGTGTTAAAATGAGAATGGCAAATAAAAAAATGTTTACTTGTTAGCACAATCAGAAGTCAGGTTATCGAAAGAATGCAAAGATTTCATTAATATTTTTATATACAGTTTTTTCCTTTAGTTCTCATAGATAGCTTTTCTTTCCACTGTTTGCAAAATCATATAAAGAATATGTTTCATTACATTAACTTAAGCAAATGTAAGTTAATGAGGTTCAAACTAGCACATTTCTCGAAAGTTTCGCGTAGACCAAGAAAAAGTTCGAACATTTTCTACTGATTATCAAATCAAATCATTTTATTGGTGCTATATACAGAGATCGTAGTGGCACAAGTCAGTATTTCAGTTTCAAATATATACATATACATATCTTGTAATCATATAAAGTACAAGACAAACATCAGGAAATGAAACAAACGGACATTTATTTATATACTAAAATTATGCGATAGAATTTCATCATAAGAATAAAAAGTTTTCTCGAGTGAGATGGCCCTTATTTTTTTCTTGAATGCCCGATCTGGTAGGCTTATTATATTCATTGGTAACTTATTATGAAATTTGGGTGCTAAATATTGGATTCCCTTTTGACTCTTGGTTAATCTTACATAAGGTGCGGTTAACATATTTTTGTGTCTTGTCATGTAATGGTAGTCACATTCTTTGTTTATACTTTGAGGATACAAGTTCTCTCTAGCATACAGAAGCAATTCATAAATATATATCGATGGTAATGTGAGTATGTTTAGCCTACGAAATTGTTCTCTACAGTCGTCTTTATAATTTAACCCAGATATTATACGTATTGCTCTTCTTTGTAGAGCAAAGATTCTAGGCCAATTTGATGCTTGTCCCCAAACTAAAGCAGCATAAGAAAGCAAAGAGTGGCATAGTGCACAATATGCATTTTTCAAGGCTTCCTCACCTACTTCATTTGCTAAATTTCTCAAGATGAATGTATTTTTTGCTAATTTTTTTGACAAGTTTTCTATGTGTACCTGCCAGGTCAATTTATCAACCAGATAAACTCCCAAGAACTTCGTGGATTCCTGGGGTTCGGGAACAGAGTGCCCTATTTTATTACGCGGTGAAAAAAATCATATGCACTATTTTTTCTGTATTTAATGTATGTTTATTTGACTTGAACCACTGTTCTGCCTTTGCCTCCACCTCACACGCCATAGCAGAAAGTTGTTCAATATTCTTGTTTTGAACCGAAATAGTTGTATCGTCTGCAAAAAGTATGTCACTATTCGTTTGCATATGGAAAATCATTTACATATATTAAAAATAGGAGTGGGCCAAGTACTGAGCCTTGGGGCACCACATGTATTATTTTTGTTTTCTTTGAATATGCATTATTTAGGTATGTCACTAGAGTATTCGTTTGCATATGGAAAATCATTTACATATATTAAAAATAGGAGTGGGCCAAGTACTGAGCCTTGGGGCACCCCATGTATTATTTTGGTTTTGTTTGAATATGCATTATTTAGGTATGTCACTAGAGTATTCGTTTGCATATGGAAAATCATTTACATATATTAAAATAAGAGTGGGCCAAGTACTGAGCCTTGGGGCACCCCATGTATTAATTTTGTTTTGTTTGAATATGCATTATTTAGTTTAATTGTTTGATATCTATTTGTTAAATATGATCTCAATAGTGATATACTGTTTTGGCATCATACAATATACAAACATGAGGTCATTTTTGAAAAATAATATGTATATTGATGATTTTCTTCTATATATTAGCCTTATATGAATACACAATTATATGCATAAGAAAGGTAATTCTTCCAACTTTATAATGATTCCTTAGTTTTTTAATTTGTGTAAAGTTTGTATAAGCTAAGCCAAGTACTGCAGAACTCGCGGTCGGGCGCGGGCAGCCTTACACTGTGCTTCATCCAATATCTCCACTCCACTAATATTTTATGGAAAATCCCTGGAATTAGACGAAATTATTGTACATACATTCTTTGTGTGAAAATCTATGCTCTCTCTTAAAATATTTTTTTTCTTAATTTCGGGAAAATACCGGACAAACTAAGTTTTTGAATATCTTCTTTAATTTAGCCGGTCTGAAAATCATGCAAAATCTACGTGATGATCTGTTGTTTTTATCAGTCAATGGTCAAATATAATTTTTCATACTTAGTCATAGAAATTGTCTTGGTTTTGCATGGAACATCTTTATGAGTGGCTTTGTGCTTTTCTGATGAGCTCAGAATAAGACGTTTCAAAGGCATTTCATTTCCAAAAATAGGATGATAGATTTCATGAAAATGTAATCCATTATAATGAAAATTTTAAGACAAGGTAGGTAAATAAATCCATTTTATTTCTTTGTTCTCAATTTTAACTGAATCTTTATATACCGTAGGGGGTTATGTAGATACTAGTTTAACCTGCATGGCCGTAGGGGACTGTATGGATGCTAGTTGTTGAATGAGAATTATCAAATAAGAAATTAAACAAATTTAAGGAATTTTAAGCCAGGTTATCGAAAGAATGCAAAGATTTCATTAATATTTTTACACATAACTTTTCTTTTAGTTCTTATAGATAGTTATTTTTTCTGATGTTTGCAAAATCCTATAAAGAATATGTTTCAATCTACGTGATGTTATTGCTAACCATCCAAAGTACCCATTAAAAAAGATAATCCGCCTTCTATTTGTTTAGAGCTAAATATCTCTAATGACTAGGCTAAAGGATCATAGTGTAATCAACAGTGTATCTAATAGTAAATTTAAAAATATTAAAATTTTTCGCAATCGATAACGAGTAAGATTGCGTTAGTTCTTTATCTTATCATTTGAAAAGGGAATTGAACGAAAATATTTGTTGGCACTCAAAAAACAGCAAGTAGACAGGTCGACATAAATGGATTGAATAAGCAACAAAGAATGAAAAAAATATTAGTGCCGCTTGTGGTTTCGTGTGTTATATTTATTTCGCAATCCATAGAGGAGGATTTAGTTGAAGATGGTATGTACGCAATATATGTATGTAGTGTTTTTAAATCGAAAATGATTTATGGCTGTTTGTATGGAAGTAGTCAGAATTGTGGTCTTAAATAGAATCTTCTAATAATTTACTATATGAGCATTGAGTGTTTTAAAAACATGTCACCCAGAAAGACCTTGCAAAGCTTACAGTTGGATAAGCGATACAAAATTCTCTTCGGCTTAGATTTCGAAAAAATTATTTTTGTGGATGTTTTTCTTTCTGTGAGTGTCCTCATTCTCAATTATTATCGTCCAGAAGTTTGCAGTTTTTGAAAAAAAAGATTATATTTAAAAACAGAATTTCTAAGAAACACTACCTTGGTCTCAAACTAGGGCATATCTTAGAAGTTAAAATGATGCATATCAAGTAATATTTTAAAAATACTGTGCTTGCTGTATCTAGTAAAAATGATGTTTTGCAATACACACTAAAAAATGTAAGAAAATTCTTAACATACTTAAACAAAATTAAAATCAACCAATGTCATCATTAGTGTTCCTTTATCCTTTACAATTAAGTAGAAATAATTAACATACCTTTCCAATTTAATAATATACGATAAAAGAAGGATTCTCCATTCAAAACGCGCGAAAGGGTGCACGAAAGAACACCAGTCTGAAACTACTTTGACTATACGTCTTTTGTGTCGCTGATTGCGAAAATCGGGGTCCCTCAATCCTAAAAGTTGGAGAACACCCCTAAAAACGCCAAAACACTCCTTTTAAAGGTTTTCTCGAGATAATTTCAATAAAAATCAAAATGGATCCCATGAAATCCTCTTCTTAATATTAATTTGCAACACACCTCAGAAAAACCCTCCTACTCCCAACCTATGGTTACATACCCTGGAATTGATGAACTGATGATAACCGAACACCTGGACACATTATGCTCCCCGTAATTGGAAATGTGCTGAAAAGTAAAATGTCTCTGTATGTTCAACGATTTCCTTTGCAAATGATAGAGTATCACTTGGTGGAAGCTAGATATTTTTTCATCAATCTATGTCGGAAAATCGAAGAGTATAGCAATAATGCAAAATGGCGATATCGAAATACGCCATATTGAAGCCGCCATTATGAAATTGCGATCAAATATTTATAATTCGCGACGTTAAAAATCCCCAGAAACCAATTTTCAGTAGAATCAGATATTAAATGACAGTCTTCTGTCCGCCATCTTAGATGCCTCAATAAAAAAATGTGAAAAAAACGTCACGTGAGTCATTCACACATGCAAAATTTCAAGTCAATACGACATCTGGAAGTGGCTGAAAATCATGCATTAGACAAAAGTTGCGGAGAATTTTATATTGTTCAAAATGATAATAACTGTTTTCTCCGCTGGATTCACCGGAAACAATATATACCGTTTGTACATAAAATCTAATATGATAGCGTTAACGACGGCCATCTTTGTTGGCAAAATATGGACTCTGTTTCAGAGAGACATTGTAGAATGGCCATTATAGATGGTCTGTTTCTCTACGATAAAAATTGATCCAGAGAATTAATTTGAATAGACGCATGATGTTGTTAGTTCTATTACTTTAGAAAAAGCACTATACTAAAAGAACTAAACATTTTTTGCAAAAATTAATATTTAAAGACATACTTGCTTACCAAAGAGGGCGCAAGAACGCACCGCAGCCCCTATTTCTTTGTACGCTACTTCCCGCATTACCTATGCGAATGAATTTAGGCAGCCATATATTATTATGTACTATATAGTCTAAGATCTGGAAGTTGATTCCTGACACATCTATTCTTTTAATGCAACTTGATTTAACCGGTTAGCCTAGCAAAAATCAGCTGCAATTACCATTAATTAAATATATTGTAATTAGTTAGTACCTAGTTATCTTTAATTATAACAAAGTTAACAAGCGACTACATTTTATGCTGTAAATAACAGAAAGCTACGGTATTTCTTTTTTCTTTTATTAATAATTAGTCGGGGCAATGAAATATGTATTTCATAATAATAACATTAAAAATTTAATGCAGTTTGTTATTTAAAAAAATACAAATCATATTTTTTACGAAAAATAAAGGACCCCGCACCAAATGCATGGGTAATTTTGTTGTCGACGGAATCGTTGCAAATTCAAGGCATATAATACTTAAGTCATTCTCAATGAAAACTGTTTTGGATAAAGGTCCAAAATGTCTTTAATTTAAAAAAACCGATGCCTAAGGAATCACTACTTCCACATCCAGATTTTTCATCCAAGTCACTTTAGAGGAAACATCTTGATTATATTTGCACTCTAGTATGTGGAAATTATTGGTCATTGAATTTTAATAATATTTGGGGCAGATGTCATAGAAAAGTTAGAGGCGTTGGTTTCTACCATATACGTTAAAAAGGAAGTTTCTAGTTTACCCTACATGTTTCCTCTATTCACAAACTACCACCTCCCACCCCTTCAATGAAATCATCTCAATCAGATGTCATTACAATACATACGTGTACTAACTTTCAAGCTAATATCTCAATTTTACGTTATCAATCCCATTAATAATGAAGCGGAGGTGGTGGCGTTTGAAAAATATTAGAAAGAAACCTGAGGCCTTGGTTTCTAGTATATACTCCAAATTCCAAATTTCTGTACTCTTACCAGCTTGCTTTAATTATTTTCCCCTATTTACTTCGATTTAACCCCAACTATTCAACGGAATCATCTCCAAATATAATCTTGTTCCAGATGTCGTTATAATACATACGAGCACCAAATTTCAAGTGATTATCTCAATTTTATATTATCAACCTCTTTAATAATGGAGTAGGGGTGGTGGGGGGTTGAAAAATATTACCAATAATCTGAGACCTTGGCTTCTAATACCTACATACAGCGATTTTCAAGTTTCTGTACTCTTACCAGCTTGTTTTACTTATTTTGGCCTATTTATCCCGATTTAACCCCTAACCCTTTAAAGAAATCATATAAAATTTAATCTAATTATAGATGTCGTTATAATACATACGTGTACCAAATTTCAATTGAATATCTCAATTTTATTTTATCATCCCCTTTAATAATGGAATGGGGGGTGGTGGGGGGATGAAAGATATTATCAAAAATTTGAGGCCTTGGCTTGTAGTACATACATGATATTTCAAGTTTCTATGGTATTACCAGCTGTCTTTACATGTTTCCCCCTATTTACCCCTATTTACCCCCCAACCCTTCACCGGATATCTTCAAAAAACAATCCAGTTCAAGATCTCGTTATAATATATATGTGAACAAAATTTCAAGTCAATATCTTAAACCGTTCCTGAGAAAACGTGCGGACAAAAAAAAAAAAAAGTTACAAACAGACAGACCGACAGACAGATTTTCGTTTTTTTTTACTCGACGTTTCATGACATTCTAAACCTATTTCAAGAAAAAAAAAAATAATATGTTTTACGATTACTGTACTTCCAATCCACTACGTGGATGTGGAAGTAATACAGGTCGAAGCACCAAAATTCAAAATTTTAAAACATCAGCTGTTTATTGCGTTCAATGATGAACATGAATTCAATGAGGAGCTAATATTGTATTGGAGGAAATAATATTCGGGCCATTATTGCTCCTGCTACTGTCCGTGGTGCACTGCTGGTTGCTGCAGTCATGTACTGTAGTTTTTAGGACTTTCTTAATGAGCAAAATAAATATTAAATATCCAACTGAAACTTAACTTGAAAATGTTAGTCATGCTGGACAAAGGCAGTAAATATCTTTATTATACGAATCATATTATTTATTATTTATGTCTATATCTATCCCTATCCGTGTCATAATTAAGTATATTGTGTCAACATTAGAATCAAAGAATTTGTTTAGGAAGCCGCTGTATTGTATTAATTTTTATAACATCCCTTTTTATAAGAGTATTATGATAATATTTTTTCCTGCATTGCACTGAATATCAGTAAGTATTTTATTCTTAATGCAAACTAAATAAAAGTAAAAATAAGCTTTTGCATATTAATAACTTTTGCGTCTATTGTATCCTACTGGTATAAAAATAAGGGCAAAAGTAATTATGTATTTATTTACGGAAGTACACAATATATTATTTATGTAACTTCTTCATATAAATCAATACATAAGTCCGGTTCCATTAGGATCTTCGACCTACTGTATTTTTAAATAAAGACAACCACATGTTATCATGTGGAGAAAAAATTAAACTTCAATTTTCTTCAAAAACACGATGAGCATAAACAATTACCAATAACATACCTATTTCCACCTGGCCACTTGGAGGTTGCGGCTGACTGGGAGCTGGCAACCATTTTTTATTATATTCTTCACATAGTTTTCTTTCAAATGACTTAATAATTCGCTGAACTCTTCTTAAATGATAAAGCCGAAAACATCATGCTTCTGATCGAATAATTGTATCTGAGTCACTTTGTACCGTTGAGAAGCAAAAAAAAATAAGGGCAATTTTATTACAAAGGTACTATTTTTCTAAATGTTATTTGTGGAATTATCTTAATTTTTTCTAATTCTTCGGGACTTCCGGTGCCCGGGCAATCTACAAAATATCACAATTAAGGAAGAAACGAACGTTGTCTTTAACTACAGTGTCAATTATTTTTCTTAAAACGTCTGAAAAACATGACATTTCTTAAAATTTAGACGGCTGTGCGTTGCCATTAGCAGCGGGAGCTGCATTACAAAAGAGATCGAAACTGCGAAAGAAAAAGAATTCATATAATTAATTATTAATTAGTTTAGGATGAAAGGAACGTTTTAGAGAAAAACGCCAAGAACCAAAAGTTCTTTATTTTTGTTCAAAGAACACGCCTACCAGAGTTCAGAAGTTCTTAGACAAAAATAATTTCGACAAAGAATTTCCCTAGATCTTTATTTCTTTCTACTTCAGAAAGATCCCAAAATAGTTAGGAATATTCTTTAGGTAAAAATAATCAACTTATGCCCCCCCCAACTTTACTGTTACTGGTAAATAACCTCTACGCCTGTGACTTTTACGTCAAAGGATCAGTTAGAGGTTGCTTTTTCTAAACAAATAACATAAGTAAGTATAAAAATTTGAAATTAAATATTTCTCCGACGTTTCGGAAATCTAATCTGTTTCCTTTTTCAAGGCTTTTTTTGAAAAATCTGTTTTGCTCTGTATGGTAAATACACAGCTCTAAGAATGTTTGTTTCAATATCCATAGATACTTATTATTAGAATATAGTTAACAGTTTTTTAATTTTTATACAATGTTAAGTTTGTAAAGTTCTTCTTTTAACATTGGCAACCAGGTTCTACAGACATCTACGGAACAATTCGACACGCATCTATCCTCATTCAATAATATTATCGCTGATTCTTTAATTTAGGCCACATAGTGTCAGATTGGGTGAACACAAAAATTATATCAGAAAAAATGAAATTCAAAGGTCCAAGATATGCGAACACGCTTGGGAGAACGGTCATAGAATAAATTGGAACTCGGCAAACATTCTAACAAACGGATAACAAAAAATTAAAAATTAAGGAATCAGCGATAATATTATTGAATGAGGATAGATGCGTGTCGAATTGTTCCGTAGATGTCTGTACAACCTGGTTGCCAATGTTAAAAGAAGAACTTCACAAACTTAACATTGTATAAAAATTAAAAAACTGTTAACTATATCAACAGTTCTATGTAAATAGTAAGTATGTATGGATATTGAATATAACAAACATTCTTCGAGCTGTGTATATATCATACAGAGCAAAAAGATTTTTCAAAAAAAGCCTTGAAAAAGGAAACAGATTAGATTTCCGAAACGTCGGCGAAATATTTAATTTCAAGCTTACTTATTCGTGTTATTTGTTAAAAAAGCAACCTCTAACTGATCCTTTGACGTAAAAGTCACAGGTGTAGAGGTTATTTACCAAACATACTGGTTAATTGTGATATTTTGTAGATTCCCCGAGCAATATTTACTAGAAAGCGCGCAAAAATACACGCCACTCCTATCTTTGCACCCCTACTTCCGGCAAGTAGGTTATTCACTTAAACAGTGTTCTCGTAAATTATACGTTATACAGAGTGGACCATTAATAATAGACCATAACTCAAGGGCACATTCTTTGGACCAAAATGTGAGGATATAACCAAGCATGCTTCAGTAAATTGTTGCTCTGGAAAAAGATACATTGTGTCAAACTTGCATAGAAGCAGATGAAGAAAATTTACTCTAAGTTGCAGCAAATAGTTCATAAGAAAGTCAATGAGTTTGCGTAGTTTTCCAGGGGAATTAAAAAAAATCAGTTGTAACTCCCTTATACAAAAAAGATGACAAAAGCGCAATGGAAGATTATAGACCTATATGTGTCATAAATAACATTGCTGAGTTATTAGGAACATATGTGAAAAGCAGACTGGTGAAACATTTAAACGATTATAAATGACAAAGGCACACAAAAAATTTTGTGTTTAATCTTTTGACCAGACCACTCTACCCTTATGTATTTTGAGCCGCTTAATCCAAATCTGGCATCAGAATTGTGCCTACACCCAGTTTTTTTTTGTTAAAGAATAGTCCGAAAATTGGTCAAAGAGGGAAGTTTCTAAGAATTTATCAAAGTATGGAAAGAAAATTGACCAGCAACCGGGTAACTGTAAATAAGTTCTTTTTACCCTCAATATCCATATTATAGTAAAACAACCCATTACAGGTTATGAAACCTCCCTTAAATGATAGAATCCCATGTACACGTGAAAAAACCTGAAATAGTTCTTGCTTTGAGTAAATTTTTTGGACTAATTTGATCACAATTTACCCCAGCGGTGCTGTAAAACCACCCCCAGAAAAACATTAGTCATGAAAAATATAGTCCTACGATTCTCATAAGTTGAAAGTATATCTTTTCAAACCATCACGCAAACTTAATATTAAAGCAAATTTAAAAAAATTACTTCTCTCTTTTAAAACGCAATGGATATATTTCTTTTACTGGGAGTAGTTATATCCCTCCTTATGATTGGTTTATTGTTTCGATGTCATTTTGTAATCAAGTATCTTAAAATTGACTTAAGTAATATATAGAATTTGCTGAGAATCGCAGGATTTTATTTTTACTAATTTCGCACCCTAGACGTAAATTGTGACCTAATTAAAAGTTCAAAAAATTACACTAAAAAAAAATATTTCAGATTTCTAAACGTGATACATGGGATTTCATCATTTAGGAGGTTTTATAACCTGTACGTTGTTTTACTATAATATGGATATTGAATATAAAGAATAAGTTAGTTATAGTTACCCGGTTGCTGGGAATTTTTTTTCTTTAGTTTGACAAATTCTTAGAAACTTTCCATTTTGATCCATTCTTGGACCATCTTTAAACCATAAAAAAACTGGTGACTGTAGGCACAAATCTGATGCCAGATTATTCAGTGGCTCAAAATACATAAGGGTACAGTGCTCTGGTCAAGAGATTAGAAACAAAAAATTTCTTTGTATTGTTGTCAAATTATCAGTTTGGTTTTAGGGAAAATATGAGTACTGAGGATGCAATGTATGAATTAACTAAAAGCTTGTACAATTCACTAGATAAAAACTAAAAGCAAATCGGTATATTTCATAATTTGGCCAAGGCATTTGACACAGTGTCATAAAAAAATTATAGAAAAGCTAACCGCATACGGCATTCAAGGAGTAGTAAACAAATTGTTTCATAGCTATTTGGAGCCCAGGCAACAGTGTGTAAAAATAGGACAATATATGGGCGATTACAAACATCAACTGCAATATGGAATCCCACAAGGCACTGTGCTAGGACCAACACTATTCTCAATTTACATTAATGATACTTTTTCTTCAAACACCGTGCAAAATCATATCTTGCGCTGACGACACTATTCTATTATTAGAAGGAGCAGGTAAAAGAATTGTTAGTGATAGAATTTTACACAATCCAACAGTGGCTGACTGAAAATTTACTTATGTTAAATCTAGATAAAAGTAAATGTATGTATTTTAGTAATTACAACAAATTTTTACCAAATTATCAAACGCTAAATTAACACACTTTCCTTTGTATTTCAAATAATTATTTAAATTGTATTAAAATCCACCTACAGGTAATATGAAATACCTAGCTATTACTATAGACCAGAATTTGAAATGGACTGAACGTATCAAAAATCTAAATATAAAAATTCCTAAGATTATTTGGAAGTTATATGAGCTGCGAAATAATTTACCCGCACTCTTATTAAAAACAGTGTATTATGCCTTGGCCGAATCGGTACTGCGATATGGAGTTTCAATACCCCTCAAATCAATTATTTAAATATTATAAAGATTTTAGTCTAGATCTCATTTATGTAAAATCCGTGCTTGTTTTTTATAATAAACATAATTTATTTCAGATTAACCCCATAGAATATAATTACAACACACGACGAAGTTTCTTCTTTAAGTAAAACGACCAGTCAAAGATTTATTTCATACTATTGTCCTAAGTTTTATAGTCTCTACTAGTGAATAAACATATAATTCTTGTAGTTATTAACCTTTGCATATTTATAGCAATAAATGTCGCGAAGAGAAGAAGTGAACAAGTGGTCTTAATTTTACAATAAATCGACAATTTAATATACCTATCCTCAAATATTTCCATAAATATACACATAAAAATTATTTATAATATTTAAATAATACGTATGTACACAGACAGGTATTCTGTAGCTTAGGTGTGCATTTTAAACTAAATATTTTGTAAAGTGTACATTTTAAAAGTAACAAATAAAGTTGTAAAGTTGTCACTCTTTAGTTTTACTTGCGTTGTTTAATTTTACCAATAAATGCAACTTACTCTTTTCAAACTGAGTTTGTTTTCAAAGAATTTTTTAAATCTCTTGCGGCAGTTTTCTCGAAAACGGTTGGAATTATCAAGTTCTATCAAGCATACCTTTTCTACGTAGAAATGACTAATGCATGACAATTTCTAGTCAAAAGTGCCGGAACGTTTCGTAAAGAAAAGTAGAAAAAACATTTATCATCAGGTAGGCATAGCTCATGAGGCGCCCTTTAGGGGCTAGCGTGATGTGATACATAAATTATTATTTCTTAGCTTGAAAAATGTTTCCTTACCAAAGGAGAAGATCGGTCAAGAGGTAGTTGTGATACTACACAGAAAAAGGAAAAAAATAACTTTTACATCTTATATCTTTCTCCACAGCAGTAATTTACTAAAGCATGTTTCGTTATATTCTCATATTTTGGTCCAAAAAATTTACCCTTGAACTATGGTCCATTATTAATGGTTCACCCTATACACCGCTATAAAGTTTTAACCAGCCCTTTGTTTCGAAGTGATTGAAAATAATTTTTCCTATAGAAACTGGAGTCTTTATATTCGTGATAAATCACTATACTGAATGTATGAATTGCCACAAGAAGATGAATCCATCTGTAAATGTTTGTCGACATTTTTATATGCAGCTCAAGATCGACATGTACCTTGATAATTGCGTTTTACATTGAAAAATCAGTTCAATCACAAAAATGTAAATTTATCCAATTCTATCGTCAACTATATTTACCAATAAAAACAAGTCCTGCAATCTTGACTGGCATCTGATCTACGTTCTATCCAAACAAAGTTATTATTAAAATGTAAAGAATTTAATAATACCATTACATCATTTTTCTTTATATCGCCACAAAAAAATATCCATTGTATCTAGGAAGAATTGAAGAGACGTGGTGAACACCGATCAATCACAAGAAAAGATAAATCAAATCTGTGTCAACTTGTCGATTAAACTCATTACTTTGAAGTTTTTAAATATTTTATCTTAAGTAGTAGGTTTTGATTTAGCCACGTAATGGCTACTGTTTAATGACGCAGAGGAAATTTTATTACTACTTCGGTGGAGTATTTTACGTTGGCAAAGTTTCTTGGTAGATTGCTTAGAATCTGAAAAATAGTATATTTACTCAAGGAGCCCAATTCTGTTGCTGAAGCTGCAATTCTCATTCAAGTCAGCAAATCTAGAAAATTTCCATTCTTGGGCCTCGTAGGAATCAAATTAAGATGAGAATGGCGGTGGAATGTACGTCGGGTTTTAATATAGTACAAGTATTTGCAACAGCCAGTGAACAGGTTGGATTTTTAATAGTATTCTTATCTAGATTTTTGGCGACACTAAACACTGATGACATTGATAAGAGTTAACAGTTGTTTATTTTGTAAATATCATATATATGATGAGTGGCGAACATTGCTTCCAATGGAAGTTTGGCAAATACCAGTAGCAGAGAAATTTAAAGCTACTAGCACCTTAGTAGATTTGCAAATAGCAAATGTGCTGGTAGGTGCGGTCAAAAATGCTGCCTTTCATGTAAAACGGTAGCCTCGGCGTCTTTCAAATTTTGATAAATTATAGCTTGAAAATGAAAATTATCCATCATTACTGGACAAATAATATCCACTCTACAAAATAAACCAAATAACGCTTATTATTATCCTAATGTTATGTTCTATTATTCAATCACAATTAACGTCGGAAACCCTAAACATAACCTACAAGTAAGATTCCTAAGTGAATTTTCGTATTCCTCCATCAAAAACCATTGAGAGTTTTTGCCTCTGATATTTCCTACGACACTTTTTAAGAATAAAACACAAAATCGTGAGAAAGTGACGTAAATTTCTCAAGAGAAACAATTCCAACGATTTCAAGAACTAGTCCCAGACAATAATATGACTAATCTACGTAAAAAATCCAACAAGTAAAATTTTTGTAATGGCCTTTGTTTTTGTTGTTTGTACTGGGAAAGCTACCGTCAAAAGACGAACTACTAGAAATAATGGCCAGAGCTAAAAGAAACACGGCCCCGGGAACAGATAAAATAAATAACGAACTAGTATACTATGGACCGGACAACATAAAACAGCTAACCCTAGAAATTATCACCAACGCGTTGACGGAAACCACACCCCTGCCTGAGGAGTGGAACACAACCATACAGATACCGCTCCCTAAAACCAAATCACCACAAAACGTGGACGATTACAGAAGAATAACACTCTGCAGTGTAGGGTACAAATACTACGCACAATTCCTCCTCAGAGAAATGGAAAAATACATCGGCGAACTACCAGATTATCAAACGGCATTTATCAAGGGCAGATCAACAGACGACCATATGTACACCACCAGACGGATCCTGGAAGAAAAGTGGAAAGAAGGAACAAAACTATATATAGTCTCAATTGACCTCCAAAAGGCATTTGATACCATCAGGCATGAGGCTATAGTCAACACTTTGCTCAACAGGGGAGTACCGCACTACTTAATAAACAGAATAATAAAAGCATGCCTACACGAAAACACTGCAATACAATGGTTTGGACAGACGACGGAATCAAAAATGAAGAATATAGGAGTCAAACAAGGATGTCCCCTATCCCCCCGACTATTCACCACAGTCCTGGACCAAGTGATAGAAAGCACAATAAAGGAGAATCAGAATTTCAATGGAAACGATGGAACGATAAAGCCCCCCATCGTACTTGCATACGCCGACGATATACTCATCATCACCGAGGAAGAACAAGACATCGTTAAATTTCTAAGAAACATGACACCACATCTGGATTCCTCTGGAATGAAAATAAACTTCAAGAAGAGCCTTATAATGGTCCGAGACCCATTGACAAAAACAAGTCCAACAAGTGGGGAAGAATACAAAATAGGAGACTACACCCTGAGAACCACGAATAGAATGAAATACCTAGGAACATACCTAACGAATCAACTAAAAAGGAGGGAAACAGTAAGGGAAAGAATCAAAACAGCCTACAGAGTCACAAGAGCTCTACTACCCTTCATTGAGGACAACAAACCACCATGGTGCCTAACCAAAAAGATATACACGACCATCATAATGCCTACGATGATATATGGAGTCAAAAACGCAGCAACGACAAAGGCCAACAGAAGAAGCCTGAGAAGAGCTGAAAGGGACATTATCCAACTGCTAGCAAAAACAGGAAAACCACAAAAACTACAGAAAACGTCAACATTACTAGAGGGAAGAACAATAATCAAAAGAATAGAATCATACGCAATGAAATACTGGGGACACGTCCAAAGACGGGACTCGACACACCTACTAAAGAAAGCGCTGCGAATGAACAGCAACAAACTGAAAATAGGGAGGCCATGCTACACATGGATAACAACAATCGAGAGGATTATGAATAAGCTAGGAAAGGATTATACACACTGGGAAAAGCTGGCACAACAAAAAATGGAATACAATAAAGTAATATCAAGGATATACACACTGCCAGACTCAGAAACAGAAGAAACAGAAAACTCAGAAGTAGAATAGGAGAGAAGATGATCACAGACAGAAACTAAGAAGAAGCTTATCACAAAAACCTGAAAGTAAAAAGAAGCACGAAAACCTAAAAGAAGCATCTCACAAACGACTACACTTTCCATCCGATGAAGACAGAAGGAAAACAAGAAGAAATATCTCACAAACACCTACACGCTCCATCCTATACTCCTACCCCATGCGTCATGCGGCTCTCGCTGCTGACAACAAGCATGTCCAATGTCCAATCCAGCGTATGCAGCTGGTCCGGCGGTATATAAAAGCACTGGGGGTTTGTTCTGGCACACGGTGGGATGATCGGTGGGCGATCGGGCTGCGTGGTGGAACAAATCTCCCTGCACCGGAATTGGCAGCAATGCCCACCTTACGCTGGCAAATCAAATCAAAAAAAAAAAATCAAACAATGTACCAAAAGTCTAAGTTTACATATCACGAACTTCTATTTCCGAATCTGTACAACCCTAATAGTCGTGCCTCCTGTAGAGAGGTTCTTAAAGAGATGAAAATATTTAACAATCGCATATATCTATACGGGGTGTCCCAATAAAAACTCCCAGGCCGGATATATTCTAAACGAATAGAGATATTTTGATTCTGTTAAAGCAAATTTGTAGGGCATAAAGAGAGCTTCATTTTTTAATTTAATTGCTTTTTTAATATATCAGTATATAGAATATTTCGATGGTAAAAACTTTGAAATGGGATTTATGTGAAAGAAAATGCATTTCTTTAATTTGAATATGCTTTTCCGGTAAAATATGGGCAGCTATTGGTAACGAGAGGAATATCCCCACCAAATATTTACGAGAATTCCCTATTTAGTCGATAACCAGGTTTGGTATCGCTAACCTAGGCGTTTAATAACATTTTTACTTCTCCTTGCAAGTCTGTAGAAGTATACAGGATGTTATGTTTAAAATAAGGGTTAGTGTCACTCGCGAAAATGTGATATTGAAATGCCATTGTACAAACAGAAATAGACGGGTTCAAGTATCTTTGTAAAAAGAAAATAGGTAATATATTTTGCCGATAATGAAGTACTATATACAATGCAATTTTAACGACATTTAATAAATAGAACATATCGAACTATGTATTATCTATAAGTTAAAACAGCCTATTATCAGTCGTGACTAATGAAGTAGTTGGATAAACCGTATTATCAACATACCGAGTATCTCTAAAAGTTTTATCATAACTTAATGTAAATAATAAAATAATAAGTAATAGTAATTATTATTACAGTATTATCTAATATCTAATTATGGTCATATAGCGTAGCGGATCTGGATTTGAAAGTAAACAATGGAATTTGACAATATTTTTTGCTATTCTTTCAGTTTCTATCATGCAGTTGTTCCCTGAAAATCACACACGAGAGGGGGGGAGAGTACTTGCACATAAAGTTTGCAAAAACTGTTTCTTCGGCGACAACTCGAAAAATAATGCAAGTGTGAAAAAGAAGTCTAATTCAATGTTAAAGATTTGTAAATACGGAATAATTTCCTTTGGTGGTGGTTTCAAGTATTAAACCGATGACTTCTCTAGGAAATGAGGCTGCTAGGGACCTGACATATTTGGTGGATATAGGGAAAGGGTAAAACTTAATTCTGGTTAAGGTGGGAAGTAGTTGGGAAAATTAGGGAGGGGGGGAGGGGGGGGAGACGGTAAACATTTTCGGAGCTACATATCTTCAACCAAGATCTCAAATTGATCGGGCCTTGCTCAGCTTCCATATTTGAAACGGTTTTTGATTTTTGAAAATAATTGCGAAGCTACACCGGAAAAATGATTGTGAATTTTGTTCAGATCGCGTTCTTTGCACGAAAAAGGTTGTATTTAAATAATTTGTTTTGCACATGGAGGGCTCGTTAATTCAAAAAAAAATCATGGCAATGGGATGATTAGGACGGGAGTTATAGCTGATAACGCTCTTGCCTCTGTGGAGGGGGACCAGGAACCAGAATTAAGCTTTACCCTTTCCCTACATCCACCAAAAATTTCAGGTCCCTATCATCCTTCTTTCCTGGAGAAATAATCATTTTAACACTTGAAACCACCGGCAAGAAAATTTTTCTGAGAATTCTTCAGTTACCCACAACTCGTGATCTAATTAATATTTTTGGGAACCTTGGATCAGATCACGTATTTTCAAATTCTCTTTAACTTTAAATTAGACTTCATTCTCATACAGGCATTATTTTCCGAGTTATCGCAAACTTTGGGTGCAAGTATCTCTCCTCCTTCTCGAGTATGAGACTTATGATTTTCAGGCAATAATTGCGTGACACAAACTTAAAGAATTGCCAAAGAAAAATTTTCAAATTCCGTTATTTGCTTGCGCTCCTTTTTCCTGCTAGACCTTCTCTACTAATACAAATTGTCGAGTATAGATCAATAGATACACAGAAAACAACTTTTTAAAATAATCCACGTTTCACCAGAATCTATTGGCATCTTCACGAATATAATTCTAATAATAAAATAACTGTTCCGATATCTGTATCTATTATTAATAAAATTCATTGTTATTGTTTCTCTCTGATTAAAAATACATATTCGTTTCTATTGTTATTACTTATTACATATTTTTAATTAGAGAAAAACAATGATAAAGAGTTTTATTAATAACACGTAGTGTCCTGACATTATCAATAAATTCTGAGGAAGCGGGACTATCTAAAAAAGTTATTTTTCTTTCTACCTCGATAATCAATAACTGGGTCTTGGATGAATAGCTTTCAGTTAAAGGTAGGTAGATACATTGTCTGTTCTACTATAGATATGATTATTATTCGAAAAAAAATCATAAGTGCGCCTAACCTAAAAGTGCTAGAAAGGCCATTTCTGCCTATATTCGTGCCCTATTAACAGGATGTTAGACAACGATACGAGATTGAGCAAACGGACCAAACCTTCTTATTCAGCTGTCCAAAATCTTCAAATACCAATAGTAGTAATAAAAAATCATAACTATAGATGGCGCAGACATTTTTATTTGTTAGTTTAGCAAGAAATGCTAGACTTTTTGTCGTAAGTAGGTATATATACAAGTAAATCTGAACTAAATAGCTAATTCCTTAGGATTTTGATATGCTTAACATAATGCCGTTACCCGTGTTGTTCTATAGACCATTTTCGGTTGACGTCACGCTGGTAACGTGGAGGGTACACAACTCACGGTTTTGTTTTTTGGAGATGGGTAAAAGCTGTTAATTTTTAATAACAAGCTTAAGCTGCTTCTGCTAGCAACTCATTTCTAATTGTTTACATTGAAGTTGAAATTTGTGTGCTCTCCACACGGCGGTGTCAAAATCAGGTGACCAAAAATGATCAATGAGGTCATGATTTTGAGAAAACATAACCGCGAAATGGATAGAATAATATTTTTATAATATACAGATTTCAATCGCTAAGCGAAATATGAGGTCTTATTTCAGATGGATTTCTATCTGCTGAACACGAAGATGTTGTCCGCTTTACTTTATCAGATCACGATATTGAAAAAACATAACCTCAAAGTGGGAAAGGACTGTTTATAATAGATTTAGGTGTTAATAACTTGAAAATCGGATAATATGTAAATCTTGGAAAAAGTTATCAAACGTAAGTGCAAGTTTAGCAGCTAAGACGGTAAAAACATACACTTAAAAGGTAATAAGCGTACCTACACCTAATGAAACATTCATAAACAAGAGGAAAGGCAAACAAGCAGAAAGGAATAGAGCATGTGCTCGAAACCTAATATAACCTAACAAGTCTAGCCATAAACGATCAGAAAGGCATAAACAACAGAACTCGAAACATAACATGGAGCTAGCCATAAACGAACAGAGAGGAGTACAGTTCAAGCTCTTTACTTATCATAACCTAATTGGTTTAGCCCTAAACCAGTGGAAAGGAATCTTTAGTACAATCCCCTTTAGCATCGCCCAGAGCTAGCGGCGTAGACGTATAGGGCAAAAAAGACAAACAAAAAATAAAAAAACAAAAAAAAAAAAGGAGCTACCTAACCTGACCTCATAGAGCAAAACAGATAACGGCATTGTGTTCAGCGTATCAAAATCCTATGGAATTGGCAATATAGGTCCGATTTACTTGTATATATATACTCACGACAAAGTCTAGTATGGCTTGCTACCCACACAGCACATGACATCCCTAGGATATCCTCATTTGGTCCTGTATATCCCAATCGAGGACAACACGACAAAGTCTAGTATGGCTTGCTACCCACACAGCACATGACATCCCTAGGATATCCTCATTTGGTCCTGTATATCCCAATCGAGGACAACATTCCTCAGGATATCCTTAGGATATCCCAATAAAATACATACAACCTGAGAATATCCCAAGTGGGGATATCCTAGACAAATCCTGGCAGGATGTCCTAGTAATATCCTGCAAAGATGTGGGAATATCCTGGGCAAGTCCTACAGTCGACCTATTAAAGGTATTATTTATATATTTAGGAGATTTCAACAACAAAAATAATGAAAAGTATATATATATTATTTTGAGGCTATTTATTGAGTCTTATTGGTTTGTAAAATTTGCTTCTAAAAACTTATTTGTTTGTTATATTTGATAATCCCCTCCAGTACAAATAATTCATTAATCATGTATATCTTATTTAAATAGCAGTTATTTATATTTTGTTTTTAATACATTTACTGTCGATGTCTTTTCCACGTTCATTTTAAAGTTCCTTCGACAAATAAGATTACGTTAAATATTTCATAAATTTAATGCTGCTATGTTATGTCTTTGTATTTATTATATTATCTAAGGAAAATGTGATTGGTTATTGTCCGCAGATGTTATTGTCAGATACGTAATTCTTTATATTTTTCTGAGTGATTTTTTTTTAATTCATTATGACTTTGCAGCATGCTATGATTTTTTAAAGTCGTACATATCCCTTATAACTTCTAACCACCCTAAACTCTGATTTTAATAATACCAAAAAAGGCAAGAGATCATTTTTATGTAATATTTCATGCTTTTACAATTTTTATTTGAAACTTTTTTACTAGCTTTTACACATTTTGCGTAATTTTGAAAAAACACTTTGTTATATTTTTTTCACCCCTTCTCGGGGTCGAAAAAAAATGTTTCTTTCATTAACCGTGTTAAAATACTTCAAAATAACATATCAAAAATTCAAGTATTTACCTCAAAATTTGGATATGTCAACCTATTTCATTGGATATATTATCACATTTTTATTAGTCATTATATAAACTAGTATTCCTTTGTCTTTGCTTATTGGCTCAGTTTAAAAGTAATGATCTATATTATAAAATAACATGAATGTTTTGCTGTCTTTAGAAATAGCCAATAAACCCTTTTGTCCTGTAACTGGATTCTGGATCAGTTGGGCAATAAATCTATTATTATTATTATTATTATTATTATTATTATTATTATTATTATTAAAAGAACTGGGGATGTTCTATATAAAGTCCAATCAATGTCCTCAGGTTGTTCATAGTAAAGCCCAGGCATAACCCATATAAGAGATGATGTCCTGTACACACCCGTACTGATGTCCTGAGGACGTCATCAGCAAAGCCCGAACTGTCCCATTTGGATATCCTACGAACATCCTAAGGTGATAATGGGATCTTCCCAGGATATCCCATATGTCCTGAAAAGTTGTCCCCAGTATGTTCTGAGGATGTCCTTGTGCTGTATGGGTAAACTCAGAACTAAAATAATGTTTGCACCATCTATAGTTGTTTTTTATTGTTACTATTGGTTTTTGAATATTTTAGTCTGGTCCGTTTTACTCAATCTCATATCGTTGTCTAGTTACTAGGGCAAGAATATACTCAGAAATGGCCTTTTTAGCAACTTTAGGTTAGGCTTTCTCAAAAAGGTGACGTGTGGCGCAAATCGGCCAATGTTATTGTGTTCAGCATGTCAAAAACTTTCGGAATCACTTTTTGGATTAAGAAAAAAAACCTTGCGGGTTAGCGTTATTTGTTCCTTTTTAAAGGTTTATTTTTAGCAGCGGGGGTTTTTAACATTTTTAATTTAACTTTTAATTTCAAACTTTTTTATTACAAGATTAACCTATCAACTTCAAGATATTTTTTAAAACTGTTTAAATGCATTTCAGATAAACATTAATTTAATATGCGACACAACACTGGCTCCTTCGCCATTTGTTAAAACACAGCGTCTGTTACACTGAGTGTTTAACAATGAAATCTGAAAATCTTGAAAACGGCATAACTCATTTCCGTCAAACACGGCTAAGAACTGTCTCGCAAATACCAGTTTTTGAAACAAAAAAAAAAACGCTCAAATCGGCCCAGCCATCTTGGAGCTAGGAAGCTACAGACATACCTTCAGGCAAAGGCTTTAAACTTATAACATCCCTCCATTTCGCGTCAGGGACTAAAAACCCATAGGAATATACAGCGAATCCAAAGAGAGTTGCAAGAGAATTTTCTCCCAGTTACACACATTTGGAGCTGAACGATAACTTTCAAGGTGGATTATATTTGAGCTACGTCACCGAATATTTTTGAAAAAACTTGACGTTATTAACCTCCACAATTTTTAAAAAGAAGGAGGATATTAATTTGACTCCTACATATCTTTCTTATATTCGTTGAAACGTTAAATTTTCCTTTTTTATTTGTAAGAAATAAAACGAGCCAATTTTAATTTAACTGCTTTAATAATTTACAGAAAAAGGCAAACAATAATAGAGCATGAGACCTCTAAAGGTGCGGGTAAACTATACAAAAAACTTTCGTCAGAATAATAATGTAAAAATCATTAAAAGTCCATGTGACCTATAGTAAAATACAATGCAAAATGGTACATAATAGAAATCCGTATGAAGTAAAAATGAAACTAAACTAAACGCGGTCTGGCCAGAGCGGTAAAAACAAATAATTCTTATGATGACATAGATAAGCTCAACTAAATTACATGGAGACACACAAAAAGAAAATAATACAAACTGTAAGTAAAATTAATGACAAAAATGGCCCGAAATTAATAATTTCGACATAAACTTGTTCATTAGTTGTTAGTTAGTAGTTTTTATGTCCACACACACGGGATGTATAGCTACGCAACCATAACGTTTAAACGAAATTATTCACGCACTATGGTTTACTCATGGGGTACGAGAAGTCTTAATCGGGCGGTAACACTGAATACAATACAAAATATTACTGGCCAATCGCGGAATGGAAGTAATGAAGCCATCAATAATTCTGCGTAGTTGCACGTGGGTTCAAACAGTAACATTTGCATCACGAGAGGCATACATAATAGAAAAGTCTGTACTTACAGTTGATTCGACGAAAGCATTGCCTTGCTGTATCTATGGGCAATGGTACACAATCAACACATAATATGTAACAAAACATAACTACTTTACTGATTCTATTAGCAGTTATTAATCGCTATATACAGATATTTACAAATATATGGCGGCTTTCATTTTTCCAGCCTAGACGGCCAAACCATCTGCTACGCCATTTTTTCAGCGTTTCCCTGAGCCAGAATCGTCTACTATTGGCTAAACTTGGTCGTACAAGCTACTGCGCTGTTGGTTAAGCATTTGTCATGTCTAACCGATAAAATTTTAATTCATATAATGCTATAACCAGTGTCTTATAATTCAAATTTAAATAATAAATAGAATAATCGCGCGCTTAATCGCATTGGCACACATAATTGAAATTTACAAATTAACTTATAGTGTGTTTCAAAATGTGAGCGTTACATCGTTTAGTCATTTATGGAGTAGATCATACTGAGTCTAATGTCAAACGTTTAAAATTCAAAATAGCAAATCCAACATAGTTTCTATAGCTGCACAATTTTTGCACATTTACTTGAAAATATCAAAATTGTCTATTACCGAGTCTGATGTTAAAATTAAACAAATCAGAATGAGGGATATTTTCTTTTGCTACGTTAGAAGCTACATAAGAAATTACAAAAAACGGTGAGAAATATTAAAAAATCTGAGGCCTTGGCTTCTAGTATATACACCAAATCCCAAATGTTTGTACTCTTTCCAACATGCTTTACTTATTGTTCCTCTTTGCCCTTATTTAACCCCCAACCCTTCACTGGAATTAGTATCGACCGACCGACAGACAGGCGGAATTTTTTTCGCTGTAAGTTAAAATGTTGACGTTTTATACCATTCTAAGCCAATTTTGACAAAGAACTTTTGATTTTTTTTTACACTTACTATACTTACTTCCATTCCACTACGTGGATGTAAAAGTAATTAACTTAAACAAATATTTTTTTTCTAGATATACCAGAGCTACGATACCTCAATCGAAGTGTGGATCCTTGTGATGACTTCTACGAATATACATGCGGAAATTTCAAAAATGTCTACCCTTTATCTGAGGGCGTCTCCACCATAGACCACTTTACATTACTGGAAAATAAACTGCTCAGTTTAGCTACCGGTATGTATAATGATATAACCATGTTAAAAAAATTCTTTGTACAGTCGTGGTCACAATAAAGTACAACTAAACAGAACTGCATACTTTGTAAATTCTTCCTGCTTAAGTATGATTGTCTATCAGTAGGCGAGGGTATAAATAAATGATCAAAAGAAATCTGATTTATGCCGGAAAAGTATTTGCAGCAACTGGATTTCGACGAAAACCTTATGATAACCACGACTGTGCCTACAATCGGCGATGTTTGATTAATTGAAATTGAAACTTTACTACCACAATTAATTATCTGCTAACCTAATTGATTCTTATTAGGAGATATTTTATTTGTTTATCGAACTTATTTCAGCAAGAATTTACCATTGAATATTAAAGATGGGTGATTATGGCATAGTAAATAAGATGGTTTACCGGAAACCGCGAGTGTGGGACGTAATTCAAACAAACGTATAGTAGACTACACATATTTATTGCACATAAAAAACCATAAAAACCGACCATAAATATCTGTCTCGTTAACATGAATGATATCCCACAGAGCCTTACTTAAAATTTTTATGCACATTAACAGTAGAAAAAACGTATAGTCTTTGGTAAATAAATAGTTATTTTGTACAATGATGAATTAAAAATTTTTACTCTGTTTTGTTTGTGCCGAGGTAGGAATATCTTATATATTTGTGAATCATTGTCGAATTCGATATTCCATGATACATTGACAATATTAAATTCGACTGTCGTGGGTAGGGTTTACATATCTGCTGTAAACCGTTACATAATAAAATATTTTCGCTAGGGGGGAGTCGGGTAACTGTGTCAACATAATTTGAAATTATAATTGAAACAGGTGTGTTTCCGTTAATTTATTATTTTAATCCTGCCAGAACATACTTGAGAACAATGTTGTTCTATGTATTAAGTAATAGATTAAATGTATAATTTAACATTTTCTACAAAAATAGAACATGCCCCGCTCTCCCATTTATACGGAAACGGCAAAGTTTTGAAGTTTTCTATGTGCATTAAATATATGTAGTCAAATAGCAACTAAAATATTTTCCAGCCATTCTGTCATCAGAAGATTTAGAGGACGACGCTTTGTCTTTAAAAAAGGCTCGTTCAGCGTACAAGGCATGCGCAGACGTTTCTTATGTCGACACTCTGTTAAACCCAGAACTAACAGTCATTGAGGAAGAGAATGGTTTCCCCTTGGTACAACTCCCTGAATTAAGAGGACCGACGAAGTTTGGATGGAACGAAATTGGTGACGCAGTTAGCAAATACGGAATACCGATGATATTTTCGGTGGAGGCGTACTCGGATTTGATGAACCCCACCAAGAATCTTATCCGGGTAAGTTAATGTTCTAAATAGTTAGTTTTGATCCTATATTGCGAAATGCAAACGAATTTCACAGTCGAGTATCGAACAACATTTTTTCGAAAACTGTAAAAAATTACTAAAAATGTGAAAATAAAATGTTGACATTTAGAATTAGTTTATTTGACACGTATGTCATCTACAATTTGCTGCATATATTTTAATATCAAATGTTCTTTGGCGCGACAGTAATGATAGCACCGCTTTAGTAAACAATCAACAATTCTATCAACAAAACACGTGTTTTTTACTTCCCTCGCATACCGAAGGGAAGTATTGTATTCGAGAAAAAATCACCCTCCGAGATTTTTTCGGATTCTGACGTTTCAGAACACGTAGATTCCGAAAATATAGGTTTTTCAATTCCGTCAGTCTGTCTGTCTGTCTGTCTGTCTGTCTGTCTGTCTGTCTGTTGGTGCATTTACTAAAAAACTACTTGACGGAGAGCAGTCAAATTTTGTAGGTAGTTAACCCTACTGTCAGCGAAGAACTGGTAGAATTTTCACTGAAAAATATACAGGGTGGACCGTCTAAACGGAATAAATAGTGAAAAAAATTTTTTTTTGCTCAAATTTAAAATTTCTACGTTTCATGACGCGCTAAACCTATTTCAGAAAAAAAAATTTTTGAAAATTTTTTTCAATCATTTTTGAAAAAAATTTTACCACTAAAAAAAATTTTTTTCTTTGTTCAAATTTAAAATTTTCACGTTTCATGGCATTCTAAACCCATTTAAAAGAAAAAAAAAAAATTTAAATTTTTTACCAACATTTTTGAAAAAATGTTTACCACCAAAATAGATGAATTTTTTTTTTCTCAAAATTTAAAATTTCCACGTTTCATAGCGTTCTAAATCTATTTAAAGAAAAATAAAAATTTTTTTTTAAATTTTTGAAAAAATTTTACCACATATAGATGGAATTTTTTTTCCGATTTAAAATTTCCACGTTTCCATGGCATTCCAAATTTATTAAAACAAATTTAAAAATGTTTTAGAAAAATAAAAAAAATGGAAACATGTTTTAGTAATCTATTTATCACCATTATAGAATAGACGAAATATTTTTATGCTCGAATTTAAAATTTCCACGTTTCATAACATTCTAAACCTATTTCGGAAAAAAAAAATTTGCAACATATTTTCACCAATTTGGAAAAAAATTTAACACTAGAATAGACAGAAAACATTTTTGAAAATTTGTTCTATATTTTAATCACCACTATACTTCCACTCCATTACGTGAATGTGGGATTGAAAATGTGAGAGATGGCAATAATATTTGGCATATCCTATTATATATTTTTATTGAATAATGGCATCCCAAGAAATAATTGAGTCATGGTGGCCATTTATAAAGGCATTTGCGCAAGCCTTCCATATTTGGCACCTGTTATTTAGTATATTGAACTTTTGCTGTTGGATGAACACTCTGTATATTTTTTTGACCAAAAGTTATCAGGTTTTCTTTGTAATATTCATGTCATGTCATGTCATTTCGTAATTAATAATTTTTTTGAGTGACTGTCATGCACAAATAACGAGGGAAGTTCTGTGTAAATAACTTTACCGATTTTTTTAAATCTTAAGTTGGTGGCAGTTTATTCAATAATTTAATCAGTGGAATTGAATAAAGCCATAAAACATGTTATCAGAAAGTGATAAAGATCTATCATGTGAAGTGTCTGAAGAAGCAAAAAGTGCAATTTTTTTACTTATTCCCAGCAAATCGATGAGGCAATATGAACCTGCTTACAAAGGCTTTATGAAATGGTACGATTCTAAGAAATTTAAAAATGTGTCTGAAAGTGTGATATTAGCATATTTTGAATATAAAAATAAGAGAGTGAGGAATCCACTACTCCGCTACTCCTCCATGGCCCGTTGTTTAATGGACACTAAACGTCAAACACAATATAGATACTAAGAAATATTCCAAGTTAGTATTATAATTGAAAAATGAATGTGTAGGATATCGTTAAAAAAAGTCAAAAGTTTTAACAAAAGTGGAGATTGAGAAAAAAGGTGAGTCTCATTACTACATATTTTTATAGATCTGTTGATAAAGTATTTATATTGTTTCAGGTTATCTTAATATTTGGCGTATATGGGGCATGTAGAAGAAGCGAACTATTGAATTTAACAATAGATCATATTGAGGATGAGGATTCAATTATTATTGTAAAAATTCAAGATTCAAAAACTCACACTCAAAGAACATCCATCATTTCCAACTTGACCTATTAAATTATACCAGAAATATACTTTGCGTTCAATGGTCACTACCGAGAGTAGATTTCTTTATTAAATATGTGAATGGAAAATGTGTAAAGCAGGTTATTGGTATTAATAAAATTAGAAATCCTCCAAAAGAAACTTGAACATATTTAAAATTATCGGAAGTAGAAAGATATACTGGCCATGTCTTCCGAAGATCATCTGCTACACTGCTAGCTGATTTCGCCAGTCTTAAAAGACATGGGGCTGGACTTCTTCGACGGTTGCAGAGGGAAGAAAATTATAATTTCCAATAGTATCTCATCTGCTCCCAAATCCGGTGCTTCTTCAATAATTACCCAGTGCCTTAATCAAGTGAGCGACTTACCTCAAGTGTAGTCAGTTTTTAGAATTGTACAATTACGACTTTAAATTTTAACGGTAAAAGATATTATTAACTATTAAATTGATTGTTAATTAAATTGATTTTTAATGATTGATTGTTAAAATTTATATTTTTGTTGATAATAATAAATAAACTGGTTAACTGATTTTCTCATCTATAATTTCACTAATTTTTGTAGGTGGATGTACAAGTCTTTTACATATAAAGCATATTCGTGCTAACACATTGTTCATGTCATATGTCCTCGATTGAAATAGTTGCAGAGTTAGATCTTATAGGCAACTTATTCAACACTTATTCTATAAATATTAACCAGCGCCTCTAGCGACGGCTGGGCGACATGAAGGAATCTATAGGGGAATTTAAAAAATGCGTCGTATAAACGTTAGACGAATCGTCAAAGACGAGAGCAAATTAACGTCTGGTTCGATATGATGAAAATGTTTAAAATTTTTGGCAGATGAAATACAGGGTGTATTCCATCTGCCATAAATGAGGTTACCACCTCATGAATTATAATAAAAAAAACATTGCCTTGCGAAGTTCTTACTATGCGGGCGATATCCAACATCTGTATCGTATCTTTGATTGATATTCAAGTAGTCTGGGCTGATATAGATAACTTCCTCTTTATTAGCCAAATATCGCGTATTTCTTGTTATATACCTTTATAAATATGAAAATTATAATTCCAACGAATTATTTTCTTTTACTTCAGTTATTTTCAGATCCCATGTCAAACCCTACATTACTAAGGACTAAAGGGGAAATAACATATGAGGAAGTCATAGAAAAAGGCTTTCAGGACTTGAATGCCGGCGGTAAGGCTAGAACTGCACTTGCGCCCTTCGACGTCTTTTTGAGATCAATCGCATTTAAAATAAGAGCAGCTCTGGGGAGTCCCATTTCAGATGAAGAGGTCATTGAAAATATAGAAGTAATGGCCAACTTTATGAAAGGTGTTTATCAAGGAGGGGTAAGAAAAATATAGTATATATAATATAATCATTAGTTGATAATACTCCCACTATCCTAAGACACAGGTTTTATAACGTATTCTTGCTAAAGGCATAAATAAATTAATTTCAGGCCTTTGTTCTCATTTTTAACTGAATTTACATATCGTAGGGGGTCATGTAGATACTAGTTTAATCTGTTTAGCCGTAGGGGACTATGTTGGATGCTAGTGTTATAACGAGAATGTCAAATAAGAAATTGGACACATTTATTTCAGAATTTTAACTTGATAGCATAACCAGAAGTCAAGTTATCGAAAGAGTGCAAAGATTTCATTAATATTTTTACATATGATTTTTCTATTAGTTTTCATAGATAGTTTTTCTATCCGCTGTTTGTAAAATCCTATAAAGAGTATGTTGCATTACTATAAGAAAACAAATAATAAATAATTCACTTTTAAACAAACAGAAATAATGTTCTCCTTCTTTTTCCTATAATAATTTCATTCTCTCATGTGCTTCCTTTAGGTTAGGTTACGTTTATTTTCATTTTGCCATCTAATTGTAAATAATTATTTATCAGCGCCGCAGGCAGTATATCCACAAAATTACGCAAGACCGCTTTCACCGGTTACTTAAAAATCAGTATATTTCCCAACTCTAAGCACTACTGCGTATGCGGGATTATTTGTGGCCGATTGGGGTCTAGGCGCTAGTTATACGCGATTTAGTTAAAGCTGGTATTATTGCTAAAGCAGAAGATGGTCAATGAGACCAACTACACTGCATTAACACTAACATTAACAAAAATCAGTATTCAACATTTTTCAAAAAAGTGGAGAATAATCGGCACGATAGTAGAAGTCGTGGCTGAGTTTTGTAATCTATATGATCCCATTCTAGGTTCTTGTTGGACCACTATGTTAAGTGGAGGGAGGTTTAACAAGGATGCAGTTGGGGTATTTTTCGTAGCAACCGAAGTCTAAAGCAGGCCAGTCTTTGTACCCGGTTGCTGTTGCTGTTAAGGGAGTTTACCAGAATAGACATTATCAACAAAATGAAATAATCAATTAGGAATTCAGTTAAATCGTTTATTCTGGTTATCTAAAATCTGGACATGAGATAGATTTCTACAATGTTTTAAAAATGTATCGATAATTTTACAATCTGAATTCTTAAAACTAGTCATCTTCGAGTTTGGACTTTGTCCCAGATCCAGCACATATCCAGATATTGCAATTATTTATCTCCATATCAGAGTAACGTACTTCGCTTCACACACACACACATGTACATAAACAAAGGCAGCAGTAGTTTATTCATATCTGAATATCCATCTCACACATTTATCTTAAAACGTAGAGTACATACTACAAGGTGGAACAATAATAGGAGTAATCTATTTTAATCGTAGGCCATGGAAACGGCAATAAGACAATTACAGTTAACCTGTCAAAATACCAACAATGTCTTAATGACTCGATTTTCTGTTACTACAGTTGAGTTACTACCCACCTTGCATGCGACATCTTACCTGGTGATTAATTTGCTAAATTATTTGGGCATTTTCTAAAAGATGGCAAAATGTAAACAAATATTTTTGGCCAAAACTAAGTTCTTTCGGATTCATCGCTAGCAATCCGACTTAAATGTTTTTGAAATTCACAACTGGTAGTTGGTTGTACGATTCTAGAATCCTCCTAAGGGGTCTTGAAAACGTAAAAAGAGCGGTTGTATTTAGTATAATAGCAAGTAAATCTGTAGTAGATGTGTTCGTTTTCAGGAGGTATTCACACTATATTTCCTTTCCAGTTTCTATAGTCACACTATATATTAAAATTTACTGAAAAATGAAACTCTACTTAATTTAAATAATACAATGAATAATGAGTAAGTAACACAAACAATGCGTAAGAAAGATTAACGCACTTTACTTGTGCATTATTTGTGTCATGGTCTATCTTTTTAAAAAAACCTTGTTAAAATCAGATAATAGGCACATTTTTTACAGGGGCGTTTCCGTTCAAAATGGGCCACACTGTAGTACTATAGGAACCAGAAAGTAAATATATTGGATACGTGACACCAGAAAATTACTACTAATGAGTAGTAAACTAGAAGGAGAGAAATACAATTCTGCTATCATATCTTTTTAAAACTATTAATTCCCGAATAAAAGATAGTTCTACATGCGGGGGGCTCTAAATATAACGATTTGATTATGTTTTTTATACTAAGATAAACAATCATTTAAAAACACTTCCCAGTGCAGAAGACCAAAGTTTAATTTTTTTTTTTGGGATCCGACCTAAATATATATTTTTTAAATTTTCATAAATATAAGACTAAAACACAACTTTTCTCTCTAGCCTATTACAATTTAAAAAACATGCTGATTTTTTAAACTAAATATGCTGATTTTTTAAACTAAATGAAAATACAGACAATAGCTTGACCTGCATGTTCCCTGGATTTGAACATAATTGAATATATTTGGGACATGCTAGGCAAACGACTAAAAATTCTTACTATTTAAAACACAAAAGAAGTGAGAGCTGCTCTAACTGAAATATGGGAGAATTTGCCTCAAATGATCCATAATGTCACCATAAGTATGGAAAGGCGGATGATTAGGCATAATTCTCTAAGTCTAGTAAATGAGAAATACTTATATACTAGTAATTTCTCATGAATAGAACAATTTGATATTCTCGAGCACTTTAGAAATGTAATTCCCATTGGATCTTAATTTTTTCCCCTAAGGAAATGGCTTTGCATTCTTTCGATAACCTGAATTCTGGTTATCCTAGGAACTTAAAATCCTAAAATGAATTTGTGTACTTTCTTATTTGAAAATTCTCATTCAACAACTAACATCCACTCAGTTCCCTACGGCAGTAGAAGTAGGGACACTTTCGTTAACGACTTTTTAATTACCTCATTAACATTAATGAGGCAATTAAAGATAATGACGTAATTAGGGAAATCCGCGGATTTTAATCACCGCGAGATAATTATCTTATCTGGTGGGTGGCCCCGGTGATTAACGTTAATTAGATATACGTGCCTTTCAACATGTGCTGGAATTTTTGAGCGATTAAAAAATGTAATGACGCAACAAACTGACTGGGATTTTGGAACTTGATTAAGACTTGTTTTCATAATATAAAAACACACTGTTGTGAGCAAATAGTATTCAGTGTTCAATTCTGACGTTTCCACGTCGATAAGAATAATATTTTAAATAAGTTTGCATATATTTAACAGATTTTACAAGTTTCGGTGTTTAGAATTATTTTAAAAAAGTGACACATTTTCGAAAACTTAAGATGACTATAATCGTCAAGTTTTGTGTTTAAAAGTGGTATGGATATCAGCTTTAATATTCGACGTTCAACAAGGCATCTTAATCATATTCCAAGAGAAGAGATTCCCATTAAACCGCAGTGCAAGTAAAGTTGGTGGTGGCTGCCCCGGCCCCCGGCTCATTTTTTTAAATATTACAATATTTTTTCAACACAATTTCTCAACTGGATAATGAAATGCAGCAGGTATTAAAAGCTCAGAGTTAGACATTTTTCATTGAATGAATTAACTTTTCAAGAAACGTAGTATTCGGTTCTCAATAAGTTTTTTAAGAAGTGTAGTAAAATATGTGTTCAAACGATGCATGTTGTGAGTTATGGGATAAGGATGACTTTCCAAGCTACAATCCTTTACAGGATATAGAAACAAAGAATGTTTTGAGGAGTGCGTTTTCGGTAATAGGGAAATCTAAAAAAGCCAAGAAAGCCTTCCGACTTGCAGAACGACAACGACTAAGTAAGCTTGAGGAAAAAGAACAGCTTTCAAAAAAAGAAAATTTGAAAATAGATAGTGTCGCAAAGAACTTAAAGTGATATTAGTGGAGACTGTACAAGTGTTCCGTATTTAAAAAACTTTAAATTTCTGTACATGTATTAATTTGTGATTCTTTTCACCATCGATTAAACTGGCAGTTATTTCTGCTTTAAAATTATTTAAAGTGGTATGAATATAGACATCAACTTTAACATTCAGACATTTTCGGTATTAACAAAAATTTTACCAATCATCTTAAAACATATTCATGTACCCGGCTAATTGGTTAATCAAGTTTGGTTTATTAGACAAATAACTTAAGGTGACTCCATAGAGATTGTATAAGTTTTCGTGTTAAAAAAATGTTAAAAATGATATGGGTATGGGTTTTAACATTTACACTCACACATTTTCGGTTTTCACAAAAATTCTACTAGAGGCATCTTAAAGGAGAAGAAGATGTACCAACTAAAACCGGAGTGCAAGTAAAGTAGTTTCTGGTACCCCTGACCCATTTTACATTTTAAACCGTTTTTCGCGAGAGTCTCATTAACGATCGAAAAATAGTGGTCATCAAATTTGTAGCTTCATCACAAATTAATATATGTACAAAGAAAATTAAAAGTTACGAGATATATTGCTTATTTCGCAGGCGTGCTTTGTCAATTTATGATTACTAATGATATAAAAGACTCAGAATAATAATAATAGAAAAACGTAAACTAGAAATTTTCACTGAATGAATTAGCACTAAATAACAGTTATCAAAAAATTCTTATTCGCTGTATTGTTTGAACATTGGTAATCTTATTTTAAAATTAAATATGCAGCAAGTTTTTCGTTTTCTTACTTAAAGGCACTAACATTCCTAAATGATAGGGAATGATATTGTTTAAAAGGGTGCCTGCGAAACTTTTCGACGATGAGTTTATTTTAAACTTTTTAGAAACAAAAAATAACCAATATAAAAATGTTAGCTATATCTATACAGACTTGTTATTTAATTTTAATAATCTTATTTGTAAATCTATACGTAAGGCTTATATCACATATGTTGGAAACAAACAAACCAGTTCTATATATATATATATATATATATATATATATATATATATATATATATAACAATGTATGTATGTTTTGCAATTATGTATTTTTAAGAAATAAAAATGATCTATAAATTTACCTGTGTGTTTATTATATTATAGCAAATAAGAGAAAAATGGCCACTTTGATGTTAAACACTAAGTTGTGCATATTACAGCTAAAAATAATGTTATGTATTCAAACGCCTACAATAAAAAGTGTCGTGTTGTACAGCGTGCGAGAAAAAGTAAAACATATTTAAGAGCGACCGATAGAAGTAGAACTACACCAGAGTTTGAAATGAGGCTAGAGAAATACTGCAAAAACTTGGAAGAATTGAAAAAACTCATACATCTTTATGAGGATATACAGAGCATGTTCTTCGGCTTCTCAAATAAAATGTACATTGGGGATTAGTGGGTGTATGGAAAAATATTTCAATACTATGGCTTGTTAAAAACATTGAGGATCTCAGGTGTCCCGACTATAAGCTTTTAAGAAGTAGATTTTTCAAAGGTTAGCTGTATGTCACACATTGAAATAATGTATATGTGCAAATATGTATTCGCTAAAAAATAAAAAAATATTTAAAAAATATTTAAAAAACATGTGTTTATTATATATATTATAGCAAATGAGAAAAAATAGGACCTGTACTGTAGGATTAAACGCCAAACTCTATTTAGAATATATTAATATTTTATTACATTTAAATGCATAAGACGCGACACAACTTTAAACAAGCTATTTTGTAAAATAAATAAAAACACATGGGGGCTGCAATGTTCCCCCAGCTAATAACTTAGTAAGTAAAATAATGAAACCACAAAATATCAAAAACACAGCAGGTGAAAAAAATTAAAATTGAAAAAAGTGACTTCCACTATTTTTTAAACACTAGCCTATTATTATCAACTTGCATCTCATATATAGTTTCTTAAAATTACAAGTCACATAAAGCAAGAATTCTTTATAATTGTTATTTAGTGCCTTTAAGTAATAAATTAACAGATAATAATAAAAAAATGCGGTTCACTGTATTTTTACCAGGTTGGTATTGTACGAAACGCCTGCAAACTTCGAAATATAAAAAATACACTCAACGTTATGCGTACCATTTGCGTACGAAAATAGATATTTGTTAAAATAGGGTCATCACTATTGCAAAAATAACAAAAAACAACATTATTTAAAAAAATATTGTGTGTAACTGTCAAAGAGAGCCCCGGTAAAAATTAGCTTGAATCTAGAACGACAAAAGTATTCCGTGAAATAAGTAATATCCCGTACCTCATTTTCAGTTTTTCAAAAAAGAAAGAACGATAAAAACTTATAGTGTACTTGACGTTTTGTGAGTCCGTGGTTGCCAAAACCATCTACATTTATACGGTTATTAAAGAAAAAACACAATAATAAACATTTACCTCTTTCACTGCCACCAAATGTTCCAGCGAATCACTATTGATGTACATGCTTATTAATCCTTTTAAGCTGTATGCATGTAACACAGCTTTAAATTGCTCCATTTTCACTTAACTGAACACAACACAACACAGTATATCCTCAGAACGATTGCTGCAGATGCCTAATTGGCAACTTTTTCTTACAAATGACAATGATCAAAATTAAGTCCACACGGCCATTCCCTGATGGAGAAGGTCTGGCTTAATGTATTTTGAAATACCATCTCAACCCAACTGTAATAAAATATTAATATATTTTAGATAAAGCTTGGTGCAGGTAATTACAGGGTTAAATTCTTATTATTTAAAATACCACTAATATACGAAAGCTTTTAAATAACCATATTATGTTAATGTAAAATGTCGAGACGGACTTTACAGGGGTAACAATGTGAAAGATTTCTATTCATTAAATTCTTATTATTTAAAATACCACTAATATACGAAAGCTTTTAAATAACCATATTATGTTAATGTAAAATGTCGAGACGGACTCTTAAGACGGACATCTCTTAATCTATATATCAATATGAAAGACTTTTTGAAAGTCCCAATTTGTGATTTGATTTAAAAAATCTCGGAATTTAAACGAGATACGAAACAACAATTATTTCACGGAATACTTTTTCGCTAGAAATTTTCGTGTTTAAAAAAATCGAATGGCTTCAACACTTATTACACCCCGTTTTTAATGATAACAGAAAATATGCTAAAATTTATTCCTAAAAAAGCACACATAGTTTTAAAACATTCCTAAATGATATAAGGCGGTGATCTCGTTGAAAAGGGTGTCTGCGAAACTTTCGACGATGGGTATATTTTAAACTTTTTTAGAAACAAAATAACCAACATACAAATGTTAGTTAGCTACATCTATGCAGACTTTGGCATGTCTTTAATTTATTTCTTCTAAAACTAAATAACAGCAAACTGCAAGATTTCTAATTCACTCAGCCAATGAAAAAAATGTTTCCATAATTTTTGAACGCCTCTATTAGTAATAATTATTTTTTAAAAAGAAACTGCCAACTCAACCGAAATTTTATGTCGATATCAATATGAAAGACTTTTTGAAAGTCCCAATTTGTGATTTGATTTAAAAAATCTCGGAATTTAAACGAGATACGAAACAACAATTATTTCACGGAATACTTTTTTCGCTAGAAATTTTCGTGTTTAAAAAAAATCGAATGGCTTTCAACACTTATTACACCCCGTTTTTAATGATAACAGAAAATATGCTAAAATTTATTCCTAAAAAAGCACACATAGTTTTAAAACATTCCTAAATGATATAAGGCGGTGATCTCGTTGAAAAGGGTGTCTGCGAAACTTTCGACGATGGGTATATTTTAAACTTTTTTAGAAACAAAATAACCAACATACAAATGTTAGTTAGCTACATCTATGCAGACTTTGGCATGTCTTTAATTTATTTCTTCTAAAACTAAATAACAGCAAACTGCAAGATTTCTAATTCACTCAGCCAATGAAAAAAATGTTTCCATAATTTTTTAACGCCTCTATTAGTAATAATTATTTTTTAAAAAGAAACTGCCAACTCAACCGAAATTTTATGTCGATGATGAAAAGTAACAAATTAAAAGTTGCGAGATATTACTCATTTCATAGTTAAGACTAAACCAGCGCTGTTAGCCAAGTATACAACAATTATTTTAAGTGTAAAGCCGTTGAAATAAAAAATTATCAAAGAAATATTCTTATTCGCAGCTTACAAGACAAAAAACACAGATTGAATATGTACAAAATTAAAAGTTAAAATGACGAGCTATTACTTAGTTATGACGATACCAACAATAGGATTACTTTATCATAACACGACACAGAGAAAATTGTTTTATAATTAAAAATTCAAGTTTTTTCGTTTTCTTACAAATAACAATGATCAAAAATTAAAACCATGCGGACCAGGCAGGGACAGGCCTCGGTACGATTTATTGACTTCTTAATATTTCTTTGTTAATAAAAAATATTATTATTTGCAATAGAATTTTTTCACTAAGAAAACGTTTTACAATCGAAAGAAAAGAACTGTTGGATTAAACATTGCTACATCACTGAATGTAAAAATAAAATATTATTAAGCTCTAGTCCTTTCTTTTTTAAAAAAAACCATCAGCTATATTTACACGATTTATTGACTTCTTAATATTTCTTTGTTAATAAAAAATATTATTATTTGCAATAGAATTTTTTCACTAAGAAAACGTTTTACAATCGAAAGAAAAGAACTGTTGGATTAAACATTGCTACATCACTGAATGTAAAAATAAAATATTATTAAGCTCTAGTCCTTTCTTTTTTATTTAAAAAAAAAACCATCAGCTATATTTACGGGCAGTGAAAATTAATGGTTTTCTATAAAATAATAGCAAGATGCAGGTTTTCTAATTCGTTTATTCACTCAATGAAAAATTTCTCTGAGTTTAAATTTTCCATTATTTTGAAACGTTAATATCAGAAATAATTATTTGTTCATCAAATCTTTGAACAAATACTTCTACTTTAAAACAAAAACCTTGATCTTAATCGTAAGTGAAACTTTAAGAGGTTTTATATATATATAAATATGTAAAAGTGCAATTGTCTATTCACTAGAAATAAAGAAAATATTTATAAAAATACATGTGTTTATTTTATTATAATAATAATAATACAACATTCAGAATGTTTGTGAAGAAATGATTACCTACTGTTGATATGGGAACTCAAAAATAATAGAATCAATTTAAGTTCAGAGTTAGAAATTTTTATTGAATGAATTAGAAAATCTGCATCAACTATTTACTCGTGATGTAGAAAAATGTTAAAAAATATCTATTTTGTGCACGATTGGTACACACAATGTATAACGTATTTTTATATTTCGATGTTTGCAGATAACTTTTCATACAATTTTTCCTATCAAATTAAAAAAATCTTGAAAATAAAATGAGATATGAGAAGATCATCTCTATGACTCCGTTAGGATTTCGGACATTTTTACGCCAAATATTAGGATAGGTTAGGTTAGGCGCGCGCCTAACCTAACCTATCCTAATATTTGGCGTAAAAATGTCCGAAATCCTAACGGAGTCATAGAGATGATCTTCTCATATCTCATTTTATTTTCAAGATTTTTTTAATTTGATAGGAAAAATTGTATGAAAAGTTATCTGCAAACATCGAAATATAAAAATACGTTATACATTGTGTGTACCAATCGTGCACAAAATAGATATTTTTTAACATTTTTCTACATCACGAGTAAATAGTTGATGCAGATTTTCTAATTCATTCAATAAAAATTTCTAACTCTGAACTTAAATTGATTCTATTATTTTTGAGTTCCCATATCAACAGTAGGTAATCATTTCTTCACAAACATTCTGAATGTTGTATTATTATTATTATAATAAAATAAACACATGTATTTTTATAAATATTTTCTTTATTTCTAGTGAATAGACAATTGCACTTTTACATATTTATATATATATAAAACCTCTTAAAGTTTCACTTACGATTAAGATCAAGGTTTTTGTTTTAAAGTAGAAGTATTTGTTCAAAGATTTGATGAACAAATAATTATTTCTGATATTAACGTTTCAAAATAATGGAAAATTTAAACTCAGAGAAATTTTTCATTGAGTGAATAAACGAATTAGAAAACCTGCATCTTGCTATTATTTTATAGAAAACCATTAATTTTCACTGCCCGTAAATATAGCTGATGGTTTTTTTTTTAAATAAAAAAGAAAGGACTAGAGCTTAATAATATTTTATTTTTACATTCAGTGATGTAGCAATGTTTAATCCAACAGTTCTTTTCTTTCGATTGTAAAACGTTTTCTTAGTGAAAAAATTCTATTGCAAATAATAATATTTTTTATTAACAAAGAAATATTAAGAAGTCAATAAATCGTGTAAATATAGCTGATGGTTTTTTTTAAAAAAGAAAGGACTAGAGCTTAATAATATTTTATTTTTACATTCAGTGATGTAGCAATGTTTAATCCAACAGTTCTTTTCTTTCGATTGTAAAACGTTTTCTTAGTGAAAAAATTCTATTGCAAATAATAATATTTTTTATTAACAAAGAAATATTAAGAAGTCAATAAATCGTACCGAGGCCTGTCCCTGCCTGGTCCGCATGGTTTTAATTTTTGATCATTGTTATTTGTAAGAAAACGAAAAAACTTGAATTTTTAATTATAAAACAATTTTCTCTGTGTCGTGTTATGATAAAGTAATCCTATTGTTGGTATCGTCATAACTAAGTAATAGCTCGTCATTTTAACTTTTAATTTTGTACATATTCAATCTGTGTTTTTTGTCTTGTAAGCTGCGAATAAGAATATTTCTTTGATAATTTTTTATTTCAACGGCTTTACACTTAAAATAATTGTTGTATACTTGGCTAACAGCGCTGGTTTAGTCTTAACTATGAAATGAGTAATATCTCGCAACTTTTAATTTGTTACTTTTCATCATCGACATAAAATTTCGGTTGAGTTGGCAGTTTCTTTTTAAAAAATAATTATTACTAATAGAGGCGTTAAAAAATTATGGAAACATTTTTTTCATTGGCTGAGTGAATTAGAAATCTTGCAGTTTGCTGTTATTTAGTTTTAGAAGAAATAAATTAAAGACATGCCAAAGTCTGCATAGATGTAGCTAACTAACATTTGTATGTTGGTTATTTTGTTTCTAAAAAAGTTTAAAATATACCCATCGTCGAAAGTTTCGCAGACACCCTTTTCAACGAGATCACCGCCTTATATCATTTAGGAATGTTTTAAAACTATGTGTGCTTTTTTAGGAATAAATTTTAGCATATTTTCTGTTATCATTAAAAACGGGGTGTAATAAGTGTTGAAAGCCATTCGATTTTTTTTAAACACGAAAATTTCTAGCGAAAAAAGTATTCCGTGAAATAATTGTTGTTTCGTATCTCGTTTAAATTCCGAGATTTTTTAAATCAAATCACAAATTGGGACTTTCAAAAAGTCTTTCATATTGATATCGACATAAAATTTCGGTTGAGTTGGCAGTTTCTTTTTAAAAAATAATTATTACTAATAGAGGCGTTCAAAAATTATGGAAACATTTTTTTCATTGGCTGAGTGAATTAGAAATCTTGCAGTTTGCTGTTATTTAGTTTTAGAAGAAATAAATTAAAGACATGCCAAAGTCTGCATAGATGTAGCTAACTAACATTTGTATGTTGGTTATTTTGTTTCTAAAAAAGTTTAAAATATACCCATCGTCGAAAGTTTCGCAGACACCCTTTTCAACGAGATCACCGCCTTATATCATTTAGGAATGTTTTAAAACTATGTGTGCTTTTTTAGGAATAAATTTTAGCATATTTTCTGTTATCATTAAAAACGGGGTGTAATAAGTGTTGAAGCCATTCGATTTTTTTAAACACGAAAATTTCTAGCGAAAAAGTATTCCGTGAAATAATTGTTGTTTCGTATCTCGTTTAAATTCCGAGATTTTTTAAATCAAATCACAAATTGGGACTTTCAAAAAGTCTTTCATATTGATATATAGATTAAGAGATGTCCGTCTTAAGAGTCCGTCTCGACATTTTACATTAACATAATATGGTTATTTAAAAGCTTTCGTATATTAGTGGTATTTTAAATAATAAGAATTTAATGAATAGAAATCTTTCACATTGTTACCCCTGTAAAGTCCGTCTCGACATTTTACATTAACATAATATGGTTATTTAAAAGCTTTCGTATATTAGTGGTATTTTAAATAATAAGAATTTAACCCTGTAATTACCTGCACCAAGCTTTATCTAAAATATATTAATATTTTATTACAGTTGGGTTGAGATGGTATTTCAAAATACATTAAGCCAGACCTTCTCCATCAGGGAATGGCCGTGTGGACTTAATTTTGATCATTGTCATTTGTAAGAAAAAGTTGCCAATTAGGCATCTGCAGCAATCGTTCTGAGGATATACTGTGTTGTGTTGTGTTCAGTTAAGTGAAAATGGAGCAATTTAAAGCTGTGTTACATGCATACAGCTTAAAAGGATTAATAAGCATGTACATCAATAGTGATTCGCTGGAACATTTGGTGGCAGTGAAAGAGGTAAATGTTTATTATTGTGTTTTTTCTTTAATAACCGTATAAATGTAGATGGTTTTGGCAACCACGGACTCACAAAACGTCAAGTACACTATAAGTTTTTATCGTTCTTTCTTTTTTGAAAAACTGAAAATGAGGTACGGGATATTACTTATTTCACGGAATACTTTTGTCGTTCTAGATTCAAGCTAATTTTTACCGGGGCTCTCTTTGACAGTTACACACAATATTTTTTTAAATAATGTTGTTTTTTGTTATTTTTGCAATAGTGATGACCCTATTTTAACAAATATCTATTTTCGTACGCAAATGGTACGCATAACGTTGAGTGTATTTTTTATATTTCGAAGTTTGCAGGCGTTTCGTACAATACCAACCTGGTAAAAATACAGTGAACCGCATTTTTTTATTATTATCTGTTAATTTATTACTTAAAGGCACTAAATAACAATTATAAAGAATTCTTGCTTTATGTGACTTGTAATTTTAAGAAACTATATATGAGATGCAAGTTGATAATAATAGGCTAGTGTTTAAAAAATAGTGGAAGTCACTTTTTTCAATTTTAATTTTTTTCACCTGCTGTGTTTTTGATATTTTGTGGTTTCATTATTTTACTTACTAAGTTATTAGCTGGGGGAACATTGCAGCCCCCATGTGTTTTTATTTATTTTACAAAATAGCTTGTTTAAAGTTGTGTCGCGTCTTATGCATTTAAATGTAATAAAATATTAATATATTCTAAATAGAGTTTGGCGTTTAATCCTACAGTACAGGTCCTATTTTTTCTCATTTGCTATAATATATATAATAAACACATGTTTTTTAAATATTTTTTAAATATTTTTTTATTTTTTAGCGAATACATATTTGCACATATACATTATTTCAATGTGTGACATACAGCTAACCTTTGAAAAATCTACTTCTTAAAAGCTTATAGTCGGGACACCTGAGATCCTCAATGTTTTTAACAAGCCATAGTATTGAAATATTTTTCCATACACCCACTAATCCCCAATGTACATTTTATTTGAGAAGCCGAAGAACATGCTCTGTATATCCTCATAAAGATGTATGAGTTTTTTCAATTCTTCCAAGTTTTTGCAGTATTTCTCTAGCCTCATTTCAAACTCTGGTGTAGTTCTACTTCTATCGGTCGCTCTTAAATATGTTTTACTTTTTCTCGCACGCTGTACAACACGACACTTTTTATTGTAGGCGTTTGAATACATAACATTATTTTTAGCTGTAATATGCACAACTTAGTGTTTAACATCAAAGTGGCCATTTTTCTCTTATTTGCTATAATATAATAAACACACAGGTAAATTTATAGATCATTTTTATTTCTTAAAAATACATAATTGCAAAACATACATACATTGTTATATATATATATATATATATATATATATATATATATATATATATATATATATATATATATATATATATATAGAACTGGTTTGTTTGTTTCCAACATATGTGATATAAGCCTTACGTATAGATTTACAAATAAGATTATTAAAATTAAATAACAAGTCTGTATAGATATAGCTAACATTTTTATATTGGTTATTTTTTGTTTCTAAAAAGTTTAAAATAAACTCATCGTCGAAAAGTTTCGCAGGCACCCTTTTAAACAATATCATTCCCTATCATTTAGGAATGTTAGTGCCTTTAAGTAAGAAAACGAAAAACTTGCTGCATATTTAATTTTAAAATAAGATTACCAATGTTCAAACAATACAGCGAATAAGAATTTTTTGATAACTGTTATTTAGTGCTAATTCATTCAGTGAAAATTTCTAGTTTACGTTTTTCTATTATTATTATTCTGAGTCTTTTATATCATTAGTAATCATAAATTGACAAAGCACGCCTGCGAAATAAGCAATATATCTCGTAACTTTTAATTTTCTTTGTACATATATTAATTTGTGATGAAGCTACAAATTTGATGACCACTATTTTTCGATCGTTAATGAGACTCTCGCGAAAAACGGTTTAAAATGTAAAATGGGTCAGGGGTACCAGAAACTACTTTACTTGCACTCCGGTTTTAGTTGGTACATCTTCTTCTCCTTTAAGATGCCTCTAGTAGAATTTTTGTGAAAACCGAAAATGTGTGAGTGTAAATGTTAAAACCCATACCCATATCATTTTTAACATTTTTTTAACACGAAAACTTATACAATCTCTATGGAGTCACCTTAAGTTATTTGTCTAATAAACCAAACTTGATTAACCAATTAGCCGGGTACATGAATATGTTTTAAGATGATTGGTAAAATTTTTGTTAATACCGAAAATGTCTGAATGTTAAAGTTGATGTCTATATTCATACCACTTTAAATAATTTTAAAGCAGAAATAACTGCCAGTTTAATCGATGGTGAAAAGAATCACAAATTAATACATGTACAGAAATTTAAAGTTTTTTAAATACGGAACACTTGTACAGTCTCCACTAATATCACTTTAAGTTCTTTGCGACACTATCTATTTTCAAATTTTCTTTTTTTGAAAGCTGTTCTTTTTCCTCAAGCTTACTTAGTCGTTGTCGTTCTGCAAGTCGGAAGGCTTTCTTGGCTTTTTTAGATTTCCCTATTACCGAAAACGCACTCCTCAAAACATTCTTTGTTTCTATATCCTGTAAAGGATTGTAGCTTGGAAAGTCATCCTTATCCCATAACTCACAACATGCATCGTTTGAACACATATTTTACTACACTTCTTAAAAAACTTATTGAGAACCGAATACTACGTTTCTTGAAAAGTTAATTCATTCAATGAAAAATGTCTAACTCTGAGCTTTTAATACCTGCTGCATTTCATTATCCAGTTGAGAAATTGTGTTGAAAAAATATTGTAATATTTAAAAAAATGAGCCGGGGGCCGGGGCAGCCACCACCAACTTTACTTGCACTGCGGTTTAATGGGAATCTCTTCTCTTGGAATATGATTAAGATGCCTTGTTGAACGTCGAATATTAAAGCTGATATCCATACCACTTTTAAACACAAAACTTGACGATTATAGTCATCTTAAGTTTTCGAAAATGTGTCACTTTTTTAAAATAATTCTAAACACCGAAACTTGTAAAATCTGTTAAATATATGCAAACTTATTTAAAATATTATTCTTATCGACGTGGAAACGTCAGAATTGAACACTGAATACTATTTGCTCACAACAGTGTGTTTTTATATTATGAAAACAAGTCTTAATCAAGTTCCAAAATCCCAGTCAGTTTGTTGCGTCATTACATTTTTTAATCGCTCAAAAATTCCAGCACATGTTGAAAGGCACGTATATCTAATTAACGTTAATCACCGGGGCCACCCACCAGATAAGATAATTATCTCGCGGTGATTAAAATCCGCGGATTTCCCTAATTACGTCATTATCTTTAATTGCCTCATTAATGTTAATGAGGTAATTAAAAAGTCGTTAACGAAAGTGTCCCTACTTCTACTTACGGCCGTGCAGATTAAACTGGTATCTACTTAACCCTCTACGGCAATGAAGATTGAGTTAAAATGAGAACAAAAGCCTAAAATGAATTTATTTATCTACCTTGTATTAATTTCTTTTTCATTCTAGTGGATTACATTTTCATGAAATCTATCATTCTGTTTTTGGAAATACTTAGCCTTTGAAACGTTTTTCGCTTTTATTCTGGAGCTCATCAGAAGGGCACAAAGCCACTCATAAATATGTTCCATGCAAAAAAAGACAATTTCTATGAATAAGTATGAAAAATCATATTTGATATTGACTGATAAAAACAACAGATCTTCATCTATCTATTAGCTAACTAGTATTGGAGCCTACACAGGGTGTCCCAATAAAAAATCCAAGGCCGGATATATTCTAAACGATATTTTAATTCTGTAAAAGCCAATTTGTAGAGCATAAAGAGAGCTTCATTTTTGAATATAATTGTTTTTTTCAATATATCAGTATATAGATGGCGCTGTGCTCTAAAGAAATATTTCGATGGGAGAAACTTTGAAATGGGGTTTGTGTGAAAGAAAATGCATTTCTAAGCAGATTATGTCCTATAAAAAAATGCCATAAAACTAATCGTTTTCGAGATATTTAAGTCCAAATGTTGGTATTTGTCAATACTGAATAAATTGTAATTTCTTCAACATTCCAGTCCTTTAAGTGGGACAATCTGTATTTAATTTACAGATTTTAGGAGAAAATATTTTTAAAAAATTTCATATATTATGAATTAAATACATTTGAAGAATCCTTTGGAAAAAAAACTAAAAATATTATTTATCATATAATTCAAACATTTAAGCCATAAAAAAACCATTACAAATATAAAACAATTTTTACGAACTGATGAAATTAAAATAACTATTTTATTAGGTGTTCAAAATTATTGCCATTTTCATTAACACACATCGTAAACCTATTAATTAGTTCAGATCTACTTTTAATAATGTATGCCGATTAATGGCGGCAACACTAGCATAAATTTTATCATAAAGATCTGCCATGTCTTCTATTGGTTCTTTGTACACTTCACTTTTTAAAATCCCCATAAATAAAAGTCTAATGGAGTAATGTCAGGAGATCGAGTAGGCCATCTAAGTACTCCATTGGTGCCAATCCATCTTCGTGGGTATGTTTGATTTAAATAATTAACATCGTTGTAATAATAATAATTATGTGGGCCTGCTCCATCCTGATCAAACCACATAGTATCCAACTGAGCGGGAAAATTCCTTAATAGTACTTGTAAATCTCATGGTAGAGGTATGGGCAAACAATGTAGCCGTTAACGATAGCACACCAAACATTTACTCCAAAACGATTCTGGGATCTGGTATGTCTCATCCACCTAGGATTCTCTAACGACAATTATGTGTTGTGATTACTCCATTGTTGTGGAATCGACTTTCATCACTCCACGTAATTGTATCTATAATAGATTAGGATTTTCTTCTAAGAGAATTGAAAATTGCGCCAAAAAATCTAATTTCCGCTCATTGTCCCCTGGAATCAAATGTTGAACTAAACGAACTTTATATAGAAAAAATTTGTTGGTTTTAAGCATTCTGTGGCAGGTGGAACGTGCAATATTTGCTTCTTCCGTCAACTTGCGTACTGACATGTTTGGGCTATTTTCTACTTGATGTAATACCAATGCAACATTTTCATCAGTTGCAGTTCTTTTTCTTCTCGTTGTTTTTGGTTTCTTAAAACCTCCATAATTTTCAAATTAGAACACAAACTGACAAAATATCTCGAAAACGGTTAGTTTTATGGCATTTTTTTAGAACATAATCTGCTTAGAAATACATTTTCTTTCACATAAACCACATTTCAAACTTTCTCCCATCGAAATATTTCTTTAGAGCACAGAGCTACTAGCTGGGCGCTTTTATTGGGACACCCTGTATACTCTATGCATGTTTAAAAGTGCGTTGTTATTTGTTTACTTAATTGTATTGAAACATATTCTTTATAGGATTTTTCAAACAGCAGAAAAAATAACTACCTATGAGAACTAAAAGAAAAGCTGTGTGTAAAAACGTTAATGAAATCTTTGCATTCTTTCGAACCTGAATTCTGGCTATGCTAGCAAATTATAATCCTAAAATAAATTTGTTTAAATATGGCGAAAGTAATATATTTCCCTGGGTTTTTATAAATAATTGACGATTTATCAGTTATTAATGTTAAAATTGCTTTCAAAGCAAAATTGTCTCATAACCTCTACTTTCTCTAATTGTATAAGTTGGTTATCCTGATGTATGATATATATATGAAATAAAATTATTGTGTTATTTTTACTCAATAGGTATTAATCCCAAAAATACATAAATACACAGTACATATGTTACCAATAAGTATTACCATATTTCCTATATCAATTATATAATATTGAGAGGGAGGAAATAAAAGAATGTTTTGCGAAGAATATGGAGAAAACAAAAAGCTGCGTTTATTACAAAATTAAAAAGATACACACATTGATAAATATAATGGAAAGGGAAAATGCATTCATTCCATGTTTAAATTTAAGATGCCAATGAAAATGGGAGGAATTTCCACTTCACAAAATTTTGTAGTCAATCTAAAAATTTCACAAACATGTTTATTTGCAAAGGATACTTTCTTACGCACAACGATTGGCAGCTCAAGTTCCTAACCTGTTTCTAAATATTTCTGTCCTTTCCAAATTTTTTACAGCTGCAATTTTGGTAATTTTGGTTAAATTATTTCATTCTATTAAAAATAACTACCACTATGATGAGTGATGACACATATTATAATAAATCACAAGATAGTTTACAGATTTAAGGTTAAGTTTTTATTTCCCACGGGCAATAAAAATTCTACTAGAATGACCAAAAAAATAATCTCATATGACAAGTCAAGAATACAATTTGCATGTTACTATGGGAAAAAGCATAATTTCGAGAATTGAGCCTTTGGAGTCATAAGAGCTTGTGAGGGAGACACACTTTCTTGAAAAAATATTTTGCTTCATCGCTAAATGTTTAAAACAAGTCAAAATATACTACTGATTTTGCAAAAACGTTATTTTCTGTACAATGTTTTTTAAAGAGGCTTCAAAATAGCAAGAAGCTGTGTAAAACAAACTGCAATTAGCTATCTAGTAATTAAAGGAAAAAAAAATAAGTACACAAAAATTCCAATTAATATCCGTTCCTTTCTTTCCGGTGTGTATAATATGTAATACACTAAATGTATTAATCCTTTTTTTGTTCTAGTACGTTCCTGATAACGTCACTATAGACAATTTTAGCGATATATCAGTTACTTTGGGACAACTAAACGAATGGACAAAGCAGCATTTCAACGACAGCATTGAGGTAATATAAAGTTGTCTTTTGAATATTATGAGAAACTATTAAAATGTCCCTTTGCGTATTTCCAACTGGCCAGAATTAAAACCGAAATTTACTCCCCGATGAGAGCACATAATCAACAAAAGAGGCAAAACAGGGAGTGTTACACGAGATATAGCATTGACAAGTTGTCGGGAAAACCTTTAAACACTTAAGTCCTATTAACATGACTGAATTATCATTTTCATCATCTGACATGATCAATGTAGATACTTATCATTTGTATTGATAGTGTCACAGTTACTGAGATATACTTGAATACTTGGAAACGTAAAATTCGCAAGAGGTCAGTCAGACTTTAGTTTTCTAAAAATAAAAAATTCTGTAATCTGTTTTTAGGTATTATTTCAACGATAATTTTAGATTTGATCTCAGACTAGTAACGATTAGGCATACATACTACATATCATTATTAATATTAACAATTTCAATTATTATAGAGTTGTTTGTAGCAAAATTCCGATGTAATATCTAGTTTTCCACTTCATAAAACTAACCTAACTCAACGTCACCACCTGTGGAGAATAACCAAATTAAATGTTTGTAATGCACTTATTGATTGTGTGATTGGCTCCTAACAAAACGTAAAAAAAATAACATAAACATGTGATTTTAATCGACACACTGATCGCTCTGTTGGTAACACAGGCACAAAAAAAGGTCATGTACTTTTGAGTATGAGTAGAGCATGATACTTTATACATGATTATAATTTTGGTGTTTTTAGATAGACTGGATCGACTACATGAGTAGGGTTCTTGCGAATGCTGCCGTTCACGTCGACGAAAACACCGAAGTACTGGCACCCACGGGCTTGGCAAGACTTCTCTACGGAGTTCTAAATTGGGTGAATATGAACGAACCAGAAACCGTCAAGAATTTTGTGCTTCTCAGAATTTTCTTATACCTGGCGCCAGACAGTGACGCCCAAACTAGAGCGGCATTTGAGACATACTATAGAGGAATTAATTTGCCGATAGTGCCCAGGTAAGAAAAATACCATGGACGGTAATGACCAAACATTTTGAATTATTTTGGATAGATTAAAAAATATGATATGAAAAAGAACCCTTTGGTTTGTTTTCTATCACTAACTTATTATATCATATACGTTACGGCAGTTTCGGCACATTAAGGTGCCATTTTCAAACAATGATTACAAAAAAATAATAATGATTTGTGTCAATGTTATCCTTAAAATCAATTACATAGTCTATTTGCTTTAAATGTCCCCATAAAAAATAATCTAATGGATGCAAGTCAGGTGACCGAGCAGGCCAAGCTCTTAGTCCATAGCGTCCAATCCACTTGTTAGACTAATCAACATTAAGTCATTTTCTGACTTGAATGGTTGAATGTGTAGGACATCCGTCTTATTGATACATTAATTCTCTTTCAAACTCTAAATTTTCAATGTCTAGTTCTGCCAAAACAAATTTTTTTGTAATTTTCTTATAATATTGTCTTCCAAAAAAGTAACTACCAATTATTTTATGATACATTATACTACACTTTTTTAAATGTTGATTAGTTAGTATCCGAAAATGTTTATTCTCTTTAGTCTAGTATCTACAATATTGTGAGGAAACCAGTGGCGGCTCGTCAGGGGAGGCAGGGGAGGCTGAGCCTCCCCTTGGAAGAACCACCATATCTTCAAAAGTAATATCTTAAGAAATTTCTATTAGGTATATCTCAATTTTCAATATTTTTTATTGTTTATTATCCATTAATTAATTTTCAGTTTATATATAATATTTTTGCATTTCCTTTCCACAAACATACCTATAACGTTACATTCCGGATAGTCTTTGTATGCATATTTCCCGGACGGCCGGTCTTTTACTGAATGAACACTGCGGTTCGCTGGAGGCTAATACGAAATAGCTTCCAACTTTACCGCATTTACTTATAACATGAATGACCTTGAATTTCTTTGCGCTGTGTAAAATAGCAACACTTGGAATAGCCAAGTATGAGGCTAGCCTCCAGATCTCAGTTCTTTATAGCGCATGTGAACAGGTCATTCAAGAGTCAGGTGATTCACAAAGAAAACGAACTGACGTCTGACAGTTGCGTTTAGCCGGTTGACGTATAAATACATAAAACATTTGATAGGCGGGCTAGAAATAAGTGCTCTAGGTGAAAATATTCCCAACAACATGGCTTGTTGTCCAGACGTGGTGGATTATTTGTTATTAAATGGATTTACTACTCTTATTTATGACGAAAAGGTAAGAATTAAAAGAAATGCCAGGCCTACACCAGCAATGCTTTCGTTAGTTTTTAAAAGTGGTAAACAAAACAGAGGGTTTCGTGATAACAATTATAAAAAAGTCGAGTGGTTAACGGCATCAACAGTTAGAAACAAATTATATTGTTGGAGATGCTTATTATTTACTAATGATCAATCCTCAATTTGGGGCAGGGCCGGGTTTAATAATTTGCAAAATTTGTCGCGAGGTTTAGAAAGGCACGAAAAATCCCAGAAGCACATTTCATCTTGCATTAAATTCGAAATGTTTGGTAAACAAAATATTGTAAATTTCTTGGATTCTGCACATAAGAGAGAAATAGAAAATGTTAACGAAAAGGTCCGTGAGAATAGGGAAATATTAAAGAGGTTAATAGATGCCGTTATATAGTTATCTTCACAAGAAAATTCTTTCCGAGGACGTGACGAAAAACGAGAATCGTGCAATAAAAGAAATTTCAAAGAGCTTGTAGATTTTTTAAAAACTTATCTCCCAAAATTAGAGAACTTTTTGAATAACGTCACTATTTTTTGAGACAATTCCGGTAAGCTTCTGTAGAATGATCATTTTCAGCACTTAAACGCATAAAAACATTTTTACTAGAAACAAAATGAGTCAAGACCGCCTTTCAAATGTATCGCTTATTTCAATACAAACGTTTTTTTGTCAGAATTGAGGAAACGCGATTCATTTTATGATGAAATAATCAACCATTTTGCTAGTTCCAAAAGTCGCAGGTTACCACTCATTTATAAAAATATTCAGGCTTTAAAGCAGAGATTAATATAGGTAGTTGTTATTTTAGAAAAAATATTTATTTGTGTTATTCATTTTTTAGGAAATATTTTTTATAATTCTCCATAATATAGAGTTCCGCGGTTATATTTTTTTTTATATAACTTCTTTCTCAAAACTATTTCAATTTCTATTAAAACTTATAATTTTACACGCCTGGCAGTGATAATGAATACAATTTTTTGTTTGTAGAAAAACACTTTAATTTTTTTACCAAAACTGCTTTTTATTTTTATTAAAAGTTATATAATTTAATTACAAGTGGGATAGTAGGACTCCTTTGGATACCGATACTCGAGTCGTAGGAACGAGAATTTAATGAGAATGATTTTTTCATCTCATCATATTTTCTATTTCCTTTTCATTCTATTCTTTTATTAGTTCTATTCTCTCAAGTCGTGAATCGGTATCCTGGCGAGCAACCCACGGCAAAAAAATGTAACGCGCCGTTGTAATACCTCAGGGGTGGTGGGGAAATGTACAAATTGTAGTCATATTGCACATCAGTTGTCTTTCAGAATATCAAGCCTCCTCTGCAGACAATATCACGAGCCGCCACTGGAGGAAACCACGCCATTAAATGAGAATGTTGATTTATGATTAAATAGAATATTTTGATGAAGAAATCTATTTTGGACAATTTTCTCACGCATTAATAAACAAAACTACAAACGGCGACCTTCATATCCGGCATCCGCCAAGCAATTTATGAATTAGCATTGCCTTGAATGGATGGAATTTGTCGCTTACTAAAATTCTGTGATTATGAGAACTACTGACATTAATGTTTATGATCTTTTCCTAAACGAAATCCTTAGATATTCTTGTACAGAGATCATAACTACAAGAGTAGCCAAATCGCCATTGTTGCATTACTTGCCTTCTTTATATTATATCATTAACATTATCAGTAGTTTCTTTTTTCATTATTTTGCGAACTGTTAGAGTTCCAGAGAAAAGAAGTCCGAAGGGATAGTTTGTTTCCTTGAAACAATCGGTCACCTATATATTATGTTTATTACCTGAATATTATCTTTTCAATTTTGATCTCCAATTCTTGTTTAAAATTTAATGAAGACATAAATAAACCAATGCTAATGCTACATTAACAAAAACTTATCCGTTTCATTCACACATCTGGCTGGCTGTTGCTTATTTTATATCACCCACTTCAAGAAGGGACGAATCCAGGTATACATTTTACGGTCAAGCACTCAAACAGTACACTTTTCTTGGCTTGTTTATATACCCTATTTTATGTTGCTTTATTCAACCGACATAATTTAATCAAATATCAACTATATGAAATAGCTATACTCGCACCAATTTTTATCAATCAATGCAGAATTGTTCACACTTCAGTTCAGTACAATTTCGGCGTTTTGTTGCCGCTTTATCCGGATTTATCTCGATATCCCGTAGGAGCCACGAAACATGCGTCTTTCACCGAAATCTAGAACGGAAGTTATAAAGAAAAAGGCTTATAAACAATTATGAATTTTGCGGTAATTAATAATAATAATAATAATAATAATGATAATAATAATATAACAAGAATATTCCCGTAATGTTGTAGCATTTGAAAAAGCTACATTAATAATTTCAGTTTGAATGCAGTCAATTGACCCTGATTTATTTGAGTATAGAGGTATGCAACCCACGATCTAGAATACGATAGTAGATGGTTGCCTATCTTGATGAGAAATTATGGGTATTTAACATGTTTTCTTTAAGTATAATTTTGAGTTAGAGTCATGTGTTCTTGTAGTTGAGATATTACATAATTGTGTAATTCAGTCTTTTAAATGCAAAGCCCTTTGTTGGCGCATTCTTATTGGCTAGACAAAGAGTTCTCTAGATGCTCAAGTTGGCAACACGCAGAACTGGAGAAGGAGATTTCCGTCTGGTGGTTCGTTTTTCGACAGCGACGAGATAGCGGAATGGCGGCGGTCCCGGTTTTGTAGTGAAGAATTTGGGTTTTACATCGCTGACACTGTAAAGGGATTTGATTTGATGTACCCAGTGTTTCTTTACCGTCCTGCCAGAAGCATTTTATAAATTGCAGGAAGGAATTCTGTTGCTTGTCGTAATCTGATCGCCACGTGTCTCGTGAGGTTATGTAATACTCTCTATATGAGAGTGTTTTGGAGGGGCATATATTTTCGGAGAGGCTTACAATTGGGATAAGCACATGTTTGGTGCTGTCATTTTGGTTATGTAAGGTGGCCCAGTATTGTTAGAGGAGTAATAGGAGGAAGTCTATTACTCAGCCATTTGGTTTTATGTGGGTCCTGCTGACGTTTAGAAAAGTTTTGGTTGGAGAGTTGTTCGCAGCAGTATCCAAGAGATTTGGGCACAATTTTGGGAGCGACACGGAGTCGTAGTCGTAAGCAACGTCGAGAACATCTTAGGAAGTGGTAACAGGTCACGCTGCAGTCGTCAGAGAAAACGCCAAGACTCTAATCAGGTTTTATTGTTTCATTTAGTTATACAATTTTAAAGAAATTATTATAGTTTCATTCAGTGATTTTTTGTTGAAATATTAGAGTAAATTATACAACGATTTTGCGACTACATGCCTAGCATGATGAAATATCTTAAGATTTTTTATTGTAAGTAACGCATGGTGCCACGTGATACTAATTTACCTTCTACTATGTCACATATGAAGTATTTTCAGTAGAACATAATTATTTTATATCATTCTTTAACATTGTAGTGCACACAGCGAGCATTGTGAAAATTGGCTCATAGAATCTTGTTAGTTACATAATATTTTAGTGATGAGCAGTAAATTTAATCCATAGTAAACCTTTTACTCGCTGTTGCAAATCTAAAACTCATTGTTGGTATCATTAAAGCCGTAGTTGCATTTCTGTAAAAAGAGGTCAAATCACTGAAATAACTTTAGAAGGGGTCATTTACATATTTTGCATTTCTTTTGCATATATAGATTAAGTTTAGGGGCTAATTGTGAAACTACTTGTTTTTTATTGTTGTATATCTCACGTGCGTTGTAATAAATGTCTAATGTCTATATGTTCTTATTATTTGCACTGGTACACCTGATATTTGTTTAAATTTTGAAATGTTACAGAGTAAAGAGTAAGTCTTGATATTATAGAGATATTTTGAGAATTCCATCGCATGGTTGCTAGTAACTTAATTTTGTTCCGAGCTGGCAAAATTATTTAAATCATATTACGTAACATGCAGCCGGTGGCGCCCTTTTGAGTGTCCACACACACAATCCTAATCCACGGCCCTATGCTCTCCACCAAAAATCGGCTGCCGTTCTCACCGATGTAACACGTTTTAATACTCAGGTATAAAACATGTTACAATGTGGCTAATTTTTTACTATTTTTACAAAAAAAATCGGCGAGCTCAGAGAAACAACACTCTTATAAATTAAAGTCACTGGTCTAATGCTCGTACTATCGAGAGCCTAGATGGGTTTACTACTAATAGACATTTGATTGTTGCATTGATTGACCTCAACAGACGGCGACTATGTTAAGACTCAAATAATAGATGTAAACTATTCACCTATAAGTAATCAAAATTAGGAATTTCTCACCAGTGAGACCCTACAATTCTGCATAATGCTATTTCTGTTTTTAGAAAACAATATTGTACAAGAAAAATTATCGATTCAGTGGGAACAGCCGCCCTGAGCTTTGCTGTAGCTTACGAATATCAGCATCGCTATTTTAACGTGAACCAATTTACCAAGGTAAGACTTCAACTGCAGTGATCTCCAAGGATCAAGCCTAGACCTCTTGACTGATTCATGCTCTTTTCAGGCATTGGAAATGATAAGAGACCTACAATCATCATTTAAAGAAGTTATTGACGAAATCACTTGGATGGATGAAGATTCCAAAGCAGTAGCCATAGTAAAAGTTAACAATATAGTCACTCTATTAGGGTATCCGGACTTTGTAGCCAACAAAACGGTTTTGGACAAGTTTTATGAGAACGTTCGTATATGCAAGTGGGACAACTATGGAAACTCTAGGAGAATTCGAGCTTTCAAGCAGGCCTATCAGATTTCTCAGGTGTCAAAAAGGGATAGAACTTTGTATGTTGCTTAATTATGTAGCATAGAACTAGTATTAATTAGGTCATTTTTAGTTGGGACAAATCACCATTTGAAGTAAATGCATATTACAACAGACCGAATAACAGGATCAGTAAGTAACCTTGTTTTTATACTTAAAAAACACGCCAGGGTCAAAATGACTTAACGCTCCACGAATAGTCTTAAATCTCAATAAATCGAATGAAATATAAACATTCAAGTATATAACGCATAAATACAGAGTTAATACTACTTTCCATTGAAAACCACCCCCATGAGTGGGTGAAAACTACCCCTCACACGACAGGAAATTTAAAAAAACTGCAGTGATTGAAAAAAGCTTACGATGCCCAGTTATTTTAGAAACAGTATGTAATTGCATTAGTTTCGATGCGATGCTCAAAAACTACCCCCATAGAGTGGCGGAAACCACCCCTAAATTTAAATTGATCTTTAGGGTGCAATATGAGCATGAAACCTCATTTTCTCGATTCCCATCTTGATTATTTCCCAGAAAATTGCTTCTACAGTGAAGAGCAGGGTGAATGCTTTCACCAAGATATATCAGAAATGGAAAAAAGGTACCAAGGAAGATGGGACGAACACATGACGGCAGATTACTGTTGGTCCTTAAAAAGAGAGACGTCTGAAAAGCATAAACGGCAGTCCGTCAGAAGATCATTCGAATATAAATACAAAAGATATTACAAAAAGAAAGAATAAATTTAATTGAATTGAGACTACGGGTAAATTTTTGCTACTTCATAATATGGGTAATTTTCAAGTACGTTGTCAAAGATTCTTCTTAAATAACAACATGCAGATGTTTTGAGCGTTTCTAAAAGATACTATTTTTTGAATTTTTTGTTATGTGAGGAGTAATTTTCACCCTCTCATGGGGATGTCACTGAATGACTTTGGTGCAATGCAAGTATTCACCTCCAAACTGCAGTGCTGTGTATCATCGATTAAAATAGAAATCAGGATGACAAACTTTTTCCCCCGATACAGGGGCGGTTTCCGCCACTCTACGGGGGTAGATTTTGAGCATCGCATCGAGACTATTGCAGTTACGTACTGTTTCTAAAATAACTGGGCATCGTAAGCTTTTTTGCAATCACTCCAGTTTTTTTTTAATTTCCTGTTGTGTGAGGGGTAGTTTTCACCCATTCATGGGGGTGATTTTTAATGGAAAGTAGTGTTAACTCTGTATTTATGCGTTATATACTTGAATGTTTATGTTTAATTAGATTTATTGAGATTTAAGACTATTCGTGGAGCGTTAAGTAATTTTTACCCTGTTTGGGGAGTGTTTTTTAGCGCTAGGGGTTGATTTTGGGGGTGTACGATTTTTTTTACCCCGGATTCGGATTCAGCGTCGAAAATTACATAGGAATACACTTGTCTCGGTAGCAGTTCCAATTTTTTTTTTATTTGTGGAGCTGTATAATAATTAAATCAATTAACTAATACTCGCATAGCTCTTATGCACCGTGATATAGAAATTATCTTTTTCAAAGATAGTTACGGAATTAAATACTATTTTCTTAGCTTACGCCCAATGATAATGTCAAAGTTTTTCAAACAAAACAAAACAAAACAAAACAAAACAAAACGTGAATCATTTAAACGTTTACAACTAAACAAATACGTCGACGAGGCTGCACGATGTCAATATCGAATGACGGAAATTGACATTTTCATGGCAGCGTGAATTGCATGGAATTGAAAACTTGAGCAAATTGGACATTTCGCGAAGTCGATTTTGCTTCGTATCATTACAAATTGAAGACATAAACAGATTTTAATACCGTAACCACCTTTGATCAAAATAATTTTTGATATCACAGTATAAAGCAACTTGCGTGGTGTGCACTTTCTGTTTTACCAACGATTTTATGATGTTATTGTAAGTTGTTATTTTTATTTGACATACCTATTGATATTTTTCAGTTTTCCCTGTCGCTGTCCTTAATCCAGTATTCTTTGGATCGAATTCCAGGTACGTATTTATATTTTTGTGCACTACTTTCGTAACTTTATTGCATATGGAGGTTCCCTAAGAAAATTAATAATTTGACGTATATATAAATAAACCGAAACAACTAATGTGACATAGAAATGCATGATATTTGTTAAATCGTTTGGAATGTTTAAAATAGAAGAGGGAGGGGTTCGATAGGGTTTAGCGGAATAAGTATGGTAAAATGGCACCAGAGGTATTTGGAACTATCAAGGGCAGCAAAATCAGCGCATTTCGTTTCCTAAGATGTACTTAAATCTCATCTATATTTTCCATTTTTACTTCCCTCGCATACCGAAGGGAAGTATTGTATTCGAGAAAGAATCACTCTCAATGGTTAGACTTTCACTGGGAAATATACAGGGTGGACCTTCTAAAGGGAATAAATAGATAACGAAAAAAAACTTTTTTCGTGTAAGGTTATAAATTTCCACGTTTCATGACATTCTAAACCTATCTCAAAAAAATATTTGTCTCAATGTTGCCGCTATCGAAAAATTATTTTGTACTTCAGCGCCATCTTTATACAGCTATTTGAAAAATTGCTAATCACTTAAAGTTAGAGCTACCTGTTTTATCCAGTAACCTTCTTTCAACGAATTTTAATTTTCATGCTAGTTATAGAATATTCGACTGGAAATTTTTCATTTTGCTTTATCTTAAAAAGCACTGGTTTTAATGGAAAAGTGTTTACCAGAAAAAGTACTTAGAATTGAACATACTTTAATAATATACCGTAATAAGGTAGGTATTCGAATCACCGCTACGTTGTCATCGTTGCACTCTCGTCTGTCTCGAAACCGTTTATGTAACGATTAAAGACCGTAAAAGATACGAAAACTTGTATATCATGTCACACTGCCGTTATCTACCTGTTGATGACAAATGAATTCTTTATTTGTATTTTGGCTATTTTATTTACTACTAAACTCAATAGTGGGATAATATATTCAAACGAACTATCCAAGCAAAACACGTTACAATTCTTCCAAAGTTCCTGTCGTCGAAAAATTTCTTTCCTGCGTCGCCATGCCTCTGTCACTGGCAACATTTGAAACTTAAAATAAAGTCACCAAAAATATCTAACGACTGGCTTTTACATAATATAATTATCTCTTTTTGTTACCACAAAATCCGCCTGGAGAGTTTAATGTGAATCACCCTTTATACATTATTGACAAAACTTGACATAGCAGTTTTCATCACTCTGGTTTTCATAATTCTTCCTTCAATATATTATGTAAATACGGCCTCAACGGACAGACTGATGGAATTTAAAGGACTTTCGTAAACTACATAGACGGAAACGTGAAAATGCAAAGAAATATCGAAGAGCGATATTTTCACGATCCACAGTACTTTCCTTGAATAAGTGAAAAAAATACACACGCTCCGTCGTCTGTTGACGGGTTTAGCCCGATTACAAATATTTCCCGTACTATAGTCAAAACTTTCATTGTTTCCATCTCTATATACCCTAAATATATAATTGGGAAATAATTGACTAATGCAATGAAATCAACATTATCAGAGCATATTCAACATCTAACAATAACAAATTTTGATCATAATATTCCTCCATAGTTTAAATTTTTTTCGACAGTTCGAATACGGATTTCATAATATTCTCAATTAAGAATATTATGAAATTCATATTAGCACTAATTTGTGCAAAATAATCAATTATTATCACCTAAAGTGAAAATACCAGGTCGTTATTAGTCAGCCAGGTATTTTTATGTTTCAAACATTGTTTTCCCTGTACTATAATCGTTGTGGAAACTAATTTTTGAGATTTGTAATTATTTCTTAAAATTTCAATTCATTTGTGTAAAATCTAAAATTGCATCTTTTGGACTTTCAGTATTTTGGATTATGGCAGGATAGGCAGTGTAATCGGTCACGAGATAACTCACGGATTTGACGCACAAGGGCAAATGTACGATCAAGATGGAATAATGAGACAATGGTGGTCGGCAGAAACTAAGGAAGCTTTTACAAATAAAACCCAATGTTTTATAGACCAATATAGTAAATACTATGTTCCTGAAATAGATGCGTATGTAAGTATGTCTTGCCCTTTTAAACCTCAGTGAGAACGTCACAAACATCTTCTAAAAGTATCCAAAGCTGTCAGGCCTGGAGACTGGTAGATTGAAAAGTTATAGATCTTGTTAGGCATGAAACATCAAATGTGAAAAAATTATATGTATAGGTTCCAAATCATGAGCAGATTTCTGCTTTAGTTCACTTTCTATGGGTTTTACCCCAAAAATAATTCACTAACCAAGCTAATTTTATATGATTTTGTCGTAGACAATGCTAATTAATGGGATAAATTATGTCGCCGACGCCATTTTTAAAACATATCTCAGTAAACATAAAACATATCTGGTTTTATGTCCGACACAAAATGAAAGGTGTGAAAGTTTTACGAAAAAAAGGTTCTAAACATTTTTTCGTAGGTACCACGATTTTAGAGTAAAGAATTAAAAATCATTTAAGTTCATCACGGGATAGTAGGAAAATATAATAATAACAAAATAGAAGTAATTTAAATAAAGAGCCTTCTTCATTACTTAACAGATATTTGTTTAATATTAATAAAGAATATATAAGACAAGCACACAAAAAGAGTGATCTGAATCCGGACCCAACATAGTAATCCTTATGTATTTGTACTGAACAGGAATCCTATGCTCGCTTAGCTCCATCACCCACCACTTTTTTGTAAATCGCGAAAATAATCTAAGAAACCTGATTTCTTTAGGGTTTTCTCTCAGCAAATCAATTTTTGCAACGTAGGCGTCGCAAAATTGAGTACACAAAGTGCTTACTTACAAAATTAAGCTCGGACCTTCAAAATCGCGCTCGCTCGCAAAATCATCAATATCTCGGCTTCCTGTGGACGTGCAAAAAGTTATATCCCATGGATTTGAGCTTGCTCGACGTGATAGAACGATATATCGCATTCGTTTTGCAAAAGAAAGAGCATCTTGTGACGTTTCATTCACCCGTCAGTTGAGTGAGGGGACGTCACTTTGACACTCGAGCTTTTAGTCAGCGGTTGACGGTATGCTCAAGCGCCACCTATACAATTGTTTACGTGGGGTAGAGGGCCTACACTAGCCTCCTAAAGCAGCCTGTTGCAGTAGGGCTGGGATAGCTTCAGTGAAGAAACGGAATATCCAGTGGGTCTAGGGATAGTCAGACTTCACACACACTACAGTAAAAAGAACGCTTCAGATTATATATAAAAAAATATTTACTAACTTAAAAACATACTATTTACAATAGTATACTGTTAATCCAATTTGGCTGGTGCGCGTTGTTTCAATAGGTCATGCAAGTGCCACTCACTAGTTCACGCGGAGGATATTTTGGGCTTCCAAGGACCTTTGTGACGTCCAGCTGAGGAAACTAGGCCGGAAATGAAACCAAATTACGAGATCTGTTTTCTGCCTGGAAAATCCTACGTGGGGTAGAGGGCCCACACTAGCCTCCTAAAGCAGCCTGTTGCAGTAGGGCTGGAATAGCTTCATTGAAGAAACGGAATGTCCAACGGGTCTAGGGATAGTCAGACTTCACACATACTACAGTAAAAAAACGCTTCAGATTATATATAAGAAAAATATTTACTATCTTAAAAACCTACTATTTACAATACTATACTATTAATCCGACTTGGCTGGTGCGCGGTGTTTCAATAGGTCATGCCAGTGCCACTCACTAGTTCACACGGGGGATATTTTGGGCTTCCAAGCGCCTTCGTGACGTCCAGCTGAGGAAACTAGGCCGGAAATGAAACCAAATTACGAGATCTGTTTTCTACCTGGAAAATCCTTACCCTAAGCTTACGTCGGTAACCGTAAGTGTGAGAAGTTATCCTGGGCGTCCAAAGGTTCTGGTGAAGACCGGCGGAGGAAACTAGGCTGGTAGTAATCGCTAGACCCTTCTTTTCCACCCACGATATCTCCGCACGGTACTTGCTCCTGCTACACTATTGAAAAGTGCTACACCACTGAAAAGTGGGGTTAGTTTATTTACACAATTCCTTTTGCTCGACGGTGATAGGACTTCTCTTGGTGGCTAGCGGACGGAAACTGATCTCAGGACAACGGTAATTGTATTTTCATTCTGCTCGCTTCGACGGACGGTACACGACTCACCTGCAAATGTGCCTTACTTCTACAAGAAAACTACTGCGTTCTACTCCAGCGCATATTTAGTGGAGGAATAGACGGCATGTTCTTGTACTCTGCGGATTTCTAGCTTTGGTGATGTTTATTAATAAAACAAAACAGAAATTTAAACCAGAATATCGAAATTGTACAATATAACATAAATCTCACACAACTTAATGCTAATGACTCAGTACATCGGGGTGCAATTTGCATAGGGAAAAATGCTTCATCACAATCTGAGTGCATAAAACGGACCTCTTTTAACTGTCCTTTCTTCTGCCCAATTATAGTTATACTCTTCGCAGTTACAAAGCGATATTGCATTCGATCAGCTTCATTTCTAAAACCGGTAATATTGTTAGTAGAGAAAATATTTTCATATCACCGGTCGGTGATCGAAACTTTCAAAATATCCGTCCGTCCGTCTGTCCGTCCATCTGTCTGTCCGTCCGTCTGTCCGCCTGTTCGTCCGTCTGTCTGTCGTTGGGCTCATTTTGTAGATATTTTTAATACATACAACTTCTTCGATGATTAGTTTTGTTTGTACGTGCATCGACATATCATAAATCAAGAGCTACTGGCTGATGGTTCATCCAAAACCGAGGGAAGGAGGAAAAAAAATGCTGTCAACTATTTCGGTGCTCCCCCCCTGCTCCCCCTCCCTGGAACCCAAATTGCCTTGCTGACTGACAAACGTTGAGATGATGGCTTGAGAGGTATTCCCACCAATTTTCTAGCCTAACTGATGATTATAAGGTTTTTGTCGATGGGCTCTCATACTATCAGGTTTTCGTGAATTTCATTATTTGGAAAATGCAATATTAGTTTGTTCCTAGATAGGATTAGCAAAGTGATTTATTTGTCTTTTCCACTCATTCAAGAAAACTAGATCTATGAACTAACCAAAAAGAGTATTAATTTTTTTGACCCTACGCTCTCATTTTGCCTCTTCAACAAGAAATAACATAACATAATCGCTGCAATGAACAAATGAACAATTGTGTTTAGGTAAACGCAGATGTCACCCTGAACGAAAACATAGCTGACAATGGTGGAGCAAGGGAATCATACAGAGCCATGAAGAAATTGTTAGTTCGGACAGGGGCGCAACCTAGGATAAAAGATTTCACCACCGAACAGCTGTTTTTCTTGGGATTTGGAACGGTAAGCGTTTTATGATTTAAACCAGTCCCCACAGAAAAAATAATGGGAAAGTATGAGATAACCTAAGATATTAATAACTTTTGTCCACGACTATTAAATAATGTACTCATCATGTATGTGCTTCCTCAGGGATACTGCTATCTATTATTCCCTGTAGTAAATTATGAGGACAGTCAGTTGTTTATAAGAAATCACTTTAGTGACTTTTTACTAAAAATTTAAAATGTCAATATTGTAGTAACCAAAAGACAAGTGTTGTCTCTCTAAGATTTCTAGTCAGCACTCAAATGGTACATGCCGCCATGCTTATTGCCAGGAAAATCGAGAAAGTTATATATGATGGCGTATGAATCTTTCTTAAATTGAAGAAATGAAATGAGAATTAATTAAATTAATGTCAAATATTTAATAGTCGTGGACAAACTACAGTATTCTACTCGCATATAATAGCTACTATTCACTCTGGTGAACTTTATTTTTCCCATATGGATCTAGTAGTGATTTATGACACTCGCGTGCGGCTCGTGCCTTAAACGTCACCCTCATGATTAATAGCCATTATTATATGCTCGTTGAATAACACTCAAAATGCAAAAAAAAATCGATACAGAAATATTCAATTTTTGATAGTCTGTCTCCATTTTGTTTTATGTTGCAACCACGGTAGGATTGGGAACATGTTTATACGTTTTTAATAGCAAAGACGTATAAGTATAAGTAGGTATGACAGGAAGGTAAACATTTTAGGCCCTTGAGAAAATGTCGTTACAAAATTCTAAACGTGCTATCTGACAATAGCCCATTCGTCAGGAGTTTTAAGGCGTCACTAAATGTTATATGAATTTTTCAGGATAAGAATTTTTTTGTTGTAAAATACGATGGAGAAAAGTTTACAGCTGTAAAGTGCCGGCGATTCCTAAAAAAATCGAGAATATTGGCAGAAATGCGGTTTTTGGCCAATAACTCGAAAAATAAAAAATATCAAAAAACTAATATTACTAGGAGATAGAGGGGGGAATTTCACTCAAAACCGTATCTGAAGTTTTTTGTATGATCAAAAATATGGCGACACATAAGTAAGGCGCGAGAAGCGTGCACGGTCTCGGCCACGCTACAATAAATTTGTTGTAACTTTTGAACTAATTAATGAAATTGGGCTCAACAAAGCTGACATGAAAGAAGAAATGTGTGAGTATTGAATTATTAAATTTTTAAATATAAAATTGAATGTATGTAGAAATAGTATATATTATTATGTGAAGTTGGAACATAAAAGGATTTCCTATGAAATAGGTAAATGCTCTACCATTTCTACAATTTTTAATATAGCATCCTGGAACTTTCATATATTACTTTTGAAATAATGTATAAAAAGATCCGTTGAGTGAAAAAAAATCTAAGAATTTATTTTTGAAGATGTACACTTCATTTCAAAATTATGAGATAGTTATAAAATTTGATATGTATAAATTTAACCACCTATTACTCTCGTTTAAATCGTGTTATTAGATTTCTGTTGGTGCGATTTTTAAAGCTTGAAATGTGTACTTTAAGATGGTTTAAGGGGATTTACCATAAAAATTAAATTAACCCTCTTTATTTTACGAGAATAGAACAACTTTTTTTCATTGCTTCGATTTTCGATTTTGTTTAGGGATCGTCGGCACTTTACAGCTGTAAACATTTTCTTATCGTATTCTACACCTACAAAAATACTTATTCTGAAAGATTCAGATATATAACATTTATTTAGTGACCTGATTTTATGAATTTTTGTCTCTGACAGCTGTGCTACAATGATAGTGACGATTTAAATAATGCATCATCCTTAAACTCTGCATCTTCGTTTGAATGAGTTACTGGATATTGCACAAGTATTTGTTTGCGCTATTAATATTTCCTCTTTTTTAGATGTGGTGCACTAATCCATCCAAAGAATACCTACTTTCAGTAAAAGATGATATGCACGCCCCCTCCAAGTGGAGAGTAAATGGAGTCCTATCGAACATGGAGGAATTTTCGGAAGCTTTCAACTGTAAAGCAGGCAGTAAAATGAATCCTGCCAATAAGTGCAGATTATGGTAGACATGTCGTACTTTCATAAGCAAATCATCTTGTTTTGATTTCTGTCTCTGTTGAAAAACACTATTTTAATTATATAATACCCAACTAACAGTATGCTAGCAAAATAAAGATGAATAAGTAAATGCAATTTTTTTCTTGAGCAATACTTCTAAGCCATTGGCAGGGAATCACTTAGGGATCAGGACTTGATGTGACGAGCATTTTTTAATATATTTTGGACGAAGGCGAAGGGGTTTAGATGAGAAGCCGGTGAGCAAATTGACGACATGTTTTTATTCATAGATACTAACTGTTGACCGTGGTAATAATACAATCTCGTTATGTAAAAGAAGTACTTCCACCGATTATTCTTACACCCTTGGTCGTAAGTTGTAGGATTTGCTTTAGAAAAGTTATAAAGCGATAGCCAATTATATCATATTTTTATTATTAAACTATTTTATATTCTTTATCTAATGTATCAGTTATCATAATTTGTAAATTTAGGTTGTTGAAATATTGTAAAATCCTTAAAAATGAGGGTTAAAATTAAAAATATAAGTAGTTTTTGTACTAGAAGCTTCACTATTAATAACATGTACATAATGTTCATTTTCTTTAGTAAAGAAGTTTATATATCTTTATTATTTTATTTATTTATTTATATCCAGTTGGATAGTAGGATGAATTATATGAAGAAAGGACAGATAAATAAATATACAGGGTGCCTCAGCACTATGGGGTAATACTTCGGGAACGTATAGTTTGGGGTACTATAAGTACCTATTTTTTTTTTCTTAGGGCGCCCCCCTACGAAGAAGGTTTTTTGCCTATTACTTCCAAACCGTTTTATCGATTTTAATAAAATTTGAAGTGTGTACATATTAAATGAATATCTTTATTCCACGGCGCCCTTCGTATCTTATCTAGGAAGCCAGGGGTGGAACACCCCTAATGTTTCCCCCCCTAAATATTGACATAAATTAATTTTTGAAAATTGAAGTCACATTTTTAAATTCCTTAAATAATTTTCTGAGAAAAAATATTCTTGTTTGACGTCGCTAAAGCGATCCGTTTTTAAGAAAAAATGATTTTACTAATAAGGGACAAAAACTGACATTTCGTCAACATAACTACATACTACAACTACAATACACGCATAACTACAATAACTACATAACTACAATAAATGTTCGAAGTGAGCACCCTGTACAAGTATACATTCTCGTAAATGAGATAAGTTGGATCACTGAACCTGAAATAGCATTCCAGGGTTGTTCCGAATGGCTTCTCATTGGTTAGTGATTCTTTGTAACATCTCTTCCCTTATTTGTACCGGTATTTTAGACACTAAATTTTTGAGATGACCTCAAAAGAAAAATCTAATAGGTTTAGATCAGGAGAACGACGTGGTCACGGTACTGGACCTCCTCGGCCAATCCTTCGGTGGAGAAATTTTTGATCTAAATACCAATAAACTTGCGGTCTTCCTGTTGCTTTTGCAGGAATCAATTAGCATATTGAACTCGAGCAGGGTAGTCGTTCGGGGATATTGCATGAACTTTCTGGATATGGAAAATTGGAGAAACTGTTCCTTCAAAATTCTGTGAACCACCGACTTCGAAGTGTTAAATTGCGCTGAGAGCTTCCTAACGCTTATTGATGAGTCTTTAGCAACAGCTTCTTCAAGTACAACTGCACGAACAATTCTAAGACCACCTTCACCTCCTCGTTTCGGTTCCCCGCTCCCTAAAAACTAATAGGATTATTTTTTTAAATAGTTATTTAGTCAATAATTTTTATTATATTCTTTTTCTTGCTAAGATGTATATCTACCTGTTTCTCGTACTCGACGGTTTACCCGTTGAAAAGTTTTCCTGTTTGGAATAACTTTATTAGGAAAGTGTTTCCTATAAAACCATCTGGCTTCCGAACCAATACCGGCGGCCAGTCCATACATAAGTTGCATGTCGGCATATTCGCCAGATAAAAAATTTGCCATGTCAATAAACTACTAACTATCACGGAACTACTTACAACTTATTACTTGCTACTCAAGTTTGACGTTTAAATTTATTAAATTGCTTTCTCACAGGTATCATGCGGTAGTTCATTTTACTAATATTCCTTAGTCCTTTATCAGTAAAATCATTTTTTCTCAAAAACGGATCGCTTTATCGATGTCAGGCAAGAATACTTTTTTTAGAAAATTGTTTAAGGAATTTAAAAATGGGACATAATTTTTTTTTAAATTAATTTATGTCAATATTAACTGGTAAAAAGCATTATGGGGTGTTCTACCCCTAGCTTCCTAGACAAGATACGAAGGGCGCCATACGTATTTATGCAATACGTATTACCTGGTAAGCGACTATTCAGTAGACTTTAAACTTTGAAACAAGTAGCAATGAAGAGTGTATCCTTGGTGTAGGATACCGAAACACGTGTATGTGAAAGTTTTCTAAAGTTTTTTGGTAAGTGTTTGTGTCTTTAGTTGTTTTTGGTTTTGTTGAACAGGATAATTCAAAATTAAAATTAACATTATTGTGATAGTTACTGGTACGTAATGTGCATATTTCTTTCATTCTTCAATGTTGTTCGTGGCATATAGCCAGCAAAGTATTTTGTTTAAAAAGATATATGTTTTTGTACTTATCTATGATAAGTCTTTAGTAAGAGTTTGAAATAATTACGAGTATTTTTGCTAGTAATATGTTCATTTCCTCAATTCTATTTTAGATTACTCTTACATTGTAGGGAATTTGCAGTTGCATTTGATTATATTTAATGATTAAATTATAAGTGAATGAGCGGCAAAGCGCTGTTTTCTGTCTAGTAAATTACAAAAAAAACTGACCCCTTGGGCGGCCATTGTGCCCTCTCACCCATAGCTTTCAAATATTGGAGAGAGGACACCCGCCCTCCTCACAGGCCTGTAGCTAGAAACTGTTTTAAGGGCGGGCACACAAATTTTCAGAGGGGGCCCGTGAACCTAAATATTTTATTGTTATTTTCAATTATAAATAACCCCCGTAAAGAATAGATATCTAAATTTCTTAACAGAAACAATTTTTAATATAAAAAATGTATAATAATAATAATAATAATAATAATAATAATAATAAGAAAAAAAATTTGTTTAAACAGTCCATGATATTATAAAGTTCTTCCCTGGAATGCATGACAATTTTTTGTGATGATAATAAAAGAAGTAGAACACCTTCTTTATGACCTTTTTTGTACATAAACTGAATTATATACAGAACCTACTATTATATAATTCAGAGGTACAAAAAATTTGCAAAAACGTTTAAATGAGACCGGCCGCAATCAGTTTTTAGTTTATGTACAAAAAAGATCATAAGGAAGGTGTTCGGCTTTTATTATCATCACAAAAAATTGTCATACATATTTCGTAACGAGTTAAGAACGTGGGCCTCACGCTTATCAGGACCCTCATTGCACCTATTCTGACCTACGCCTCCGTTGCCTGGGGATACCAAGCAGCCACCCATCTGAAGAGGATACAAGCCGTGGAAAACGTCGCACTTCGGTGCGCCGTGGATGCACCATGGTTTGTCAGAAACGCCGACATCTTCAGAGATCTGGAATACACCCCAGCAACTGAAGTCATCCGGGACAGAGCGAAGAACCTATACGCCCGTGTAGCAGAGCATGGGAATCCGCTGGTAAGACAGGCGACTGACTATGACCCCAACGACGCTCCGAGGCACAAGAGGCCGAAGCTCCAGATCCTGGATAATGGGTAAGTATAACTAACGCTTTATCTGTTTCAGCCCGATCTGCAAGCCACACCGCAAGGAGACAATGACCAAAAACATCCAATTGCCCGATCCCAGGGGTACCAAGCAAACAACCAGCTCGGTACCCTTACCCTAGCCCGTGCCGGCCTCTGACGCTAAGAAAGCGTCTCTGGCCGAATACAATCCTGAACTACACAGTTCACACTTCCTTCCGACGAAATCGGAGCACATGATGCCAATTGGCACCCTGGGCTTCCGACTAGTCAACACCCCCCAAATCCCTTTCAAACTCCGAGAGGGCTCGGTAACAGCCGTTCCCTCTCACGACAGACGAAAGACGCTCCCGGGAGCCTATACATGCCAGCGAAGAGAGAAGACCAAGACAGAAGAGCGCCAGAAGAAACGACCCAGCTGGCAGGGTCCAACAGGCAGGACCAGGGGAGGTTTGCTAACATCGCCAATACCGTCCGCATTTGCGGAGGGGATAGGCGAAAAAGCAGGCCCACCCCTTACCAAGCCGGTCCAGGTCTACGGCGATGATTGGGGCAAAAAGCTCAAGCTCGACCCCTAATCATCCGAGACCGTCATCATTAGTCAAGAATATTGGCGCTAAGAACGTGGGCCGATCCCACTGAATGTATTTGGTTGAAATTTGTCCTACCGAATTGATGATTCGTTGAAATAAGCTATCTAGTCAACGCAACGTGGACTTCCAGGGGTGGAGAACTGTTTCTTTGCCATAAAAGCTTAATGAATATTTTTATTAATTTTTTCACACTATTGTTGAAATAAATAGTTTATCTTGAAATTGAACAGCAAAATTAAATTTTACAAAAAAAAAAAAATTAAAAAGAACATCATGATACGATAAAAATGAGAAACAATTACACAAGTATTCTAATCCATTAATTTATTGTTTGAATTTGAAAATACATTTGAAGTCCAGTCCTGTATGCCATACGACTTAACGCCGACGAATTATTAAAATTAAATCTGACAAATTTATTAACAAAAATTGTCAGTCAGATAAATTTTTTCAAAAATAGTTCATTATTTACCACAAATTGTGTAAATTTCAAGTAAAGCGGGTGTTTTAAAAAGTAAAATCTTTTTTTTTTAATCTAAATTGAAAAATTCGTAAAAAATATAATTAACATTTTTGTACTTGTCTGCCGGGCGTAACATGATTTTCACATGTTTTGCAACCATTTTCACATTTTCATTTTTAGGTGTTCGATAGCGTACCTACCTAGCCCGTCCTGACCCAGGCCTGCCCCCTCAAGTCCTACCTCTGGCGGCCACCTTCGAGATGGCTGTGATGGGTACACATTTTTTCTAAGTAACATTTGACCTACACTACTTTTAATATAATTATTACTTAGATGACAAGATAATCGACATAATATAGTAAATTAGTTGAAGAACAAACGTTTCAATGACTGCACACTACACAAACGCAAAGATAATTTATAAACTGAAAATATAGGTAGTAATAGAAAAACAATTGAAGTTTAAACTTGCAATTACAACAAGCTGTTGTATTGTGAGCCTATTTTACCATTTTCTGATAGGTATATAATTTTTCTAAGGTTATTTATTATTTGTAGTGTTACTCTTGACGTCGATCTAAGAATAAGTAGCAATTTTGTTCTGTTAAATTTAGACAATTTAGATTTAAACTAATAACTGATTTTGAATAATGTCACAAATTAGCATTAAGAGAGAATTCCGATTAATATTTATGACGAATAGTTGCTAATTTTAGACTAATACCTTATCAAATAAATGTTTCCTATAAACTGCATTAATTCAAATGCACCAGAAAAGCATAAATAGGCTCGAATAACCAGCGGCGGCGCACAATACAGCAGGTGAACGTAAAATGTGGCAAAAATTCTAAGATGTGCCTGTGGTGTGGAACACAAGCGTCTAGAGAGACCGAAATGCGAAAGCTTCGACACGCTCAACACGTGATATCATTAGTTTGACTATTTCTTCTTTGCTCTAGCGTTTACGTCCAGCGAGATGGTTAGCGCATAGGTTACGCTTTAGCTAATGGCTCCTACCAAAACTTCCAACTATCATACACTTTTCACCATCATATCTTTTATTCTATATCTCTCTTTCCTTCTTCTTGTTTGTCATATGTTTGTATTTTTGTAATTTTTGTTATTCTATTTTGTACTTTTTGTTGAAAAATTCAATTTAGACCGATAAACTTTGTAAAAATTTTAACTATTTTAAACTCAATTTTCCTTTCCCAAAAACCAAAAATTCCTAACGGCGAGCAGACTGTTGCGGTAATTTGTTTAAATGGAGCTTTTCCAATTGAGTTCGTCTCCATCTCAACAACAAAATTATAAAATGTTTTTCCCATATAATAGATTAAGAATTTTACCCATTGTCTAGAATTAAGTTTTAATATGTTCAAATTTACCGATAATTTTAAGCCGCCACAGGCGGCAGGAGTATTATCTTTTTTAATCATTTTATCGAGCTGAACCGGTCACGACCCGTCCAACCGCACTAACACCACGGCGCTGCGCGACGTGGTTGTACGGTTGGTTCCGGGTCATGATCCGGGGAAGCATTATCTGTACTAAAAACAAAAAATAAATATGTTGATGATGTTGATGATTTAGCTAATGGCGCGAGGGGTCCCGGGTTCAAATTCATATGTCCGCGCAATTTTTTTTTAAATTTTGTAACGATTAATATATTTGTTTACAAATTATTTTCTGATTTCTTTAGGTTTTCCTTCTTTTTATATAATAATTTCATTCTTTCGTGTGATTTCTTTGGGTTAGGTTAGTAGGTTTTTATTTTGATATCTAATTGTTAATAATTATTAGCGTCGCAGACAAAAAAATGGGGGGTGCGGGGGGTGTCCCCCCTCCTTTTTTCCACAAAATAACAGGAAATATTTCAATTTCGCCACTTGCACGTATTTATTACACATTTACAAGGTAATGCGCATGCTCGAAGCTTTCGCATTTTGGTCTCTCTAGACTCATGTGTGTGGAACAGCCAAATGGAATAAATTCAGTATTTCAATAATTGTGCATATTTGTGAAAAATACCGAGACACGTTGATTTTGGATTCTGAAATGACATCCAGCAACCATGCAAATTTCATCTAGAAACTCAACCCCCTCCCTATCAGTGGCTACTGGAACCTCTAAAATTTTTGAATGGGAGGTAGGAGCTTGCGATACTTCATTTGAAAGCACTTTTCATTCTCTATTTAAAAATGCTACTGTTTTAATATTTATTGCAAAAATTTGTGGTAAAAGAATTGATTCATGTTAGTGCATTCTGTACATTTTCTTTACAGAAGAATTTAATTGGAAAGCACACGGGCTAGCGGCGGTGAAGAGTACACACAGATATGTTATCTGGCGCATCCCGCGCAGCATCACCGCGTAGCCACTTTTACTGTAGCTGGTCCACGTGCAACATTCCTTCTCTGCGTCCACTCGCATAAAAACAAGAACTCAGTTACCGTTAATGCCTACACGACTGATCTCGTGGAGAAGATTCAACATCACCATCGAGCTCAGCATCCTCAAAAACGGGGGGTAACACAAGTTTGGCTGATAGGAGACACCTATCCGCAGTTTACCCCTTTCGGGGGTGATTTTCGCCGTTTAGGAGTCGGCGGGGGTCGAGAAGGGGTCTCGACAATACCATCGTGCTCAGCATTCTCGAAAACGGGGTGTGGTTTCGCGGGTTTAGCCGAGAGAAGACGGCCTATCCGCGTTTCACCCCTCTGGGGGTGGCTCTTAGCCGTTTGCGGGGTTGGCGGGGGTCGGAGAGACGTCTCGACATCATCATCGTGCTCAGCATTCTCAAAAACGGGGGAAACATAGATTTGGCTGGTAGGAGACGGTGGATATGCGGTTTAGTCTCGTTAGGCTAGAAAAAAATTGTGTTTTTCGAGGTTCAATGCGACTCACAGAAAGCACTATGTGCTTAACGTAATTTGTTACAGCAAATTAAAAAGAAATCAGGTTCAATGTTGGAAATGTTCAAGATGAATTCCTTGAACGTCTTGGCAGCATCCTAATCGTAAATAAAAATGTCTTCTAACGTTTTCCAACATCTGCGTCGTGACCGGCCTAACCACATCCGTTATTCTCCCTCTTAAGTCAGCTATATAGCGCGGCTTAATTTTGTATACTATACTTTCCACATATCCCCATATAAAGAAATCTAAGGGTGTAAAACCAGTAGAACGTACTGGCCATTCTAGCGATTCTCGCCTTCCTATCCACCAATTTGGAAACGTTAAGTCGAGGTATTGCCGGACGCCGATTAGGTAATGTGGTGGTGCTCCATCCTTGGAATTATATTATCCACTGGAACTTATGGGTTTGCTTGTGCAGGATGTAAGTTTACCAAAGTTGGCACGACATTATTTTTAAACAGAGCTAAATAATTATCTCCATTCATATTGCCATCAATGAAAAAGGGACCAACGACAGGGTGTCGAGTTATCCCCACCTAACCATTAATCTTTTCAGGATTTTGCATATGTAATTCTCTCATTCAGAGAGGATTTTCATTAGCCCAGTAGCGACAGTCATCCGAAAACAGGACATTTTCTGACTCACCCCGAATATACCAACTCGGAACCATTACTACATTTCCTTCTTCAATATTAAACTTAGTCTTATTATTAAAAATATCATAAATCTTTTCCTTTAGATTTTCATTCTAGCCTTTCATTCAGACTATATGGATTACGAAAATTACACGTTTTTCAATTCCGTCAGCCTATCTGTCTGTCTGTCTGTCTGTCTATTGGCGCTATGTCTAAAAACTGTTTAACGGAGAACAGTCAAATTTGGTAGGTAGGTGAAGCTACTGCCAGCGAAGAAATGAGGAGACTTTCCCTGAAAGATATACAGGGTAGACCGCCTAGAGAGAATAAATAATGGAAAAAACGTGACAAATGGTAATAATATTTGCCATGTAGTTAACACAATTGGCAAGGAAGACAGGATAATATTAACGAAAGATGTACAGAGTGGCCATTCTAAGAAATAACTCAATTATCGTGGAAATTTGCGAAGGTATTTTCGGAAACCTTCCATATTTGGCACCTTTATTTTACTCTTCGCAAATACAAAATGAAGAGTATATTGCATTCGATCGGCATATTTCTAAAACCGGTAATATTGCTGGTAGAGAAAAAAACTATATAACTGTGTTGGTGATCGAATCCTTAACAACTTTCAAAATGTCCGTCCGTCTGTCTGTCCGTCCGTCACGTTTCTTGTATGCACGATAACTTAAGAACAAAAAAGTCCGATTGAAGCTTGGACAGTAAGTTAGTGTTAGCTAGAGGAAGAACCCTATTGTATTTGGACATAATCGTTTAATAAATAAAAAAGTTATCAATTTTTTTTAATTTCAAAGAAACTTTTTTTTAAAGTTTTGTTAATAACCAAAAAATGTCTAAAACTAATATTATTTACAAAAAAACTGCGAAGAGTATCCTATAGAATGTGCAACATTTATATAAGTGCAGTAAGTTGACAAAGAGTATAGTGTTTTCTCTAGTTTATTTTTAATTCTTTTCAGGCGGATGACTACTCTGTATAACTTTTCAACTAAAATTTATGAGGCTTGCTGTGTGGAAATAGTAACAACTACTTTTCGGTTATTATTCTAAATTTTTTAGAGAGACCACCGTGTATAAATAAAGAGGGAAGTTACGTGTAAATACCTTTACCGATTTTTTCTTTTGTCGATGGTATTCGATATTTTGTTCTAAATGTTTTATTTTGTTCTTGAGATCATATAATTAGAAATTACAATCGTAATTAACAGAGAATAGTTTTATTTTATTAAATGTTCAAATTGGAATCCTTCCACTGCCTGACAATGTGCTAGCCTGTCCACAAATTCCCGCTGAACATTTTGGAGGGACTGAGGTGTAATATTATCAGCAACCGCTAGAATTCTTTCTTGAAGCTCTTGTACCGTGGCAGGTCTTGTGCGATACACCACAGACTTCAAATGACCCCAGAAAAAAATCAAGAGGGGTTAGGTCAGGTGACCTAGCTGGCCATTCGATATGACCCCTTCTACCTATCCATCTCCGGGGAAAGACAGTGTCCAAAAAATCTCTTACAATTCTGGCATAGTGTGGCGGAGCTCCGTCTTGCTGGAAGTACACGTCATTTGCGATCACCTGAGAATTTTCGCGGTTGGGAAATATCTGAATTACAGCGGGTATAACTCTTTCGCGTAATAAAGTTAAATAGGTATCAGCAGTTAAATTACCATTTAGAAAAAACGGCCCTATTACATGTGTTACAATTATACCCGCCCAGACATTTACTTTTTGTGGATGTTGTGTATGCATTTCTTCCATCCGATGTGGAGTCTCAGCAGACCAATAGCGACAATTGTGACGATTGACAAATCCATTTAAACAAAATGTAGCCTCATCGGAAAACAAAATGCGATCTACAAACTGTGGTGTCTCGTCTAAGAAATTCATAATTTGTTGGCAAAACTGCATTCGACGATCAGGGTCATCTTCCGCAAGTTCCTGAAGTAAGCTGACTTTGTAGGGATGTGTTTTATTTCTCCTGAGTATTCTTCGAATGGATCTTTCACTGTTACCAGTTTCTAATGAAAGTTTCGGAATTGACGTTTTAGGCTACTCCTGAATCGCTAACAGTACATCTAAAGCTCTGTCGTTTGTCGCTGTTTTGGGGCGGCCAGTTTTTGGTAAATTCGTGACATTTCCCGTATGTTCAAAATTGTGCAAAATTCGACATGCTGTCGACTTGGAAATCGGGTTTCGCTCAGGAAAGGTATCGTTGAAGAGGTCACTTGCTTCCTGAAGGGATCGACGCCTCTCCGAATCCAATCATCATGAGTAAAGTTATCCGTTCAGTGTCGTTCAGTTGAGCCATTTTAAAGACATGTTTTTAGAATCATAAATTAGTAGTACAAAAGTAATGTCACAGTGACGTTTATACCACGACTTACTTAGATAAACTTGTAAAATAATGAGAACAATTTAACTATGACCTGTGTTTTTATTAAACGACTACAAAAAAACTTGTTTACGTGGGTCTTAGTTTTGTAAAAAAAAATGTTAAAAAAAGAGTGTCTTTTTTGGATACAGCTGTTTGGATATCCACTGTTCTCTGTTAATTACGATTGTAATTTCTAATTTTCCCTTATAGAGACCACATTACATAACAGAATCCATACAAACGTTACATCGTTGAATTCGGGACTCCTTAAAGTATACAAATATGGAAAAATTTACCGGGTGTTTCATTTAAAAAAATTGACACTTATGTCACACCTCCGAACGTAATGACTTCACGGTCCTGAAATACATGTCAAGAAGTTCTAAAAATTTCGCTGAATACAGTGTCGAAAACCCGAAGTTGATACGAGGTTCCGTTCGGCTGTAATCGAGCCGTTCCGGGACTATTGCCCAACCCTGTATACACTGTGTACATAAAGTATGGAAGAAATTTATTAATTCTGAAATGTTGAGGTATTCGCATTATTTCATCGCCAATACTTTGTCTTAAATCTATTGGGTCTATTTTGATAATCTTCATTTTTACGTACCTCCAAAAATAAAAACCTAGAGGGGATAGATCCGGTGCACGCGCAGGCCATTCAATAGCACCTCTTATTATTATTGCATAATGAGGGGGGGGATCATCCTGTTGAAACTAAACGTTCTCTGAAATTTCTTCTTCTAACATCGTTCCGCAGGAGCTCTAAATATTTTAAACCGTTTAATGTGTCATCGATAAAAAGAGGGCCAACAATGCTTCCCCTAAACATTCCTACCCACACATTTATTTTTTGAGAATACTGGGTGTGGGCCTCTTGAATCCACGAAAAAAGTTCGTGTTGTAGTGGAAGATTTCAGTTTTTTTTGTTGGAAAAACTATACATTTGCATTGAAACCCGACTACAGATTTGTGTTCTATGATCCCATATTAACGCGCCCTGAAAAAATTACGCGAAAATTCCAATGCCCCATTATTGACCACAATTACCTACAAATTGCACGTTAGCTCTTATACTATAAAACAGTTGCTTACATTAAAATAAATTTTCCATTCAGTCCAATAAGTAACCATTTCTCTATCGCTTGCGGCGACACTGCCCTAATGATTAGAAACAATATTATTCAAGATTAAGAACTGTGCAATTACTAGTATAGATAGTAAATACTTGAACTAAGACACTGGCTGTGTTTCCTGACATGTGCGGAATACCCTTCTATACATTTGCATGGTTCACTTCGAAATTGGTGTGATAGTTAGTGCTCTTATCCTCCTACCTTTTTATGCTGATCGCGTACCAGTATATTACATGTTTGGGTTCGCGAGTGTTGCTTTTTTTGCAACATACTCGCGTGCGTGAGGTGAAAGTGAAGAGTGTACATCAATTTTGAATAAGTGAAGTGTGAAGACCACGACCACCAATGGTTAAGAATTGGAATAGCGAAGGTAACTTACTGGTATTTAGCGTAGAAGTGGACTCGCGCGGCTTAGAATAAGTAGTCTTTTTAATATACAGTGTGGCGATTTGATTTGCTTATTATGAAAAGTCCGACAATGATACTATTTTCCAAAATGTAGACACAGGGTACTACATAGTTGCAAAAATCTAATAACTACAACTGCCTACGTTTGTGAATATTTTGAAAATGGTAGTAGAAAAGTGTTGTGGACTAAAGTTTATACTTAATTACAATATCTCGGCCTCCCATTGACTAATTATTTTTCACGTTACTGCTAACAGTTTTTCCCTAAAGCCTTTCTATTCAACTATCGAAATTGTTATTAATAGTCAAGTACTATTAGGGTTTTACCTCTGAACTCAGTTATAATGAATGAATTTTCTTGATTTTTTTGCATTGTGTTTCTAATACTGAGTACAAAAAAGTTTACCCTTTAAGAATTGCCGCTTTTTACTTGAGCGTTGTAGTAACCACCGAATCTGATATAGAATCATATTGTAAGAAAAAAAGGTGGTTTACAATTTTTCATCAAAATTTATATTTTCCAAGTTATAATGATTTGATGATTACGATTTTAGCTTTAAAAAATTGGTCCTGTGACTGTTTTTCGTAAATAACTCATATGGAATAACTGGTATGGTACAAAAAAATAAGATGATGAAATTAGAAGTGTTTTATTTTTTGTTTATTTCTATACAATGAATAATTCTAAAAATATGATAGTTTTAAAATGGCGCTCGAACGTATATCAGTCGATATATATAACGTTTAAATGTCAAATATGTCAGCAACAATCAATATAACGTTGAAAATATATATAATAGAAAGTAAAGGGCTTAAAGTATTGTTTTATAGGATTTTCTTATATCCGTACAGCTTGAAAGATAACAATGTCATGTGCAAAACAATGAGTACTTTATAATTTTTTTTAAGAAACAATTTAGGATTTTCCTGCTGCCGTTGGGCTTATAATGGAAATTCAAAAAATCTGTACCAGTTTTTATTTTTACTAATATACCGGGTGCCACAAGTAAGTGGCTCACCCTTATATTTCCTTTATTTTTTAACTTATTCATTTGAAATTTGGGGTGCATAAACTACCTGTAAAAATTGATTTTTGGACATGAAAAATGGCATGAGACCATTTCCGGTTTACCCGCAAATGACCGCAGCTTTCGAATTTTAAATGGAACACCCTGTATATTTTTACATATTTGGATTCAAGACAACATCCTAAATACACCATGAGAATTTCGCGAATTTTTGAGTCGATGTTCAGTTTTTTTAAGCATTTTAAGATATTCGTCTAGAGTGCTTTGAAATACCAAAATTTGTTCTACGGTATGTAAAGTCCAAGGGAAAAATATAATTTATTATTTAATTTCATTAATAACCATTTACGAAGCCTCCAAAGTTGAACATATCACTTTTTTATCGAAAACTTTTTTTTTAAATGGAAAGGTGGTGGCTCATTATGTTAAATAAATTATAGATTTTTTTCTGAATTTTTTGACATATGAAGTAATTTAATACCACTTCCGGTTTCGCAGGAAATAATCCTAACTTCTGATTTTCGAATGGAACACCCTGTATATTATTAAATTTTTGGATTCAGAATGAATTTTTGAACATGTGTGGTGATTTTTATAAATTTGTGGCAAGTTGGTATTTTTTATAGCAATTATAAATTTTAATCTAGACTGCTATGAAACAAAAAAAATAAGTACTTTGTCATTTTAGATTGTACAGAAAAAAATATTTATACATAGTTACTATTATTAACCATTTTGTAGGCATTTTAATGCAAGTAATTTAGTTTTTTTGAAATAACTCTTTTTTTCATATGGGACGGTGGTGGGTCCTTATATCCATTAAATTTCCCTTTTCTACGAATCCATTGATATCACTATGCTTGGGTTTTTATTAACATTTATTTAAAAAACTGTAAAAACAGATTGTACTTGTGGTATTTTAAATCTGCACTTATTATTATTATACGGCTATCAAGAAATTTCATATCAAGTTACCCTTGCATTTTAAAAGAGAAACAAAATAAACGAAATGACAGTTCTCTAACTGAAACTTTTAGTTAACTATTGCAATTTCGCATCAAGTTGCCCTTGTATTTTAAAAGAGAAACAAAATAAATTAAATGACAGTTCTCTAATTGAAACTATTAGCGAAATTCTCATGGTGTATTTAGAATGTTGTCTTCAATCCAAATATGTAAAAATATACAGAGTGTTCCATTTAAAATTCGAAAGTTGCGGTCATTTCCGGGTAAACCCGAAATGGTCTCATACCATTTTTCATGTCCAAAAATCCATTTTTACAGGTAGTTTATGCACCCCAAATTTCAAATGAATAAGTTAAAAAATAAAGGAAATATAAGGGTGAGCCACTTACTTGTGGCACCCGGTATAGCATTACTAATATACTTAATTTTTTGGAATTTTTAGAGCAGTCGTTTTTAAAAATATACTTACTTTAAAAGAAAAAATTTACGATTTTGCTGAAGAAATTCTTTTTTTTACAAATTACTCGAAAACAATTGCATTTAATGCAATTAGACAATACAGAAAAATTAAACTTAACAAGCGATTTATTGATTTGATTTTTAAAATATTGATTTTGTAGAATTAATATTGTCTAAATGTTATTCGTGGCATTATCTTCATTTTTTTTTCTCCCAATTCTTTGGGACTTCCTGACACATGTATTTTTTCTTTTTAAGCGGTTCTCGGGGAATCTACAAAATATCACAATTAACCAGTATGTTACTGGTAAATAACCTCTATGTCTGTGACTTTTGCGTCACAGGATCAGCCTTTTTTAAATAAATAACATAAATAAGTATAAAAACTTGACAAGGCTTTTTGAAAAATCTTTTTGCTGTGTATGACAAATACACAGCTCTAAGAATATTTGTTATATTCAATCTCCATAGATACTTAAATATTGAAAATAACAATCAGGTACGACAAAAACCTGAAAAACGTTACACAGCGTTAATTCCTTATGTATGCAGATTATCCGAAAAGTTGCGCCGAATCGGTGATAGATTTGATATTAGGACGGTATTTCAAACAAACAACACTTTAAGATCCATTCTGACAAAGACGAAACAGAAGAACCATGAGCAAAATTCAAAACACTGCATTTATAATATTCCGTGTGAATGCAACAAACATTACGTGGGCGAGTCATCCAGACCGTTTAGTGTAAGATTGGGCGAACACCAAAATTACATGAGAAAAACTGAAATTCAAAGGTCCAAGATCTGCGAACACGCTTGGGAGAACTTTTTTATTTTCTATACTTATTTGTGTTATTAAGTATTTTTATACTTATTCGTGTTATTTTTTAAAAAAGCAACCTCTAACTGATCCTTTAACGTAAAAGTCACAGGCGTAGAGGTTATTTACCAGTAACAGACTGGTTAATTGCGATATTTTGTAGATTCCCTGAGAACCGCTTAAAAGGAAAAAAATGCATGTGGCAGGAAGTCCCAAAGAATTGAAAAAAAAAAAAATTAAGAAAGGCTTATTTTGAAAAATTATATATGAATAACCCATCATCATTTTCGATAAGGAATTGGTAGTTAAATTTTTTGCACGTTATTACAGGACACCATGTATATGCTTATTCGGAAAATAGTATAATTTTTAGTAATAAAAACAAAGAATGACTGACTTCCTTGTAAATTTTCGAATAAAAGCGTTCCCTGTTCGTTAGAACACTCTGTATTAACAGCTAATACTTTGCTCTTCAAACATACACAGATTTTTTTTATACTGATATAAAATTGGAAACTATCCTTGCTAAACAGCTATATAAATATATTTTTAAGCTTTTGAAATTACTTATATGAATTTTCTTGACCATAATCTAATAATATTGCCAATAGTTACTTATTTGTACTAATTTTCCTACTTTATCTTTGAGTATGTAGTTTAGCCTCTACCCTGCATAATATACAGGGTGAGTATGCGTGGACGGTCGGTATCACCTCAACCGTTTGAAATTTGAAAAAATGTATGAGATAAAAATTGTAGGAAATCAAAAACAGCATAATTTAAAATTATTTCTAAACCTACAGGGTATATCACACAGTGGTGGCAAGCTATATTCGAATATTTTTAATAAAACATTTTTTTAGTAAGTTTTTATATTGAAGATCAGGAAACGTGAGTATTAAAGAATAGGAAATGATATCCCAGAAATTTATTATTTTTCAGTTGTCACATTTCAAAGCTAGTCATATTTTTTTCCTTGAACTTTTCCGACTTTTCAACTCTGGTATCAGATTTTTTTTAAACAAGAGTATGTCAAAAAGATATTCTTGACTGAAATCCGTAGCAAGTATCATTTATAGCAATAATCAGCCACATTGAATAAGTTGAAAACATTTCTGTTTCCGTTTTCAAAGTAGACGTTTATTTTGAAATGTGAAAAGAATTCCATTCTTATCTCACTAATTAAGACATAAACATTATTTGGAGAGATAAAAGCTATATAATTTATCATCTTCTTGCAATAAATCAAAACTCAGCATTATAATTATTGAAAAATTAATTACGTACATAGACACAAATGGTTTTATTTGATCCACAAATAACTATTTAAGCAAGAATATATAAACCGCACATCTGCCGAAACCATACTCTATTTGGAAAAGACACAGGAAAACAAATCACCCACTCAAGGACCAGCCATGGGCACATTGTTTCTGTCAGGGCCGTCGAGAGAAAATCGGAGCCCGAGGAGGATGGCATTCATAATAATAAACTATTTATATCTATAAAAAAAATTTCGATGAGCGGGGGGGGGGCTATTCCTTACGATTGAATATTTATCTCGATCGAAATTTTAAGAAACGGGGAGTGATATTTCATAGAATTAAATATTTATCGCAAAGGACATTTTAAAGAGCGGGAGGGTGAAAATTCCTTAGAATTGTTTATTTATCGCGAAAGAAATTTTGAAGATCAAGGGCGGGTGATATTCCGCATAATTGAATATTTATCTCATTATAAACAAAACAAGTCATGCGGAACTCGTTATTATTTACATCACACTAATCATTTAAAAGTATACCTCTCTCGTTTTACTTAATGCAAATGCAAATCTCCAACTTCGCGTAGAACCTAAGTCCCCTCAAAACCGCCGGGCCCGGGGGGTAGACACCCCCGACCCCCCCTCTCCCGACTGGCCTGGTTTTTGTTCATAACTATGAAAATTGTATTGAAACATAAATGATTAATTGATTTATCCACTTATTTCATATTCTTAATCTTACTGTCAATAACTCCATATGAAGTAAACTGTTTAATTTATCTAACTATTTCCATAATAACAATAGCAACAAAAATAATAATACATCAATAATTTTATTAAAGCGAGAGAAGCCCTAAACGTGACTATGGTGTATGAATTTGCAATTTCGAACAAACTTTCTCACAGCACAGCACACCAATGTAATATGATATATATTATCGTGGGTAATGTCATATATGAGAGGAAGTTCAATGAGAGTGAAATTAGACAGAACACAATCGGAGTTAGAAGACCTACTGCTTGGAGTTCCGCAGGGTTCTGTATTGAGACCATTACTATTTATGGTGTATGTCAATGACGTGTCCAGTCACATAAGCAACGGACAGTTAACAATGTATGCAGATGACTTCATAGTAAGTTCGGCAATCAACACACAAAAGGAGCTTAAAGAGGCAGTAATAGTAACTTCTGAAGAAGTTTGTCACTTGGTCTCAAAGGAGCAAATTAGTACTAAAAACCAAAGAAACTATATTCAGAAACCATTTCTGCACATTATACCATGACATACGTCCATATGACAGTGTTAAGCTACTTGGAACTTATATCGATTGCAAATTATAGTTCGGTTTCCAAATTGAACAAACATACACAATTAATTAAGGCCTCTTTTGCAATACTACAGATTAAAAGTACTTTAGATGAAACCGGGCTATTAGACATATATTATGCATTGACATACTCACATATAGCCTATACCACAATTTGCTGGGGAAGCACTACCATTAGTGATAAAGTTTTTATATGTTAAGAGAGATTTATCCGATTAATTTTTATGTTAGACCCTGGGGTAAGTAGTAGGGAAGTAAAAAATTAGGAAAATCCTAACGCCTCTACGCGTGTATATCTTCAAATGTTTGATGTGTACCAAGAAAAATGTGGACTTATTTTCTAAACTGTAAGAAAATCGTACATACGACACGAGACATGGAGGCCAACTAATTATATCAAAATAACGTGCTTCATATTTTCAAAGATCCCCACGGTATAACTGTATAATACTTTACAACAGTTTTTCAGACGAGGTAAGAAATATTCTAAGTTGACATAAGTTTAAAACTGCAATAAAATAAATTTTACAAAAGGGAACTTTCTACAGTATACGCGACTTTTTAAATAGAGAATGATTAAATATACTTAAGCACTAACAAAATATAAATAGTTGCAGCATTTCCAGTTAAACGTTTATTTTTGTGTATTTATTAGCTTTTGTTTATTAATAATAATTACACTCTTCGCAAATACAAAACGAAGAGAATATTGCATTCGATCGAAACATTTCTAAAAAAATGGATAGCTTGTTTATATATATCACGACGTTTTCTTTTACATAGAATCTGTATGTATATATCTATGTAATATGCTTATGTTATTTGTCACGTAATAAGTTTGTCTTACATGAAATACATTATATCTTGACTTGCCATATAGGTATAATAAATGTAATATTATTATTATTTCTTTTTTTCGGTTTACCCGTTGCTGGACAGAACTTCGGTGCCTTTCGACCGATACCACACGGTAGCCGCGCCAACGATAGTTACAGCCACTCCGCACGACCTGCTGAGTCAGTGACGGCAAATTCCAGAGTCGTGTGTCCTAAGTAGACGAAGGGACCCCAAGATAACCCCCTTCTGCATTTGGCCTGCCAGCCATTCGGCTGATTTCTGACAGGCCGGTACGGTCTCCAGTTCTGAGAGCAGCATAGTCTTCATACCTCCATGTACACCGATTATAATGGTCATCCTAATAATAATAATTATTATTAGAACGACCATCTTGACCGATTACCCTGGGTACAAGTACTAACCCATCACAGATCCATCAAATGGCATATTAATATAATCGTCTTTAAGGATAATCCAAATATGTAGTCATTAATCGAATGTTAAAGCTGAAAAAAATATTTTTATAAGAATCATGATGTATCTAGAAAGGTTTTTTAGAAAGTTACGGTAAGCCAAACATAAAATAAAGTTAATCGTATAAATTTTTAACAAAATTACTTATTCTTTGTATTAAAATGACCTGCTTTCAATGAAATAATCTGAGTTCTACCGATAAGATTTCGGAATGGCCATGAATTCCTCATTATTTCCAACTTGCAGAGTTTGTACGGAAAATTATGAGGAAAATAATGTTAATAATTTATTTAGCAATACAAAACACATTTAAGCAATTTTTTGAATCATGTTAGCGGAAAGAAACATCAAATAATTTTACAATGAAAATAGAAAAATATTGAATTACGTTCTTATATATTATAATAACACATGCAAAACCAGTGTTTATAGAAAATAAATCCAAGCCAGATATTTGAATTTAAAATCAAATTAGCATATTAACATTAAGAGAGGTTTCGTAAGTGTTTATATAATAAAGCTAGACTAATATCCTGAAATGGCGAAATTTCAATAACAAGATGTAATTTTTTAAAGCTGTTTTACTAAATAACCATCATGTCAATGGTTTTGTTGATATAGTCAGCATGCCAAGCACGGAGAGATTATTATTCAACAGTACCTACCTGAATTTGATTTAATGCCATACATAATTTATTTCATAACAAATTATGTCAAATTATAATTGAAAAGTTGAACTGGTGGTACTAGAAGTCGTTTCACAGAAAACTAAGCTTGTAAATATTACACTGAACTTAATTTGTGGCAGGTCTCTTGTCAAACATCTTGAAAATACATGTTAATTATAAATTAAACACTGCTTTTAGATGAATCAAACAATATATTATATATAAATAATCTACATATTTTTCGGATTGTTAGGCCTTCGTCAAGAATATTACAAAGTGAATACTAAAGTTTCGGATGTAGTTATTCTAATTTACACTTAAATGTAATTAATTTTGATAGACAATTGAATATAATAAAAAAAAATTGCAAGAAATAACGGATACCATGAGTCACTAATAGGTAACATGGTCAAAAACAAACAACGCAAAACGCTTCAAAAGAAATTTTTCACTGCGCCTAACAAATTTACAAAATATAGTTTTAATAATTATGTTCCAAAATATAGTAACAAAATTTCTGGGAAATTAAATAATTTAGGTATCTCTACAATAAGTGTGAATAAAATGAATTTAGGAAAAATTTTGATTAATAACAAAGAGACGCTAAATAAAATTAATAAATCTGGTGTATATAAAATCAAATGTAAAGATTGTGATGCTGTTTATATTGGTCAGAGTGGTAGAGGCATTGTGAACAGGGTAAAGGAACATAAATAATCAATTTTAAATAACAACAAAAATACAGAAATGTTAACAACACAAGTTACTTCATTCAAAAAGAAAAGGCAAACGTATAGATTTTCTTGAACAATTAGAAATCAAAAAATCTTTCATGACAAACTTTGTACCACGAATGAGCAGCAGAATTCCTTGAATACTCCTATAATAAACAAAGATGCTAAGAACTATCCATTGATTTACATAATGAGGTTAGGTCTACTCAAAAAATTCCCATAATTAAGAATTATGTCTTAAATAGATTAGGTCACAAATGGATTAAAGCTTAAATACTTTTAGGTATATATTAGAATAACCACATCCAAAATGTTAGTCTTCACTTTGCAATAGTTTTGATAAAGGCCTAAAAAGCCGAAATTAATATATTGTTTGAATAATCTAAAAGCAGTGTTTAATTTATAAATAACAATTATTACTGGTAAATATTGTTCAAAAATTGTAATTAATGTGATATAGTATGCATCAATCTGTGGCGACCTGTATTACTATCTCCGTTATTATAAAAGATAGAGGGTCGGTTAAGTAGAGAAAATTTTAAAGAATTTTTGAACATTTGATCCAACTTTCTTAATTTTTGAAATAATTGTGAAAAACCACGATCGTGCACTTTTGTAGATCCATCGTATTTATTTTATTTAAATTTTTACGCGTCATTCTAACTTACACTCGTTTGACACTCGTTTAGGATCATTTCAGTAGGGAGGAAAATGTAGTCGTTCCTTTTTAAGGTATTGACTGGTAGTTGCTGAAGTCTGAATACACAGCAATCTACAGTTATTAAAAATATCTGTCGAACCCTTGTTATGAAGTGGCACGAAGATTAACATTTTCTAATCATCTGACCATATTCCTGTTTCCCATTTTCTTGTCATACTTACTATGTGGAGGATTCTCAGTCAGACAGGAGGAGAGGGCAAACTTCTATTTCACTTGATTGCTGGTAGCACAGTTGTCAGACACAGAAACTGATAAAATCTGGTCACTAAATTTTTTATGGCTGAATTTTTCAGAATAAGCATTTTTGTTGGTTTAGAATATGATAAAAAAAGTTTACAGCTGTAAAATGCCGGCAACCTCTAAAAAAATCGAAAATGTTGGTCGAAATTCGGTTTTTGGACAATAACTCGAAGAACAAAAAAAAATTTTTAAAAACTAGTAGCACTAGGCGATAGAGGGGAAATTTCACATCAAAAATGTATATGAAGTTTTTTGTACGATAAAAAATGTACACTCCAGTTTTTTTTAACCCGCGGAAGGAACGTGGCGACACATAAGTACGGCGCGCGAGCGTGCGCGGTCTCGGACGCGCTAAACTAAATTTGTTGTAACTTTTGAACTAATTAATGAAATTGAGTTCAACAAAGCTTAGGTAAATGAAAGAAGAAACATGTGACTATTGGATTATTATATTTTCAAGTACAAAAATGAATGTATGTGGGAATAGTACATATATGAAGTCAGAACATAGATTTTCGATGAAATCGGTAAAAGCTCTACCATTTCTACAATTTTTTAGATAAAAACCTGAAACTCTCTAAATAATTTTTTAAATAAAAGTTATTAATGTTTATTTTACCACTAGTTTCACGAATTTTGGAGCTAAGAAAATGTTTTCTTTTATTTTCGTAAAATAAAAAGGGTTGATTTCATTTTTAATGTAAATCTCTTTGAAGCATATTAAAGTACATATTTCAAGCTTTAAGCGATTTAAACCAGAGTAATAGGTATCAAATTTTATTACTTTCTCAAAATTTTAACATTTTTGAAGTGTACAACTCATCGGATCTTTTTATACATTACTTCAAGAGTAATATATGGAAGTTTTTATCTTAAAAATTGTAGAAATGGTAGAACTTTTACCGATTTCATCGGAAATCTCTTTATGTTCCGAGTTCGTATATGTACTATTTCTACATACATTCACTTTTATATTTGAAAATATAATAATCCAATAGTCACTTGTTCCTTCTTTCATTTAAGCTTTGTTGCGCTGAATTTCATTAATTAGTTCAAAAGTACAACAAATTTAGTGTAGCGCGTCCGAAACCGTGCATTCTTCGTGCTCCGTCGCCAGGTTCCATTCTCGTGCGTTAAACAAAATAAATCTACCTAAATTTTTGATCATACAAAAAAACTTTGTATACTTTTTTATGTGAAATTTCCAGCTCTATCGCTTAGTGCTATTAGATTTTTGACAGTTTTTTTATTGTTCGAGTTATTTGCCAGAAACCGAATTTCAGCCAATATTATCAATTTTACTTCCCTCGCATACCGAAGGGAAGTATTGTATTCGTGAAAAAATCACCCTCCGAGATTTTTTCGGATTCTGACGTTTCAGAACACGTAGATTACGAAAATATAGGTTTTCAATTCCGTCTGTCTGTCTGTCTGTCTGTCTGTTGGTGCATTTACTAAAAAACTACTTGACGCAGAGGAGTCAAATTTGGTAGGTAGTTGACGCTACTGTCAGCGAAGGAATGGTAGAAATTTCACTGGAAAATATACAGGGCGGACCGTCTAAACGGAATAAATAGTAGAAACATTTTTTTTTGCTCAAATTTAAAATTTCCACGTTTCATGATGCGCTAAACCTATTTCAGAAAAAAAAAATTTGAAATTTTTTTTCACCAATATTTTTGAAAAAATTTTTACTACTAAAATGAAATAATTTTTTTTCTTTTTTCAAATTTAAAATTTCCACGTTTCATGGCATTCTAAGAATGATTCAAAAAAAAAAATTAGAAATTTTTTTTTACCATTTTTGAACATTTGTTTGCCACTAAAATAGATGGATTTTTTTTTTTTATTTCTTCAAATTTCAAATTTCCATGTTTCATAGTGTTCTAAATCTATTTAAAATAAAAATTAGAAATTTTTCTCACTATTTTAAAAAAAATTTACCACTAAGATAGAATTTTTTATCCTTTGTTCAGATTTTAACTATCCACGTTTCCATGACATTCTAAAACTATTCAAACAAATTTAAAATTGTTTTTGAAGAATTTTTCAAAAAATTTGAAAACATTTTTAATCCATTTTGTATCACTACTATAGAATAGACGAAAACATTTTTTTTGCTCAAATTTAAAATTTCCACGTTTCATGAAATTCCAAACCAATTTCTGGAAAAAAAAATGCAACATTTTGTTACCAGTTTGGAAAAAAATTTAACACTAGAATGCTCAAATTTAAATGACATTCTAAACGTAGGTATTTCAAAAAAAAAATTTTGATAACTTTCCTTTTTGCTCAAATTTAAAATTTCTACGTTTGACATTTTAAACCTATTTCAGAAGAAAAAATTTTGAAAATTATTTTACCAACATTTTTTGAAAAATTAAAAAAAAAATGAAATTTTTTAACCACCACTATACTTTCACTCCATTACGTGAATGTTGGATTGAAAATGTGACAGATGGCAATAATATCTGGCATATGCACCTATTATACTTTTAATGAAAAATGTACAGGGTGGTCATCCCTAGAAATAATTCAGGCATGGTGGACATTTGTAAAGGTATTTGCGCAAGCCTGCCATATGTGGCACCTGCTATTTAGTATTGAACTTTTGCTGTTGGATGAGCAATCTGTATATTTTTTTGACCAAAACTTATCAAGTTTTCTTTGTAATAATAGCAATAACTCTATTCCGATTATTATTCTCAATGTCATTTCGTAATTATTAATTTTTTAGAGTGTCTGCCATGCACAAATAACGAGGGAAGTTCTGTGTAAATACCTTTACCGATTTTTTTTAGGAGTCGTCAGCACCTTACAGCTGGAAACTATTTTTATCATTTCACACCTCATACACCAAAGAAAATACTTATCCTGAAAAATTCAGCAACATAACATTTAATGACGCCTTAAAACCCCTGACGACTGGGCTAAGGTTGGGACACCCCTTTAAAATTAGATCGATTAGCCCATGATCTTACGATTTGAGCTAATCGTTGATGAATTAGTGATGACACTTAACTCTGTACTTATAGATTTCTTTGAAACTAGATATTTCCAGTTTCATAAACTTTGGTTGCAATTTTAAATTTATCACAACACGGATTTAATGCTTATAGATATTAGAATATCTAAGAGATAATATTGTATTAACAATTATATGGCTTATTATAATCAACGTAATACTTTACTGACGAAGACAATGCGTAATTTATGATCTAGCTAGAAATATCAGGAATTTTAAAATATTTAGAGACTGACAGGAATTAAAAAAAATAAAAACAGCGACGAGGAAACCGATGATGCGGAAGATATAACCCATGAGCACATAATAAATGTGAACAACTGAAGAAGGTGAAGGCCGTAGAAAAACAATAACATATACCTATTACATGAGGATAAGAACATCATGGGAAAAATTTTACCCTACACATGGTGCAACGAAAATAGAAACTTGCTAAAGAACACAATAAGACAACAAATAATGACACCTGAAACATGTCTCTGCTACATAACGAAGAAATCAAAAGAAGGAGTACAACAAGGAAGTTTATACACACTGCTAGTTTCAAAAGCAGAAGAAGCAGAAGACTCAGAAGAAGAATAAACAAGGAGATGATGAAGCAGCTCACAAACAATTAATCTATAAATATTCCATTAAAATGAAAAATACAGCACTGAAGAAATACACAATTTTGAGATTCAAAGGATCATAATTTTTGCCAGTAACACCAAAAACTCTTCCTAAAATAGATCCTAGTTCCTTTAAACTTCCTTAACAGTTCCCGTGTCTCCAGAAAAACTTTCTTACTGGAACGTAATATACTGCGGCACAATGTGCATAGAAAATTCAGATATTAGTAATGAGACACAAATATATCTGTAAATCAACAGCTTTCCCAACAAGAACTAAAACGTTATGAATCTATTTTAAACGTTTGATACATTTTTATAACAATTTAAAGCCCGAAAGATAAAAACGTTATAAAATTTTATAATATCCATAATTTTAATCTTCATATATGTATTTTTATGCTATAATTTTTAATTCCTGGCTCAGTCAGTAGAGATATTTACCTCTTAACAGATCGAAGACGGATGATTTTTTTAATGAGCCCTCTGAATGGTAAACAATAACATCACGTAAAGTTTCATCTAATGCCACGGATTTTCCATAAAAAATTATTAGACACATTATTCATTGGCATACTCACATATAGCCTATACCTTAATTTGCTGCGGAAGCTCTACCATTAGTGATAGAGTTTTTATACGTTAAGAAAAACTTATCCGATTAATTTTTAAGTTAGACTCTGGGGTAAGTAGTAGGGAAGTAAAAAAATAAGAAAATCCTGACGACTCCACGCGTGTATATCTTCAAATGTTTGATGTGTCCCAAGAAAAATGTGGACTTATTTTCTAAACTGTAAGAAATTCGTACATACGACACGAGACATGGAGGCTAACTAAATACACCAGTCCTTTGAATGGTAAGCAATAACATCACGTAAAGTTTGCATGATTTTCAGACCGGCAAAATTAAAAAAAAAAATCAAAATGTTTTTCAGGTATTTTTCCAAAATCTCAAGTGTAAAACATCTTTAACGAGGATTTTTTTTTTAAGGTAGGCAATCGAAAGCTCTACTTTATGACAAAAATTTAGAGATAAATTTCAATTTTCAAGACCTAGTATGATTTTTTTTCAGTGTCAAAAATGGACAAATGCGATTTACAATTTTTGCTTCCCTCGCATACCGAAGGAAAGTATTGTATTCGAGAAAAAATCACCCTCCGAGCTTTTTTCGGATTTTGACGTTTCAGATCACGTAGATTACGAAATACAGGTTTTTCAATTCCGTCAGTCTGTCTGTCTGTCTGTCTGTTGGTGCATTAACTAAAAAAAAAAAAAAAAACTACTTGACGGAGAGCAGTCAAATTTGGTAGGCAGTAGACGCTACAGTCAGCTAAGAAATGGTAGAACTTTCAGTGGAAAATATACAGGGTGGACCGTCTAAAGGGAATAAGTAATGAAAAAAATTTTTTTTGCTCAAATTTAAAATTTCCACGTTTCATGACACGCTAAACCTATTTCAGAAAAAAAATATTTTTTTTATCATTTTTGAAAAATTTGTTACCACTAAAATAGATGAAATTTTGTTTTATTTGTTCAAATTTAAAATGTCTACGTTTCATGGCATTCTAAACTTATTTCAAAAAAATTAATTTTTGAAATTTTTTTACCAACATTTTTGAAAAAATTTTTACCACTAAAATAAATGGAATTATTTTTCTTTGTTCAAATTTAAAATTTCCACGTTTCATAGCGTTCTAAACCTATTTAAAAAAAAATTTTTAGAAAATTTTCCTACCATTTTTGAAAAAATTTTACCACTAAAACAGATGGAATTTTTTTTCTTTGTTTAAATTTAAAATTTCCACGTTTCCATGGCATTCTAAACCTATTCAAACAAATCAAAACAAAATTTGAAAAATTGAAAAAAAAAAATTACATTTTTTAATCTATTTATCACTACTTACTACAGAATAGATGAAAATTTTTTTTTGCTCAAATTTAAAATTTCCACGTTTGATGACACGCTAAACCTATTTCAGAAAAAAAAAATTTGAAATTTTTTTTACCAACATTTTTGAAAAATTTCTTACGACTAAAATAGATGATTTTTTTTTTCTTTGTTCAAATTTAAAATGTCTGTTTCATGGCATTCTAAACCTAGTTAAAAATAATAATTTTTTGAAATTCTTTTTACCAACATTTTTTACCACTAAAATAGATGGACATTTTTTTTCTTTATTCAAATTTAAAATTTCCATGTTTCATAGCGTTCTAAACCTATTTAAAAAAAAAATTGAAATTTTCTTTACCATTTTTGAAAAAATTTTACCACTAAAATAGATGGAATTTTTTTTCTTTGTTCAAATTTAAAATTTTCACGTTTCCATGGCATTCTAAACCTATTCAAATTTAAAAAAAATTTGAAAAATTTAAAACATTTTTTGAAAATTTTTAGATCAAAATTTTGTTTTTGCTCAAATTTAAAATTTCCACGTTTCATGGCATTCTGAACCTATTTAAAAAAAATGAAAAATTACTGCTTCTACAGAATAGAAGGAAACTCTCCCTTTTACTCAAATTTATAATTTCCACGTTTCATGACTTTCTAAATATATTTCAGAAGAAAAAAATTTGAAAAATTTAAAAGAAAATGAAATTGTTTAACCACCACTATACTTCCACTCCACTACGCGGATGTGGAATTGAAAATGTGACAGATTGCTATAATATTTGGCATATGCACCTATTATACATTTGATATATTTAATAATAGGCACCCGAATAGGCCCAACATCACTAAAAGTACCGTTTCTAAAATAAACAACAATCCAAACGCCAGTGTAAGAGTAGCTAGCTTAGATTTGAATTTACCTAGAGAAAATATTCGCCGATGCCTTAAAAAGAATAAAGTAAAACCATTCAAACCCAAGTTTTTACATACGTTGGAACCTGGTGATGATGAAAGACGGATGGAATTTTGCTTGTGGGCTCAAGGAGAGTACCTATCTTAATAGAAATTTTTTGAAAACTGCTTTATTTAGTGATGCGGCAATTTTTGGAGTGGTATCGTCACTAAATAGTTGGTTTTGGGCTACAAAAAACCCAGAGTGGGTCATTAATTGTAAAAGACAACATTCCCAAAAAGTTAATGTTTGGTGTGGGCTACTCAATGAAACAATCATTGGTCCTTTCTTTTTTGAAAGTAATATGAATAGCATGCAATTTTTACAATTCCTAAGAAACGAATTTTGGAATAAGCTACATGAACTTCTAATACAAGAAAGAGTAAATCTACACTTTCAATTAGATGGCAGCCCTGTCCATAATGCCAGAGTGGTTACCAGACGGCTTAATGATAACTTTTCTAATCGATGGATAGGTCGAGGTAGCCCGTTACTTGAATGGCCACCCCGATCCCCGGACTTAACGATTGGCTAAAATCTTTTACAGGTCACGTCCGAGTAATAGATAAGATTTATGTGCAAGAATAAGACAAGCTTGTGCAGAAGTTACACGGCAACAATTACAGAATGTCGTAAAGAATATTAAAAAACGATTCGACAAGTGCATCAAAATAAACGGCGGTCTTGTAGAGGCTACAAAAATTTAAGATGAATTGTATCATCCTGTTTTAGTTTTAGTGTAATGTTGTTATTTGTTTATTAAATACCTAATTATTATTACTTTCAATGGGCTTGTTCGGCATTTTTTTTTTATTTCATAAATCGAAAGTGCAAGTATAAATTAATGGATCTGCAAAAAATCAGAATCTTATTCGCACGTTTAGTATCTTAAAAACCATTACAAATTTCCATCTCGCGAAAATGGGGCGTGGCCAGGCGCTACGTCACTATACGCATAGACTCGGTGATCTCAATAGACTTGATGCTCCTTATTGGTTATAATTATAAGTGTTTTCGAAGTATTGTTTATTTTGCTTACTACTTGACAGTAGGGGAGTACAATTTGGTGAAATGTCAAAAAATTACAATTTTCTCTCGCTCCTGCCGGAACGAATTTTCGATTTCGACCCCGCAATTTACCATTAGAATTCATCGCCGACCTTCTGCTTTCCGTAGACACATAGAATGAACTTCCACTCGACGTAATTATTTAGTTACCAGCGTTTAAAAATTCCATGTTTTTCGACATTTCAGGTTAAATTTGAAAGGTCTCAGAAAGCCATTTTTTTACGTCACTTGCGTATAGTGACGTCACAAATGAGCGCTCGGTTTTTGCAACTATTACTAATTTCAACTCCTTATATCTCGAGAACGGAAAAAGTTAATATTACGAAATTTTAAGTGTATAATGAGAATATCGAGTACTACATGAAAAAGTATAAAAACCATATAAAAAGAATATCATGGAACAAGCCCATTGTTCATATATGTTTTAAGTTAAATATGATTAAGTTCGTTTAAAAGACAATATTTATTAAAACTATCCACTTAATTTATCTTTCTATTGTTTATTTTTCATGGGCTACTTCGATTTTTAGAAAAAACCATGTAAAAGTTATATAAAATATTACGTACTTACATTAATTTTGTCATAAATCTGTCATTATTTAATATTTTTTCACGAAATTTTGGATTTACCCATTTGAGATGTTTCTGAATCCTGTGGTATAGTTAGATTGTATACAAACAAATCGCTAATCAAATTTGTCCATTTTTGACATTGAAAACAATTCAGAGTAGGTCTTGAAAATTGAAACTTATCTCTAAGTTTTTGTCATAAAGTAGAGCTCGATGGCCTATCTTTTAAAAAAGCCCCGTTAAAATCAGATAATAGACACATTTTTTACAGGGTGTTTCCATTCAAAATGGGTCGCAATGTATATATATGTGGATAAAATGCTTAACATCTCGTTACCTGTGCATTTTTTTGGAAAAAAATCATGAGAACAAGAAGTGCTTAAAATAGCATTGTCCATGCGAAATTACCTAGAAAATAAATTTTCCTCTGCGTAAGAAATTTTTGTGTTCACGAAGGATTAAGATGCCGTATTCGAAAACAAAGAAGATCGGATTATAAGTTTAAAATTTTTTAGTCGTGTGTATAATACGCACTCCCATAATCTGGCATATTCCTCCGGATTCACTCTATAATATAGTTTCATGAATGCTGCATCAATTTGTGACATTCGAATCACGCAAAGTATGTCGATACAAAATATAAGAACAGTTATTTTTTGCCGATTTTTACCCGAATATCAAATGGTCATATCTCTGAAAGCGTTTATCTTAGCTGCTCGAGCAGGGCCTATTTTCTTCTCAAAAACGTAAATAAAAAGTATTCCACGCTTTTTACAATGTTTGTATAACGTGAAAAGTGAACAAAAGTACCTTTTTTTACCCTTTGTGCCTCTCTGTACCCTTGTGAATTCGTTTCTACAAAAGTAGGTGCACTTTTTGATATGCAAACGTGAGAGAATTCGTTAAGTAGCATTTCTTATCTGAAAGGACTGGCCTTTGATTTGTTGCACTAAACCTAATTTGCTTTATCTATTCAATAATTTTACATATTCTTTTCATGACTTGTCAAGCTAAGTAAAATTAATTATGGTAAATATGCCAGGTGAGTATGAGAACGTGTAGAGGGATATTTCACTTTCTAAGATACTTGTACCAATAACTGGTTTAGTTATGTAATGAGACAACTTTGTAATTAAATTCATATTAAACTAATTACAATTAAGTAGCTAGTAATAGAAATGTGGACGGGCGCTGCTGAATGCGAATTCATATTGGAGTAATATTTAACTGGGATTACCATCACATAAATAGGGTCTTGCCAAATTATATACAGCGTGTCTGAGCTTTGCGTCTCATACAAATTATAAATAGTTATTTTTAACGCTAGATTTCGAAACGCCATTCTTGAATTCGAGAATACAAAAGAATTTTGCAATCAAGTATCAGACAACATGTATTCGTAAGCCGTTGTTTCCCACAGTTCCAAAATGACTAAACATGTGAAGAGAAAATTTTGACATTTACAATTATTTCATTTGACATATATGTCATCTACAATTTGCTGCACATATTTTTTTATCAAATAATCTATTGCGCGTCAGTAACGATAGCAACGCAACAAAGCTTTAGTAAAATCAACAATAGGGTTATTCCATGTTAAAGAGAAACTTAAAAATATTTATCAATTTGAATATTAGAATATGCAAGAATAATGTATTGGTATTTCTTTATTATTTGTTAGTTATTCATAAATCAATAAGAAGTATCGTCAATAATTTCAAATTTTATTAACTTCTGACGTCACGGTTTACAACTAAATCTAGGAATATTTGTTTGTGTTAAGATTCCTCACATCCTCACTGGCAATATAAAAGAGGTAGAAGAAGAGTCACACGTATGACAGCTTATTTCATTTTTTACTAATTATCACATTATGGAGCCTAATATCGTTAAGGCTAGCACTGAAAATTTACCTGAAGTGAACTACGTTATAATCCAGGAATTCTTTGCGGAAAATATGGACTATTTCAGTGTCGAGCTTATTAAAATGATTATAAACATTTTCTTGGGGTAGAAACTTTCCTGATGTTTTTAACAATACTCGTAAAATTATGTCGCTTAATGATGCAAAAAAAACAACTGATTTTATATAATTCCATACACAACGTCTTAAATATTAACAAATCAAAATAAAACCTGTTGACAAACCAAGAAATAGGAGGAGTTGAAAATAAAAATCCGTGAAGACATTGCTAATATTCCGTTAGACATGTTGCATCGTGTAATAGAGTCGGGTCCAGTTTAAAAAGACCGATGTATGCATTAATATTGCACATACGTTTTCACTATCTCTTGCACACAAACTTAAAGCCATAGCCTAAAGACATTGTCAATGTATGTCTACCAAGATTCTTTCCCACTTCTTTTGAGACGGAAATATGAAATGTACACTGAAAAGTGAGAAACATAGTCATAAGCTCAGCGATTCTCAAACTGTGTGTGATTTGACGACGAATATTATTTATTTCCGTGAACTAATATCACTCTAAATAAGAAAACCGCCTTTATATGAAATATTTAAGTTATTTTTAGTGGTAAATATTGGATATTCAACCGTCAAACGAACGATGTCAAACCACTAAGTCTTACAATTTTCTAGTACGTAGATATTACACGTTTTAGAATAGAACAAACTGGACCACGTAGCTCAATCGATAAGATGCTCAAACAGCAATAAATATAACTGGGGTTGTTGCGAGATCGATCCCAGCACTTCTACTTTTTTTTATTTGGTTAAGCTCTATTAAATGTTAATAATTTTCCTTCTAAAATTTTTGCTTTATTGAACTGCGCCGCGGGTTTTGTTAAAACTTTATTTTCCCCAAAAATGTTTTATTATTACTAGCGCGTGTTTATCTCTAATAAAATCTGCTTTCTTACGTTATATATTAATATACGAATGGTGAAACGTGCGTCGAGTAGATAAATTGTTCAAGTGTAGTGTTTTAGTGTTTATGAAAACGTGTTAATACGTTATTCTTTCAGAATTGTTTTAATTGATTTGTTTTAAAATTATTGTTAATTTTTTTTATATTTATTTTGTCAACCAGAATTTTCATTTATTACCGCTAAAAGAAAAATAATTTATTTTCGTTATTCTCATTTCAGATTTTTTTATGAAATATTTTATTTTTACTGACATCGTTTCCCCTACTAATACTACGACCCTATCCTTTCCTGGCAAGAAATGCCCAAACCTTCCCGTGTTTCTTGCTGGACTGTAGCAATAATTGATTTCTTTTTCTGATCACTCATTGAATTGGGCAATTCATTTTTTGTTATCCGTTTCATTTGTGCCCGAACCTATATACCTACAGTGTTCGTCATAAAATTGGCTACATATGGGAAAAATTTGTATTATTGAGATTTCTAAAAAATGCTATATTGGTGGTTCGTTTCTTTTTTTACATGCAAATAACTTTATTCAACTAAAATACATAAAGTTTTTGTCAAAAGTAATCAAATATTTGTGAAATAGACACAAGAGTATAGTAATTAATGGTAGGGGTAAAATTTGCACTTTTTTATTTTCCTTATACCTGCTTCAAAATTGATATATGGGGTCCTTGTTGTATTCTATATGCATTTTTTCTTCATAAAATTATATATATCTTAACAATTTGACCCATTTTGCGGTACCACCGTCAACTATTTTTTACAGTCCTGCCAAACCGGCTATCACATGACATGTGTCAAAATGTAATTTTTTGTTGTTGGACATGCATAAACGAACCCCCAATAGAGTTTTTTAGAAATGTCAAAAATACAATTGTTTCCCATATGTAGCCAACTTTATGGCGGAGACTGTATAATCAGAATTCCACTAAAATTATGAAGTTATTAAATTAATAATCTTAACATTATATGATAATATCTTTCCTATTTTTTAAAAATTATTTAGCGACATCATTGCTGAGAACTGTTTGAGAACTACTGACATTTCTTATGCATCAAATAAAATCTTAGTTCAGACGTTTTAGCGGCCATGACACAAGTCAGTTTAAATTGTACCCGACTCTAGAAATTTCACCAATCGTATTCAAGGGTGTGTAGAGATAAGGGGAAGACATTTTCCAGGAATTATTTTTAAGAAATGAAAAATGCATGTAATTACCTAGCCATTGTTATATCTTATTTTAAATAAGTAAAGTTACTTTCAAAATTATGATGTTTTCAAAACTTCCCGTTCCCAGGGACCACCCAGTATTTACTGCTTCCGAAGATCATCTGCTACACTGTTAGTTGATTCTGGAGCTGATTTAGCCAGACTGAAAAGACATGGGGACAAGCAGTCTTCGACAGTTGCGGAGGTATATGTTGAGGAAGAAGAAAATTGTAATTTCTAATAATCTAATGATCAAATCTATTGCTTCATCAATAATTACCCAGTGCTTTAATCAAAAAAACTATTACACTAAGCGACTTACCATCCTCGAGTGGAGTCTGTTTTTACAATTGTACGATTACGACTATAAAAAACGGTGAAAGAAATGATTAACTGTTAAACTGATTGTTAGTTAAAGTGATTATTAATGATTCATTGTTAAAATTTACGTTCTTGTGTTTTTGATAATAATAAATAAACTGTTTTTCTTACTTTTTGTTGGGTATTTTGCCACTGCAAAATATTTAAAAGTTTTTAATGAAAAAACCTCTGCGCCAAACGGATCAGACAGAGGTTGGTTCTTGAATACTTGACTGTTTCAAAAAGTCTCACACCTGAAAATATATAAACTAGAACGATGTTATAAACTAAAAAATGAAAACGGAAGCTATAGGCAGTTAACGTTTCGGAAGAAAATCTACTTCCGTTCTCAAAACTTTTTTGGCCGTCGACCATGACAGTTCTTTGTTTATGTATTTCCATAGTCACGTGAGACATAAAATTATATTTATCTTATTTTTACTTACTTCGTCTCTAAGGAAACGCATCTATCCTCTACAATAATTGCGGATTATTTTTTCTTTTAGTTCCATTACTATCTTTTTCTAAAATCTTCGCCGAGTCCCATTTAATCCTGTGATTATTATCCCACGTGTGTTCACAAATTTTGGATTTTTCAAATTCCCCCTTCTAGCGTAATGTCTATGCTCACCAACCCTTACGTTGAAAGGTCTAGATGACCTACGTAATGTTTTCCGCAGTCACACGAACACAATTAATACAATTTATCGGTTTTATCAGAAGCCAAACCTCTAAATATTGTTCAAAATTCAAAAAATTGTATTTATAGTGTGAGTGCGGAAAACATTACGTAGGTGAATCATCTAGACCTTTCAACGTAAGTCTTGGTGAACATAGAAATTACGCTCGAAGGGGAGAATTTGAAAAATTCAAAATTTGTGGACACGCCTCACAGGATTAAATGGGACTCTGCGAAGATTTTAGAAAAAAGAGAGTAACGGAACTAAAAGAAAACTTAAACAATCCGCGATTATTTTATTAAACGAGGATAGATGCGTTTCAAATTATTCAATAGATTTTTGTACTAGTTGGTTGCCCATCCTTAGAGACGAAGTAAGTAAAAATAATGTATTGTCTCACGAGACTATGGAAATACATAAACAAAGAACTGTCATGGTTGACGGCCAAAAAAGTTTTGACAACGGAAGTAGATTTTCTTCCGAAACCTTAACTGTTGATTTTTGTAGATGGATGTAAACGTCTTCTACATCCTGGATATAAAAGACTTTTACGTTCTGCAGACAAAAACACTGTCGTTTCAACATTTAATGACTATCATGTAAAAGTCAAAAAAAAATTAAAACAAGGTGGTAGAGTTTAAAATTTTAAAGATATTTAAAAATACACAGGGTGATCTATTTACGCATGTTGGCATAAACTTTTTAAATGGAACACTGGATATATTATTACATATTTGGATTCTCCATTTAGAGAGAATGCAAACGATATACAACTTAAGTAGGTACACTGGAAGTTAAAAATTGAATGCAATGAAATCTTGCGACCACATTATTTAAGCGACAATAAGATTATCTGAATTTTTTACCACGTTATTTCTGAAAAAAATTAACAAATAAGTAATGCATTTAACTGGGTTCTAAGGGACCTCAATGAATGAGCGAAAAAAAGTACGAAGGAAACGCACACAAAACTGATCACGTATTTATTGAAATCAGGCCCTCAAAATTCACAGCAATGACCGAATTGACTGAAAATTGAGTTTTGATCAATTTTTTATTCGCCCTGCGGTTTAATAAAAGTGCACGCATCTCTAACTAAGAACAAATAGATCTAAATTAAATAACTTTAGCCCCAAGGCAACTTCGTTTCGACACGTTTTACCTACTGAAATTAATAATGTTAATGCGTATAACCTTTTCGGATGAGAGTATATAAAAACGAATCATTAATATTCAAAATATTCAATTTAAATAGCAGTAAATTTTTTGTACACTTAAAAACTTTAATTCCATGACCTCATCAGGAACTAAACACACGACTGATAAACAGTTGATTAGTACAACTAATAATTTTTTGGTGTCTTAATTATGTGTATGTCAAGGCCTTCTTTAGAAAAATATTGAATGTAGTAGGAAACTGTTTACGCTTGATAAACTATTGTATACAAAGAAAATTAAACAGAACTGAATTCGGCCACAATGTTAATGGAAAACGAAAAGTTTTTGCAGTAGATCGTCGCCGACTACGGATGCTTATTATACTCTTCGCAAATACAAAACGAAGAGTACATTTGATTTGATAGGCACGTTTCTAATGAACGAATTCTGAATATATCACTAGATAGAAGTATCACTTAAGTAAATATTTGGTTAGGAAAATTTTAAAATAAATCTATTATAATTCTCTGCACTTTACAGTACTCAGACGTCTGCGACTTCTTATCTTGAGAGCTAAAATCATTATTTTTCTACTAGGATTAATAATACTAATCCAACTGACACTTCAGTCGTCAGATAACTTTAAAAATGCATGAAAAAACAGACTATATCTTTTTGAATTCGTAATCTAGCGAGCTTTCATTTGACATACCACACGATAACCTTAATAATAATAATAATAATAATAATAATAATAATAATAATAATAATAATAATAATAATAATAATATTTTCCATCTTAAAAAAAAATACAATCTATTATTGATTTTATAAAATAAACAATGAAAAATAAATGGCGAAGTTAAGCAGTCACAATTCATAAGAAATCATGAACGCTTTTCTTACACTTAACCATATATTCTGTTTGAAGCGTACAGACTCGGTCCCTCCCGTATCTTGGAGGTACACAAGGGAGGCGAAATCTGCACACTTCGAACAGAATCGAATATAATCTATAATAATTTCAACATGAATACAAAAAAAGGCAAGGCTGCAAGAATGAGATTTAAAGATTTTTTTTTTCTTTTTCTTTCTTTTTTATTATTAATTTTCTATACAAAGGGCTACAATAATCCTGTGCATTGACGTTCGAGCAAATATGATTTATAAATCTTTTTGAACCTAGTAATGCTGTTCCTTTTTAGCTGATTATTCAAACCATTATATGTTTTACAAATTTGGTAACTAAATGATCTCTTAAACAGTTCAGTACGGCGCTGAGGTGGAGTTAGAAGACCCCTAAATCTAATATTTAATGTGTGCACATCAGTTCGAAATTTAATTTTTTGATAAAGATGTATAGGAGTTTTGTTTAATATAATTCCATGAAAAAGACAAGCTGTGTGATGCAATCTCCTGTTGTACATGTTAAGCCATTTTACCTCCTTGAGTTTATGAGAAATTCTCTGATTTCGGTAAATTCTATAGATGAGTCTAAGACAAGAATTTTGTAATTTCTGAATTTTCCTTGCATACAGTGTATTTATACAAGGGCCATATAAACAGTCTGCATAATTTAATATAGATAAAACCAAAGTTTCACAGAGGAGAACTTTGGTTTTATGTGGGAGGTAATGGCGATTACCATATATTAATTTTAATATGGAGTAACCTTTTTGTAGCATTTTATTTACATGGGCCTCAAATCTTAAATCACAGTCTAATATAACTCCTAAACTTTTTGCCTTGTCTACTTTTACCAAAGAATCATTACCAATTTCAATATTTGTACGTTCTTTAATATTACTTCGCTGGTTCTTTGGTCCAAAAATTATAATATTAGATTTAATGGGATTAATGACAAGACAATGATCATTTGCAATTTTTACAAAATTTTGAAGATCTTCATTAACAAATGAACAGGCGATATCAGAATCAGAGGGCCTGAAAGAATAGTAGAGCTGAGTGTCATCTGCATATAAATGTACTTTGCAGTAATTTAAGTGATATATGAAATTGCTTGTATATATGGTAAATAGCAATGGACCGAGGATTGACCCTTGGGGAACACCAGATCTTAGGGTTAGGTAATTTGAAATATTATTATTTAATTTTACACGTTGTTCCCGATTTTCTAAGTAGGCATTAAATAATTGTATTGCTTCCTCAGAGAGTCCTATGTAGTGTAAAATATTATTAAGTATATCGTAATTTATAGTATCAAATGCCCTACTGAAGTCAAGCAAAATTAAGGTGGTACAAAATCCCTGGTCAGTAGCCGCTATAATATCATCCACTATGTGTAAGAGAGCCGTAGTGCAACTGTGTTTGGGCCTAAATCCTGACTGAACTGAAGGTATTAAATTGTACTTTTCTGTGTGTTCTCTTAACTGTTGTTCCATTACTCTTTCAATAAGTTTTGACATGGTCGGTAATAAACTAATAGCTCGGAGATCTTCGAATTCTTCTGGATTATTTTTTTTAGGCAGCACAGTTACATCGGCCCTCTTCCACATTGCTGGAAAAACATTTTCAGTTAAACAGAAATTAATTATATGCGTCAAATATAAAACAATATATGGACAACACAATTTTATCAGATTAACATTTAGATCATCACACCCAGCAGCAGTAGTTTTTATGTTATTTAAAATCTTATATATTGTAAGTTCGTCAACAGGCTGAAATTTAAAATTTGAATTATTTGCATTATTATTTTTATAAAAGTCGATAACTTCAGCCGATGCAGTTGTCTGAGAAATAGCATTTATAAAAAAAAATATTTATTTCGTCTACGTTCTGTAAATGAACCGGAAAATTTTATGTTTATTTTGAGGTACAAAATTAATTTCTCTGAGAAATTTCCAGTTCTGTTTTGGGGTAGAATTATTCATTTTATTATATATATTTATATTATGTGGGGCGCTTTGACTTGTGTAAATACTTCTGTATCTGTGGCACCAATAAATTATTATTATTTTGTATTCGATATAGATTTTTTTCTCTTTTTTAATTGCTCGAGTTGTATAATTACGTATTTCCTTATAAAACTGAAAATGAACTGGGCTTTTTTTTTATAACGTTTCTCTGCTTTATCCCGCGTTTTCATCTTTAAAAAGAAAATTAACTTTCTATTATAAACCCCGCCCCAAACTAACCCCCAAAATCAAAATCGTACTTTTTTCACTTTGCGTATATAATTGAGGGACAACTTCATATAACTGTGCCAAATTTCAATTTTCTACGTCAATCAGTATCTGAGAAAAATATCTGTGACGGACGGACGCACGGACAGACGCCGAGGTGATTCCGTAAGTGTTTCATTTTGCCAATTTTGGTACAGAATACTAAAAACAGTCCCGAGTTGTTTTAATAATAATAATAATAAATATCTTTACTAAAGAAACAGAGTTTATTTGTTTACATAGGCGAAATTCAGGTGACATACCAACTGCTCTTCCAGTTAACCGTGACTAACCGAGAGATATATTTAAATATAAAATACATTAAAACTTCAATGAAAAAATTTCACTAGCACACTTCCACTCCACTGCATAGATGTCAAAATAATTATAGACTTAATGAAATTGCCTAAAACTGTGAAATTCATATAGAAAAGAAAAGTAAATAATAAAACAACTAAGTACAAAATATTAGAAAAATATGAAGCAGTAAAGATGTCAATTAAACAGTTTGAGAGCAAATTTTTTAAATTAAAATTTTAACACCATTCTTTTTGTATCCGGTAGTATTTTAAAGTGGAAATGGTAACCTGTTATACAGTTTGTAAATATTAAAAGAAAACCTTTGTTTATACATATTAGTGGAATTCGACAAAGAAGAAATTAAGTGTTTAAATCTAATATTGACATTATGAACATCTGTGCAAAATTTAATTTTATTATAGAGATAAGGTGGATTGTTAAAATGATAATTTTATTAAATAACACCAAAGAATGTAACAATCCCGTTTCCAACATTGTTAGCCACTTTATTGTCCTTAATTGGGCAGAAACTCCCCGTCGTCCACGTAAACCACATACAAGGCGAACACAAGAATTCTGAATTCGTTATATACATTGACTGGACCATACACTACATACACCAGTGCATTACATAGCGTATATCTCTGATGAAATCAGTATCTGCCTTAATACATAAATGAGTTTTAAGTTTGCAAATGTTACTTTTGCTTTATTTGACATGTGCTTAGAAAATCTTACACCAGCATATATTTCAGGCCCTAAATTTTTTGTTGAAATAACGCACTCCATTTTGATGTAATTTAATGTTATATTCAAATTAATTTTAATTTTTTCACGTGTTCTCTTTCTACCAAATAGCATAATCTTAGATTTTAAAGAATTCGTACTAAGACAATGTGCATCTAACATTTTTATCAGCGATCTTAATTCACGGCTCATTCTAACATTTGCTTCTGCAATGTCCTTAATATCGAATGATCATCTGCACAGAAATGTATCGAGCGGTTTCTTGTACAGCTCATCAAATGAGAAGTATACATGGTGAAAAGAGTGGCCCTAAAGTGGAACCCTGTGGCACACCACACCCAGTGTCTCTCTCTAACATGACATTTCACCATTAGTATGATTTTTTGCTTTCTTCCAGTTAAATAACTACCAATCAGATTTATAGTATTACTATTAAATCCAAAATAATGCAGGATTGCTAGAAATAGTTTATGATTTAATCTTCAAGCTTTAGTATAATCCAAAAGAATCAGTGCTGTCACTTTATTGCTATCCGCTACTGTCAATATGCCATCCGTTATATTCAGTAATGCGAAAGCACAACTATAATTTTGTCTAAATCCCGATCGTGTTCCAGGCAGAAAATTATTTTTCTTTACATGTTCTCTAATCTATTGTTTCAAAATGTTTTCGATAAGTTTTGAAAGAGTTAGAGGTATGCTAATAGGTCTTAAATCTTTATTGTCAACTGGTATTTTGACTTCTGGTAATGGTAATACATGCAATACTTTCCACATAAAAGGAGAAGTACTTTTTTCAAGTAATTTACAAGATGAATTAAAACTGGTAAATAAGCGGACAGCAATGAAGGAGTATTACTATTCCAATATCATCATGACCAATAGCTTTAGATTTAATTGAAAGTAGAATCTTATATAACTATTTCATTTTCGTTAATCATTTTAAATTCAAAACCAGCTATTAATTTTTTTCTGTTATTAGAGTAATATTCGTAAGTGTTCTTATCCGGTTTTACATTGGACTGTGTGCTGTCGACAAAATTTTTATTTATTTTCTCAATAGATGATATAAATCAAACTGCACTAAACTAGTATTTATATGCACCCAGTATATTATTGTATAAGTAGTATATGTAGAATTTGTTCCAATACAAAACAATAAAAATAATTAAGCTGTAACCTAATAGTGTCAACTTGTTGCAAGTACACTCAGCAGTTTATGCAAAAGCCAATTTTAAAACACCGCGTCATTTTTATAATTTCAATCATTTGTTATTGCTGAACCTAACGCATTGTCTTAAAACGACTAATTGAATCAAAAATAGTATTAGTTTTATCCTCCTTGATGCAGTGCCCTAGGTGCAGTTTTTTAATTTTAAAGTTGAGTGTACAAGCGTAAGCATATAGGGAAGAAATGTCCTTGGACTTCCTAGGTCGAAGGTGATGTAAATCCTGCTTGATTACTGTGTAACGTTCCTCTTCCTGATTCTAATTTGTAGTATTAATATCATGTACAAGGTGTACGTTCAAAAGTGATTCCGCGTTCCATTTTCTAAACAAATGTGATTTATGTCTGAGAATCTCGTTGAAATAAGTAGAACAATTATTTTTTCCTTATCAGTGCATCTTTTAATAGTTTTAATTGTTTTTTAAAAGACTGTTTTTAATTTGTTTAAATTATTATACCCTTCGCAAGTACAAAACGAAGAGTATGTTGCATTCGATCGGTACATTTCTAAAACCGGTCATTTATTTATCATATTCTTATTTATTTATTTATTTATTTGTCACATACACTGTTCAACAGGTAATATACCCAATTACAGAACAGGAGTAAAATGCATACAAAACATTATTTAAGTAAAAGATATACAAGATATACAACAAAATAGAAAGAAAGTGAAATAAGACAAAGAACATTACATGTGTATGAGCGTTATACGAACTACAAATAACTAATGAGGCGATGAAAGAAAAAAATGACATGGATAACATTTAAATAAGAACAAATATATGTACATATACTCATATATACACACACATATAAGCGTATACACATACATATATTGCCATTGTAGATTATAAGTAAATTAAGAAAAACAAAAGTAATCACTAGGTATTTAAGTTAGAACATTTTGTTTTATGTTATTAAGGCTGTAATTAAAAATATCGAAGTTGCTACATAATTTGTTAGAAGTACTGCAGATCATAAATAAAGGTAGTACGTTGGTACGCGAAGTAGGTGAATAAAAAACTTGGCGATTGAGGGGTTAATCTGCGAACGTGAAAATTGAAGTTGCTAATTATTTCAGGTTCGTCACAATCATTGTCTAATAGTTTAAACAAAAGTGGTCATAGAGTGGTCATAGAGTACTTTGCGGAAATCCACTCACTGGATAGGTACCGTCGGATTTGAACCACAGTAATTTAAGAAATCTACGTTGAACTGCCTCCAAGTTATTCTTGTGTACATCATAATTGGAACACCAAATTAGCGATGCGTACTCAAATTTCGATCTGACGAAGGATTAATATAGAATTTTCAGAGTATCAGTATTAGTGAACTCAAAATTAGTACGAACAATGAATCCAATGGCTTTGGAAGCAATGGTTTCGATGTGATTAGCAAGGATGATTTACTATCAAAAATTACGCCGAGGTCGCGAAATATTATAGGTCCTTGAAGTATGACATTATCTAACCTGTAATCAAAAATAATAGGTGATGTTTTTAAAGAAAAGGACATTACGTTAAATTTACTAGGCACATAAAAGGTGAAGCAAGTCAATTTCATCCACTATGTTGTTAATAAACATGTTAAAAAACAAGGGCCCCAGAATAGATCCCTAGGGAACTACACATATGGCAGCAAATTCGATCGATTTGAATCCATTTAGTGCAACGTGCTGACTCCTATTCATTAAATAAGATTTAAACAAAAGGACGAAAAATATGACAAGACGATTTTTTCTAATTTTTTAGGTAGCAACTGGTGATCAAGTCTATCAAACGCTTTGGAGAAATCGGTATATATGACATCTGTCTGCCCACGTTCATCTGGGGATTCGAAAATATATTGAGGTTACACTGAATAAATTTGTTGTTGTTGAACGCCTCTTCATAAATCCATGTTGGTTAATAGAGATTTTGGTATTAATTGAATAAATTATTTTACCATGAAGCAATATTTCTGAAACTTTACAGAAGTTACAAAGATGATAGCGCAATCCTTTAATGAAAAAACTGGTATGTAATCAGGACCGGTCGTAATTTTAGGTTTAATTCGTTTTAGAGCCCGAATAACCTCGTCTTCACTGAAAGAATTTATACTAACAGTAGGATTATCGTTCGGAATATCGGCTTCAATGGGATGTTCCTCGATATTCAATGAGGAAAGAGAAACATTTTCATATCACCATGTTAGTGATCGATTTCGGAAGAACTTTCAAAATGTCTGTCCGTCTGTCTATCTGTCCGTCGGTTTGTCTGACTGTCTGTCTATCCGTCTATCCGTCCGCTACGCGTAATCACTTGAATGAATGAAAGTCCGATTAGATTGAAATTTAGAAAGTAAGCTAGTGTTAGCCAGAGAAAGAACCTTATTATATCTTTAACAAATTTGATCAATAAATAAAAAAGTTATTAATTATCTATTTAAATTCTCCTTAAATCAATTTTTTTATGTTTTGCAATTAAACAAAAAAATTTCTAAAACTATCATTATTTACAAAAAACTGCGTATCCTATAGAATGTGCAACAATTATATAAAAAGTTCAGTAAATCAGCGAAGAGATAATGGTTTGGTTATTTATTATGTTGTCCAGATTTACTTTTCCCGTTACCTTCCGATTATTGAATTTCTATTTACCCAACATGCGCTTAAAGTCATTCCTGCGCCCCTATAGATAGAGAGCCGTCTGTACAGATTTCCTATGAATAAGATACATGAAAAACTTTGTATGAGTGAGTACTACCACAGACCTACAGTGAGTAACTTTTCATATAAGCAAATTTTGCCCGCGTCATGGAATTTTACCGGAAGTGACGTCAAAATGGGAGGATGCTGGCAAATAAGAAGATACACTCTATTTTTTTAATAACTAGAAGGCTTGCACTTTAACTTAAAAAATAATCATTCATGTATTCGATGACTTAAGAAAACAAAACAAAAATTACTTCAATCGAGAGTGTCTCAGGGTTGCGGGCAAATTAAGCCTGGTACCCGACTACAGTCTCATTGTATACCTCAGAACCTACAATTTGACGTAAGTTTTATTCATGTATTCGATGACACAAAAAATCGTGACCGGAAGTGACGTCAAAATTCCATAACGCGGGCAAAATTTGCTTATATGAAAAGCAGTGTTGCCAATGCGAACGAAAACGCTCACATTGTGAGCATTTGATTCATAGGCGAAGCGGAATTTATTGGTGGAGCGATTGGGAGCATTTTAAGCTTAAAGTACTTGCAATATTTAGGGCCGGTTTATCAATGCAGGGGTAAAGTTATCCTATGGTTAAATCACAGTTTAATAATACAGTATATCGACTTCCCCTACTGAGTACAGTCCACATGTCGATAGCAGGAGCAAAGATTAGAGAATTTCTCTAATCTTTGGCAGGAGTAAGACTATCGACGCGTGGACTATACTCAGTAGAAAAAGTGACCCTACTGTATTAAACTGTGGCTTAACTATAATAGGATAAATCTTATCCTCGCATTGATAAACCGGCTCCTAAACTAAACGCGGATCGGAACGGCTATAAAACTATGCCTCTTTTAAAAGCGCCTACATACGTCATAAGAAATGGCAATTCGAAAGCAAAAATGTACCTACCATGCTTCAATGAGTTTATTCCTTTTCTTGTATTCCTATCCAATTATAAAATAAAAACAAATGGTTTTTAAGAACGTGGTATGTTTAGCTTTTGCGAGGATTATTGGGAGGACTTTGAATGTATGTGGGAGCAATACGGAGCATTTTGAATTAGATTACGGGGTAATTTAGAACATTTGGATTGGCAACACTGATGAAAAGTGGCTCCCTGTATGACTGTGGTAGTACTTACTCACTCATACAAAGTTTTTCATATATCTTATTCATAGGAAATCTGTACAGCCGACTCTCCACCTACTATCCATGATGATTCTATGTAAGGAAATAAAAACGACAAAAATTTAGCATTACGTTACATAATTTACTGACAAATTTAAGTGGGTGTTTCTAACGCGGTAACTTGTACTCATTAGGTACATTGCTGTTATTATAAATATATTGTTAATTCTTATACAAATAACGAATGTTTCTAAAATGTTCGTATATAATTTGAGCTAAGCAATGAGCATTTTTGCGCAGATAATTAGATATGACGCTGTAATTTGTTTAAAAATAAACAACTGAAATTATGATGGTCAAATAATCGTGCGTATCATGTGCAAATTTTATATGATACCTACATCATTTTTATCGTCATCTCATCACTTAAAGGTGCAAATTGATCCTATAATTCGCAAATTAATTTAACACATCAAATTATGTCTTTCTGCGTCGTAAAAAATAAAAAATATGCTTGAAATTGATTGCTAATAAGTATGTAAGTTGTAAGTACATTATTCATGATACTTATATATGTTTTTATTGTCATTAAAAATCAATTTATTGCCAATTTCACGTCACGCCAAAATATGACTTTCTTATTGTGTACCTTTATATAAAATCGTAAATCGTTGATGAACTTTATGTTGCTAATTATTACTGTTATTATTATACTGATTTATCGCAAATATTTATGGCAATGCAATAAATGATTTAATTTATATATGAGGTGCATAAAAATATAATACTTTGCCGACCGAGCTGATATAAAGGGAGACCGAACCCAGCTTCATTTTACTTCCACATCCACGTAGTGGATTGGAAGTATAGTAATCGTAAAAAAAAAAATCAATTTTTTTTTTCTTGAAATTGGTTTAGAATATCATGAAACGTCTAGATTTTAAATTCGAGCGAAAGAAATTTTTCTGTCTGTCTGTCTGTAACTTTTTTTTCGTCCGCACGCTTTCTCCGGAACGGTGTAAGATATTGACTTCAAATTTTGTATACGTATATATTATAACGAGATCTGGAACTGGATTGTTTTTTGAAGATATCCGGTGAAGAGTTGGAGGGTAAATAGGGGTAAATAAGGGGAAATATGTGAAGCAAGCTGGTAAGAGTAAAGAAACTTGAAATTCGATGTATGTACCACAAGCCAAGGGCTCAGATTTTTTTGTAATATTTTTCAAGCCCCCACCACCCCTTGTCCATTATTAAAGGGGTTGATAAAATAAAATTGAGATACTCATTTGAAATTTGGTACCCGTATGTATTATAACGGCATCTGGAACTGGATTATATTTTGAGATGATTCTGATGAAGAGTTGGGGGTTAAATAGGGGTAAATAGGGAAAAATAAGTAAAGCAAGCTGGTACGAATACAGAAACTTGAAATTCGGTGTATGTACTAAACGCCAAAGCCTCAGATTTCTTTATAATATTTTTCAACTCCCCCGCCACACCCACTTCATTATTAAATCGGTTGATAAAATAAAATTGAGATATTAATTTGATATTTGGTATAAGTATGTATTATAGCGACATCCGGAACTAAATTATATTTTGAGAAGCTTCCGTTGAACGGTTGGGATTAAATAGGGGTAAATAAGTAAAGCAAGCTGGTATGAGTACAGAAAATTGAGATTCGGTGCATGTACTAGAAGCCAAGGCCTCAGATTTTTTAATTATATTTTTCAACCCCCCATCATCCATTATCAAATAGGTTAATAAAATAAAATTGAAAATTTCACTTGACATTTTGTATTATAACGACACCTGGAACTAGATTATATTTTGAGATGAAGCCGTTGAAGGTTTGGGGGTTAAATAGTGGTAGATAGGGGAAAATAAGTAAAGCAAGCTGGTAAGAAACTTGAAAGCCAAGGCATCGGATTTATCAGTAATATTTTTAAACCCCCCACCACCCTTAACCCATTATTAAAGGGGTTGATGAAATGAAATTGAGATATTCACTTGAAATTTAGGACACGTATGTATTATGACGACATCTGGAACTAGATTATATTTTAAGATGATTCCGTTGAAGGGTTGAGGGATAAATAGGTGTAAATAGGGGAAAATAAATAAATCAAGCTGGTAAGAGTACAGAAATGTGGGATTTGGATTTATAACATAAAATTGCGATATTTACTTGACAGTTAGTACACGTATGACATCTGATTGAGATGATTCCACTGAAGGGGTGGGACGCGGTAGGTTGTGAATAGGGGAAAATAATTGGGGTAAATTAAAAACTTCATTTTTAACGTATATGGTAGAAACCAACGCCTCAAACCCCTCCTCCAAATATTATTAAAATTTTATGACCAATAATTTCCACATACTAGAGTGCAAATCTAGTCAAGATGTTTCCTTTAGTGACGGATGAAAAATCTCGATGTGGAAGTAGCAATTCCTTAGGCAGCGGTTTTTTTTACAGTTTATTAAATAATAAATATAATGGAGTACTTAATAGATAAAACATCATTATTCTTATGTAAAGTATATGCTGGCATGATTAAGATCAAGCCACTTTTAATGAAATTTTCTGACTCCTGAAATATAGTTACGAAAATTACCCCTAACTAGAACTTCATACCCAGGGAACAGATAAGCAGAGCCATACTTTGATTTTATCTATCGATATAGGGAAGGACGGGCAATGCGTCGACCACCAATGGGCAAGATATTCCAATGTTGACGCAAAACAGACTCAGATTTATTAATTTACCAGAAACGTCAATAAATTTCTGCCGAAAACACTATTTTCAAATATCTAGTATTATTTTGTTTATTCTAATACTCAAAAATTTGAAGTACGGCTCTGTAGGACCTTGTCTGTAGGTAAAATTGCCGACTTTGATATTTTAATGGTCTGTTATTATGGTATTTTTAGGTGCATTAAGTATATGTAGTCAACTATATCTTTATTCTTACCTATCTAGTCTACAAAGCTCATTTTTACAGGAATTATACATCGAGGACGTAAAAGCCAGGGTTGGCTTTGCCGGCGCGGAAAGATTTTTATGAAAGTATGATACAATTTATCTTACCTTGTACCTTTTTTAGGGAATTCCGCAATACCTAATGTCAATATGGTCAGGTTATTATAAACGCTCACTAGAAGAGGAGGTATTGGGGGATGTAACATAGAACTAAAACACACAGATGTATTTTTTTTAAGTACACACACACACACACATATGTAATTTTTCACGACCTACAACGAATATAAAGATATATTATTAATATTTGTTTTAAATGTTCTGAAGTTAGCCATCGAAGCCTGTCATTAAAAATCCATTTATAATGAGAAAAGGACCCCTCAACGCCAGCAGATATCATCGAGGCGTACTTAAAGTAAGGGAAATTTCTTAAAGACGCCCTAATGTCGCCTGGTGCAGAAAATCCTACTTCTTTACCGGGATTGGTTTCTAAAACTCTTTGGAATTTTGTTAGAACCCTCTTAGCGATTTCTCTAGGTAATTTAGAAATATATTCCCGGAGGTCGAACACGATGTTTATTGCATCAACTGCAGTCAGTTTTGATGTTGTTGGCATGTTGAAGGTCCCGTATGGCTAGAGAAATTCGCGAGTAGTTTCCGTGTATGGTTTTCAGATCATCTTGAACAGTTGGATCCATAAGCCCGTGAAATAACAACTGCGTCATCTGGATTTAACTGCAGTACTACTAGTCCGTCGTTTTCAAAATGGCAAAAATAGTATGATGCCGCTACTAGCCAAGTTCCCCACCGTATTATAATGGGCGCTAGAAGTATATTTGGAAGTCGTTCTTTAAATAAACGTACGCAATGTGGTGCTTTCAGGAAAACTTTCTTTACACTAGACATTAAGTTATCAACATAGCGCAGCGCTCTTGAACAGTTTCAGCAATTTAATGGAGTCCATGTGCTGGACATGTTACATGCAGCATATTGCGATATGTTTCCTTCATAATTCGTCCTGCAGCTTTCATATAATTCACTCCATCAGTAAGAAATAATAAGATCTTGTCCTTATTTTCTACATATTTGTCACCCCATAACTCTGAATTCACTGCCCTCTCCATAATGCGACAATGTGCCGCTTCTACAACTCTAGAGGCGATCAAGTGTCCACGCACTGAACAATTTTCCTCCAGTGCACCCACTAAAACATTCGTACCGTCTCACCACAAGCATTGGTGGTTTCATCCACACTAACCCAGAAGTAGTTTCCAGTAAGCTCAGAAGAAATTTTTTGTCTAACATTATTACACTCCGTTGATAAATAGTTTCTTCTGAGTGTCATTTCCGACGGCACCTGAACATTGTTATATTTGCCACTAATACACTTCCAAGAATTGTCTAAAAAGTAGATTATCTAGTTTTGAACACGGTATATTACAGCCCACCATCACTTCCACTAAATCTAAATTAAAACTACGTTGACTGTCACTATCGTAGAGCCACTAGCACTCATATGCTTTTGTGAGGAAATATGTCTATTAACATTTGTTTTGGACGTCCAAGAAATTGTGTTGTTGCAACTACTGCAATAAAGATCTGTTCCATCAAATTCAAGTTCTGGTAAATGGCGAATCCACAAGTGTGGCCTGAGAAGCACAAGACATTTTGTACCGCCGACTCTGTATAAATTACACACTAGGTTTGCAGATACATACGTACAAAATCTTACTTCTTTACCGTTACATAGATGGCTAGATTTATACTCTTTCACAATTTCGGTGGCGTCGTATAATAGAAGATAAAACCGCATAAGTAAAAACATAAAAGTGCCTCCGTACACTGGAATATAATGTTGACACTCGGTCGGGGTCGAATGGCTTTAATACTGCAAACATAAAAATCAGCTATGTTTTTAGGTAATTGTCAGTACATTTCACAAATGTAGTAGATTTGCGAAAAAAGTAGGTAATATATATTAACATTTTAAAATGAAATAAAATACACTTTATCATGTTAGGAACACGGTACATGGCAGTTTCATGCCATTAATCAACTTTGTTTATTATGTATGATTTAATATTATATGAAAATGGTTTTATTCATTGAGAAAAATGTTTTATGTTGGAAATTGGGTTTTCATATTTAATTATTATGAAAATAAACAACATAAACACATCACACATTAAATAGAACAGGAAAGTATGTGTTTGATTCAGAATTGTCTTTTTATTTGCAAGATATGTTTTACATGTTTTTGTAAGAACTATTACCATTTTTAAGTTAAATTTGTTACCAAAAATACAATGTAACTGGCAACAATAAATATCGAACCACTTCGTCGTTTTTCTGATTGTTTCTGGTTATTACAAACATCTTGTATGGTATGTACCTACGATTTATTTTTTGTGTTCTAAATTTACGTAATTATTGTTAATGTAAAATATGTTATCCTTGGTTTATATGAACTGTAGAGAAATATAGGTACATATTGCGATTACCTAAGTCGTTTTTTAGTGGACATTATGCATTGGGCAATAATATTCTACGAATTAGTTTAAACGACAAATAGAAACATTCTAGATTACGACTGTGTAAATAATAATTGAAATTATTTAACGGGCGGTCAGATTTTAAAATCGGTTAATTTAATGTCAACAACAAACAATTTCGTATAAACATTTTTTCACATAATTATTATAATTCAATGTTTCCTTTTTGTGGACACATAATTATTATAATAACTATATCTTAATGACTATTTTATATAACCTGCATTATGATTAGTGATTAATGTTTCTACTTGAAATTTTAATAGTGAAGTCAAATTATGTATTTAAAAGTGAATCAGGAATTACTTTGCCGTAGCAGTATTACTGTTTTATTTCCTCTCCTCCCCTTGGCTTTGGATGAACCTTCAGCCGGTAGCTCTTGATTTATATATAATGTACTGATGCACATGAAAACAAAACTAATCCAGCGTGTTCTGATTTCTAATCCTATCTTTCTTTCCCTATGCACTATCCTAAAACAAAATTATATGACAATGTATATACATACTACACATACATGTAAATGCACATATACATACACATATGCGTACAATTATATTTCGGAACCACATCATCTAGTCCAACTGTAGTAACACCCTTTGGTGCGAAACAGATCACTAGTTTAAAGTCGAAAACGTATCTACCAATTCCCCACCTCTCACGCCGACCTACGTTCTGCATTACGTTTCCTTAGTGCATAGAGTATATAGGCTCCAATACTAGTTAGCTAATAGATGGTGAGGTTGTTTTTATCAGTCAATGTCAAATATAATTATTTCATACTTGTTCATAGAAATTGTCTTGGTTTTGCATGAAACATCTTTATGAGTGGCTTTATGTCTTTCTGATGAGCTCCAAAATAAGGGCGAAAAACGTTTCAAAGGCTAAACATTTCCAAGAAACAGAACCAAACCTTTGTGACAAAAATCTGTTATCCTGTAAATTTCTTGGAGAGAACTTCTTTCACCCAACAACAAATGGTTGTTAAGCTTCGACTTTCAATGCCTTGTACTGATTATTTTTCTTTTAACTATGCACTACTTTCAAAAGTCATATAATTACGATATATTATGTATGTTTAATATTCGGCAATACATCGGTATCTGTACTAAAGTCGTCTTAATATAATATAGGGATTTAAACTGATAGTACCAACTTTTTTTCATAATTCATAAGACAATTTCGTAAAATATAAACTCGTCTTCAGCTTAACAAACAAGATTCACCACATGAATTGATTAAAAACACTCAGTACCTTAAATTAGATAAAACGCGCGACTATTCTATTCATTATTTTAAATTTAAATTATAAGATACTGGTCTGAGCATTATACGCGTTTAAATCTTATCGGCTAATCATGACAAATACTTGACCAAAAGCGTAGTTTTGTACGACCAAGTTTAGAGAATAGTAGATGATATGCGCGCCGACTCTGGCAAGAGGAGAAGCTGAAAAGATGGCGTAGAGGCGGGTGGCCGTGTAGGGCGGTAAGAATTAAAAGCCGCCAGATATTTGTAAATATCTGTATATAGTGATTAATAACTGCGAATAGAATCAGTAAAGTAGTTATTATAGTTTATATGTTCTGTGTTATTGTGTTCCATTGCCCATAGCTACAGCAAGGCAATGTTTTCGTCGAATTAGCTGTAAGTACAGTCTTTAATATTATGTATGCCTCTCGTGATGCAAACGTTGCTGTTTGAAGTCAATTGCGACAATGTTGATTGCTTCAATACCTCGTTCCACGATTGGCCAGTAATATTCTTTATTGTATCCAGTGTTACCGTACGGTAAAGACTTCTCTTACCTCATGAGAAGACTATAGTGCGTGAATAATTTCATGTGAAGGTTATGTTTGCGTAACTATGTCGCCCCGTATTTTGACATCTTCTGTGTGTTCTGGGCATAAAAACATAGTGTTCAACAGCCGCACCAGTTTACGTCGAAATTTTAATTGTCGGGCCTTTTTTTGTTATTAATTTTATGTACAGTCTGAGATGCACCCCCCCTACGCCTATTGTTTTGTTGTTAAATTCTGGTTTGATTAATTACCAGTTACCCTCCCCTCTCCCCTGAATGTCTAATTATTAAAACAATTAAACTAATTTGGCTGTGTGATCGTCTAGTTTAGTGGTAGGACTCAAATTTACGTTTGTGATTATGTAGTACTTGTTACCATAGTTCTTTTTCTAGGTTTGATATTACTGTTTCTATTTATTTATTGATTTGATAATTAACTAGTTATTATGACATTTAATGATTCGTTCTTTACTCTAAATATTGCTATTAATTTATTTGGCAAAGTTCTAATTATAGTTCCTTATTTAATTGTTCAAATTAAGCACTGAATATTGTTTTGGCACTTGTTTATTTAATTGATAAAATAATTAAGTATTTTTATAATGCCCTGTATAAAGTTCAAACTCAAAATTATTCTTTTTATTTAATTTACTGAATTATTTATTTTAACTTTTATGTTAACTTTTGTTTAAGTTTATCAGATTTTAGTTCTCATTTTTATTCACTATTGTAATGCTCAAGTAAACCTTATGTTTACTTATTTTATTTTAAATATTCGTTTAATTTAAGCCCAAGTAAATCTTATATTTACTTGTTCACTTTTACTTGTTATAATGCACTTTATTTTCAATTTCTGGTAAAGGTAAAATAATTAAAAACAAGTAACGTTTTTATACGTATAATCAGACAAATGTCAGATAATATCAATTACAAAAATATTGTTGTGGCAATGGCCAGAAAATAGTTGCTTACATATAAATAAAAAATGTGAACAATCACAAATTTATATTACAGCAACAGATTTCGTTGGGACAACAGTCACGTGGAAGTTTATCGAATGGTCAATCAAACAACTACAATAATCACTAAAAATAATAATGATTATAACGAGAATACTCGTTCAAAACTGAAGTGAAAGAATGTTGAATTCGGAACACGTAAAGTTCATACTTGGGTGGCGAAAACTCGCAATAGTTTATTTAATTGAATGCACGGCAAGTTGAAATCTCAAGTAATTGCCTATTCAAACATAGTTTGACGTTGCGAAGCGTAGAATGATGTGATCTGATCAATAAACTTGATACAGAATCAGCCAATTGGCTACCAATAGGTTTTTGTGTTGCGAAGATTGTAATTGTTCAAACAATTGAATGAACAAGCAATTTGTATCAATTTCAACTCGCCCATGACATAAATATGTCATCGTGAATGTATACAAGGCAAGACACCCAGTACAAAGTTTAACATGTGATAATATTTAAAATGATACTTATGTTAAACTAGCAGAGGGCAAATCACAGGCCTTATTAGTGGATGACCCACAAAAGTCCAGTGACAGCATCCCCACAAGTAGGACATAAATAAACCGGCAGGTCCGAACAGCTGTAAAACCCTTCGAACAATCAAATATTGCAGAAGTTCATTGACCAAACGACAAAACACAACGCAACAGAAATTGTTTACCAACAAAAATCTGCCACTGTTCAAAAGTAAATATTTTAAAAGTTACTGTTTAAAATAAGACATGATTTAACATAGTCTGAAATTCAGCAAACAGCTAATTATGCTACAAATCAAAATTAACATTATAGAAATTTTCTAAATAATAAAATTCTAACTAGTCAAAGTGCCACAATGCCAAAACCGCGATACCGTGAGTTTAAGTTCCGAAATATAGAGCCGAAATGTAACAAATTTAATTAAAGTTTTTCCCGGTCCAGTTTCATTTGATTTTGTAATTATTAACGAAGTTACATAAAAAAAAAATACTTCTCTCTTTCCGCGACATTATTTATTTATACCTTGCGTATAAATCGCGAGGTGACCCGGGTCACTGTTATTTGTCTCGTCATCCTGCATTTCCAACATTATTAACCTGACACTTTTGTGAGTCGGTTACAACCAAAAACTGACCAATGTCCCTTTTGCGTTGTGAGGGTACGATAGAGATCGCGAGTTTTATGTCGCTTCGTAAAAATCTCTTTTTGTCAGTCTCGTTCCCAGTTCAGCTTGGTTTTAACAAGTATCTGGTGGACAATGGAAAGTACAGCGGATGCTGTGGTCAGTTGGTTCGCAGCTCCCAGTCTTATTTCAACGAGCACTATGGCGAACGATAAAGTCCAGTGTATAATCTTAGCTAATAGCTAGTTATATACAAATAATTGGTCAGCGGAGTAGTGGTCAGTTGGTTCGCAGCTCCCAGTCTTATTTCAACGAGCACTATGGCGAACAATCGGATTCGGTCAATGATAGATAGCGACTGACCCCGATATAAAATTCCCTCGCGTATTTATACTCGGAAAATACCCCCAAATGTCGTGACGTTACACACTAAATGTCCCTTTCTAGCTCCGTTCCCGTGAGAAGACAGTACACCTGTGTTTATGTTATCGCCGAATGTTGATGTTAACTCTATTAACTGAAGTGTCTTATCGGTGCGAAACCTAGTTGCTTCGCCCGGGATGTACGTTTCTAGAGATTTTAAAAACTACACGAATCGACTGTATTTTAAAACTTTAAATTTTACTGCCAGAATATACGTGAAATATTTTTATGCGAATACTGGGTGATATTTGGTTTCGTACCGAATTGTGTACAATTGTCGAAAATATGTAAATTTTGAGTAATAGACGCGGGAATAAGTTTTCGATTAATATAGGTGGGTCCGGTCCGTTTCAAGTCTATAGTATTTCCTTTTGCATGTTGTCATGTAATTTAATTGAGCTTGTTTATGTTAAAGTAAGAATTCTTTGTTTTACCACTCTGGCCAGATCGTGTTTAGTTTAGTTTAATAATTTACCGTATATGGATTTTTATTGTGTACAGTTTTGCTTTGTATTTTGCTATATGTCAGCTGGACTTTTAATGATTTGTTTACATGCATATTCTGACGAAAGTTTTTCTAAAGTTCACTCACAGCCCTGATGTCAATTGCTCTGCTTTGTGTATTTTTTGTAAATCATTAAAGTAAGTTAAATTCAATGATTCGTTTTATTTTCCCTTCAGAAATTATAACGTTTCAGGATGTTAAATAATCCAAAATTAAATTCTAAAACATCACAAAATATGCAAAACATACAATTAAAACAAGACGTTCGATCAGCTGACCACAAAACACAGTGGCGGCCATTTGCATTTTTTCAGTATTCCCTAAACTAGTAACATACGAAATTAGTTTTAATAATAAACGTAGAATAGAAATCAATTTTGATAATTTTAGTGACTTCTGTGTCACGTGACGTTCATTCTTTCTCGATCGCACTATATATGTGGCGCCACTGAATGCATAGGATGAGCTCGTTTGTTTATGACAGGTATTCTGCAAATTGCACAGTGGTTGAACAAATTATTATTATATTCAAACATTTTTTCTACTACTCGGTCGATTTTACCAATTACACATAATGACCTAGTCGTGGTTTTCATCTTTGGTAGGCGGATAAAACTTATTATATTTCTCTGAATTATGTGGGATTATATAGTAGAACGAGGTGCCGCTTAAGTGTTACATAACAGCTACTATTGTTTGACCAGAATGACGCAGATTTTTTGCCCTATTGACAACACTTCTTGGTCTTAGTATAGTCAATAATTGCAATTTATGAATGTTCATATAGTTACAAATATTCGCCCACGTTATAGTAGGACTTTTTAAGCAACATTCTTTTCACACTAAATTTAAAAGTTAGTATGTTTTTTTTTAGCGAATTGATTGAGGAAGCTTATTATATAATTTGGGACCGATGTAATAAGGTGACTTTTCGAATAAAGTTGTTCTGTGCTGGGCGAGTGTTATTAAGAGCCACTACGAGTATAGGGTATTTGTGGGAATCACTATTTTTTACAAAATTTTCATGGTTTTATTTCACGATTTTTAAATAAAAATACAGTTAATATTGAAATAAGCTTTACATGACTCTTGAGATTTTAGATTAAATATCAATGTAATGATTCTCTTTTGACAAATATTCAGTGTGCGTTAGTGGAGTAGCCCCACAGATATTATAACTAATGACTATATCCTAAAGCATAGGAAGTATTGATGAGAAATTTTATTTCAAAGTATCTTCTCAAATTGAGAAGGGCGAAATAACAGCTGTTTAATTTATTACCCAAATTATTAATGTGTTCTGACCAGCTTAATTGTTCATCAAGGTAAATCTCTAAGTACTTAATGCTTTGGATGATTGGGTAGACCATCCATTATTAAATTTATATCTGATATGGGTTGCTTTTGAAAAAATTGATACATATATCACAATATCTGGAACTGAGGAAGACACAATTATTTGCAAACAAACGGAATAGCAGAGGTCCAAGACCCTTGAACGACTCCTACTCTATATTATAATTTTCCGACCTAGTTTTGTTCAGTTGCATTATAATTTTAGGGTTGGATAACAAGGACATTAGTAAATCAGATAAGTTTTCCTGTATGCCTAGATTATTTACTTTATATATCAATATATTAGTTTCTTCTTCGAGTCAAAGTACCACTAAAATCAAGATAAATGCCAGCCACAATATTACCCTGATCTATGTATGATTTAAACCATCAATACACGCGGACTCGGTAGATCTTTTAGGGAGAAATCCATGCTGTGCTCCGGTAATTATTTTGATATAGTTAAGAACTTAAGAATTCGATTATGCAATATTTTTTCAAGGATTTTAGACATAACACTATAACGTTGTTTGCATTTGAATAAGAAAACTTGCGGATGTGCACTTTCTGTTCTACCAACGATTTTATCTATATGAACAGACAGACAGATACTACTGCCAAAAAGCGGCGAATCTCACGCTCTCTCGATTGTACTCGAACGCTGCTACCTTCTGTTGGGTACGCATTTCTAGCCAGTTTGTACAAGACTTACTTATTTTATACAGATTCATATAAAAAGAAACTTGCTTACTTCAATTATTGTATTCCATTTAATAAACAATGCTTTGTTTTTTTTTCAGGTGAAGAAAACTTGAAAGTTAATAATATCGAAAAACATGTATCAACAGAGAAGAGCAGAAATAATCAATACCTTAATTTTGGAGAAGATGATCAAATGGTAAGGACAATCGAAATCTAATGTAAATATTTTGAATTTCTAACGTTGAATTTCTTTATTAAATGAGGTCTTGTTATTGTTTTTGCTGCAATTTAAGCTGAAAATTCCTTGTAGCAATAGGAACGCTTCTTCTCTAAACTTCCAGTTCATTAATATATGCTTCCAGCCAACAATAATATATAGGACGATTCAAACAATTTTAAGGGAAGCCTAAAGGAAAAGAAAAATTAACTCTGAAATCAATTTAAAAATATTTAACTGTACGCTACTGGTGTCTGGTTGACTGTATTGAAATTAAATCGAATAGAGTGGCTGGTTATAGTGAAATATATGCCAATACATAAAGGACAATTTTCAATATTCATCGATATATTCACCGGTAGACAAGATCGGTTAGAAACATTTTATTCTGCGCGGTAGGTTAAAAATTTTGAAACGCTTCGGTTGAATTTCCTCGTTCTTTTGACAACTTTATCATTTGGTTCTGTTTGTTCACAAAATAGTTAAAATAACCTTGTGACCGTTTTGTTTAAAACTTTTGTTGTTTCCAGCTTTTTTACCAATGTTTCATTGCTTTTTAACTTCTAATGTAATTGTGACATAGAGAATGCTAACTAATAAAGCCTGTTAGTATGCCAATGTTGCAGAAGTTGTGAAAATAGTGTTTAATTGTATACTAGTAGAGTAGTACGTATTAATTTATATAAAAGATCTTGTAGTTTTATTTATAATATGGACCGAATACAAATAAGTAACATATACAGGGTGTAATTAGTTTCATGTCATCAAAAAAAAGTGGTGGTAGGGAACGACAAGACAAACAAAAAAACCTTATATAACATGGGGTCTAAAGTTCATAGTTTTGGGAGAAAAAAAATTTCGCAAATTTTCAATAAAATTTTTTGAGAACTGCTGGAATATTGAGGTAGGTTTAGATCTAGATCTGATCTGAAGAAAACTATAACTCTCCCTTGTGCAATATTTTAGTTACTGTGGGTGTTTCGTTATGTACACACGTCCAACTCGCCGTTCGTTGTTTTTGTTATTTTTGAATTTCGCGTCATTGTGTAATTATAGTTAAGTAGGTAGTAATCTTTTAACCCAGGACACTCATGTATGTTACAAATGTTAATGTTATGTTATGTTAATAAATCACATTTAAATTTTCCAAATTATAAACAATCCAATATTTTGTTCCAAATTAAAAAACACGCATGTAAAGAAATGCTCTGTTTAAACCTCTAGGGCCATTATTTGCTTGCAATTGTGCACGAAGAGACAACGAATTATTTACCTCTTTATGCTTGCCTCAGTTCAGTTGAGGCGGTCCATTAAAGGCGGTCGATGATCCTTTGACACCGCAGACCACCGACTGTGCCGGCGAGCACTATTTTATGACAATTTAAAAGTTGTATAATTGGGAACTACAAGTCCGTTGACCAAGAAAAGCAGTGGGTCCCAATAGTTGTCTACCATAATATTAAAATCATTGATCCAGATCAGTTTTTTTTTCAAAGTGCCCCTAGAGGGAAAAGTCATAAAGGTTTTTTGTTTGTATAGTCGGTACCCATTACCAGTTTTTTTAATGACATGAAACTGATTACACCCTGTATTATCACAAGATATTATCTTCTAAACGATTTATTTAAAATTATTGAATAAAATAAATACCATATTGCTTGATTCTTCATCAGGCAAATGAGGTTCACTCATTTCTGTATTACCGGGGATCTTGTTGCTTAATGTTGGCATCGATAGCAGTTTTCAATCGGTACAAAAAAATTCTAAGACTTTTTTGTAGAGAATTGAATTCTCTACACCACAATTTCAGAAAAAATATTTCGAACAAAAGTATAGACTACTTTTTCTTAGTCAGACAATTGGAATTTTTAAAAATATTTTTTATTTTCTTGATATTTGGGGGATGATTTCACCCACTCCGAGGGCGTATAGGTGAGTCTTTAACCCTTATTGATAGAGAATACATAATTTCGCTATTTTAAGATTGATTTAATAGCGATAATATAAACAGAATTGTTTTTAGATTTATTCATTTCAACCGATGCATAGGGGTAATTAAAATGTAATTGGGGTAATTGAAAATGTTTAATTTTCAAGAAATCAAGAATACAGACTGTTTTGTTTCTAAGAGACCATTAATTTGATGGAATAAAGTCTTAAACATAAAAGGATTTGGTTTATCTTTCCCAGACTATAATGTTTTAAAATAGGTAGTTTTGAAACAGTGATAAGATATACAGGGTGTTTGGTGCATCGTGTGCCAAATTGAAATGGCCGACAGAAAGGGTTATCTGCTATCCTTTCAGGCCCCTTAACACTTCCCATGCCCTGCGGGATTTTTCATATCGACCTTTTATCTTTTTAATGAAAAAAATCCCAAATTCTATATTTAAATTCAAATTATAAAAAAGTATTAGGCGTAGACTGCGAATTTCATTTTTATTTTGATGTGTATTGTTGAAGGGTTCTTTTAAATCCAAAATTACTGGCATTAGTCATCTAGTTGTTTTTTATTCACTCGCAAACTTTCAGAATAGGTAAAATTTAAATTTAAACTTAGACTTTGGACGGCTATAAAAAAAAACTCGGAACAACCGGGATCTTCCAACCCCCTCAAAAATTCTCTAGTCTATCCTCTTGCTAATGATGTGCCACATGTCATAAAAATCTTTTAATAACTCCGTGAATTCGCTAAATTAATGAATCGGGTCACATAAGGCTAATATTCAAAATTTCGAGTCAAAAATTATATTTGCTTAAATTATGCATGGCAAACAGGTAAAATCTGTTACCTCACTCTTGCGAAGTAAAATCTGTCTTCTATCTCTTTCTGTTCATTGGTTTTCTTGAAATAAAGAAACAGTTGCATTTTTATCATTTATTAAAAAAATTTAAAAATGTTGCTCAAAGTGTTGGTCTCTGTTGCGAATGCAGGCCCGAAATCTGCTTCGTATTTCGACAGTTGTTGTATGAAGTCGTATTTCCTCCCTAATTGTACCGAAAGCCGTTTCTATGCGTTGGACAAGAGGACAAGTTCCTCCCTAGTCGCAACCTCCGTCTTGTACGCGAGCTCTTTGGCACATCCCCAGACATAAAAATCCAACGGAGTTATATTTGGGGAACGTGGAGGCCATTGAATAGGGCCATCCCACCCAATCCACGCATTTGGGAACACATTATTTATATATTGTCTTACAATCAATCGCCAGTGCGCGGGACAGCCGCCATTTTGAAAAACTATAGACGTATACTTACATTGGGCGGGATGGCCCTATTCAATGGTCTCCACGTTCCCCAGACCTAACTCCGTTGGATTTTATGTCTGAGGTCGTGCCAAAGAGCTCGTGTACGCGACGGAGGTTGCGACTAGGGAGGAACTTGTCCTCTTGTCCAACGCATAGAAACGGCTTTCGGTACAATTAGGGAGGAAATACGACTTCATACAACAACTGTCGAAATACGAAGCAGATTTCGGGCCTGCATTCGCAACAGAGACCAACACTTTGAGCAACATTTTTAAATTTTTTTAATAAATGATAAAAATGTAACTGTTTCTTTATTTCAAGAAAACCAATGAACAGAAAGAGATAGAAGAAAGAGTGAGATAACAGGTTTTACTTGTTTCCCATGCATAATTTAAGCAAAAATAATTTTTTATTCGGAATTTTTAATATTAGCCTTATGTGACACGATTCATTAATTTAGCGAATTCACGAAGTTATTAAAAGATTTTTATGACGTGTGGCACATCACTAGCAAGAGGATAGATTAGAGAATTTTTGAGGGAGTTGGAAGATCCCGGTTGATCTGAGTTTTTTTTTATAGCCGTCTAAAGTCTAAGTTTAAATTTAAATTTTACCTATTCCGAAAGTTTGCGAGTGAATAAAAAAACAACTAGATGACTAATGCCAGTAATTTTGGATTTAAAAGAACCCTTCAACAATACACATCAAAATAAAAATGGAATTCGCAGTCTACGCCTAATACTTTTTTTATAATTTGAATTTAAATGTAGAATTTGGAATTTTTTTCATTAAAAAGATAATAGGTCGATATGAAAAATCCCGCAAGGCATGGGAAGTATTAAGGGGCTTGAAAGGATAGCAGATAACCCTTTCTGTCGGCCATTTTCATTTGGCACACGATGCACCAAACACCCTGTATACATATTCGTCGGAATTTTGTTTGTGTATGACGTACCTGTGGGTGAATTTATAATAATGGCAAGTTCAACTTACTACAACTTGCCAAGTTGTAGTAAAAATAACTTGTTTCTACTCCCTTATGTATATTTGCTGTTTTCTATACAGTCTGTAGAATCGATAAGTAGGCCATTCCAGTTATCTTAACGTATATATATTTCATATCCTATCTAGGATGGATATGAAATCAACCAATTACAGTTCGTGTATTAAGTACATAGCCAACTATTCGTTTTAAAAAATACTAGTGCCTAAGCTGTCAAAGTCAGTTTGTATATTAAGTACATAGTCAACTATTTGTTTTAAAAAATTCAAGTTAGTGCACAAGCTGTTAAAGTAATTCTCAGTGTGTGCGTGTGTTAATGTTTAATAAATCTTTTAAAATTTCGTAGGTTTTTCTTAAGCTGGTCGTAGAAAAAGCATACTTTACAACTCGAGTGGATTATCCATATCGCACTCGAAAAATTGAAGCACTGGCACTCTGCCTACGGCGCCGAGCTCAATCTTTCTGGTGCGATATGGCTATCATATCCACTCTTGTTGCACAAGCTACTATTTTCAAAAGTGGCAAAATGTTAAAAGAACTGGTAATTTTAGGAGAGAAGTGCTGAAAAATTATTTAAAAAGTTTTTCACAAAGTTCGCATATTCTATTAAATACAGGGTTAGGAATTGTATCCGAGGACCATAAATTCAATAGGTTTTAAAGCTGTTGTGTTATGTGCACAAATGGTTTAAAATTGGTTTTAAGATAAGCCTAGAAGTTTTAAAAAATATATTAAGAACAATGAGGCTAATAATATACTTTTACAAGAATAAATCGACGTACTTAAAGAGCAATTGGTAATGTAATAGGCATTTTAAGACAAAGCATGTTTGAAGTATAATTATTCACAGCTTATAGACTACTGGCAGAAAGGCGGAGCTTATCTGTACGTGACAGCTAGCGCTCGCAGTGGCCAAGTAGAAAGTTAATTCCTGTGTCGTTTACACTTACGTGAATAGGAGAATCCTTGTTTTTAATAAATATTTTATTATAAGCTTTTTAAAAACGCGCAAATCTCTGAGTTTACTTTAACGCCACCAAAGTGGGAAGTGTTGGGAACGCCGCAGCTACAATTGACATTGTCAAAATCAGCAGTTTAGTGTTTGTTATTGTAACATAATCTCTGGCTAATATCATGGAAAAATCATGCGGAGATGTTTGTTGCGTGGTTAACTGTGGAAATAGATCGAATAATACTAAAAATATAAAGTTTTATTCATTTCCCACATAGGGGAGTCAAATTAGACAAAAAGACCCAAACTTCGGCAAAATTCCCCGATCGATGGTTTTTGTTGGAATGTGTTCACAAAGATGTGGGGAACAAAAAAGCAACATGCTAAATTGTGTGGAAAATTCTTTATTAAACAATTTAGGTGCAATACGATCCTTCATGAATAACTTTTTGAATTAAATTTGCATGAGAGAACTAACAAAACCAAAAGAACACAAAATTTTACAAAAGAAACATATATAATATGTGCAGTAATTTGTTAATTAACGCTCCAACTCGCGCTACGTCGGCCGTACGTTCACGCTGGAAATGCTGCATAATTGCCCGCGGTGGCATTTTGATAATTTGTTCTCCACACCTTTCTGAACACGTTTCAACAAAACTCATCGATCGGGCAATTTTTCCGAAATGAAAATCTCCTTTAACAAGTCTCTATAAACTGGGGCAGAGGGAAAAGTGGATCAAAAATACAAGATATGTGTGTAGTTAACAATTAATTAATTTTACAGCTCAGGGGGATCTTTATGGCAACCGAATAAGTGCTCAAAGATTTGCACATTTTATAGATAACACAAAATCGGACCATCCATTAAGTCCTAGTTTCGCGAAATCAATTTTTCCATCTTGTTACTCAAAGAAGGGCCCGACAGAAAAGTCAATGTTAAAATCTAAACAACGGTAAATTTTAATTGAGTATTAATAATTAATTGTTTAGTCACATATACAATATATTACAAAAAATGAAATGTCATCTCACCTACGCAAAAAAATGTTTTAACATAACAAAAAAATAATATTCACTCGAACATTACATTTACTCACTACGGAATTGTTTGTACTTACTGTATATGACAATCGCGGCAACAAACAATTATTACATTTTTATAAAATCAGGAAAAAAACCAACGCGACGCATACACATAAATATAAAAGCCACAGGAAGTAATTCGGAAATGATCCACTGAAGCGCTAGTAGTCATTCTGCCGCTACTCTATAATAGAATTTATACATACAGCCGTCATTTTATTTCCAGCCGTCGAGGAATATAACATTCAGCCATATTGGGAATGTCTCAGGTTGAACAAAAAAAATGTAATATGTATCTAATAGAAATGTTTTTTTAAGACAAAAAAATGTATTATTTATATATTTTTTTTAAATTGTGTTTTTAGAGAGCGCACGAATTTTTAAGAACTATCTAATACATATTTTACAATAACATCGTTGTAAACTTTATCCCACTACAAGTAGTCTCATCAATTCATTACAAGTACCTAGTGCATCTTTAACTATTTTTCTGAACTGTTCTTAGCAGACGTTAATTATCCATTTTATAACTCATATATAACTATAACAGCCCATAGTGCATGTAGAATATATTTATTTGCATTTAATTTGGCTTCATTAAATACAAAAGTCTGCTCGAAGCATTTGTGTGTGTCTTTTAAGTTTTAATTTATCGCCTATCCTAAACCAAGCATGATTTTATAATACTCTTTAGATACTCTCTTAGTAAATCTTTAGATAATTAATTAAAACTTGAAAGTTTTAATAGTAGTTTTAAAAAGAGGCATGTAGGCCCTTCTCTAGATGGGCATCTGTACTCTTATAAAGGTTTTAAATCGGTTTCATAGAGTCCCTCCAAACTATTTACGTTTATAAGTAATCTTGAAAATAAGTTTTTAGGATAACTTATAGATTATTTTAAAACTACAATTGTTACTTGGGCGTGGCTAATACTATTGGTTTGCAGATTAAATTAGTCATCCAGCTAAGTAGCGTTTAATACCACAACTTTAACGTCTTCTTACTATCGGTGTATTGAACTTTCTTTATTACTTTTTTGATGGTGTCAACTCCATTTGAGGGGCACACCTCTTCTTAAAAAATTGCCGATAAGATCTGCATTGTACTATATAATAGGTAAATCCTTTTCTAGGAAATACAAGGATTCATTCGGAATAAGATGAAGATCTACACCTCGCGTCTGTTTTATGTGCTGACTTTTGGAATTTTGAGATTAATTTTTCATTGGTACCCCCAACTTCAAATAAAGGCGACACACACTAGATGCAGTTTGAGAAACGCAGAGAAAGTGCTTATAATTGTAAGTAAAACAGGTAAAAATTTTGTGTCGTGTTGTGATAACGCATGACATTTGACTTAAACTTATTCTCCTCTCTTTCAGGATACTTACAAAAAACTTAAGTCGTATTTTGTGAAGGAAGTGAAAGTATTAGATGCGAATAATTACAGGTAAAGATATAAAATATACACCTAGCTAACTAATATATATATATCGGGTTCCTACGAGACCAGGTAATCCTCCACTTTTTTCTTTATTTTTCAAGATAAATATTTGAAATTATTAAGGAACGGAACATTTGACACAAAAATAAATTCTTTGACATGACCAGATCCAGAAATAGACTTCCGATTTCCGGGAAAGCGTGGGCGGGCAGACAAACACCTTAATTTTTAATCAAAATAAAATCTTCGAGTGCAGCTCTTAAATTTTATGTAGTTATAGTTTTTAAACGTAGAAATTGCGTAAAATTATTGTCTAGGTTGAGGATTAAACGTTGCCAGAAGTCGAAAAAGTTGTAAAAAAATTGTTTAAATTTTAATGTCAAGGTGCAGTTCTGGCTATTTTGTGTTTATATTAAAATCTCCCTATTCTTCCGGGTTTTCCGGTTATTAACGTACCAGGGACATTAATGGAACAAGAAACAAATCGAATTCGCGAAATGTCAAAAAATGCTTTTTTCTTTCACTTCTGTCGGCTTGAATTTTCGATTTAGCCCGTGTAATTAACGATGCCGTGAAAATGTCAATTCAAATCTTTCGATATCGACATTAGAAAGCTCTCCTGCTGATGTACGTATTTAGTTATGGACATTTAAAAATTTCTTGTTTTGCTTTTTCCGACGAGACTAATTGAAATTTCAAATCCACCCCGACCCGACCTAACCGTAGCACGTCGCGTTAAACGACTACATTCACAGCGGATTTCTCACTTCGAATCCTGTACGGCTGTACTTTCTTAAATTTATTTTCGACTTTTTGGCTGATATTTCTTATTCTAAAATTACATTTTACGTTTAGGGCAAGCATGGGCCGGATGCCCTTCGCGAAATTAGGTTGATATTTTTACCTTGACATCACATTACCAAGGGGAACTATTCTGTAAGATATTATATCCCTGCCCCCTTCGGTTTTAAAAATAAATTAATGAATCGAATTTAGAATATTTTGTTCTCTTTAATAACGTGATCAATTTTTATGATTTTTATATATCCCGTAGATATACCAAAGAGGCATTAAACAAAAAATTCTTGAGTATTTGCAGTAAACAAGATACCAAAATATTCGAATTAAAAATTTTAAAACAGAAAATTTCATGTATGCTGCACCAATTTTTCTTCAAAAATTCTCCCTACTATGCTCTATAACATATATTATTTTCAAAATTTTCATAAGGGTAGAACAATGTTAAAGAAAATCATAATCGCTAATCATATATAATATTTATAGCCTCCCAAATAAAAGACTACTAAACAATTAATTCAACTCTAAATTTGTTCGTATTCTTATATTTTTTATATGCGTCCAGGGTACCAAAGACAACAAAATTTCTTGAATACCCCCATAATAAACAAATTGTTAAGAACTATCCATTGATTTGTATAGTCAGTTTAGGTCCACTCCAAACATTCAAATAATTAAGGATGTTAAATTAAGTCTTAAATAGATTAGGCCATAAATAGATTAAGACATAAATACTTTTAGGTTAGGTATAAATTAGAATAAGCACGTCGGAAACTTTAGTATTCACTATGTAATACTCTTGATAAAGGCCTAATAAGCCGAAACATATGTAGAGTATTAACAATATATTGATTGATTCATCTAAAAGCAGTGTTTAATTTATAATGAACAATTATTTTCAAGATGTTTCACAAGGTACCTACCACAAGTTCAGTTCAGTGTATTAAAAATGCATTATTTAGATGAAAAATCAACATTTTTTTAATTGCGAATAACTCTAAAAATATTGATTTATCGAAAAAAACATTTTTTACTTAGAATTCATCCCGCTATCGAATTCGGTGGTTATTTTGAGTGTACAAATTCCCACACCCCAAAAGGGGTGGCGTCCACCCTCGGGATAAAACCGCATATCGGCACTATATAACTTTTATTCCTTAAGCCATTCTCTACTTACTGTCCAAGTTTTACGTCAATCGGTGTTATTCGAAAGAATTTTGAGATAATTCCCTATTTTTGCCGTCAAACACTGGACTATAGAGTGCTAATTAAAGTAACAAAGTGTATTTTAGGCTTAACGCTAAGCATATTTTTGGATTTGGGAAAGTCAAGAAATGTATTTTTATAACAAATATGTTGCACCTTAATTTCAAATTTTAATTCTGAAAAATAAAGAAAAAAGGGTTTCCATCTGGTCTTGTAGGCATCCTGTATATTATAATGTATCTAATGCATGGTGATATTTCATTGTCGTTTTTAGCAGCGATTTAAATAATTCGCAGAAGAATGATATCGAGAAGGAAGAGAAACTGCTGAAGTTCAATCTTAGTGATGGCAGAAAAAAAGGTAAGCGTACAGTACTATAAGAGTGAAGTGTTGAAACTACAAAATTAAAATGAGCCACAGAAATAGACAACGTTAAAAATTGATACGTTTTGAAGAAGTAGCAGAAATATGGTTATTTCGATTATAGGAATTTAAATCGTAATTTAAATTTAATTCGCTCAGACCCATAGATTTTTAAGTACATTTCTCAATCTGTTTATAAAAAAAAGTACTGCAAATATTTTTTTTAAAGTTATGACGCCATCGCCATTAAATGGCAACCCCATTTTTTAAAATGTCATTTGAAAGAGCACATTTTTCTGCATACAGTACGTTAAATTCTAGGGAGTATTGCATGACGAAATTATCGAGAAAAGAACATTTAACATCAATAGAGCACATTCATTACTTATCGTCGAAACTTTTTACAACTTACACATTTTTTGTGTTTACGCTTTTTTTCATTTACTTAGCAACGCGGACCTGGCTCTAACACATTAGTTGGTTACGCGCCTTGTAGTATCATACCTAGAAAAATATATGTTTTGGTAATACTAAGAAATTTTTTTAGCTAGTTTCTTAACACCGTGTGGGTCGAGCGCGACCCGCATAGAGACAGTAGTATGATAGTAAGTAAGATAATAGTCACTTACGCCGCAGAACGCTATATTTATTTATCAGTGATAAGTGAATTATAATTGTGATAGTGGGATGTAACACACCACATACCGTGGTCGAAACTAGATAATGTTAGATCAATGTTACATCCCCCAATACCTCATCTTCGAATGAGTTTTTATAATAAAATGATCATATTAACCGTGGATATTACGGAATTCCCTAAGAAGGGTACAACAATAGTGTGTTATACTTGCATAAAAATCTTTCCACGGTGACAGAGCCAACCCTGATTTTAACGAGATAAAATTCCCTAGCTCTGATAATAACTCACTTGTTAGTTATTATAAGTTATTAGGCATTAGCCAACCTCGAGTACCTTCATGCCTATTTGCAATAATGGTAATAACTCACTTGATGTTAACTTCATCTGCGTGATCTATTACCTACATTACCTCTCGTTGAATAATATACTATCAATGCTATTATTACGTAGTATTAACACATCGTTGAATAGTGGAGAATTCCCTGAAATGTTGAAAACATCAATAATAATTCCTACAGCGAAAGTTTCAGGAACAAAATTAGCGGAAGAGCATAGACCTATAAACACATTACCTTCTCTGGAAAAGTATTTAGTAGTGGTTCATGACCAACTTACTAAATTTAAAAACAGTAATAAATTACTTCACAAAAACCAGTCCGGATTTAGAGAAAACATTCATGCGAGACGGCTTTGCAAAAAATAATTAATGATTTTAAATATTCCATACACAAAGGTGGCGCTGTGGTAACTGTCTTCCTCGATTTAGAACGGGTACCTACTTGAAGTAGTCAACAGAGAACTATTACTAAATAGACTTTACCGTATTTTGGGATTAGTGACACGGCGCATCAATGGCTTAGGTCATATTTACATGGACGGGTTCAACAAACCAAGATAAATAATACCAAATCTGAAAAAACTTTTAAATAATAATGGAGTGCCACAAGGCAGCGTACTAGGGCCTATGATTTTTACGTTATTTATTAACGATACATTCTTAATCGATTCAGAAGAATGCAAAATACACCTATTTGCCGATGATACTATCATATATTTATCTGGATCTGATCTAAAGCAAGTTATTCGAAAAATTAACGGGACACTGGAAATAATAAATGAACGGTTTACAACGACTGGGCTAGTGCTAAATGCTAAGAAGTCAAAATATATGATATTAGGTTCTAGTAAATATCTAACTCAAGACTTTGAAGACACTTGTGTAAATTATAGTGGAGAACACCTTAAAAAGGTAATAACTATGAAATATCTGGGGATTATCATAAATTGTAAATTAGCATTTAACGACCATATAAGTTATACAAGCGAAAATATATTAAAAAAAAACTTGGATGGGCATATTGTATATGTATGTGTAATGATACCCATATATCTAAACTGCAGCTACTTCAAAATAAGTGTATGTGATTTATTTTAAAATGTAATCTATTGTCTGTCTGGAGCAACTCCAATGCTTGGCCTCTTAAAGCTGCGATTAATGCCTTGACCTTCTCTTCGTCATTCCAGTTGTTTGCACTCGCTGCTGCCTCAAACTGTGTCTTGTAAGTCATCCAGGAATTTTGACCATCAAAGGAGGGAATTTAATCGCTGGCCTGATGATACCGCGTGCTGGTTTCCTCTTTCCCTCAACTGCCTCTTAAGCTGGTCTATTTCTCCCTCTACCTGGTGCATTTTGTCTTCAACCTTGTATACTTTTTCTTTCACTTCGCTCACTTCTTGTTTGACTCCACTGACTTCTTCCGCTACCTTATTTTTGAGTTCTTCAGTGACGGCAAATATGGCACTCTGTTGGCCTTCTATAATTTTCCTTAGTTCGCCTCTTTCTTCTTGTTGTTTAATGTCCAAGTCTTGCATAATTTTTCTCAATTCTTCCTGACGTCGTTTCTCTTCGTCTTGATGTCGTTTCTCTTCTTCTTGTTTTCCTCTTGACGTCTTCGTTCTTGATTCTCTTTTTCCTGTTGGCGTTTTTGTTCTTTTTCTTGTCGTTTTCTTTCCCGTTCTTCTTTCTCTTCCTGGCGTTTTCTTTCCTGTTCTTCTTTCTCTTCCTGGCGCTTTCTTTCCTGTTCTTCTTTTTCTTCCTGGCGCTTTCTTTCCTGTTCTTCTTTCTCTTCCTGGCGTTTCTTTTCTTGGTCCATCATCATCTTTTGCATTTGGGCGAATAAGTCCTGTATTTGTTTTTCGGATGCCATGCTTCTGGTCGTTACCGGCATACAATTATGTTGAAATCAAATAAATTTAATAATTACGCCACTATCGGTAATGGGACTGTCCAGGAAAACCTCAAAACGGCACAAAAAAGTCTTATCTAGAGTCTTTGTCACTTAACCACTAATGTCCAAATAAAATGTTCCAAAAATGTCTCAAGAAATGCACTTAACACTATTTTTCTGTTCGAAAATAATCCTCGAACAATGTCCAGTAAATTAGTCCTCCCTGTATTAGCACAAACTTCGAGAATACTGTCCCAGTCTTCTCAACACTTTCGAAAAATCCTCTTGTCAAAATTCCGCGTCTGACACCAATGTTACGTTTATTCACCTTTTGGGAAACACCCTGTATGAATCCGTGGGTTCTAAATAATTTCAACAAGATATAAACACCACTAACACTTTATTCAATAATTTACTAACTATACAATACTTCAAACATTCAAAATAACCTTTACACTCTTATTTAACCTCACTTTTTACCGAACCTGTCGCTTCTAAAATAAACTTCTTCGTCCGCGCTGGTAATCGCGCCTTATATACTCCGAATTTGACTCTCTAGATCCATCTAGAAACAATCAAGAATCTTCTCCAACCACAATCTAGAAAAGTCTTTCTAGATTCTTTCCAGTCACTAGTAGTAGGCATAGGCGTATCATCTCCAGTTCCAAGAGGGTGTAATTCATAACACTATATACTAATATAAAAACAATGCAACATACACTTAACTGGTTTTCGATAAAAGACAATATAAAGTACAAGACAGAGATATTCTTACATAAACTGCACAATAATCTGCTACCAACATATTTGTTAGCAAGTATTCAACATCGTGGTGATATCCATAATTATAACACAAGGCAAAGGAATCATATAAACATTCATTTTCCATACTGAATGAAAACAAAATCCTCCATATGCGACAACGGAGCGGCGGAATTTAATAGATTACCTGGATTTATTAAACAAGCTAGGAACATCTTTCTCATTGAAAAACCTTTGTATAAATTCATGAATAAATAATTCTAATTTAATCTAATGTAACTAATAATGATGATTAACGACATTTCCTCAGTATTTCATGGATAATTTCCCTTGTTGTAGAATTACACCAAACACGTATTATTAGATGTATGAAGCTAACTTATATCTGGGACGAAGAAACTGATAATTTTGTGAAGCTGGCAGGATTCGATAAAGGAATTACGAAAGCAGAGTTGCACGGCTTTAAAGGACAAAGTCGACAGAAACAAATTTTAAAGTAAGCGAGAAACATCATTATCTTCCTTTCATGCTATAAAAATCCCTTAGCAATTGATGCAACTTACAATAAACCCAGGCTCTTAAATTTCTTTGCAAGAAGCTGTAGGAATAAGTGAAAATGCTATAATTTAATGAACATTTGATACTCAAGTAGAGAGAAGCAAATTTTAAAGTAAGCGAGAAACATCATTATCTTCCTTACATGTCATAAAAATTCCTTAGCAATTTATGCAACTTACAATAAACCCAGGCTCTTAAACTTCTTTGCAAGAAGCTGTAGGAATAAGTGCAAATGCTATAATTTAGTGAAAATTTGATGTTCAAGTAGAACAGTAAGCAGAACTTAACGTTCTACCACCCACACATTCAGTAATCTGCAGTGTTTTTTTTTTCTAGGAGGATAATCTACGGAAATAATGAAATAAACGTGCCAGTCCAAACAATATTGACTCTTCTAGTATTAGAGGCTCTAACGCCGTTTTATATGTTTCAACTTTTTAGTTTGATAGTATGGCTGTGTGAACTATACCTTTACTACACTTTTGCAATTATTATTATGTCGGTGGTTGGTATAACAACGTCTATCATTCAGACTAGGAAGGTAAGTGATATATACTTCTGATTATTTTTACCCCCGTCAAATTAGACTAAGAAACGAGTAAATTGCGAAAAAATTCCCATATCGCTGCATTTTTGCATGCAAGTAAGCAGAACATAATGATTAATGCAGTGAACAAACCCTAGTTTGATTAGACAACTCCTTCTACTGTAAAAATCGTATGTGTATTTTTGTAAACTATGCAAATTTTCTGTTAAATATGTAGAATCAGAAGAATCTAAAAGGCACAGTTCACTCATTAGACACAGCCATAGTATGCAGAGGAGAAAACAACTTTGAACAAATTCCGACCAGTGATTTGGTACCTGGCGATGTGATTTTGATACCCTCAAATGGTTGTGAATTGCAGTGTGATGCCGTGTTGCTCTCAGGGAATTGTATAGTGAACGAGAGTATGCTGACAGGTACTGTAGCGTTATATAGTAGGGATTCAGATGGCAAAAAAGCGTTCATTGAAATAAAGTTGTTGGCACTTGTTTTTATTAGCTAAAGGTTTTTCAAATTATAAAAATGTTTCACTCATTTCGAAGTTCTTTATTGAAACAACAGAAATTGTTATATTACTAGCAAGATATACTAGTAATTATTCCAACTCTAACAAACTAATTTTATAGAAACAACTACTTTGCCGGCTACATACCTCGATCAACATTGAATTACAGGAAAGAAAATATGCACATTCATACAGCATGGCTATCACAATAATGTTATTTTAACTTAGACTATCCCGTTCAGTAAGCCAAAATTAATGAAAACAAAAAGACTTACCAAAAATAACAGTCGTCGTGTTTCGATGTTCACATCTCTTGAGTGTGACTACCGTCAATCCCGCGAATGAACTGAAAAATTATTTCTCATAAGTAATAATGTCTAGCTAGTACAAATGTATCAAGTAATTGATCGCTAGCGCCTGTACTATAAGCCCTTAAGTTAGGAAATATATTTCGTAACTCCCGTGTCCTATATGGAAGTAATTTTTTACTCTGCGAGGAATGGCTTTAGCGTTAAACGCAATATTGAATAAAAATGTAGCTGGAGCCATAAGCATACAAGAATGTGTAGAATTCATAATCTTCCAGGAAAAGATTGCCAACATTTCATTTCGATGAAGATCCATTTCATTAGTCAGAGTATACGTTTCTTAACATAATTCGCTCAAATTTATACATACTTCAATTGTTTCATATACCCCTTCCAGGTGAATCAGTACCCGTGACGAAAAACTCATTACCAAACAGCCCCAAGCCATACACAGTGAAGGAGGATGTTAACCATACACTATTTTGTGGGACGAAAGTCATACAAACCAGAGTAAAAGGTAAGCTCTTGTACAAAACCGTGTCGTTGGTAAACAATTTTCCTTGATAGGACAAGAAAAAGTTCTTGCTGTGGTAATAAGGACAGGGTATTTAACCGCCAAGGGAGAACTAGTCAGAAGCATTTTATATCCCCCTCCAGCTGATTTCAAATTTGAAACTGACAGTTATAAGTTTATCGGAATTCTTGCCTTCATAGCTATTTTAGGAGTAATCTACACCGTTGTGTCGAAGGTAAATTGTATACTTAGAAGACAAACTTAAGTCACATCGTACAAAATTTTATTGTGGTTTTATAGAGCACAAGAAACATTAACGCTTTGGACATCTTGATTAAGTCACTGGACCTTATAACCATCGCCGTTCCACCAGCATTGCCTGCTGCGATGACAGTTGGAAAGTTGTATGCTTTAAATCGACTGAAAAACTCCAAAATCTTTTGTATGAACTCCAGAGTGATCAATGTATCTGGGTCAGTCGACTGTATTTGCTTCGATAAGGTAAGCTAAGAGAAAAATTGGTTTCTCCTCAGTCATTTGCTGATAATACCAACTTTATGGGTGAAATATATGCCCAATAGGTACATTTATGTGATGCTTGTAGTGATGACTGAGTGATTTTAATTGTCTATTATTTTAGACCGGTACTTTAACTGAGGATGAATTAGATATGTGGGGAATCGTTCCGGTTGAAGACAATAAGATTAAATCTTCAATGAAGAACGTACAAATTTTGTCGAATTCCTCATCCCTCCTCAGGGGCATGGCAACTTGTCATTCCTTGTCTATTATCAATAATGAGCTTTGTGGAGACCCTCTTGATGTCAAGGTATTATAAAAGTTTTATTTAATTTGCTTTGTTGTATGACTGTCTATATGTATGTCTGCTTCAAATTTTGCAATCAGAATTTCGACTACTTCTAATTAAGCTAGAGCTTTGGAATTTTGCACACGTGCGTAAGTCCGGTGACAATGCAATATAGTATATCTAATATAGTTCTAAATCCAATATGGCCGACCTCCCAAGATTTCGGATTACCTCATATTTACCATTTAACCTTTGTTTTATTTCCCCTTCAGTGTCATATTGAATATTTGTTCATTATTTTTCGTGTAAATTACAGATTCCAATGCCTTAAAAAGTAGTCAGAGGAACTCAATAATAATAATAAAAATAATTTGAATAAAAATATCACACATTAAAAAAATATATTTATTCTAGATGTTCGAATCGACAGGTTGGGTCTTAGATGACAACACAGACAACGGAAATCTTAAAAATAAACATCATTACATAGTGGTTAAGCCAAAAAGTTCAACAAATGAGGTGAAAGATATTTCTTCTTATATGCAGTAGCTACTGACACACTTGATTTGAACCTAATTGACTTTTTCTTAACATCCAATCTTTTTTAGGAGAAATTCGAAATCGAAATAGTCCATCAATTTCAATTCTCCTCCCACTTACAAAGAATGAGCGTTATAACAAAATCATCAGATGACAATTCCTACAGCGTATACTGCAAGGGTTCACCAGAAATGATTATATCTCTTTCTGTGGCAAGTTCTGTACCTGATGATATATTACTAAGTCTGAAAGAGTACACCAGTCAAGGGTACAGAGTGATAGCTCTAGGGAAAAGAATTGTACAAGGGATAGGTTCGGAGGATATTTCAAAACTACATCGGGAAGACTTTGAATATGGTTTGGAGTTTATTGGATTGATAATACTTGAAAATAAACTGAAACCTCAAACAACTGAAGTTATCAGAACATTGAAAGAGGCTAATTTAAAAGTGGTGATGATCACAGGTAGGTGTTAAAAACACTTATTTAATAGGGTCGCCTCAATCAGAACACCTTTTTTGATAATTTAGTAAACAGGGACTTACGATATCCGTGTCAGGAGCCTGTCAGACATCCATGGCGTCAAGCGTTGTGGCAGTTGAAGGGCATGGTGGGGAGAGGTGGGAAATTGAAAGTAAAATAAATAATGAAATAAGATTTCTTCACCTTATACATATAAATATTTAACGGACATGAATTTCTTTAGGGGATAACATACAGACAGCGCTACATGTCGCAAGAGAATGCCAAATGGTTGATCAAGACCAAACTATAATTGAGATTGTAGCTGAAGAACCTACCAGCTTTGAGTCTGCAACCATAGGATATTACATAAGTAGCCAGCCATCGGTGTGTGTAAGTATACGGAAAATTGACTTTAATTGAAATATATATTTAGTTGAAATCATGAATCTTTTCGTTCACTTCATCAATTTATGTACTTATTAAAGACATGACATATTTCTCTTAGCTTAAATACTAGCTCACCCAAGTAACAATTGTAGTTTTAAAATAATCTATAAGTTATCCTAATAACTTATGTCCAAGATACTTATAAACGTAAATAGTTTGGAAGGACTCTATGAAACCGATTTAATACCTTTATAAGAGTACAGGGGCCCATCTAGAGAAGGGCCTACTTGCCTCTTTTTAAAACTACTATTAAAACGTTCAAGTTTTAATGAATTATCTAAAGCTTTACTCAAAGAGTATCTGAAGAATATTATAAAACCATACTTGGTTTAGGATTGGCACTGTATCAAAACTTAAAAGACACACACAAATGCTTTGAGCGAACTTTTTATATTTAATGAAGCAAATTTGTACTGTTTTTTACTGTGATATTTTAAGTTTCGTGTAACTATGTACTTATATTTTTGTGTAAGTATTTTGTGAGGAATTTAGTTTTACTGTTTGTAATGAAACTCAGCTCAAAATTCCCGACAAAAGACTGAAGGCAGTAGCCAGAGATATGGTGGTGAAATTAGTTGAGTACTTGAATCAGGGAAAATGCAACGGAGGTCCCCTTTTACCTTTGCAAGCAGTCCAAGAGGTGAATAGCAAAATTAAATGTGGCAAACGTTTATAAAGTAAATTTTTGTTTTACGTACTCCTAATGCATCGGGTATTTGTCTGCGGACGGTGCTACAGATTTGCATGGAAACCCGTGAGGAGCATCACGCCCCAACTACTACTGTTGTAAAATATGGACCTAGAAAGAAAAATAAAACTGAGGACTAGGTGGGGGCAAGGAAGATGAATGTGAGGGGTGCAATTTATAATATACAGACTGTCTATTTTACGAGGGCCACACCAAATATCTCGCTTAATATCTATTGTAGAAGAATAAAGTTTTAGAAACAGTTATCCCATTTTTTGTGAGCTATATTTCAGTAAAAAGAAATTTGAAAACCATAGCCTACTTTATGAGATATATTACAAAAACCTGAAAAATAGGAAAACCACAAACGGTTATAGCTTCCTTATTTGAGGAGATACGAAAAAAGTTAAAGGAATGAAAGTTGACGGCAAAGACAATAAGAATAATAATGTTTAACAAAAAAAGAAAAATGCAGTTGGCTTTGACATACGCTATTGTGCAAAAATGAAAAATACATATCTCAAAGTAGGCCATGACGCCATTAATTCCGTTATTTTTTTCTCATTCCAACGATATAAAACATGTCACAGAAATTTTAACCGATAGCGTCAATATTTAATATTTTACGAATACCACAATTCATATAATTGAATCGTAACAATCAGCTGTGCCATAATTAGTGAAAAACAATGTATACAGTTATTAATAAATTTGACAGATTGTAACTCTTGTATGTTGTATGTTGCGTTGTCGAGTTCTAAGACAAATTTTATATCAGTAATTATGGTGTACACCAATAATAACAAATTCGATATGATTAGCATTTATTGTCAGTGCAATTTTGACGCTGAGATGGCAGTCACGGTTTACGGAGATAGATTTCCAGATGCTCCGCAGCCAAATCGAACTATGTTTAGGAAGTTAGTTCAAAATCTAAAAACGCACGGTTCATTTTCAAAAAAAGTAGTAAGGCGAGCGCATGTTGCGGATAATGTAAGAAAATTGAATAGAGTAATGAATTATGTTAACCAAAATGAAGAAACCTCTTTGAGACAAATTCAGAGAAACTGTCGCATAAAAAAAGACAGTGCAAGAAAAATATTGAAAAAAAATGGATTTCGATGCTACAAAATGAGGAAAGTTCAACATTTAAATGAGGGAGATAAGCCAAGGAGAGTAAGATTTTGTAGATGGTTATTAAATAAGAAAAGGAATGACGCGCTGATATGTAGCAAAATTCTTTGGTCGGACGAATCAAATTTTTCTAATAATGGATTTTTCAATAGAAATATGCATTATAAGTGGACACGAGAAAATACACATTGGTGCAGAGAGACTGCTTTCCAAGAAAGATTTTCTACGAATGTTTGGTTGGGGTTGGGTCTTTTAGGGACTAAAATAATTGGACCTTATTTTTATGATGGCAAATTAACCGCTCGTAGATACCTTAATTTCCTGCAAAACGAATTTCAAGATTTTCTTTATGAATTAACAGTTGCAGAAAGATTAAATTATTCATATTTTCAACAAGATGGGGCTCCACCTCACACTGCTGTAATATGTACAAATTATTTAAATCAAGTTATGCCAGATAGCTGGATAGGCACCTATGGACCCATTCTATGGCCAGCTCGATCACCAGATATTACTCCCTTGGATTTTTTCGTCTGGGGTTACATTAAAGACAAGGTATTTCAAACTGCCCCTGAAAATATTGAGGACATCAAAACCAGAATTCGAAACGCATGTGAGGCAATTACTCCTGAAATGCTCCAAAATATAATGCGTGACGTGTCTCGTAGAGCACGTTTATGTGGAATGCATGGTGCACAATTTGAGCATTTGTAGTTTGAAAAATAAATACACACAATTTCTTTTCAATATAGTAGTAGGTAGTACTGTTATACATAGTTTTTCGTTTTTTTCTTTGGATGTTCGTTTTGTACTTGTATTTTTATTTATGAGATATTTATTGGTTTGTATTAAATTGTAATAAATAATTACGGAATTATAATTATTATAAAGTGAATTTTTCTATTATGGCACAGCTGATTGTTACGATTCAATTATATGAATTGTGGTATTCGTAAAATATTAAATATTGACACTATCGGTTAAAATTTCTGTGACATGTTTTATATCATTGGAATGAGAAAAAAATAACGGAATTAATGGCGTCATGGCCTACTTTGAGATATGTATTTTTCATTTTTGCACAATAGCGTATGTCAAAGCCAACTGCATTTTTCGATTTTTTTGTTACACGTTATTATTCTTATTGTCTTTGTCGTCAACTTTCATTTCTTTAACTTTTTTCGTACCTCCTCAAATAAGGAAGCTATAACCGTTTGTGGTTTTCCTATTTTTCAGGTTTTTGTAATATATCTCATAAAGTAGGCTATGGATTTCAAATTTCTTTTTACTGAAATATAGCTCACAAAAAATGGGATAACTGTTTCTAAAACTTTATTCTTCTACAATAGATATTAAGCGAGATATTTGGTGTGGCCCTCGTAAAATAGACAGTCTGTATACTCCGAAAGTAAGTCTGTGGCATAGTAGATTTTGCGTGCCATTCTGTGTGTGTGAGTCAATTTAATTAGGAAATTAAAAGACGATGACGTGAACTACAAGATTTGTGATTTAAATTGTAACGTATAATTCAAATTCTATTTTCCCTTAGGTAAAGAGCATTTATCTCAATGGAGGTAGCCTCGATATCGAGAGGAGTCCGGTGCGAAAATACTGCTTTGCAATTACAGGAATTTCCTGGGCGACAGTTGTGAAACATTTCCCAGAACTAGTACCAAAGATCGTGGCTAAAGGAGTTGTCTTCGCCCGAATGTCTGGCATGCAGAAGCAACAATTAATTGAAGAATTCAAAAATTTAGGATACTACGTTGGTAAGTTAGCAATTACCATACACCGGTAAATTTAAAGCAACGGAGATACATTTGTTCTACATTTTTTTTTCTTTTAACAATCTTGAAGTCTAGACGGCTATGAATTTCTTCGTACAATTTTTGTTTATTTTACACATTTTTATCAAGTTATCACTCATTAGTTGTTATTATATTTGAAACACGTATTCTCCTTATAGTCCGAGGGCTAGCGTCACAGAAATTTGTAATATTTGTAAATAGACCGAATGTGCTTTAATGGGTTATCGATGATCTATTGAAAAACACCCATCAGTCAGTCAAACTGGTAGCGGTGCGTTGAGTAGTGGCTTGTGGCTCATTTCAGAAAAACAGTATTTTTAACTGCAATGTTTTAATAAAAGTAAATGAATTAAAATCTAATGAAGCGTTTGAAAATAGAGTGTAACGTAGTGCTGATATAAAATAACCAGACCCCGGCTTCGAGGTAGTTATGACGTATTAGCCAGAATCGGCTTTGCGCAATATGAACTATATAAACATTTTCATGCGCAATAATACAATATCTTACCTTGTAATTGCATCTAGTGCATTCCGTAATATTTAAAGGTAAATGGCTCCGAAAGGGTTATAAGTCATACTTTAATGCACTTGTTATTGAATGCACAAACACAAACACTTAGTAACTATGCCTTATTAGAAGAATAAGAATATATTATTTCCATTTGTTCCAAATGGTCTGGAGTTAAATATCCACTTGTATTGTGAAAGACTACCGATGTAATCGGCACATATTTAAAATAAGTATATTTTCTTGTAGATAGCAGATTTATGTCCGGCATTGAACTATCCACAAAGTCATAATATTTCACGACACATTTACTTGTATCAAAAGCTGAGAATATTTCTTACAGTTCTTTCCTTCATGTCAACTCCATCATCAATTTGCCTGCTAGAACAAGGTTCACTAGTTTCAATAAGTGCACAGACATTAGTTTCGCGAATTTCACGTTCTTCGCTCATTTGTTGATGACGGGGTTCGGGTTGACAGCATTTTTTACAATAATTCACAACACACCCGAAATTCTCAAATTTTTTATTAATGTATGAAATTATGCTAGCTGGGGGGATTGGTCTGTCTTGATATGCCACAGTAAATAAATTTATTGTGTCTTCAGTGGAATGGCTCCCGAAGTACCACTTCACAATTTGCCCTTTTCTGCAGTTCTATAAACAGACGGCATTGTAATAACGAAATTGATCAATTTATTTTATTTTATTCCCTCGCGTCTAAACAGCTACGCTATTAAAAGCAGAATGGGTGCGCTGTTCTCAACTCGACGCGGTCAAGCGATGGCGCTATTGTTTTATACCAATACCCTGCATTTTTCTACGACAAGGCGTGGTTTATCTGCGCAGAAACAAGTTTACGTACCTTAAACTAAATTTGCTGAATCGGTATATGTTGTGTAAGTTCTGCGCGGCATGGTGATAAACTCGCAGAATCGAATTTTTGTGTGGTATTCAAAATCACCTTTTTCCGTCATATTTTTAAACTTTGTAAAAATCAGCTTCTTGTACTTCGTCGATTGATCTTAGCTGTGGGTAGTTATATAGTCAACAAACAAATTCCTCAACTATTTCACATCATGTTCTTGACATGCTGGATAATCGTTTGTCGATGAATATGAAAAAATTTGTCGTTTGACAGTTTCAGAGATCTATTTTTGCTTTTTCCATGTGAAGATGGGTTATGAAACATAGTCTTTATAGGATTTTGCAAACAGCAGAGAAAACTATCTATGATAACTAAAATAAAAACTATTTGTAAAATTAATGATTTACAATCTTTGCATTCTTTCGATAACCTGAATTCTGGTTATGCTAGCAATTAAAATCCTAAAATGAATGTGTCTTTCTTATTGGGAAATTCTCATTCTAACACTAGCTTCCACACAGTCCGCTACGACTATGAACATTCAGTTAAAATGAGAACAAAGGACTAAAATGAATTTATTTACATACCTATACCTCATCTTTTGGAACATTTTTCATTCAAATGGATTACATTTTCATGAAATCTGTCATTCAGTTTCTTGGAAATGCTTAGCCTTTGAAACGATTTCGCCCTTATTCTGAAGCTCATCAGAAAGGCTCCATTACTAGGTAGCTAATACATAGGAGAAAATCTGTTTTTTCATTCAGTTAATGTCAAACAATGTCAAAAAACTTGGTAATTGACTTGGTTTTTGCGTGGCTTTGTGCCTTTCTGATGAGCTCAGTAAACGCGTGGAAAGCTGGTAATGCTTCGGCTAATGAAGGTCCTAGTGCTTTGTATAAGAACGATACATCGATACATTTTCGACTATTTTTCGGCTTTACTTCCATCCTCTTACACTATCATTGATAAGCTTCATATTCCAATGATGCATCTACAGACTCGCGTGATGAAGAATAATGTGATACAAAAATACAGAAAAACAAAATAGCTTTATTACCAGTACCAGAAGAGCATCAAACTCAATATGAATAGAGATACGATCATTTGGGACCAAAATAAAGAAATAATTTAATTCCCTTGCTCTTTATTGCAAGACTGTAGAGAACTTAATTATTAAATTAGTGGGAAGAGGCCAAGTCATCTTTTATACTACTACTAAAAACTATAAGGAACTTTCGAGGATTCTTTATTTTTAACATTTATACTTACCAGTTCTTTCTTCAATAGAATTTGTTAGACAATCCTTAAAAAATCCTTATAAAATCACCAAACATCAGAAAAAATTGCCTAAATCACAAATAATCTCGATTACTAGAAATAGAGACTTTTTTAAATTATCTTTGTGTGACCAAAAAACTAAAATGCTATATTATTTTCAGCAATGTGTGGTGACGGAGCCAACGACTGCGGCGCTCTCAAGGCAGCTCACGTCGGAATATCCCTATCGGAAGCCGAATCCAGCGTTGCTTCACCGTTTACCTCCAAAGAACCAAACATCTCGTGCATGCCAAAAGTCATTAAGGAAGGCCGAGCAGCTTTAGTCACATCCTTTGGCGTATTTAAGCTAATGCTTTGCTACAGCTTGACAGAGTTTGCGTCTGTAATAATATTGTACAATATCGACGGTAACCTCACATCCATGCAATTTCTGTTCATTGATATATGTCTAATATTGAACTTCGCATGGTTCTTCGGCATCACCAAGGCTTACGACACCTTGGACAAAGTACCACCAATGACATCCCTTATGGGTTTTATCCCGATTTCTTCCATGAGTTTCTTCATGCTGCTCACAACTGGTTTCCAAGTTTTTGCTTATAATTACATACAAACCTTTGACTGGTTCACTCCCTTTATTTTTAACGAGGAAGATGACAAAAACTTTCTGTCCTACGAAAACTACGCCATATTCACCGCATCCTTGTTTCAATATATAACTATGGCCGTGGTATTTTCCAAGGGCAAACCATATAGAAAACCGTTGTACACCAATTTGTATTTCACATTTTCCTTGTTGATATCAACAGCTGTCTGCGTGTATATGACACTGAGCCCTGCGCAGTGGTTGAAGGATCTTATAGAATTGTTGATGCCTCCTACCTTCTCTGGTCGATATTCCATACTTATAATAGCACTTGTAAATTTCTTGGCTTGTATTATAGTAGAAGATTTAATCGTTGAATATATTCTGGCTAAAATTGTGGCTCCTAAATTTAGAAATATCAACAGGTCCAAGCAAAAGTTCTTGAGGATTTTGAGGGACTTGGATGAAGATACGGGGTGGCCTAAATTGGGTGGCGAATCTGTGATTTTAGCTAATTTTTGTGAACGTCAAAATAATGGTCTTATTAACAACGGGTTTGTGGGTTCACAAGACACATTAATTACAAGATTTTAACGCTTTATGTTTATTGTAAGACTTACGGTCGGTTTTACAATCGCAAGTTAACGTTCTAGTTTGTTTAGATTTACTTTGCAGAGAATATGGTATTTCTCGTCCCGGCTATGTGCATTTAAATCGTACGTGTTAATTTTAGAATACTTCAAAATAAGTACATTTAAAAAAATTTAAAATATTAATGTCTATAACTTGTCTTTTCTTGTTATAAATTATAAAACTACCATCATTTAGTTCACCCATATAGTTCGACCAATCTACATACAAATATCGGCCTACAAATGCAAACTGAGCATTTTAAATTTTTGATAAATTTTGGATGGAATGGCGCTGTAAAACAGCGTCTGTGTTTTGTCAACAAAAATGGCTGCCGCTAACGCAGCCATATTAGATTTTATATGAAAAAAAAATCCTGCAACGAGAATACTTATTATCAATTTTATACACTATAAAATGACGACGTCAAAATTTGTCATATTGATCATATTTATGATCTACGACCTCAGATAATCCCAGATAGCAATTTGTTGTAGAATCGGATGAATGACAATAAGATTTTCTAAAGAAATGTAAAAATCTATAGTCATGTGAACCATATACACACGCAAAATTTCAAATAATCACGACATCTGAAAGTGGGTAAAAATGAGTTGAAAATGTTTAAACATCAAAACCAATATGGTAGGCTGTAATTCGTAGAATATGGACTCTAGTAGCAAAATGCGTTAGAAATGGTGTAGAGAATTTTATGATGTACAATATAATGATTTTTTTGCACATAAAATCCAATATGGTGGCGATAGCGACGGATTTTTTTTGGCACAACGTGGATTCTGTTTTAAAGAGGCATTTTATATAAGATATCCAAAATTTGAAAAATCTTTTCAATTTTATGTTTTCATTGATTTTCCTAATATTTTATATACTACTAAAATTAACCAAATAAGTAAGTCCTTGAAAATAAGGTGAGAGCTACAAGGCTAATGGTTAACAGCAATTGCAAAACCGATCGTAAATGTATATTTATGTGTATAGTGTGTATAATAGTAGTTTATTTATACTTATATATAGTTTACATAATTTAGGTAATTGACTAAATAAAAGTAATAAGTATCATATGTTTTTATTTAGCAACTAGTAAAATTGATGAATTTTAACAATACGTCGTATAATAGAGAACGTATTGAGGTGCTGTAGACAAGGACGGAGAAAAAAATACAGCAAAAATGTCCACGGTCGTTATTAGCGCATGGGCGTATTAGGGAAAAATACGGGAACAAGCGACCGTCTGCTTCGATTTGAAAAGTTCTCGATGTTTCAGGCATGCGGTCATTAATTTCTAGGGATGATTCCACATTGAATAATATGAAAAAAGTTCATATAAACAGGGATCCGAAAATCCTTCCTGAGGGCGCTGCGAGCTTCTAAAGAGGGCACCCAAAATTAGTAACATTGCATTTATTATTCTCTTGAACAATCTAAGAAAACAGCAAACAAATTTCCAAAACAGCACAAGTACGTCCAGTAAACATCCACTGGACGTCCTGCAATAAATTTGTGAACGTCCTATGAGCGTCCTTTTCTTGCGCAGAGGACATTCATTGGACGTCTTTGGATGTCCAGATGTCACAATAATCTGTATCCAGTGGACGTCCATAACACGTCCATCACAGGACATACTCGGCATAACATGGGCGTCCAATGGATGTCCAGAAGTCACAAAAATCTGCATCCAGTGGATGTCCATAACATGCCCATAGAGGATCTGGACATATATGGGCTATATATTAATAGTGGTGGTTAGATTTAGATCACCACATCTTATTATCTAGGAACACTGGACGCAGTCGATAATTTAAGGCATAATTATCGAGTCTAAATAAAAAGTTTCACATAAAAAAATTTATAGAAATTTGTGAAAATTGCAATTTAAAATTTTGGCCAAGGAATCAAACTACACAGGTGTAAAATGTAAACAGTCTAAATTTCAATGACATGTCAAATCTGTCAAGAACAATTCCTTCAGAACGAGGAAAAACTAAATTTTAATTTGCACCTTTTCACAAATTTCAGTCACAATTTTAGTTTAGCAAATCTTCATTTAACATTGGTAGTTATGTTTTATAATATTGGCTTGGGTCCAATTAATGCTACAACTAGATTATAAATCTGAATTATACACAGTATACCACCAATAAAATATGGCCCATATTATATTTCCAGTAAGTGTAAAAATTTAAAGATATGCTGTTGTCTATATGGACTGTGCTTTACGATTAATGACATCGCAAATATAATATGAAATTGACTGTATGTAAAGAATTTTCTTTACATTTTAAGCAAAGTTCCTTTTGACACATTATTATTACCACACTGCTGATACTAGTTTGTCACGAAAATACAAAATTCTTTATTCTTAAAGACAAATATTTGTATAAGAAAGTCACAGTTCTAAACTTAAACGTACATTCGGAATAAACATACACATAAGGTAAATGAAACGAACTATAAATAGAAAAGTAATTTATTAAATATTATCATCTTGGGAACTTCTAGCTTGATCTACATTTTGTCCTTGTTGGATTCTGTACAGGGAAGTTCTACTGTATTATATTACATTTTCCTCTACTTATTACTTACTTTGAGAGTTATTTCACTTTTCCAAAGGGTACAATTCATAAACAATAAACTAAAACAGTTCAGCGTACGACAGATCGCCAAACACAAATAAGTCTATAATAGAAATGTAGGGTTAGGTTTTACTTTTTTTGCCACCGGGATTGGCGTCAGTATGCAATCGTTTGCAACATGGCCAAACTTAAGAAAATACGTGACCTTCAATTTATTACCATAACATAATATAGTGTAATAACATTTATTTTATCTATTCGACAAAATATATTAAAGAATAGATTGTGAATAGATATTATTATGATGCTCCATTTATTTACGTTATAAAGAACTTGAAGTGGACACTTAAAACAGAAGTAGCTACCTCGCACTCATGTACATTTAGGCGGGAAACACGAACTTGAAAACAATTAGCCTACAGCACGTATTATTTATAATTATAATTCTGGATTTAAAAAATATTTTTAATATAATTGTAGTAATGGAATGGGTAAAAAAATGTGTTTATTTTAGTAATTATCAATTAGTAATAATTAAGGTGTGTGATGAACTGTAATTTAAACGGACAAAAAATTGTTTCAAATGCTGTGTTCTTAATTTGACTTTTTTCAGTTTTTTTCTACATATGTGTTTTCAATAATCTCGTTTACAAAATATTTGCGAAAAAAGCGCCTGTTCTAGGCCGAGAATCCCGTCGATATGTCGAAAAATTATATTTTCGTTTTCGATAAACGCGTGGAAATGAATCAACAAGCATTATCCTATATGGATCTCTGAACACTTATGGACATAACATGGACGTTCAGTGGATACATTCTTCTCGTACATCCAGTGGACGTCCAAAGCGTATCCTTATATCTTTGAACAAATTATGGACATAGAATGGACGATCCTTTTCTGTACATCCAATGGATATCTTGGTATGGACGTCCATTGGACGTACCAGATATGTTCATGGACATTCGGACTGGTTCTGGACATAAAATGGACATCCAATGGATGTTGTGTGCTGTCTGGGTTATTACTAAATTAAAGGACTGAGCAGGTTTTAAAGATTAGCATATAAAATTAAAAACGTTCAAAATGGGAACCATTCATTTCCACACAAGCTGCTAGACTGGAGAAATTCCTTTTGGTTCTCGAAACCGATTGCTCTTACGGCATTACAAGAAGATAACCTCTTTTGTCTATTTATAGCCAAAGAATTATATTCCGATGAGACAATCAGAGAAAATTCACATTAAAATTTTGGGGAGAAGTCCCCCCTTTCCAATTTTGTGCACCCCTGAGTGAATATCCTCTTGGTGAATAACATCAGACAACGACCTTTATTGATATCAAATCACGTGCAAGAAGTAGCCACTATAGCTTCCTTAGGAGGTATTTACGAATCCCTTTTTTTCATATTCTTTATGTAGAATCGCTCCTAGAATTAAGGATTGCATACCAGCTTGGTGGCGCAATGCTGAAGGTTTTTGGCTTGCGACCACGGAGTCCCGGGTTCGAATCCTGGCCAGGGTATGGATGTTGGTGGCGTTTTTCATGTGTTACCGAGACGGTAGCAGTGACCTAGACCGCTGTTGGGTGGCACAACATGTCTAGTCGCTGTTATCTCTCCTGAGTTCGAGTCTCTGCTGCGGTAGATGGCAATATCGCAGGGAATGGTTGTTGTGTTGATGTCTATGTGTACGTGTCCTGGTTGAGTGGTAGAGCAGCAATAGCTGAACTCCGGGACGTTAATGTAAATAAGGCATTAAAATTTAAAAAAAATAAAAAAATACCTGAAACACCCTGTATAGTTTTGTAACCGAAACTGGAAATACAATGTTTACATAATTTGCTGCATGCATACTTACATGATCAGATGAATTTTTCAACAGTTTGAATTTACTTCTAGCCAATGATTGAAGGTTGATTTTTTCAGGTTGAAATAAAGTATTTACCAAGTATGTATTTTTATTTTATTAAATATTCATAAATAATAAATAACAACAAAACAATGAGATCACTAAAATAAAACTTATATCTACTCATTTGTCTTATAGGCTAGGCGAAAGGGTGGACAAATTTCCTTTTTTAACAGATTGAGGCGGCAGTGGTTCTTTTCTTGCACAGCTTTGCTTCAAGGCTAGGAATAACATATCGAAAATGTACAAACTGCAAAGGCCCGGGAGTATCTTTAATTATGCAAATTAGATACAGTTCTCTAAATATATTTAAGGCACAGAAAACATAAAAGCTTTGCCTTAGAAAATGGTAAATCATAAATATAATGTATTAATTATTACATAGAAAAACATTGTGCTCATGTAAAGAATGTTCTGGTATGACGAAATTAACGGAAACACACCTATTTGAATTACAATTTCAAATTATTTTGATATCGTTACCCGACTCCCTCCTACCAAAAATAATTTAGGATGTAACGGTTTACAGTAGGTATGTAAACCTTACCCACCACAGAGTTGAACTTAATATTGTCAGTGTATCATGGAATATCGAATTGGTCAATGCTCCACAAGATATTATTTCTATCTTGACACAAGCAAAACAGAATATTTTGTTTAAATTTGTCACTGTACCAAATAACTATTTATTTACCAAAGACAATACTTCTGAATTTATTCTTTTATTGTACACAAACATTTGAAGTACGGATCTGTAGGACATCAGTCATGTTAAAGAGACAGAAATTTGTGGTCGGTTCTTACGGCTTTCTTTACGTGCATTAAATATGTGTAATCAACTAGGTATATTCTCTCAGCCCCAGTATCAAAGTTGTGGCAACACTCTTATGAAGGTCTGAGATGCATACACATTACACAGCCCCAGAAAAAAAGGAAAAAAATCTGTTGAATCCGAGGTCAAAAAAGTTCCTTCCATTATCCCTTTAAATGGTTCACCTTGTATATTTTCCAGTGAAAGGCTAACCATTGCTTCGGTGGCAGTGGCGTCAGCTATCTACCAAATTTGACTGTTGTCTCTCAAGTAGTTTTTTAGTTAATGCACCAACAGACCAATAAACAGACAGACTGACGGAATTGAAAAACCTACATTTTAGTAATCTACATGTTCTGAAACGTCAAAATCCGAAAAAGCTCGGAGGGTGATTTTGGGAGGGAGGATTTGTTCCGGAGTGGCATTCACCATCTACCATATTTCCTCTGCATTCTCAAGAGCTTGTAAGCTAGAAGCTTTCATGACGCAGTTCTAAGTCTAGAAGGGTATAGAAGAGGTGCAGAGAGGGTGTATCAACCCCTTCGCTGAAGCCCTTGGAATTAATAAAGAAGAGTAAAGTGTATACGATCACAATTGAAATCGTATAAAAACTAAAATCCGGCAAAAACAGTCGGCAACTCTTTATTGTACATGGGCGGAGGTAAATAGAAATGCTTGTCATAAGAAAATAAGTTAATTTTTATTATTTTTCGTTTATTAGATAGGCAATTTTTGTTCATTTATCCGATAACATATTTTTGAACCATTATATCAGTTTTAGATATAAAGTCTAAATATTTAAATGTATTGGGTTTAGTTTTAAAGTTATCCCATACTATATTGAAACATATTATTGCTCAGCAAAGACCAACGAGAAGGTATGAACATATCCTTGCCGGGATGAGGGGATAGGACAGGTTAGATTGGCGAAGGGCAAGGATATTATATAGTAAAAATAAAATTTAAGTTTCTTCTAAAATGAAAATAAAAATGTAAGTTTCTTAACCAACGCAAAGAATTAGTACAACAAAAATAAATATTTGTATAGATAAAACATAGATAAAGACAAAATTAAAATATGTCTATAGAATAAAGCAACTTAAATTAAAATTTCTTGTTAACTAAATAAAATATATTTCAAGAAATGTAACAATAAAAAAGTAATCTTCATACCTAATATAATAGCTAAATATGTTGTTTTGAAAACATATATTAAAAAAGTTAAATGCTAAAAGTTGACGCGTCCGAATCTTCACTTTCTGAAAAGGAATCATTATTCGGTTGAATTATAATCGGCGCAATGGGGGGTAGTATTGGATATTGATTTTCTTTCTTAATTACATGCTTAACGCAATTTTTGCATAAATCAGTATTGTCGAGGTCATTTATTACTTCTCGTATATGATCAACTACTACCGCGCTTAACATTGGAGAGTCATTACATTTTCGCAAACGATCTTTTAAAGTTGCTCAAACCATCTCGATAGGATTAAATATGCAATAGTACGGAGGTAACCGCAAAAGTGTATGACCGTGTATATTGGATAAGTTATCAATAATATATTCCCTTTTGAAATTCTGTTCTTTTATTCTTTTCAGTAATTCGCGCTTTATTGGAATTTCCATATTTTTTTCTCACATAAATTTTAAAATGTCTTCCTTGTACTGGTGTTTGGTATTTTATTTAATACTCGCAAATGATAAGAAGCATTATCTAATACAATTACCGAATTAGGCGGAATATTTGGTAAAAGCTGTTCTGAAAACCATTTTTTCGTACTGCACTAGAGAAATGTTATAAAGAACTAGGTGATATATCGAGTCCACGTTGACTAATAACTGATATAACTCAAACACCGACCAACCAATCGGACTGAGGAATACCCGGGTCCCAGCCAATCCTTGCCACCCGTCCTCAAACCCAGGCCAATGACAGCATATCTCACAAGTCCACGTTGACTGCTGAGAAACGATTTACAAGTTGTTTTATGCTAGTCGGCTTGTCCGTTTTATTATCTTTAAACCAGTGCAGTCGTAGATGGTTCATTCAGGCTGATTACATTGCCAGTCTCGGACTTGTCTCCACAGTTTCAACTACTATTCGATTCTCGATACCATTGTTAAATACATAAGACAAAATATCAAGTTGAGTGCGCACGGTCCTGTGCTTTAACACTGGCCACTTTCAATTGACTTCGTAAACACTATATGAGAAATCAAATGTCCCCATTCATTCCTTAATGATAGGAACTTATATTCATATATTTAGCTTATTGAAGGGATGTTTTTGCTTCTACACAAAAATTGAGGGGTATAGGAATTTTTTAGACCTCGGACTCGGATTCAGCGTCGAAGAACACAGGAATACCATGGTCAGTTATCCAGATCAAAAACTTCTTTTTAATTTGTGGGGCTGTGTTATTCTTTGGATTACTATATAATTTCGGCATCGAATAAATTCAAAACCACTATTTCACCTATCAGTATGATAATACAAATTTATTTTGATATTGTCATATTGGCGTATAAAATAAATTTAATTGAAACAAAATTATTATTAAATGCAACTGTTGACGACACCATGTACTAAGAGTAATCGGCATAATCGGGTGTAAAGTGACAATTACTCCCTTTGCATTTCATTTCAAACTTCTGGAATTCTAAATAATGCAGAATTTCATGCAAATATTTCCAAGCAAAAAAATTCAAAGCTTTGTTTGAAATATTCAGTACTTGAAGTCAAGTCGAGCAATATAGAGATATGTCTAATGCCTATAATTGCTCCAGATCCTACACAATCATCTCAACCATTCATGCGGTATATATTCCTTCCTCCTCCCCACTTTTCTTCTTCTCTTCCCCAAAATATTCCTGGATTTCCTGTAGACTTTTGCCTTTAGTTTCCGGCAGAACGAAAATTATAAAAATCGTACCAAGCACAGCTATCCCTCCATAAAAGAAGAACACCCCGTAGCTGCCCATGCTCTCAGCCATATTAGGGTACACCTTCACAGTAATAAAGTTGAATAAATACCCACAACCTGACAGTAGACCAGTGGCTGTACCGCGGATCTTCGTAGGAAAGACTTCTGCTGCCAATGCGAAGGGTATAGGCAAGAACCCTAACGTACTAGTCAGGAAGTATAAAAATAACAATACTAATGGCAAAGATGTGAAAGTATCTCTAAATTGGGGTGAGATTATTCCTTGTCGTCCAAGTAGAATGTAGACAGCTAGTAGCAGCATGCAAATAGACATGCCGGTCCCTGATAGTATAGATAGAGGCCTCCATCCAAACCTTCTACTAATATAGCTCAAAACTATAGCTGTTACCATACGAATTAAACCAATTATCACAATAGTCAGGTACGGGTCGATGGTGATTTCTGCTTCCTTAACAATATCGATAGCGTAAAATACTATGACAAAAGTGCCTGAAAACTGCTGAAAGAAAAAATAAGTCAACACCAAACCGAATGGACGCAAACAATGTGGCTTCAATAAGTATTTAACTTTTCGTACGAACTGTTGGAGTACAGACTTCTTCGCTATATTGAGTTTTACTTCTTTTGTTTTGATAAGTGTTTCTATTTCTGTCTGAACTAGCGAAGAGTGGCTTTTCATGCCGAAAATTTCACACATGTTAGTTTTGGCTTCCTCAAGATGGTTTTTGCTTACTAACCAAGTAGGAGATTCAGGTACAAGATACATGGCGAACAGAATTCCTATGCATGGTAGAACAGCTGTTATGAGGGACATGGTGCCCCAGGAATCCTAAAAAATAATAAGGTTAATGAAATATTTTACTAAAGTCGAAAATGGGATGTAGTACATTTTCCAAAGGATAAAATGCACCAGGAACTGAATTGATAAACTAACCAAAATATGTTTTTGTTTTCAGCTAGTGTGAAGGACATGTAACGAAATTTTATAAAATTTGCCAGGTTAGGGTAGCCGTTTTGTCCTAAAAATCGTTAAATAATATAATAATTTATGGACCCGACGCCACTTTTTTATTATATACCATTGAAATGTTGAATTCTTAAGAGAAAATAAAACGAATCATCGAATTTAACTTACTTTAATGATTTACAAAAAATACACAAACAAAGCAGAGCAATTGACATCAGGGCTGTGAGTAAACCTTACAAAAACTTTCGTCAGAATAATCATATAAACAAATCATTAGTCCATCTGACATAGAACAAAATACAAAGCAAACTGTACACAATAAGAATCCGTATACGGTAAATAATTAAACTAAACTAAACACGATCTGGCCAGAGCGGTAAAACAAAGATTTTTTACGATAACATAATTAAGACACACAAAATGAAGATATTACTAACTGTACGTAAAGTTAATAACAAAAAATGGTCCGACAATTAATATTTTCGATATTCACGAGAGGCATACATAATATAAAAGCCTGTACTTACAGCTAATTCGACGAAAACATTGCCTTACTATAGCTATGGGCAATGAAACACAATAACACAGAACATATAAACTATAATAACTACTTTACTGATTCTATTCGTAGTTATTAATCACTATATACAGAAATATACAAATATATGGCGGCTTTTAATTCTTACGGCCATACACGGCCACCAGCCTCTACGCCATTTTTTCAGCGTCTCTCCAGCCAGAGTCGGCGCGTATATCGTCTACTATTCGCTAAACTACTACGCTATTGTTCAAGCACTTGTCATGACTAGCCGATAAAATTTCAACGCGTATAATTTAAATTTAAAATAATGAATAGAATAGTCGCGCGCTTTATCTAATTTAGGGTACTGAGTGTTCTTATAAAACGTGACCTTTACACTATATGCAGGACAAGATCGCAGTAGCCCTACCAATTACTTTCACATTGACGTAGTGGATTGGAAGTATAGTAATTGTAAAAAAAAAATCATTTTTTTTTGGTCGAAATAGGTTTAGAATGTTATGAAACGTCGAGATTTTAAATTTGAGCGAAAAAATGTTCTGTCTGTCTGGCTCTCTGTCTGTGACTGTCTGTCGGTCTGTCTGTAACTTTTTTTTTTTCGCAGGTTTAACGAGTTAAGACATTGACTTGAAATTTTCTACCCGTATGTACTATAACGAGATCTGTAAATGGATTGTTTTTTGAACATATCCGGTTAAGGGTTGGGGGTAAATAGGGGTAAATAAGGGAAAATGAATAAAGCAAGCTGGTAGGAGTACAGAAACTTGAGATTCAGTGTATATACTAGAAGCCAAGGCCTCATTTTTTAAATAATATTATACGTTCCCACACCACCCCCACTACATTATTAAAGGGGTTGATAAAATAAAATTGAGATATTCGTTTGAAATTTGGTATATGTTTGTATTATAATGACATATGATCTGTGTGAACTGGGAAAAATTAGTAAAGCAAGCAAATAAGATTGACGTATGTGCTAAGAACTAACGCCTCAATTTTTTTTATGACATCTGCCGCAAGTATTATTAAAATTTTATGATCAAAATTCAAGATGGTGTTTCCAAGATGGCTGACAGTTTATTGTCATTTAATATTTGCAAAAATTGCTCAAAATACTTAGTCAAAACATTTTATTCATCGAACGTCCGACACTTATGCGTTTATTAACATAATCATTATTACCCATTAACATTAATTTCTACTGGTTATTGCATTTCTTTAAGATTTTCAGTTGGTTTTTGAAAGCGTGTGTTTTAATCTATTAAAATAATTTATTTATTAGCCCAATTAGCTCAGTTTCCAGGGAAGAAATAACCGCAAAAGCTGTTAAAAAATAATCCTTATGAGAACTTTTCATTTTTTGGCAGATTTTTGGAAGACGCCCTCTTCCGTCGAAAGCACGATAAAAATACTTTCACTAAAAATGCACTTGAAAATAACTAAAATCTGAAATATTTTTCAGATCACCAACGACGGAAAACCGCCTCTGAGCACCGTCGTTCGAATACATTTTTCGAAAGTTAAAATTAACTTTAAAATTTTTCGATCGCGAACGACAAAGATCCACCCACTTCATTATTAAAGTTGCTGATAAAATTAAATTCAGATATTCACATGAAGTTTGACTAATGTATGCATCTGGAACTAGATTATATTTTGAGATGATCCCGTTGAAGGGGTGGGGTGTAAGTAGAAGCCAATGGGGGGGAAATGAGCAAAGCAAGCTGGTAAGCGTAGAGAAACGAGATTTGGTGTATATACTAGGAAAAAATGAATTATTATTTGTTTGCTTATAATTGTATTGAAACATATTCTTTATATGATTTTGCAAACAGCAGAAAAATAACTATCTATAACTAAGAGAAAAACTTTGTGTAAAAACATTAACGAAATCTTTGCATTCTTTCGATAACCTGAATTCTGGTTATGCTAGCAAATTAAAATCCTAAAATGAATTTGTCTAATTTCTTATTTGACAATTCTCATTGTGACACTAGCATCCACACAGTCCCCTACGGATATGCAAATTAAACTAGTATCTACACAACAAGGCCTAAAATGAATTTATTTATCTATCTTGTCTTAAAAAAAATTTCATTCTAATGGATTACATTTTCATAAAATCTATCATTCTGTTTCTTGGAAATGCTTAGCCTTTGAAACGTTTTTCGCCCTTATTTTGGAGCTCATCAGAAAGACATAAAGCCATTCATAAAGATATTTCATGCAAATGGATTTTTATGAATAAGTGTAAAATAATTATATTTGACATTGACTGATAAAAACAACCTCACCTATCTATTAGATAACTAGTATTGGAGCCTATATACTCTATGCATGTTTAAAAATGAATTATTATTTGTTTGCGTATAATTGTATTGAAACATATTCTTTATAGGATTTTGCAAACAGCAGAAAAATAACTATCTATAACTAAAAGAAAAACTTTGTGTAAAAATATTAATGAAATCTTTGCATTCTTTCGATAACCTGAATTTCCAAGAAACAGAATGATAGATTTCATGAAAATGTAATCCATTAGAATGAAAAGTTTTTTAAGACAAGAGAGATAAATAAATTCATTTTAGGCCTTGTTCTCATTTTTAAGTGAATCTTCATGATCGTAGGGGTTATGTAGATACTAGTTTAATCTGCATGGCCGTAGGGGACTGTGTGGATGCTAGTGTTAGAATGAGAATTGTCAAATAAGAAATTAGGCAAATTCATTTTAGGATTTTAATTTGCTAGCGTAACCAGAATTCAGGTTATCGAAAGAATGCAAAGATTTCATTAATATTTTTACACAAAGTTTTTCTTTTAGTTATAGATAGTTGTTTTTCTGCTGTTTGCAAAATCTTATAAAGAATATGTTTCAATACTAGGAAAGTCTCAGATTTCTTTATCATATTTTTCAAAATCGCCACCACCTCTGCTCCAATATTAAAGTAATTGATCAAATAAAATTGAGATATTCAATTAAAATTTGGTATAGGTATGTATTATAATGACATATGATCTGTGTGAACTGGGGAAAATTAGTAAGGCAAGCTAACAAGATTCCAGAAACTTCATTTTTGTCGTATATGCCTCTAATTTCTTTACGACATCTGCCGCAAGTATTATTAAAATTCTATGATCAATTATTCCCACACACTAGAGTGTAATTATAGTCAAGAAATTTTCCCTTAAAGAGACTTGAATGAAAAATCTGGATGTGGAAGTAGTGATTCCTTAGGCAGCAGTTTTTTGCCACGTTGCGCGTTGCCGAGAATATAGACAATTTATTGGCAAATGGTAGGTTGATGGGATATCACTTATTTTGAACAGTAACAACTTCCTGGTGAATTTCCAAGGCCTACCACGATTCGATATGTAATACCAAAAGTTAAGAAGTCATATTAGGCATTTTTTAAAAATTATGTAAGAAATCAAAATCATTAAAATCCGAGAAAATTTTAATTTTCAAGCAACTTCTTATTAGATACAAACTCCGTAATTTAGTTCAAAATTGGATGGGTACTATAATGGTTAAAAGTTAAAAATAATGCTTCAATGCGAAAATTTCCATTCATGCAGAAAGTATTGCTTTACACATTTGTTGCATAAAAAATATCTCTTTTATACTCGGTCTTCAACCGACAAATGTGTAAAATAATACTTTCTTCACGAATGGGAATTTTCATCGTATTTTTGGGATATTTTCATATGGCGACGGATCGGCAAAGGTACAAGTGTGCAAATCTAGTATGTTAATGAGTAATAAGAACACTATAATCCACAAATTTACCGAATTTGAAAACTTTCCAACATATTAGGAAAAACAACTGTCTGAAGCCTAGTTTAAAAGATCTGTTTGATTTTTTTTATATTTATATTTGTTAATTCTTCACTTTTATGTTGTTTAATTTTACCACTTTACTATCTCTGTTAGTTTATAAATTATATTATAAAAAATTTTATATCACCAAAATCCGTTTTAAGATAAATCTGGAAATATTCGGTTTTATCAGGTTTTAATAGCAATCTGAAGGCTTAGAAGGATTTTGAATGGTATTATCATAGTTACAATGTCTCATGTCGCCACGCCGAGCTTGAAAATGTTTATCATACTCGTTTTAAAAACATTTTTTCGCATTTCCAATATATTGTTTGGGATAATAGGGAATTATTGGACGCGCAATAAGGACAATCAGTATTAAAGTAAGCGTTATTTGGACATGTACGCCTGCGCAGTTTGAACCGCAAATAAGGGATCCCTTATTAAGGATAGTGCTTGTCCTTATATGTGAAGGAATACTGCAATGCGTTAAATTTACAGTATTTTGACATTATTTGGCAACTTTCAATAATACATAGATAATATAACCTATAAATATCTGCATCCGATTCCATATTGAATTTTAATAAAACAGTACACACGCACCAGAACACAAAAGATAGGAAAAAATATGTATTAAAATTATTCACTTATTAATTTTGTAAGGTTAGGGAATGAATGCGCAAGCGTCGAATTGCACAGAAATAATGATACGAAAAACGAAGCAGGTGTTCCAATAACAACATTTCGTTGATAAAATAAGGATGATGCACTAATAAAATAAGGTAGCCATTTAATACTGCGTGGCAGTATTTGAAACTTCCAATAATTCCCTATTGACTACACCGTGCAGGAGAAGAATAAAACGGAGAGGTATTTCATAGTACGGCAACACGGAGAGTACTGTGAGAAAAATATGTGCAGGTACACTCGTGAAGACAATAAGGTTTCCAACCGAAACAGTGCTGTACGTATGTTTTTTGTTTGAATCAAACTTTCTTGGATGATTTATTTTTGCCCCAACTACTGACAACGATTTTAAGAGAGGAAACCAACAATTAAATTTAAATCGAAACTGTTAAAGCAAATGCTCAAAAATGTCCATTTCTCAAAAATAATACGTATTACAATCTATCACAGAAGCTTCTTCTGCTATTTAGTAACATCATATGTGTAATACTGTCTAAGCTTTGCGAGGTTTAAACTTACAATTCCTCCCAAAGTATTAGGCCCATTGTCAAAGCCATAAATCATTGAATAGCAATATCCCCATAGGAAACAATCGTTAGGCGAAAAATCTGATGATCTGGCTAGCCACAGAATAATTCCTATTTATAAATAAACACTGTGATAAAATTGCATTCATGTAATGTAATCGGAATTGTGGGGCATCCTGTTGAAACCAAATGTCACCAAATCTTTCACCCGAAAGACAACGAATTTCAGGTACAATTACAGTGATGCAAGTACTTGAATCCAGTTATGTTTCCTTCTGTGAAAAATTGTTCAAAAAATTCCATCAGTATTCTTCTTTCGTTATTTGTGAATATTAGAAAAATTTCAGGTTGGTCACAACACTGGCTTAAAAAATTAATTTGGGTATACAATGTTCAAAATGGCATAAACTGTCGTGAAATTACTAAAGTCATATGTAGAATGATCTTTAGAGTCAAAAAATGTAAAAATATATAAGCAGAAACTTTACAGACATATCAAGAAGTATTGTTTTGGTAGTATATGACACAACCCAAGTTTCATCTCGATCTTTTAAAAAATAATTACATGGAGGCCGGAAAGTGATCTCGTACACCCAGTGTATTGCAGTATTGATTTTAGAGGCACTCACTGACGACGATTTACCGAGCGAAGTTTAAAATAACCAAGAAAAGTTATAGTCAATCAAAAGGAATTTACAAAATGTGTTAATTAAGTTGGAAACCTTCTTGTGATCACGACTGTACTAACATACATTACCTTTAAACAGAATCCGAGCGTATAAACTACCAGAACTCCCAAAGAAAAGGAAATAGAGCCCCAAGTGGTAAACACTCCCCTTAAATTCGAGCTTGACACCTCGGCCATGTAGATGGTAGCAGGGGCGCTGGATAAGCCCGTTGAAAACCCCGTCAGGAGTCTACCAAGTAACAAGAGAGAATATTGATATTCTTTCAGGTAATAAGCTATGGCAATCACTGACCAACCAATAAAGCAGGTAATGTTTATAGCGAAAATAGCCCTCCTTCTTCCGAAGCGATCTGCTATGGGCCCAGAGAAGAAGCAACCGAAAGGGGTGGCTAGAGATGCTATGCTAGCTGAAAAGGAAAAAAATTGTATCAACACTGTTTTAAATTGTGCAATAAGGCTAATGGTTCAGACCTTCAAATAAACCAAGGTACTAGACCGACACACACACAAATAGGTTTTATTTTTCTGAAATTCTGAATTAAATCATAAACTATTTGTAGCAATCCTGCATTATTTTGGATTTAATAGTCCTGCTTTAGATCTGATTAGTAGTTATTTAACTGGAAGAAAGCAAAAGTAATACTTAATGGTAAAATGTCATCTGCTATAGATGTTGAGTGTGGTGTACCACAGGGTTCCATTCTAGGGCCCCCATTTTTCATAATATACATTTCTCATTTGATGAGCTGCATAAAAAACTGCTCGATACGTTCCTATGCAGACTATACGCAATTATATTTATTATTATATAGTAGAGACGTTGCAGAGGCAAATGTTATAATGATTTAAGATCCCTGATAAAAATGCCAGATGCACATTGTCTTAGTATTAATCTTTTAAAATCTAAGATTACGCTATATGATAGCAAGAGAGCACATGAAGAAATTAAAAATATTTTGAATATAATATTAAATGACATCAAAACGGAGTGTGTTAATTCAACAAAAAATTTAGGACTTGAAACAGATGCTGATCTAAGATTTTCTAAGCACTTATCAAATACAACAAAACTAGCATTTGCAAACTTAAAACTTATTTATGCACAAAGGCAGATACTGAAGTCTTTATCCAGAAAAATGTTATGTGATGCACTGGTGTTCTCACATTTCAATTTCGCTGATGTAGCGTATGGTCCATGTCTTACTAAATCTGACAGTCAACATATACAACGGATCCAGAATTCTTATGTTCGCCTCGTATGTGGTTTACGTAGACGATAGGGAGTTTCTGTCTAATTAAGGACAATAAAGTGGTTAACAATGTTGGAAAGGCGATTATTACATTCTTTAGCATTATTTAATAAAATTATCATTCAACAGTAAACCATATCTGCGTAATAAAATTAAATTTCACACAGATGTTTATAATGTCGTTAATAGATTTAAACAATTATTTTTTTGATTTCTTTGCCGCATTCCACTACTATTTATGAACGAAGCTTTTTTAAATATTTGTAAACTGTATAATCAGTTACCATTTCCACTTAAGAATACTAAGAATGGTGCTAAAAATCTAATTTAAAAAAATTACTTTCAAATTTTTTAATTTACATATTTTTCTGATATTTTGTACATATTTTACCATTTACTTTTCTTAGTTTTCTATGTGAATTTCACTGATTTAGGTAATTTCATAAAGTTTATATTACTTTCACATTCATGCAGTAGAGTAGAAGTGTGCTGATAAAATAGTAAGTAAATAAGTATTTAATTATTGTAACAGTTTAACACTATATTTTACCTTATCTATTTAATAATTCTACTTTTTCTTAATTTTAATTTTAATGACAAAAGTAAGTATTATATTTCTAGGTTAGTCACGGTTAAGTGGAAGAGCAGGTAGTATGTCACCTGGACTTCGCCTATGTAAGCAAACTCTGTTTATTTAACAAAGTAATTTATTATTGTTATTATTATTAAATAGTTCAGCTTCTTCTGAGCTACCCGCCTAATATCTATTGCTCTCAAAGCAGAATAACGAGAAAGCCGCTGCCGAGGGAATCACTACTTCCACGTCCAGATTTTCCTCCAAGTCTCTTTAAACGTAAACTTCTTGATTATATTTGCAGTTTAGTATGCGGAAATAATTGGTCATGGAATTTTAATATTTGGGGCAGATGTTATAAAAAAAATTAGACAAGTTGCAATTTAACAAGCTTCGTTAAGGCATAGAAAATGAACTTGGCTAACTTTCAAGCCCGGCACGATATTTACAAAATTTGGAAAATGTACATCGGATAGAAATAAAGAAAAGTTTTAGATATTGTAACGAGGTAAATTTTCCGTTGCCAAAAATGCAGTTTACATTAATAATATACTTCGTTATTTGCTCCGCTTACATTCGAATTATAGGTATTGTAAATTAATATTATAGATTTCTCCTAATTTAGCTAGCTGAAACCGCGAAACAGATTTCTACTTTAAATAGAAATTTTGATAAACCTGGTAGTGAGAGGGCTGTCCGTAATATTAACATTAATTACAAGATTTGATACTGATGGCGTTGGTAAGTCAGCTGCGTAAATCAGTTTCATTAGAGCAGATTTGAAATCACTTCTGTCCGATCCGTCAAACAGCCCAGTCGGGTACTATTCCGTATATTCTCAACATGTAAGTACACCGTTTTACCATCGCCGCTGGTTTCTTGTCGACCTTTTTATATTAACACCGATAAGAATAATTCACTAAAATGTGTGTTTTAAAGCAATAATTTGAAACCGATTCCGTTTAAATGTATCAGAATATAATTATTATTTCCCGACTTAGCCGAAATTAAATAAATTTATTAAATTATTACAATATAGTAAGAGAGTCCGAGTTAGGACGTGTCAACTTCTCCGATTTTATCCAAATAGCTATGTTCGCAAGAAGTTCCAAATGGGAAAAAGAACATAGATGATATTTCGAGAGAAAATGTGTACCGTTTACCGTTTATATTATTTTAATCCAGACCATTTGTGATGGTACTGCGATAGAATAATATGTTGTTCTAATGTTCTACCAAATGGGTAGAAGTTTTAATTACCGTGTATTTTATTTTAGCTAGGTCGTAGCAAAATAAAATCTGTATTTGCAAAAATCATTTTTGTGAAATTTATTGTAGTGTTATTGTTAATTTACCGTTCATTTTGTTTCCAATATTTTGCACTGATACGAAATGGAACAAAATTCCTTACTTTGAAATAATTTATAGAAATTTATTATAGTCCGGGAATTGAGAATAAAATCTAGGCTACCGTAAATAAATTAACTAACATTATATTCTGATACATAGACATTTTCCGCATAAAATCCGACAAGATACCACGTGGCCGAAACGAAATGCATTTAATGAAGGCACCCAGCTGTGGGGTTTGAGGCGCTTGGCAAACACCGTATCAAGCGTTGATGTAATTTCAACATTTCCGAACCGAACCGAAATACCACCGTTCTGATTATTGCTGCCTGTCCGTCTAGGCAGAATAATCTCCGCCGTAAGCTGATACCAAATCCGATATCCGTTTTATTTTCCGAACCGAGTGTAACCCAGGTTACACACCGCTCCGAATCCGATAACCGTTTTATTTTCCGATCCGAGTGTGACTTAAGTTACACACCGCACCGAATCCGAAAACCGTTTTATTTATTTGGTATCAGTTTTATTTCATTTTGCCAGGTTCTTCACACCCACACTCTAATGCATCATGTAGGCATGATTATTGGTGTAGATAACCGCTTGCCTTTGCCTGGTATTTGCACGCTGTCCGTTTTTTTTTTTAAATTACTTACTTGTGTAGTTTTTTTCCGCTTACTGTTTTTTTTAATACCGCTTTTACTACTGTTTTTTTCACCGTTTTCACCGTTTGCTTTCTTACCACCGCTTGCTTCCGCATTAATGAGTAGCTAACTAGCTTCTCACCGCCTGGTTACCAGTACGTCACAAAATGGCGCCCTACCTAATTCAAATTAGACTGAAATGACATTTCTTTTTTTATTTTATATATGAGAAACTCCGTATTTTGGTACTTAGCCGTATTTTTTATTGTTTTGTAAACATTTCATTGTATGTTAATAAACTTTGTTATTTACCGACCTCTGCCTTTTACTGTTGAATGTGCCGTCCGGACCCCTGGACATACCGTGTCTCCACTGTAGCTATCCCAGCCCTACTGCAACAGGCTGCGTTTAGGAGACTAATGTGGGACCTTTGCCCCACGTAAAAATTGCAAAGGTGGCGCTCGAGATTACCGAATTTAACCGAAATATAGCTCAGCGCCAAAGTGACGCTTCCACTTGCCTATGCGCTAGGCAACTGGAAGATAAAAAATTTAAGAAGTTGCACAACTCGGAGTAGGTAATTGTAATGGGCTCTACATTAATATTCCACAAAAAAATGGGTTTAGTAAAAATGCGAGAACATGAATCTAGAATCAATACTTTTCATTTTTTTTAAAGACGTTTAGTAGTAGAAAAGTATTTTAAAAAGTTATTAAGGCCACTGTAGGCTGGACATATAGCAAAATGGCGTCAAACTTAAAAAAAACACATGTTTTGGAAATAACTTTTACAATACGAAAGTACAAAAACAAAATAACACTTGTTGTACCTATTATATTATTTTTTTAGGTCATTTTTATAGGATAAATTAATTTTCATTCTAAACCTTCTATGTACTTACCAACGGAATTGCACTTGACCAAATTTTTTAGAATATACTGTAAATAGTATAGTTAGTGAACTCAGTAAAATGAACCAGTCCAAGAAATAAATACAGGGTGTCCCATAAATGGTACACAGAGCAGTGGCAAATTCCTTACGTAAAAATATTACGATTTCACCAAACTTATCTTAGTCCAAAAGTTGATATCAACAAAAATACAGGGTATCAAAATAAAAATTTTGTTTTGGTTTTTTAAATAATTTCTTTAAAAATTGAAATATTTCAACAAAATTTAGTTATTGGGGTTTTCTAAAGCAAAGGATTCAAATCTGTTCATAGTTTTGATGTTATTTGTAGATGGCGCCACCGACGGTAGTTTTCGTCCCGTGTATCCGTCATATATCTTTGGTAAATTAAAGAAAAAGTGTAAATAAATAATTCCTGTTTTCCTGTTTTTTCTACGTAAAAAAGGTATAAGTACCTGCTAAATGTCGCTACGAGTAACCGTTTTCGAGATATTCGATTTTAAAGTATTCAATGTAACCATTTTAAATTAAATATATTTTATTATTTGATTTACAGGATAATATAGCGTATTAAAATGAATTCTCTTTTTACAGATTTTTTAAATTTATTACATTCCAATACTAGCAAAAAGGTGCGAAGAACAATGACTTTGAAATAAGTAAAATTAAAATTGGAAATAGTTTCTATTTAAATACTAATTTCATGAAAGACAAATAAATAAATAAATGAATAACAATAATTAATAAAAAAAGATATCCGTCTTTGGTCTTTGGAAATGAGCAAACTGTAACCTGGCAGGAAGATCGGCCTCCAGCAGATTTTGAACAGGCGTAAAATGGTACGGATAAAGCTTTTCTGCATGAAAAATCCTTGAAATCGATGACTTACTTACTCCAGTTGCAGCAGCCATACGCCTCGTACTTATTTGTGGGTTTTCTGCAACAAGGACCAAGTTTTCCTTTTTTCCTTTGCCTTTTCCACAGTGAATGTTTTTGGGCGTCCCATGACATCTCGCTTAAGATGAAAGGAACCAGTTTCCCTCAATCTACTGTAAATATTATGAATTAACTTAAAATCCGGCTGCCTCCTATTTGGATAAAGTTGTAAATATCGACGATGAGCTCCGCGTCCATTAAAATTTTCTTGCCTGTATGTGCAAACCATATCGCGCATCTCTTGAATTGAAAATAAATATGCCTTGGCATTTTAAACTTTGATATTTATTAGATATTTTTTAACAACATACAAAATGCTGACAAACAATAAGTAGGTTTGACACATATTAACTTTAAAAACGTCTTTTATTGTTGTTTTTTAAAGCAAAGTCTACTTTGAAAAATTGTACATGCCTAATTCATAATTTAAATTGGTTGCATCGAATACTTTAAAACCGAATATCTCGAAAACGGTTACTCGTAGCGACATTTGGCAGATATATCTTTTTTACGTAGAAAACAACAAAAACATTTTTTTATTTAATTTTTTTTAAATTCGCTAAAGATATATGACGGATACACGGGACGAAAACTACCATAGGTGGCACCAACTACAAATAACAGCAAAACTATGAACAGATTTGAATCCCTTGCCTTAAAAATCCCCCAATAACCAAATTTTGTTTAAATATTTCAATGTTTAAAGAAATTATATACAAAAACCAAAACAAGAATTATATTTTGACACCCTTTGTCTCTGTTGATATCAACTTTTGGACTAGTAGGTTCGGTTAAATCGCAATATATTTATATAAGGAATTTTCCATTGCTCTGTGTCCCATTACTTATGGGAATATTCAAGAAATGTTCATTTTAGATGAAGATTCCATAAAAAATTGAAAATTTCTCACTTTGCGAAAGACCGAAAAACACCCTCTCTCGTCGAGAGCACGATAAAGATAAAGTAAATCATTTTTCAATAGTTACTAACATATCTGATTGGAGGTCTGAATGTTTTTGTGCAGTCGATTGTTACAATGCTCTAACCGATGTATAACTTTCGCTTCTTCGGAACGTAACGTCTTGCCACGAGTGGTGCTCTCTGAACCAGTTGTTTTACATACAATTAGCTTAGACTTGAATATTTCTATTTTTTTGTATTTATTGCAGTTTACCCTCAATAAGTGAAAATTATTTTGAATTCGACTCTTTCTTGAACCATCTGATCTAGAATTGACAACCTGCGTGCGATTCTATGGCGTGAATTGAATTTTACGGGTCGACTCCGATCCCGTCAAATTGAACAGTATTCCGATTACTCACTTATTTCACAATGAAGTCGTTTATTATAATTAAATATAACATAATAATTGTAAAAATAGTCCAGCTACATTATGTTTAGCAAGGATATTAATTCATAATACTAATTTTCTAATAAATCCCATTCAACACTGATATTTAGCAATGCTTCTAACCTCTCCTAGACCAATAGCGATATTAATCTATTTAATATAATTACTAGCTTGCTAAAAACTCTTTCGGAAGACACTTGTGTGCAAGAGAGGGTTGAAATATATTTATAGGCAACATACAAATTGGAGTATTTGGCACAGTGAAGATTATATTCTTCTAAAATCTTTAGATAGCGACAAAACAGCCTGAACAGGAATTATTCAAATGAACATCTTTTTTAAATCAGCACTTTTTTAATTTTCGTTATCGCTGCTAACATCTTCATCATCACTATGTACATGTTTGTCACCTTGATTTTGGGCTGATGATGAGTATGACTGATCTTTTAAAAGTTTCTAATTATTATTAAAATTTTGTGCCAGACTGATAAGCTCATTCTTGATTAAAGATGCATCAAGTCATATTAATTGAGATAATGTCGTGAAAGATTCTGATTCAAATTTTTTAGGAGCAGTTTGAATGTCTTTAAAATTTTGTGGATTAAACTAATAAAATTGTTTATATGTGTTTTGGAGAATAAAAAATCTGTTTTTTATTGCAGTTTACCCTCAATAAATCAAAATTATTTTGAATTCGACTCTTTCTTGAACCATCTGATCTAGGATTGACGACTTACGTGCGATTCTATGGCGTGAATTGAATTTTACGGGTCGACTCCGATCCCGTCATTGAACAGTATTCCGATTACTCATAAAGTTTATCCATGGTCACTATAGTCTAAGAAGTGTTTCGCGAGTGCCAATTTATAGGATTTGATCAGTGCGCCGCTAAACACCAAGATACGACGGAAGGCAGACTATAGCAATCGCAGTAAGTTTATCTTCTTCGATTTCACCTCGAGGAGTCTTAAGAGTTACACGAATCCCAATTGAGAGTGGATATAGGGATAGACCATAGCGAAGGCACGGTTGGCGCCAGTTAATTATATATTTTTTTCATGTCCCTCGGGCGCGCGGTAGTAGGTTCGCCCTCATCCAGGCCTGACGAGAGGGTGGACCGGAGATTATTGAGGGGGTCCGACGGTTTCGACCAAGGAAATATTTAATGTGAAGGAATATCACCACCTGCTCTTCAGAAATTTCGATTAACTCATATATTCTATCCTAAGGGAAAAGCACCCCCCGATTTTCTCTCGATGGCCCTGTCCTCATTCGTAGGATAGTACCGCCAGAAATCAGTACAAAATATAATACCTTTAATGCTCGAGAGACCAAATGTTAATACAGAACAAAATCTTCCATTCTACAGCTAAATAACAAATCTCGTAAGAATACAACACTTAAGTTAATTTATAGCTACTTACCAAACCAAGATATTTGCTCTGGATTTAGAGTTTTCTTGAGTGTAGGGATGGCGACTGCAGAGAATCCCAAGCTCATGCTAGGAGCAATACTGGAAAAATTTGTGAGGAGTCCAAGAATCACCTAAAATAAAATGAAGAAATAAATTGAAAGTGCTTGTTCCCCCCTTCATATCAAATCTGAGTTGATGAAACAGTTCATGAAAGTTCTGAACAATCGCGAATGCTTCAAATTATTGCGAGGCAAGTTTCCCAAACTATCTGGTGCTAACAGAAAAGGAAAAGTCTTCGATCGACCACAAAATCGTATGCTACTAAAAGGCAAAGCCGTCATTACTAGACTAAGTAAAATTGAGAAAGCGGGGTGGAAAAGTGCTCGTGCTTTTCCGAATAATTAGGATAAAGTAACAAAAATGCTTGAAGACTTTAAAAAGTTAGGGTCCTTTATAAATATAAAGTTGCATTTTTGAGATTCTCATTCAGACAATTTCCTAGAAAATCTTATAAACTACAATAAAAGCAGGAAGAAAATTTCATGAGGACATCAAGAAGATGGAGTGCCGATATTAACGGACGTGTGATAGAAATAATGGCTGATTTTTGCTAGACGCTAAAAAGCAAGATACCAATCAAGGGAAAGAAAATTGGAATAAAGGAGTAAGTTATTAGAAACAAACATGAATGTATATGTCAAGGTTTATCTGTAATGCATCTCCTGTTAAGCAGAAACGATGAAGAGTATCTATTGATTTAGATTTTACATTTTAGATTATGTCAACGACTCAATTATATAAATACATGTCTGAGAATGAACTGTGCTCCTGCGAAAGTCTGAATGCTAGAGGTTGGTTTTTTAGTTTAGAAATTAAGTGCGATATGCTGACTCTTTCCTGACGACCCATTCGAATTCAGGGTTAAATGTAAAAATGGACAATATTATTTAAACTACGCCCTATACTGTGGAAAATTAATTTCGCAATAAAGTCGTGTATTGTAATTAAATATAACATAATAATTGTAAAAACAGTTATTTTCAAATTGGTAGTAGTATAGAAAATGTCTTTAGTTTCTTAGCAAGGATATTAATTCATAATACTAATTTTTTAATAAATCCCATTCAACACTGATATTTAGAAATGCTTCTAACCTCTCCTGGCCCAATAATGATCTTAATCTATTTAATATAATTACTAGCTTGCTAAAAACTCTTTCGCAAGGCACTTGTGTGCAAGAGAGGGTTGAAATATATCTATAGACAATATACAAATTGGAGCATTCGGCACAGTGAAGATTATATTTTTCTAAAACCTTTAGATAGCGACAAAACAGCCTGAACAGGAATTATTTAAATGAATACCTTTTTTAAGTCAGCACTATTTTTATTTTCGTTATCGCTGCTAACATCTTCATCATCACTATGTACATGTTTGTCACCTTGATTCTGGGCTGATGATGAGTATGACTGATCTTTTAAAAATTTCTAATGATTATTAAAATTTTGTGCAAGACCGATAAGCTCATTCTTGATTAAAGATGCTTCAAGTCCTGTTAATTGAGATAATGTCGTGATAGATTCTGATTCAAATTTTCCAGGAGCAGTTTAAATGCCTTTAAAATTTTGTGGATCAAACTAATAAAATTGTTTATAGGTGTTTTGGTGAATCAAAAATCTGTTTTTTAAACTTTGCGTAACTTAATTAATAATAATTAATTGAAACATTTCTATTTTAAATTTTTTGTCTGGTCCTTGAATATTAATTATATCGCTATCATCGCACTGTTCACGATGCATTTTTTTTTCTTCTCCTATTTCGAGTTGCATGAAATTCTGTTTCTATGTATATGTCAGTATCTTCAATTTTTTTGTTTTCATTTACAAAACTGATACATTTATTAACCTTACATGCAATTTTTGGAAACTTTTTACATAACTTGTTCATATTTTTTATGACATTTTCGATCGTCTAAAGAGCATGGTTAAAATCAAGTCCTGATTTTTATAAATAATTAGATGCATGAGTGAGATGCTAGAAATCCTTTTTGACACCAGAAGTCTCAGGGGCCCCAAAACTGGTAGGTCGAGGGCCCACCGGGAAATTTTCCGGCTTCCCGGTGCAATTCGACGTAGTACCTTTATGTCTACAATGTCCATCTCTCACTTACACACTCTCGTATCTTCCTCACGTTTTTTTCAAATCAACTCCAAATTTTTGTCAACACAATTGATAATTTTTTTGCCAAAAGATTAGAATTGAAATTAGAATTATTTCAAAACAATTAAATATTATGTTGACAAGATTAAAGATCAATCTGTTTTTAGAATTAGGAAATAAATAAAGAAATTGCAACTGATAAGTTTGTATCTCTATTTCAAGTGTTTATAACTTTATACAAATTGATATAATTTGTTATTTTTACGCAACAAAAATTCCTGACATTAGTTTGAGATAGGATTAAAGCGTATTTTAGTGTTTTTACATCGTCATTATTATTTATACTTTTATTATACGGGAAGTTCCAATACGTATAAGTACACAGAAACAGCTCATACTATTTACAGGTGTGTAATCATTCCGTATACGTATTTGGCACCAAGACTTTTCTGTTGGTAACTTTAATACTTCCAGCCCATTAGTAACGGGGCAAGATTTGTATACGGTGCCAAATGTATGTTGCATACATAGATTTATTTACCGTAGTTTTACACAATATGTGTTATAGGTATCGAATACCTCAGAATGTAAGATGGCCAGCTTAGATTTACACCATTGTTGTGCAATCAATCCTTACATGCGACGCTGGCATGGTGCAGCACGTCGGGCATGACAATAAAAGAAAAGAGAATTTTGCAACATAACTCCATGTTCATCATCTTAAATTCTTCACGATATGCCTCCATCAGCATGCACATTGTCAGACATACGCCACTAGTGGTCTACATTAAAGCTACATCAATTTTTTTTTCAATTTATACTTGGTGATCGTTCATTTACAAACAACATCATTCAAAATAGAAAGCATGCGTACCTTTTCACATAAAACACAAATTACCACACCAGACGTTCTCCATCTTCTGGCAACATATATCTAACCAATATTTCTATAACTATTAGAACTATCAAACATAATTTTCATCTTTAACTCCTTTCCATCCTCTCATTTTATTTAAATTATTTTCTTCATAAATGCCGCAACATGTTTCAAAAATTCCAATATTTTAAATTATAAATTGTGCTGCGGTCTGGCATCTCTGCTCACAGTTAATAATAATAAACATAATATTCCACAAAATATCCAAGATCTTTGAGCGTGGGATAGTACAATGTAAAAGTATAATATGATTACAAGTATGCATTTATACACATACACACACATACTATTTATATAACATAAAATTTTAGTAACTATTTAAAATATATCTCAATTTTGCACAAAATTAAGGTCAGTACAGTAAGATAATGGGTTATTTTTAATAAGTTATAATGAGGGTAAAATATTGTTTTAAACTGCAGCATTTGTATATAGTTATATGGGCGTTTTGATAATAATAACACATTAACAACAATGGTATATATTACCATACACACATGCATATTTGACAATTCTAGGATTTTGTGAATTTAGTCATTTTTGAAATTTGAGAATATATTATCTCTCGGTTTTGAAGTAGTATATAATTTTTGCATGGTTTTTTGATTTTATTTAATGTATTTAGAGTTATTTCATGAGGTAATGAGTTAAAAATTTTGGGTCCTGGAAAATCTTCGCTATCCTATTGTTTTTTGCATAAATTTGACGTGATTTTGGTCTTGTATTGTAATCATGGACTGGTGATCTCAATATATGTTTATTCTTATAAATATGATATATAAACTGTATAAAAATTATGTTGCCTTATGTCAAAGATTTTTATTTCATCTAGTAATTGTTCTGAGGGATACAGAATGCTTTTGTTTAGTACTATTTTAAAGAATCTCTATTGCAATGTCTCTATCGATTTTAGATGATTGTTCAGTACACCTCCCCATTCCAATATTGCGTAATTTATATGAGGATTAACTAATCAATGGTACAATATTTTTAGATCTTTCTCACTTAAAATACATTTGACCTTGTGAAATAGATATATGGTGGATTTAAGTTTTTTCGTTATACATTCCGTATCCTTATCCCATTTTAAATGAGAGTCTAAATACTGGGTGGTCCCTGGGAACGGGAAGTTTTGAAAAGATCATAATTTTAAAAGTAACTTTACCTATTTAAAATAAGATATAACAATGGCTAGGTAATTATATGCATTTTTTATTTCTTAAAAATAATTCCCGGTAAATGTTTTCCCTTATCTCTACGCACTCTTGAATACCATTAGTGAAATTTTCTATTCGGTTTTTGGTGAACTTGTTGTGGATTTTCGGAATTCCAAGAACTGTAATTTTGTTGGTGTAGCCACATAAATGAAAATGAGCCTCATCAGAAAACCACAAGTTGTGATTAATTCCACGTTCTAAAATAATTTCAGAAACCTAGGAGCAACGCCTGGTTTCGTTTTCTAACTGAACGTTTTCACTGTGTTCAACAGATGCTCTGACTCGTTCAATGTTTTCAGGGGTTCTAACACTTCTGTTGGGTCCTTTAAGTTTGGATTTATTGACTGTACCTGTTTCTTCAAATTTGCGAATCCACGATTTTATGGCATGAGCGTAAGGAATTCTCCAGTGACGAGGAATCGCAAAGTGTATTCGAAATTGCCGCTGCATAGCAACTACACTGTAGTTATTTTCTTAATACGATTTTATTGCAAAAGCACGCTGCTCACCGGACCATTGTTCCAAAATTACCAAATGGCATATAATGACAGACAATATGACAAATAAATCCATGGCCAGCTATACATGTTACAAAATAACAACATTTTCAAAACTTCCCGTTCCCAGGGACCACCCGTTATATACCCAAATATTTAACTCTATTTGTTGAGTTAATGTGTGTTAATTTGCCACTTTCATTGATTTTCAACGTGTTATATGATGGTAATTTGTTTTTGTAAGATGGAAAGAAAATAAAAAAGTTTTATCGAAATTTACGGTGGGTGTTTTATTATTAAACCACTGTTTAATGCGTGTGAAATCTGTCTCTACTTTCTGCTTTAATTTATCCCAATCTGTGTCGCCTGCAAAAGTGATCAACGGGGAGCTAGCGAGAGAAGAAACAAGTTATTATTATATATGATAAAGAGTATTGGGCCCAAGACGGTGCCTTGAGGAACACCATATTTTATGGTTTTGGGATCACTATGTACTACATTTAGACTAACATATTGAATTCTAGTTTCTAAGTAATTTCTAAATAATTTTAAACTGACATCTCGAATGCCAAGATCTTCTAAAAATTCACAGAGTGGAGGGAATCTTACCGTATCAAATACCTTCGCTAGATCCAGAAGGACAGTTAGCATTTGTTGATCCGGTGAGCTATAAATCTTCTTTGTAAGATATATAATAGCATCTTATGTCGATATCCCTGTCTGTAAGCCATATTGTTTTGCGGATATAACTTTGTACTTTTGCAATTATGGGGTGAGTCTTATTTTTATAACTTTTTCAAAAACTTTGGTGAAGTTGCTTATTAAGGACATTGACCTATAATTACTTGGATTAATTTTATTCCCTTTTTTATAGATCGGTTTAACTACAGTTGTTTTAAACGCAGATGGGACAATTCCGGTCTCAATTATAGCGTTTATAATATGAGTCAATTATCTAGAATGTTCGTTTTGTCAACGATTTTCCTGTGCCCAATCGAATGTATTTAGATACTTATTTTTACATAGGCGTGTCTTGCTTGAATTTTAAACATTATCTTAAGCTCTTTTGTTATGTATTAATTTTAATTGCTATTTATTCGAACTTGGCGGAGGTTGCATTTTACGCCTTTTAGTTTGTTTCTAACCTTACCCGATTTCTCCTCGTCGAGGTTTTCAGTTACCACGGCAATCATGGTTGTCCGGCTGGTTCCGGAAGAACTTTTAATCAGGACGCCAAAATAGACAACATATCCAAGTCTGGACCAATTCAACCGTAGGACAAAATCCCATTGCTTTTGCGGGAGGTCCATTGTTTTCAAAAACGTATACATACAATTCATAAATAAATACTACAATATTTTAAAATATTGTAAAAATCCTATACTTGATTCTACACTAGAAATATTTCGATGCACCTTAAAAATCGTTTTTGAACGATAAAAACATCTGAGAATGGAGAAACTACTCCAAACACATATTCCATATCTTATCCTAGGTCCCACCTGTGCGTGGTACACGTATATTGTTTTGTACCATGATTGATTTAATATTTCTGGACAAACTGTAGTTAATATTGACATTAAGTGACCATAGTAAGCCTTCCAGTTTAGATACTCATCCATTCTGATTTCTAAAAACTTATTTTGCAATTCACTTTTTAAGGTGAAGTCATTTATTTGGTAGAGTTTCTGTTGTCTATTATGCTCGAAGGAACTTGATTAAATATCTCTGGCTGATACAAAGTCAGGTAATTTCACGATAGCTCCTGCACTATGATATTAACTACAAGCGTTACTATGACTGAGACATTATGTGGTCAAAGTTGTCATCTAGTATATGTATCATCCCCAATAAAATTATTCAGCCATTCACCAGCATGCAAGTATCCCTTCGTCTATGTGACTTTAAATAAATGCACTTACTTGCTTGACAACGGATCTTTTAATTCCATCTTTGTCTCTTTCTTCTGCGTTGAAATTATTTACAGTCTGCAAATTTATCATTTTCCGCACAAAGAGTGTTTTGTAACATTTGTATACATATGAGAAGAGTAACACTACTATAGTACTATCGTAAACGAGTACTAAAATAAAAGTACCTATTCGTGTACTACTAAGTTATCAATAATGTCGTAACAAATAGCCAAGTTCAATAACAAACAGTTTTATAAGCGTTGCACAATTCATAGTAGTTTCCAGGGAAGGGTAATTTCAGTTAATTTTACAAATAGTTAGAAAATGTGCAAAACAAAAAGCTATCTACCTAGATGTTTAATAAAAGTTAATTTCTGAATTCACCGCTGGAAAAATGTAATATTAAATATTACAGAGACGTGCGTGGGTAAACATTGATAAATTACTCAGAGTACATGTTAAATTGCATTGGGATAATTTCGCAAGACCTCAAAGGAAAACGTCGAAGTACAAAGGTAAAATTCTTAAAAAATTTTAATAGAGACAGTTTTTTCTTATCCAGCCTTCATCCAAGATCAGGAGATCGCCCGTCTCAAAGTAGAGGAGCTCATCTTTGAATTCATTCGGAAACTCTGATCCAGATACTGGTGAAGTGAAGTATGGAGGTGTCTAATAATGTGAAGTCGCGGATCTCGTCTTATCTCCAAAGGGACATTTTCTAAAAGTTTAGGTAAATCATTTTGAAAGAACTGGAGATAAATGTGGGCGTTGAAACACGATGAGAGCAAGCACAAGATCAAGATCTCCCGCACAATACCAGCCTAAATATTGATGGAATATTGTTGTTGGTGTCTTCTAAAGAAGATAACATAAGAATTTTGCAGCAGATGTGGCGGTTTCGACTGTGGAATAACCATCCTGGATAAAACAGGCCTCCGAGAACAACACTTGCACGCGGTCCTCCCACAACAGTTTGGAGTTTAGTGTTACGCCCAGATATCTCACTTTGTGAAAATAGGAGTGGTAAGATAGGATACAATCTCTAATAATGCGATTTTCAAAGCACGAAGATATTTCAAAGCCGTTTATATGTTTCCAACTTTTGTTTGTTTTACTGTGAATCCAATAGTAGCTATTGTCATGCAAGGATTAAGTTGAAAATTATTATAATGCGCTTTTGAAATGAGGTTCCCACTGATCCTAAAACTGCCGGTGTGATAGATCTAAAGGCAATTCCATCCTACATATTTTGTACTGTTGTTGGTGTGTCTCTATAGACAATTTAATTCACGTATCTCCTTAAAAAGAAATCCATTTTTGTAAGATCTGGGGATCTAGCAGGCCATTTAGTGGGTCCATTTCTTTCTATCCATTGATGAGGGTAGGTATTATTTAAGTGGTCTCTAACTGCATTAAAATAATGTGGTGGAGCACCATTTTGCTGAAACCACATCTTATTTCGAATTCTTTCAGGATATTTACCAATACTTGTGGCAGATAGTTTTCCACAAAATGAAGATAAATAGCTCCAGTCAATGTACCATCAAAGAAATGTGGCCCTATTACATGTTCTCCAATAATTCCTCCCCAGACGTGTATAGACCGTCTGTGTCGGTTATCAACTTGCAAAAAAAGTGAGGATTTTCGGAAGCATAATAATGGAAACTGTGCCTATTAACAAATCCATTTTTATGAAAAGTTGCCTCATCGGTGAATAAAACATTATTGACGAAGTTGACATTATCTTGCATTTTACCTGTGGCCCAATTACAAAATTGTAGGCGCTTTTGAAAATTGTCATCAGGTAATTTCTGGTGCATTTGAATATGATATGCATGCAACTTATTTGTTTTTAAGATTCGACCCACAGACCTTCTAATTATTCCTACTAATGAACTCACTTCTCTTTGACTAACACGGGGATTCTCAACCGTTGCCAGCACCACAGAAAACTCATTTTCTTCGTTCACAAGAGGTTTTATTCTTTCACTTTTTTTATATTCGACATTTACAGTTTCCAGAAATCTATCCAGGAGGTTTTGGAAGCTACTAACATCAGGAATCCTTCTTTTAGGGTAACGTTGGTGATAAATTCTATTGGCAAGTAAACAATTTCTGTCTGACTCACCCAAAACAAAAGTCATGTCTACAAATTCCGCTTCATTAAAATTCATATTGTAAAATTCCAAATAGTTTAAATTCAATACAAATTGCAACTAACGACCGATAAGTGTGATAAATGCTCCGTTGTATACGACAATTTATGATTCTCTTTTAAACATCTATGGAAATCTGTTTTCAGAAACATTACTGCTTGCCTAAGAAGAGGACCTTTTTGGAGTTAGTCAACACGCTGTTGCGTGTTTTGTTAATTGGAGAATTATTTCCAACTCTTAAATAACTCCAGAAAATATTTACTGAACTGCTTGTCATTTCTTGACAGAAACGTATACATTCTAAAATTTATCGGACATATTCTGCTACTGCATATAGCGACACAACATTTGAACAGTACCAGCTACAACAAAATTACATTCTATTTTAATGTCCATAATTAGTTATACGACATAAAGATGCACTCTCATTATTATTATTATTATTATGATTACTTAATAGCCAGAGCTATGCATTCTCTTGAATGTATCCAAATATTCCAGAGACAAGACTAGTTGTTTATCAGAATTGCATTAGCAATGGTAAAGTCACAAATAGGGAATACTTCAAGTCATTTGAATTAATTAATAAAATATGCTGCTCTGTTAAATATAACATGGTTATAAAAATGTATTTGCCTGTGCAGTGTTACATTCGAATGGCAAGTAAGTAGGTAATGGTTTCACAGATCTATAATAAAAATGTTTAAACATTTAACATTTTTATTTAGACGATTTTAATATTAAGAACGTATAAATTTTTATGTCAGTTTATAACGGACGGACTATTTCGTCCACGACATTAGTAAATTTGCGAATAGCAGAGGCCCTAAAACAGACCCTTGAGGAGCTCCCAGAAGCAACATTCAATTCGACAGTTCTGCATCAATTGATATATCGCTTACTCTTTATTAAGATTCAATTACAGTAAATAACAAGCTGAGAGCAAGCATAAATGTGTGTTTACTATACTTATATTTCAATCCGAAAAGTTAAGCAACGCTAATTGGGTTAGCACCCGGATAGGTGACCCTCCAGGGAAATACAGCGATCTTCTATCTAACGGCTTATATATCAGCACATACGTAGAAACTAAGCAATTCTAGGTGAGGATTGCAAGCGGATATGCCATCTAACGGAGAGGATGAAAGTAGTCGGTCCTTTATTTATTAAATGTTAAGAAAATAAAAATCACTACTCTTCGACAGAAAAGAGGTTCGGCAAAATTTCCAGGATGGAGGTAGGTCGTTTCCTGGCGTCAGTGAATTGGCCTTAATGGCAGAAAAAGTCCGACGTTAATAAGTGGATAAAGAAAGGAACCACAACTGCGGGTATATTCTAATTTGCTTGGTGGTGAATAACCAGTGGTGATCGCAATTTTATCAAATTAATGTGTAAGGTTGCTCATTTGTGGGTTCAGAATTATAATGCACTGATCAATGTCTAATGGATTCATTATTTGCTGTCATAACTTATAAGCGACTTTAGCGCTAATATACAACTTACCGTTAAGCTAAAAGTACGCCGGTTCAGTAATAAGAATTCTAGCACTGGAGTATGTCTTAGTTTGAAGATATTTTATGTGAGATCAATATTAGTTCCTATTAGAGGTGTTTTAAAACCTCACGAGCTGTGACCTTCATATGCGCAGAGACATAATCCCTCCTGTTGACTCAGTTACACTTTTTAAAAATATTATATTTATTGTTTACAATTTATTCCGAGCTCTTGTTTATGTATACAGCAAGGCAGCCTCCAGTGTCAAAATAATACTTATAGCTCAGAATAAACTTTGCCTTTTGCGCATTTCGCGGCTCATGAGATTCTGAAACACCTCTAACATCAGTAAGGAAATGACCATATCTAAATCTGCGAAAGTTTGATAATAATCCTGATTACTGTTTTTGTAATATAAATACTTTACTAAAACTTGAATTTATAATTTACACGTTTTGAAGTACTGATAACTATCCATTACATTTTTTTATATTCTACGACTATGCTTATTTTTTCCACAACTTATCTATTCCTAACCAAAATATTGTTATCGCGGCTGTCGTAACAAATAATATATTTCGCAAGATTAATATTTGTCAGGAAGAACATTCAAAATAAATAACGGAACAATACTTTGAGTCACGAGAGTTAATCAGCTCAGCTGATGCATTCATATTAGAAAATTGTTATTAATAATTATTACAAATGATGTGGAAATTATAAAAGGCACTCTTCATATACGCACTATCTAATGTAATATAAAAGATAATAAACTAAAAAGAAAAGAAAATTTTTTAAAATTCACACACCTGGAAACCAAAGGCTTTGACGGCGGTCAATTGAGCAAAATAACTATGCAATACAGCTATATCACCGTCCTTAAAGCCAGGGGCGCGTTTAGATGAATTGGGCCCCTAGGCGCTGTGAGATTTGACGGCCCCTAGATTAAAAAAATATTAGATCTAAAGATTTGAAGGCAAGTATATGTTTACAAGTACATATCATGATACTATTTTTTTTCCGGCTTTATATGTTAGCAAACTTGTCAATTTGAACGTTTGATATCACAGTTTTGTGTTTCCTCTGATACAGTATGCAGAAGAGACAAATTTTGAAGTCGCTGTTGCCCCGAAGTACTTCGTAGGTAGTTCTTAATGCTTTTGGGCGCCGAAAAAATGCGTTTATATGAGGGATTGCTGACCGGAATGGTCAAGTAAATACACAAAAGGGTTTCAACATTAAAAAATGTCGCCTGCAACACATTGAGAATAAAGGACTGCGCAGTTTTTTATAGTAAGAATAGGTTTCAGTCGATTGTTTTGAAACTTGGGGAAAATATTCTCCTGGACCTCCTGATTAAAATTCTCTGTGACCACCAGTCCGACCGAATTCGATTTTTTGATCTAGAGGCGACTGAAACTGTGAACATCTTCCAAGGTCTGCGTAAATGTTCCATAAAAATTCTGAAAATATTCAGGCTCATTTTTTGAAGAAAATAAGCATCTTTTGTCTCTTGGCGTGAAAAGGAAGCACTTTGAAGATAAACACCAAGAGACAAAAGATGCTTATTTTTGTTCAAAGAACACGCCTACCGGTTTTCAGAAATTCTTAGACAAAAATAATTTCGACCAAGAATTTCCCTAAAATTGTATTTTTTTTCTACTTCAGAAAGATCGCAAAATATTCAGGCACATTCTTTAGGTCAAAATAACGAAGTTATGCTCCTTCAACTTTTTCTTCAAAGTGCTTCCTTTTCCTGTAAAAAAAAAACAAAAAAAATTTTTTTTTCTGTTTATTTTTTCCACTTTGAAAAAAAAACACCAAGAAACAAAAGATGTTTATCTTTATGAGTCTGAATATTTTCAGTATTTTTATGAAACATTTAAGTAGACCTTCGCAGATGTTCACAGTTTCAATCGTCTCTAGATCAAAAAATCGAATTCGGTCGGATTGGTGGTCAAAATGAATTTTAGATTAAAACAGTGAATATTCAAGAATATTCAAACACGATAAACACAAACAATAAATTACTATAAACTTCTACATTGAAATATGAAAAAAATTTAAATCGAAAGGAAGAAATATAAAATGATTTCAAATGATATAAAATGTAAATAAACGACAAATGTACGTGAACACATACTCGCATGAACCATTCTTATTTTGTTATTTTTGTTGCAATTGAGATCTGATGAGGATGATATGGAAAAGGGAAGAAATGTATTTCATGATAGTTGTAATAATTATCATTATTGCTATCGGTAAAGCGATAATAAATAACGACATAACAAAGAAATACAATTTTTACATCGCTTTTTTACCTCAATAAATCGGGAAATGGGGGCCCCTGGAAAAGTGGGGCCCTAGGCGCGCGTCTAGTGCGCCTAGGCCTAAACGCGCCTCTGCTCAAAGCTTTTGGTTTCCAGGTGTATGAATTTAAAAAAAAATTTTTTTCATTTTACAACAGTTTTTTAAAATAAAGCTTTCTCTTAATTTTTTTTTTATATATAATTCTTTCATACATTTTTTATTGTAATGTCGGGCCTACTAGTAAGAGTTCAGAATCTTTGGTGTTACTATCAAAATCCAAGATGTCAATTTTTCTTATGACATACCTACCACCCCCACTTCATTATTAAAGGGGTTAACCATATAAAATTAAGATATTGACTTGAAGTTTGATACGCGTGTATAATATAACCAGAACTAAATTGCATTTTGAACTAATTCCGTTGTAAATTTGGGGGATAATAGACGTAAATAAATAAACCAAGCTAGATATAGTAAGGGGTCCAAAGCATTAAAAATTGAAATGACCCATTCCAACAAGGTAAATAAGTTTTGAGCTCGCATATCGAAAGAGGGTCCTAATGGGCATCAGAAATGGCTTGTTGGACTTTTGTTGAGGATTGCACAACTTCTCCACAAAAAAAAGATGGCGGAATGTTACTTCAAGAATTCGTGTTTTTAAACGTATACCTCTCGCTAGAAACTTAACTATATGCGATATTGATCTGTTTTTTTTTTCTATACATACTACTGATATGAGCGCATATGCCTGTACTAGTAGAGTTTCAAAACCACTTACGGTTTTTCTAATTAAATCCTAAATCACAGGAACGAAATTTGTGTGTTTGAAATTTCGACGTGCGGATAACTACATTAAATGTTTAATTTTCTTATATATTATATGCGAATGAAATATGGTCTAAAGATCAACAAAGTTTTTGCAAAAAAAATTAACTCGATATCTCATACAGTTTTCGAGTTACAGATTTTTTAATTCGATCGTAATAATGTCTTGTTATGATAACGCGCAATGTGACAGCTGCGGCAGGATTCGGTCTGTGTAATTGTGGATAGACATTAGTCTAATAACTAATTTGATTAAGGTATTATATTACTATTAATCAGTAGGTCACCAATTGTCTGAAAATTAGACAATCATTTGTGTGTTATGTTACAACTACGTGATTTTAAAATAGAGTCTGTTAAAATATAGATGCAGAAATAATGGTTTAATGATTACTGAAAAAAGGAAACTTTGAAGTACGTCCAAGTTGCTTAGAAAATTTTCAGTTACGTTATTTTGGCTTAGAAGGACTGTATATATCAAAGGTGCAAATACAGTATGAAATCGTCAATAAATTATACCAATTTGAGATTAAAAAATAAAAATTGTCCAAAATTTCATATTTAAGAAAATGTATGGTATGACTTAAAAACCCATCAAAATTATATGAATTCGCCATAACAGACACAATTCTTATTCTAAACTGGAATTACTTTATAAATAGTAACAAATATAAAGCGAATAATCTAAAATACATTTTAGAATGTTGGTGTAAATAATGACATACCTACGTTGCCCAATAATGTGAACTTGCAATCATGAAGAAGGGAACCAATAATATTTGCGCAAGGTATGTTTAATTTTTGCAAACTAGAAAACCTACAAAAATTGTGTGGGTACATGACAACAAAGGGTATCTTAAGATACTCACGAAATCAGTAAATAATTAAGTGAAAAATATGAAGAAGAAAATATTGTAAAAACGTTATTGGCAGTCGGTGTATTGTGTGACCTGTCAGTTATCCTTTCCGAAGAGGATAAATGAGCAGTTATTGTTGCCTTAAAATGAACACGCCAACTATATATTTTGATTAATTTTGGAGATAACTGCGATGCAATTGATGATCGTGTAATTTAAGATGCTCGTAAGTCCTATGTGAATCTATCCATACAGATTCACATAGGACTTACAGATTAAGGATTTAAATTCACTACGGCCATCTGTAGTGAATTTAAATCTTTAGATTTGCTAAGGCAGTATTTATTTTTCCTTAAGGTTATTGGACTTACGTTAACTACGTCCGCGTCCTACACAAGACACTTCCCTACTGCATTTAAAACGAGCGTTACAGGGGACGGTAGTCCAGTGGTTCAGTGTACTTAGCTTAGCTAGCAACTGAAGAACCTAGCGAAGTAGGTTAAAACCCTGCTCACTGCGAAATACTTTTAATTGTAAAAATTATCCACAAAAAGTGGTTTAGACCCCTACCTAACACAAAATCCTGGATTTATAACAAATTTTCTCGTCTTGAGAAGCAGTTAACAAAGCACGTAAAATTTTAGTGTCCAAGCGATTTTCCGATCTCCTTCCCAATTTACCCTTTCCCAGAAAATTTGGATATCTGATAGAGAACAACCAAATAAAATCACAAATGATGACAAAAAGTCACAACTGGTTCTAAAGAAAACAAATAGTGGAATTGTAAAGTAAACTGTGATTAAAAATGTGCGTCCACTTGGTGTTTTGTTGCATGTATAGCCTTTCCTAACAATTGTTTTAAGGGCAGAAATAATACAGAGCAGTTTTTAGCAGACAGTGCTTCTTAATAGTAATGCCTATGTAGTGGTTTGTCAATGCTTACTGAGCTGTGTATACTTATTATGCATTATTATTATTATTATTTTTATTACTTATGTATATATTACAAGTTTTGTGTACGTTTTTATGTTTTCATATTTGTAAAATGCTATATCATTTGTACCACAATAATGACATACTTAATAAATAATATCTCTATACAACACCTTCATAATTAATAGATCGAGTAAATCATCAGCCAAATGAGTTTCTTTTTACCTGTTAATATTTTTGCAAAATTGTAAAAATGTAAATAATAGCACAATTTCAAAAATGTATTGGCTTACTGTCTTAATGCATTACACTTAGCCAGAAAACAGCCGCATGCTACAGGAATACCACGAATCTAATTATGATTTATTTTAAAAAGTCGTTAACTCAAAAACTGTATAAGATATCGAGCTATTTTTTTTGCAAAACCTCTGTTGATCTTTAAACCATATTTCATTCGTATATAGTATATAAAAAAATTGAATATTTAATATAGTTGCCCGCACGTCGAAATTTCAAACACATTTCGTTACTGTGATTTAGGATTTATTTAGAAAAACACCGTAAGCGAGTTTGAAATTTAATTAGTACAGATAGATGCGCTCATGTCAGTAGTATATAAATAAAAAAAAATCAAATCAATATCGCATGTGGTTTACTCTCTAGCGGGAGGTATGCGTTTAAAAACACGAATTCTTGAAATAACATTTCGCCATCTTTTTTTCTTGTGGAGAAGTTGTGCAATCGTCAACAAAAGTCCAACAAGCCATTTCTGATGCCCATTAGGACCCTCATTCGATATCCGAGCTCAAAAATTATTTACCTTGTTGGAATGGGTTACTTGGCGATTTAGACGGCTTTCGAAGGCGTGGACCCTCTACTAATAGTAAGATATTTGGGATTAGGTGTATACTAGAAGCCAATGTTTCAAGTTTATTTAAGACGGTTTTTAATCAATTTAAATACGTCTTCGTAAAAAGAAAAATGTTTTCATTTTTAATTTACCAAAGCAACAAGAAATTCTTCAATGGATATTGCTCAATTTGTCGTGGTGTACCAGAAGGAATAAAAATACAGGTAACTTACTGATGTTCAAAAATAAATTTAAAAAAAAATACGTAAATAGATGTACCTGTTTTGAAAACGATCTTTTAAATGTTGCGTCCTCATTCTCATATTTCATTAACCGTACATCCATTGTTGATTCACTTTTTATTAAAATATTTAAACTCACTCAAGTTGAAATATTGTTGCAATTGAGTTAATTAACTTTTATACCTCACTTTTTATTTGCACTTTTTTTAAACAAATAAAGCCATACTCCAGACGACTGTTAAATCACTGTGTAATCTTTACATTTTAGACCATAAATTTTTTTATCTCGCTTATTATAACTACTTAAAATACAAATAAACTTGATTTTATGTTTACTCGTAGTTTAATTTGTTGCTTTATCAGACACCGATACATCAAAACCAACTAATAGTCTAATCATAATACATTAAAAATCAGGTTTTTCTTACTTGATATCACATTGCAGAGCCGTACACACGTACTCTCAAAACATGAAGTTAAAAAATGTTTGGAGCGAAAAAAATTACAAAGGTTTTTTTTGTAAAGTGCAGCCAGTTAAAAGGGATACATTTTTGAAAAGATCATTTTACTTCCACATCCACAGAGTCAAGTGGAATTACAGTAATCGTAAAAAAAATATATTGTGTGTCCCACTTTTCATGGAGCCACCCTCATATCTCGCTCACCTGATATCTGAATGTTTTGAAATTTTGGTGGTGAATATATACCTATAAAGTGAGTCTTTAAACTTAACCGTATTCGACTGTAGTCAGTGGCGTTCGATTCTATCATGGAGAAAGGGGGTCGATTTTTGAATAAAAAGTATTAGCGATTTTTTTAGAGAAAAACTAGTAAAATATTCCTAATCAGCACCTTTAGAAACCCCGTTGTACAAGATTACATCGTTGTGTGTTCAAATGCGTTTGAGATATCGGCCCTTAAAGATCAATTTCTTTCAACTTAAAATAATTTGTATCTGTGAAACGGATTTTCATAGGAAAAAAATGCATTCTTTATTTTTCGTTCAAAATAATGTATTGTACTAGCATGAAATGATTCTACAAAAAAAATTACAATTTTTGTAATAAGGCAAAAATTCTAATTTTTACATACCATACCTACCATGTTTCTAACAAATAATCTACGCAAATAATTTAATTATACAATTCTTTGCGTTTCTATGTAACCACCATCATTCCGAATACATTGCTCAATCCGTTTTCTTACATGCCGTACAACTTTTCTAATCTCGGCTGGAGTGATTTCAACACATGTCTGTCTAATTCTGATCATTAACTCATCTTGGCTGCGTGGTCTGTTATTATACACTGTATTTTTTAGACGACCCCACAAATAAAAATCAAGTGGTATCAGGTCTGGAGACCTCAGGGGCAACTCCTGAAGTTGACTTCTTAAACCTATCCATCTACCTGGAAAAGTATCTTCTAGCCAACCACTTGCAACATTATGAGCCCTGGCACCATCAAGTTGATAATACAAGTATCTTCTGACATCTTGATGCAGATTATTGAGAAAGGGTTCAATTTCTCTTTGCAACAAATTTAAATAAGCTTCTCCATTCAATCTTAGAATGAAAAAAGGCCCAATAATCTGATCCTTCCATAAACCACACCAAACGTTAACTTTTGACACATATTAGCTTTTAGTACTGATAAACCAGTGGGGACTTTCGTCAGCCCAAAAACGGCAATTCTAAGAGCATACTACCCCATTGGTAGTGAATGTTGCTTCATCAGTAAATATGACGTTTTTCAGAAAATTAACATTGTTTAAAAATTCACCCTGGGCCCAAAAACAGAAATCTAATCTTCTGTATGTATCTCCATCTTCTAGGGTATGTAGAAATTTTGGTTTGAATGCTCTTTTTCTATGTTTTCTCAGGCAACGCCAAACGATGTTTTTACTAAAATTTAGATTTAACGCTACTTGCGTTATGCTAGATCTTGGATGTTCTCTAAAATATTGTAAAATGCGTTCCTCGTTTTGAATTTTCCGATTTTGTAAATTATTATTCTTTGGTCTTAACTTACATACATTTCCTCCATTGTTAAAATTTATATTAATGATTGCTACCAATTTATGGCGAATGGGAGGCTGACGGCCAGGATGCCGTAAATTAAATTCATCAGCAGCTTCTCTAAATGATCTGGCATTATCTCCGACTAAACGAACCAATTCCACTTTTTCTTGCATTACTAAACGTTGAGCCATTTTCATAAAAAAAAAAATCAGTTCACTTATTATGTAACATTAATCCATCATTCATTAAATTTTTAACGTATTAACTTATTGATTTTCAACAATACATTGACACTTGCAATAACTTTTGTTTTCATGGCTTACTTAGGTCTTTATTAAAGATTATTTGTTAAAAATATGGTAGGTATGTACAAATTAGAATTTTTGCCTTATTAAAAAAATTGTAATTTTTTTGTAGAACCATTTCATACTAGTACAATACATTATTCTGAACAAAAAATAAAGAATACATTTTTTTCATATGACAATCCGTTTCACAGATAAAAATTATTTTAAGTTGAAAAAAAAAGATTTTTAAGAGTCCATATCTAAAACGCCTTTGAACACACAACGATGCAATCTTGTACAACGGGGTTTCTAATGGTGCTGATTAGGAATATTTTACTAGTTTGTCTCTAATAAAATCGCTAATACTTTTTTTTCAAAAATCGACCCTCTTTTTCCATGATAGAATCAAACGCCACTGACTACAGTCGAATGTGGTTCCGTCTAAAGACTCACTTCATAGGTGTATATTCACCACCAATATTTCAAAACATTCGGATATCAGGTGAGCGAGATATGAGGGTGGCACCATGAAAAGTGGGACACAGTGTATATTATTTTTTGTTGAAATAAGTTTAGAACTTCATGAAACGTCCAGATTTTAAATTTGAGCAAAGAGAAATTATGTCTGTCCGTCGGTCTGTAACTCTTTACATTATAAAAAAAAGATCCATTTTGGACTTAATGGCAGAAAATGGCGGTCAATTCAAGTTTTAGATAACAAATTCACTTTATTGTGTCCACACGGTTCGATAAGTATTTGGCACCACAATTTCAGGGTATATTGCTTTCAGTAAAAGATAATATTTTCTGAAAGCCCCTGGGCGTTAAAATGAAAAAAAAACGCATTTTAGCCAGTTTATTAAATTTTGTGTGATATGTACGTACCCAAATGACTCAAAACTAACGTAGATTTATTGAAATTTTAATTGTGAAGATTTTGGTTTTTTGCTTGTCCCGATCGGTCTTCTAGAACCGGAGATATTCCCCTTTTTACCTAAAAAAACGCTGTCCAAAAAACTAAATTTTTTATAAAAGAAAACCCAATAGGCCTAAAACTCAGATTATACTCCTAGTGATACCCCAGAAGGTAGGGCATCATAATTTTGCTGTTACAAAACTATGCAAATCTCATCGCTTTTCTGGTCTTTTTTTATTGCACTATACAACTATATTTTAAAAGTTATAAAAATGGAATAGTCGAAGCTGCTACTTTATGATAATCAATCATTATGATTTGTTAAAACACTTTTTACCTTGTTTTTTGTCACTGAATTTACTGTAGGGTCAAGCGGTGTAAAAATGAGACAGCAGTAATTATGGACAAACATGAGACACTAATTTTTACAAGATTTAAAAAGAAATTGTTGACATGATAAATTAGCTCTTTATCTGCTGATAGACATTTCATTTTGCTACTTGAATGTGTTACTAAATTTCTTTCAACAGACACGAAATTTTAAAAAATATGTCTTGTTTACAATTTAGTATATTTTAAACTTTGAAATTCTATTTAGTTTTTTTTTATTTAATTTTATTTAGTTATAAATAAAGTTTGAAAAGTTACATTTATACAACTTTGTCTCCTCTTTCAACTGAGCCGGCTCATTAATACCCCAGAGTCATAGTATACCAAATATATTAATGTCTTATTTTTCCCCAGACCAGTATCATTTTTACCCCAAACTCTCGGCTAAAAATGAGACAGGGTTTAATTTTTTTAAAAACAAAAGTAGTCAGAAAAGTAATTTTTTTCATAGTACAGGATATTGATAACGTTTTTGCGCCCTAATTATATATACCTATATATATTTTTTTTTGGTTAGCAGAAACAGGTTTAAAATTTCAAAAATCGTCTCATTTTTACACCACCTTACTCTAATCAAAACGTTACTGAAGTTTCGGTACTTAACGTGCCATTTTCAAACGTTCACAAGTGAATGCGAGAGTACAAAGGTGTGTCACAATATTTAAAGTAATTCACCTAAAAGTAGGATTCGATAATCTCATTCAAAAAAGATTATGAAAATTTACCTACCATATAAACATAAACGATTAATAGGAATTTGTGAATAAGAGGATTATGAACATTTAAATACATCAAACAAGGATGTGTAATATAAATCTAACTGGTCATTGAGAATACCATTATAAGGAATTTAATAAGATTTAAAAATTCCAATACATTCCAGTAAATTTAATTTAAAACTTCTCTCTTGTCTACGTAAAATATTTAGAGTTTCTAAATTTCGAAAAGAATGGCCGAATTCTAAAAAATTATTTGAAAACATTGAATCTATTTTGTTAAGTCTTAAGGACCGTAATTGTTCGTTATATCTAATTTTAAACGTACGACCAGTTTGACCTATATAGAAGGCATCACAATCCGGACATGTCAACTTATAAACTCCTGATTTTTCCAGATCATTAGTCTTGTCTTTGGCATTAAACAAGAGACGTGACAGTTTTGGCTGTGATTTAAAACAAACTTTAAGATTATGACTTGACAAGATGTTTGCAATCTTTTCCGAGATACTCCCATAATACGGTAGCGATACATATTTAGCATTTTGTATATCTTTAATATACGAATAGATCTTATGGTATGCTATTTTCAATTGTTTTCTATTAACTTTAATTAAAGTTTCTATTGTGTTCTGTTGATACCCGTTGTTTGGAGCTATTATTTTAATGGTACCTAGTTCTGCTTTTAATGCTTGTTCTGAAAGAGGCAGTGATAAAGCTCTATGAATCGATGCTCTATATTCAGTATTTTGGCTCCTATGGAGCACCAAAGCTCCAAATCCCAATACTAATATTATGGAAAATGGGGTTTCGGTAGAATCATCTGAATTTTTGGTATATGATAGCTTTTGTCATTCTGAACAAAAGTATTCCTGGCTACGATGCTTCATTTTGAATATTTTGGCTCCTATGAAGCACCAAAGCTCCATACTCGCACTAATCTTATGCAAATTGGGTTTCAGCGGAATCGTCTAAATTTTTAGTACACTGTGGAGAATATTATAAAAAAACCTGAGACCTTCGCTTCTAGTATATACACCAAGTGTTAAATTACTATACTGTTACCAGCTTGCTTTACTTATTTTCTCCTATTTACCCCCCAATCCTTCAACGGCAGCTTCTCAAAATATAATCTAGTTCCAGATGTCGTTATAATACATACGTATACCAAATTTCAAATGAATATCTCAATTTTATTTTATCAACCCCTTTAATGATGAAATAGGGGTGGTGGGGGATTGAAAAATAATATACAAAATCTGTGGCCTTGGCTTGTAGTACATACATCACGTTTCAAGTTTCTGTAATCATACCAGCTTGAATCATGTCAAAATATAATCCAGTCCCAGATGCCGTTATAATACATATGTGTACCAAATTTCAAATGAGTGTCTCAATTTCATTTTATCAACCTCTTTAATAATGGACTCCCTGGTAACAACAAACGTCCCCGGGACGTACACCTAGGTCCTCGTTAGGTCTGAACGTCCCGGGTTTATATGGTACGTCCCAAAGACGTCCGTTTGCTATCGTCCCTAAAACGTTCTGAATAAACGTTTTAAGGACATCCTGCTAGAGTTTAGTCAAGACAAACCTAAACACATTTGTGAAATAACCTCTAGGAGTGATGTATTTTTGAGCAGATGAGGTCATGATTAAAAAAGGAAATTAAACAATGTAAAAATTAAATTAAAATTCTTAAAAAGGTTTACTACCCAAATTTATTTTGATAACAAAGTATTTTCATTTTTCACGGTACATTTAAATTTTGTCAATTTAATTTTTCTGATTTCAGAAAACTTATATTCATTTCAACTATTTTTTTCATCTTGCGAAATCACATTAATTTGTACTTTTTGACAGTACAGTATAATTATTATAGTACTATCCTCTATATTAGTATGCTACTATAATTTAGTACGAAAATATCGCAATGGGAATAAATGGAATGAATAACAAAAATATGTTAAGTTCCTATAAAGCACTTTTATTTTAAAATTCCTGCTAAACGTCGTGTCGTTTGAGATGGAGGAATTTCGGTTAGTTGCTGTCAAACTAAAACTATGGGGAATTCAACTTGGCAGCCCTATGGTTATCGCATTGCATCATTTTTATTTCGCCCACCCACTAGTCATTTTTAACGGCTACAAAGGAAGTACCAAAAATAGGTAAGTCTATTTATTTGATTTATTAATATGTTAAGTATTTAGATCGATATTTTATTCCAAATACACTTGGTCCTGCTTATTTGTAGGTTATAGCCTATACATAATAAATATACTATCACCCACCTTATTTGAGCTCTGTTAAAATTCTATGGGAGATCACCTGTGAACCTGGGTATGTAGTTTTTAGTTATTTATCATGGAGCAAACTTATTCACTTAAAAGAAGGTTGTTGGTTAACATTATAAAAAATTGAAAAGAAGAAGTACCTAATCAGTGTGTTGAACGAAGTGCTAAATATGGTTCGACATCTGATGAACAAGTGGAAGTGATAGCGTAATAGGTAAGGTTTGATACATCGAGTAATAAAAACATTTGCCAGAAAACATCAACAAACTTGTAGCATATTTAGGGATTTCAGTAAATTAATATAAAGAAAAAACTAAGAAAGGTATTTTTTGAGGAAAATTTACAATTTTCTAACTTATATGCCCTATTTGTTATATTTTTTCTGAAATTACGCTGTACATAAGTACGTGCAAAAACTTTTATACATAATCAATGTTCAACCTAATAAACCTACTTCTAACCGTAAATCTTAATAGATCTTAACCCATAGCCATTTGAATTCTGTAATAATATTGGCAAAAATATAACGTTAGACTTATAATAATGTTATTAATCTGATAGCATTAGTCACAACATATATTTGCTTCTCTCGGTCTTTGGTATTATTTGTAGAATCGATCATTCATATAAAGAGGTGTTCCTAAAAATTTTAAATGAACAAGGGAACCTTTCAAATGCAAATGCCAATTAAACAAAAAAATGCTAACATTTAAACAGTGATTTTTTTAAAGAGGACACCAAGAAAATTATAACAACAATTTATTTTAAATATAAGCTTGTTATCAGGTGGCACATATTAGTTTTAATGTTTTTTGCCAAGATTTCATCTGAAATGTTATTTTTTCTTTTATTTGCACAGGGGCTGCTGAAGTTGTTAACGCTTCAAAGTCTTGGAAGGACACCGAAATGGCTATTGCATCGTGACTGAAGAGGGCAAAAGAAAGAACAGAGAGGGTGCCAAAAAAGAGAGAATGTTAGAGAAAAATATAAACTAAGATAATTATAAAAAGACGAAGTGTGCAAAACGTTAAGAGATATACATTTATCTTACGTTTTAATGCACACTTGGCTTTCTTATAATATTATGTTCAATATGACTTAATGTATATATAACTATATTATACTGTACTAGGTGTTATAATATATAACTTTTAAATCCCATAAGAATTGTATTTTTGACACTTGACACTTGAATTTGTAGAGTACGAAGTTAATTTTTAAAAAGTACAAATGCCATAGCTTATTTTCCAATCACTGGATTATATTTCGAAAGAAATGCATGTGGTTAGAAAACCCACAAAGAAACATATATATCCTCTTCTGTGAATACACCTTTAATGTGGTGGAGGGGGAGGTACCTATATGTTTTGCATAGTATGTCCTAACAACATTTTCTGGACGTCCTTTCTATACCTACATTCGTTCCACATAAGTCCTGGATTGGACGTCCTCGGGATACCCCGTTTTGCTGACACAGAACGTCGCTCAAACATCCTCGGTACGTTTTAGGTCGGTAAAGTACGTTCTCGGTACGTTTCATGTCCTGTGGGTAAGTTCTTGGGACACTTTTGGGACGGCCATGTGCCATTAGGATAGGTTCCATATGAAATCCAGCGATACAAAAAAGCTCGCCAAAAGCCTAAAGGAGAGCGACCGCTTCCGATTAGTATACCTCCGCCGCCGAAGTCATGCAGTACCCACTTTTATGACAAAGAAACAGTTACTCCACCCCTGGAAGTCCACATTAACTAGATCGCTTATTTCAACAAATCATCTATTTGGTAGGACAAATTTCAACCAATTATATTCAGTGAGATTGGTCCACGTTCTTAACTCGTCAGAAAATATTTAAATTTATATATTTATATATTTACATTTTTTCTGACGATAGCAAAAGAAGCCTGACACCTTCTTTATGACCCTTTTTGTACATTAATTGAAAACTAATTGCGACCGGTCTCCTTTAAACTTTATTGCAAGTTTCTAATATGGCTGAATTATATACAGAACTTACTATGTAGTAATTAGGAGCGGTCTGTCTCTTTTAGGCTTATTTGCGAGCTTTTTTGTATCGCTGGATTTCATATGGAACATACTATACTCTCGCATTCACGACACTGCAGTAACGTTTTGGTTACACTAAATTCAATGATAAAAAACAAAGTAAAAATTGTTTTAACAAATCATTTTCAAAGTTACAATAAAAAAATTGAAATTCGGGGCCATTTTATTTTATTTTCCGCCACAGCGGCTTTGATAACCTTTAAAATTACTTTTTTATTACTATAGACCCACTAAAAAATCAAAAGTTATCATAAGGATTATTTTTTTCCAGTTTCTGCCGCTATTTTTCCCTGGGAACTATTGAATATATACGATTAGAGTTAATCAATGCTCGTGTTATCAAATGTGCTATCACTTAAATTGCTGGTTTTAATTAGTGAACGTAAAAACGTGGGGCGCCCGATAAGTAAAATTATCTGTTTTTCTACGTATTTTGAGCAAGCATGGACCATCCACCTGTTTAACGCGTCTAGCTTGCATACTGGCATACCTAGCGAAGCAGGTTCAATCCCGGCTCACCGCGAAATAATTTTAAATATAAAATTATCCCCAAGATGTGGTCCGGACTCCACTATAAACTGTAGGGCCCCGTTTCTCTTTACCTAACACAAAATCATTCTGGATTTTCAAGGAGTTACCTCGGTGACTTGAGAAGCGGTTAAGAAAACAAAGAAAAAGGAAAGAAAGTACTTGATTGTATTTCTACCAAAAATATAAAACTTCATATAATTTTAATTAGTTTACTGATACTGGATTATCAGAATAAACAGTTAAGATGTGACTAATATACATAGTTCAACCAATAATATAGAACTGAAATCATAATTATGCGGTGTAAATTTCTATAAGAGTCGCTTCTACCCACTACATGTGTGCGAATCCAAGCTCTGTAATATGATACTCTGGTAAAAATTGTTGGTTTTCCTGCAATGCAACCACGAGATCCAAATACAGTGATGCCTACTTGAACTTCGTTTACCAAAAGGGGTCCTCCTGAGTCGCCGAGGCAAAATTCTGATGAACACAACACACTTTCATTTATCTGAAATTTATTAAAATACCTTTAATGCAATGCCGTTAATAATGCAGTCAAGATAGACATGCAACTTCGCAATAATTCACATAGAGCTGAAAATTGGTACAGACCTTGAATGCACTATTACAAATGAAATGTAAAAAGTCCCCGCCGATTCCGAGGTTACAAATATCAGTTTTCCGCATATTTCTCGTAAACGGTCGTAAAAATACAATCGTCATACAAACTTTGTAGATCAAGCAATTATCTACAAAAACTGTTTCAATACTTTTTTTACTATGAATCATCATTCATGAGATATCGCGATATCAAAAGTTGAAAACATCGTATTCTGCATAATATGCACACATTTCGGTGCCACCTATGAGGTGGTGTATTTGGCGCATTTTCTTACCGTGGTTTCCCCAGCAGGCATAATCCCCGATCGATCATGATTAAACAAGTCTGATCAGACAGTTTCCTATTGATTAAAAAAAGGTACTGTTGCTAATTATCAAAGTGAAACGGATTTATTGTTAACTTTTAAAAATCGTCGTAATCTTCGAATTCTACTTCAACAGTCATGTCTTCTGCTTCGCCTTATTCTTCCTCTCCTTGATTACTGTAAATTGTTGTAAGATAAAGCATGGATCAGTTATCTCCTCATAGATATCATAAGTGTTCTCATATGTTGTATTTGTTTCAACATTAGAGCAAGACTGGCCTTGACAATACTGGTGAACAAAATAATTCGACTTTTTTACAGTCACAGTTATCACTACAACCCTTCCTACAATTACAAAAACTTGCATTTTCAGGAGTAGGCGGGAGAAGAGTTTGAATTGGCTCCAAACTATTGTCTCTTAATTTTCATCCCCAGTCTTCTGGGGACCTTGTATATTTGTTATACTGTGTCAACAATTATAAATATAATTCACAATATAGCATAAGACATCAGGGTGCGGGTTTTCCTTTACAGCTTGGCTTGATATTTGCTATCACTTACCTTAGTAAATACTAACTAAAAGAATATGTCTGAAAAGATAAAGATAAGGTTCTAAAAAGCTCAACAAAAGAAGATAGTTGGACGCCACCTTATTTGCCGCAAGGGAAATCAACTAATACAGATATTACTGATCACTTCAAACTATAAATAGGCCCGGCAAAATAAGGAAACACCGAACTATCATAATTTGAATGAGCGAAAAATTATCGAAATTAAGCAAAGGCTAAAACACAATAATCTATTAACCGTTCTAGGCTACATGGATAAGTAAAATACACTAGTCGTAAATGATACAACAAAGATAGATAAATACAGTAGCATGTATCGCCCGGCCTGAGCCCTGAATACGATAACTTATAACAAACTAGCTTAAATTACTAAGAACTGTACAAAAAATGGTAGGTTAACATGGATTAAACCATTTAACTAAACATGAATCAATATTTCGTTATGTTATTTAACCATCACTAGGTTTCAAAATCGAATTCATACAATATTTGGGGTAGAAATACAAGCGGCCTACTACACGTAAGGACTTCTCTCTTGTTCCTAAGCACAAGCAGACTTAAATGTTGCTTTAGATTACACCTACTGAGGCCACTATTTATGCCTACCGGGACACATAAATTGTCAACAAATCAAGTCAACGCGGAAACTGTCCACGAATAACATGAAAGCGGTCAACTTGTATATTGATCTCACTCGCTTTAATTAGGCATTGGATAAATACCAATTACGAGACAGGTTCATTAACGGCACTAGAGCACACTGTCTCTCAGAACGCGTAGCCTTAGCGATTACAACATAGTACATTAAATTAATAACTTACAGTTCAATTATTGTGCACATGAATGTTAAGTGAAACAGCTGAACGTACTAAGCAGCCAAACAAGGCAACATACTTGAAACCGCAAACGATCGTTAATCGCATCAAAGGAAACAATCCCAACTAACCAGGCAATTTGCTATTAGTAAATCCAATTAACTCTGTCATTTAATTTACTGGCTAATATTTTCACATTATTAATTTACACATCATTACAATGCACAGATTAACATGAAACGTAATTACTGCACTATAATACGCAATACACCCCACAAAATAGCTTCAAATTTGTTAAGCATTATTTTATCTAACTCCAACAACCAACCTCGGCAGTCTAAGGGGGATTAAATTCACCTGTTGCCTCTCACGTGGTCTCTCGGTCCGAGGCCAAAACTCAACTCACTCTTAGAAGCCAATCGTCCTATTTGCCCCTCGTCTCGGTACTATCCTGTGCCTGCTCCGCGAACGACGTCAACAGTTTTTATGCACTTGTTTGTGAACTAGCGTATTTGTTTTTTAAAGTCAATTCTACAAACGCGTTCTTTAAAAACTGGCCCGTTACACCGGGTCCAGTTCGTTACCTAGCCATACTTGAATTTGATAGCAGAGGCGATATAAATGTTGCTAATCGGCAGTAGATCTTGGAGGAAGACAGGATAACTGTACTTTTTATTGTTCCGTGTATTTTTTACAAAACTTAAATATCTATGCTTTTATATTTTAATATGTGAGTCACAGATACACCAACATTTCCATATTTTTACTTATATCATTGATTAAATAGAAATAGATAATTAATCCCGTAATTATTGGAGAGTGGCGGTACCTATCGATGAATGTCCGAAGCAACGTAATCCCATAATAATGTGGCACTCGACAAAACAGTTGACTTTCGCTCTGCTCTACCGGTAACGTCTGAGCGCCGATCTCGGGTAAGCCCCGCCTACCGTAGTACGCGATATTACATCTTGCTACCATTGATAATTCAATAATGATCAATAATTGTACTAATCGTGTACTAATCTTTGAAAACATCCAGTGGACGCTCATCACAGAGAGGAAGAGAGAGACGTGTCTGTCTTCTTAGCGTCAAGTGATCATTGTTCAGCGATTTTTACAAATAAATGTACCTACAAACGGTTTATAAAACTTGTACTTGCTTATTTGTGATAATTTCTTAAAGTAATCAATTTAACAACAAAAATAGACTTGATGCTTACATGTATTTTAGTTAATTTCGTCAATATTTTTGATTTTCTGCTAAAGGAATTATATTGACATTGAGCAATTTTTTACATCTACATCAAATATTAACAAATAACCAAATAAGTCCAATGTATTTTAAGTTTTCATTACTAAAAACAAAAACAACCTACTTACATTAAATCAATACAATTAGGGAGTAAGTGTGATAATCGTTCTGTATTGATTATATATATATTTAAAACGCATTTTTCATCAATTTCTGTGTATAAATTAAAACATGTAAATATGTACATAGGGTATATACAATCAGAAGATGGCACATGTCAAAACATATTTATATTTACAGTAAAAAGCTGCCTTTGAGTAAAATAATTTTCAAGTGAATATAAATTAGGTCGATCAATGGGTCGATCGAATATTTTCATCTAGTTACTTACTATATGAAAATATTTTTTTGTTCTTTTGCAGAATTAAAAATAGTTGTAATTAGCTAATAACTGTCAATAGTAATGCGATACCTAGGGCAATTAGTAGTGGAATCGATAGAGGTTTTCACTTCGGAAAAATTCCGGGAAGCGGTTACTTTTGAGAAAACATCTCTGAACATGTCAGGAACGACATAAAAGTTACCAACAATAATCCTTGAGCGTCATTGGTTAAACAAATTAGTTGAGAATTATTTTTTGTCAAATATCTCTTAAAATATTTATTTCTTAAAAAAACTAATTGCGCCATTCGAGAGTATGAAGTTCCTACGATCAAAAATTTTAGGCTCCACATTATTTTCTTTAACGTACGACGCGGCGACACGACAGTACGCCCGCGTAGCGTGGGCAGCCTTAGACGCGCTACACTAAATTTATTGTAACTTTTGAACTTAAGTTCAACAAAGCTTACATCAAAGAAAAAATATTATTGGATTATTATATTTTCAAATATTAAAATTAATGTAGGCATCTAGGAATAGTATATTATAAAAGCGTAGAAGGGCCGCAATAAATTTTATATTTTATTTTCTTAAATTCCGACTTCAAACTCGGAATTTTGTTAAATTCCGAGTTTGAAGTCGGAATTTTGTTATATTCCGACATTGAACTCAGAATATTGTTAAATATACACGTCGGGAGAGACCGCAATTTTTCCCTCGATGTATTTGTTGCCCTCGATCGGGCTTCGCCCTCGGGCCTCAAATTACACCTCAGGAAAAATAAGACGTTTCTCTACCTTAGTGTATAATGTACTCTTATATTCATTGTTTTGTTAACTGCTCCTAGTAGTGTAATCGAATTAGGCTTTGATCGAAAAATGAAAGATACTTCATAAATAAAAATTGATTCTTGTAAAATATGCCAAGAATATTGAATATCATGCTTTGGCAACACTTTTTATTTAGTGCACATTGTTTAAATAATTCGCAAAGTTGAGAAAATCAATTTTTCGTAAATAACGAAAACACTAAGAACTTTCGAAAATATTGTTTTATATAACAAATGTAGCTAGTAAAAATACCTACAAAACCCAGTAAGAAATTTTCAAATAGGTTAATTTGTTTATCTGCAAAATCAAGAAAACTGTCGAAATGGCCTGTTATTTCAACTGTTATTAACTAATGATAAATTAAGCCTTGTGACTTTGAAATTATCGGAAGTTGTACGTATCAATGTACTTAAAAAACTCTGAAAATTTCAAATGGATATCTTTTAAGGTTCTTGCAAAAAGCAATTTGTTTATTAAAAATATGATGTCGTAAAATTGTCCTAATTTTTTTTAAGCACCGTAGACTAATGACCGAAAATGGATTATCTTCTCTACAAGTTGTACCATCAAGTATATTTTAAAATTAATTGATTTTCGCAGATTTAATTGCTTAAAATCGGGTTAGAAAAACACGTACATTTTCGCGTTATAAACAAATAGACTAACTCAATTATTTTTAATCGTACTCCATTGGGACTAGGACCATTTGAAAGCTACGATTTTTCTGCGAATTTTAAAAGAAAAGAGAATGTTTAAGGCGCGCTTGTGAGCTGAGATAATTTTTTAATTTTCTTATACTCACAGCTGATTCAATTATTGACATTTGTATTTAAAATTAACACATTAAGTAGATCAAGACCTGCTCTGCATTGTGTGACAATTTCAAATGAATATATGATGCAGCTTAATTATATGACAATATTTATATATTTTTAACGAAAAAAAAAAAAAATCGTGTTGGGTAGGAATCGATCCCCCGACCCTCGGATTTATGTCATCATCATAACAAATTTATTTAGTTCTTTTAATACAGGAAATTGCCTCCCCGGATCGAGGCTCGGAGCCAACCGTACAACCACGCGCGAGCGCTCTAACACGTTGACCTAAATTACCGATGCGACAAAAATTTACATTAGTGTAATAGATTTATTCCAAATGTATAAAAATTGACTCATGTAAAAGAGGCCAAAAATATTGAATATCGTGCTTTGGCAACACTTTTTATTTAGTGCCACATTGTTTAAATAATTCGCAAAGTTGAGAAAATCAGTTTTTCGTAAATACCAAAAAACTAAGAATTTTAGAAAAAAATTATCTCAGTTCCCAAGTGACTTGGAGCATTTATTATTCTTTTTACATTCGCAGAAAAATCGTAGCTTTAAAATGATCCTAGCCCGAACGACGTACCCTTAAAAATAAATAAGTTATTCAATTTGTTTATAACTTTAAAACGCAAGTGTTTTTCGAACTCGATTTTAAACAAAGAAATTTGCGAAAATCAATTAAATTTGATATGTACATGATAGTACAACTTGTCAAAATGTGAATCCACTTTGATCCGTAACTCTAAAATGTCTAAAAAAAAAAATTACGACAATTTTACGAAAGCAAGTTTTTAATAAACAAATAACTTTTTGCAAAAACCTTAAAAAGATATCGATTTGAAATTTTTAGCATTTTTAAAGTAAATTGAGACGTACAACTTCCGATAATTTCGATGTCACAAGGCTTAATTTATCATAAGTTATTAATAATTGAAATAAGAGGCCATTTTGACGTTTTTTTTATTTTGCAGATAAACAAATTAACCTATTGGAAAATTTATTATTGGGTTTTGTAGGTCTTTTTATTAGCAACATTTGTCATGTAAAACATTCTTTTCTAAAATTCTTAATTTTTTCGGTATTTACGAAAAACTAAATAAAAGTGTTGCCAAAGCATGATATTCAATATTCTTGGCCTCTTTTACATGAGTCAATTTTTATACGTGAAGTAGGTATCTTTAATTTTTCGTTTCGGGGTACATTTGGAATAAATCTATTACACTATAGCTACAAATGGTGATGCCTGCCAAATATTTATGATTTTTTTATTGTATTTATATTTCTTTTATATATAAAACATATTTTATTTTCTTCCTGGTATTTTCTTGAATAAAAAAAACTTTTATTCATTCCTATTAAATAAGTTTCATGTACCTACCTACCTACCTACCTACCTATTCTTTTTGCATCAAGACAAAACAATAAAAAAGCTCTTCTTCGTAAAATAATTTCTAAGACTAATTAAACATAATGTTTTTAGTCGATTATAGTATTATAAACAATATATACACATGTAATTATTTTCCATGCTATTTTTAAAAGTAAAAAACGCCGATAATTTCTTACAAAATCGAATAATTTTCTGCGAGTAGGTGGATCTTATCATGCCGAATCATTGACGACGTTGGTTGCACTGCAGTCTTAGTTGCTAGGTCGTCTAGCTCCCTCCACACCCCACGGGCCCGCCCGCCCAACCTTTCATTTCATTCATGAATTAATTTACCCGACTTGCAAACCAAGGAGGGATAGATTTAATCTATCCCTCCTTGCTTGCAAACCCCAGCTTAAACTTCGACTCGAAAAGGCGCACGACATCTATGAATTTAAGACCGGAACTAACAGTACAAATTCTTTGGTTAAGTATCTATTTCTAATTAATCAATGCTTATATTGAACGTCCGATCACGTATAAAGACCGCGTATAAGCATATTGGCATTTTCAATGTTTGAAGTCGCAATATCTCATGAATAATGATTCATAGGAAAAAAGTATTGAAATTTTTTTTGTAGATAATTGCATGATCTACAAACTTTGTATGATCTATTTTTAAGATAACGCCGTTTAAAATAAATATGCGAAAAACCGATATTTGTGATCTTTGACCTTAAATAAAATGTTTAGCCGACACAGGATCTTTTGACATTTCATTTGTAATAATGTATTCAAGGTCTGTACTAATTTTCAGCTCTTGCAAATTATTACGAAAGGATGAGGGTCCATAAGAGGGTTTTCCTGCCCTAATGAGCGCTGTGGCGCGACACTTTTATCTTTGTGTATAATTTGTGTCATAGTGTACTTCATTATACATTTCGATTAGAAGGTGTTGTGCCTGTATAAAAGTAGGTCATGTCTCTAAAAATGGGGGGATTTTCGCCAAAAATGCAAAATCGTGAATCTTTGGCCCCTGGGAAACAAGCAGTTACTAGAATAGTATAAACAATATTGATGAAAACTCAAAATACATAGGGTTTTAAAATAATTAAATGCAACAGTTTCATACGCGCTGATATTTTCTTCAATTTTAGGACCGAAAAACCCTCTTATGGACCCTCATCTTTTCAATTTCTTCTTGTCTGTTTTGACTGGATTATGTTTTTACATTGGAACATAGTGATACTGAATGAATGTTCACAACATTCAGTTACTAACACTAAGTGAAAAAAATTACCCTTAAAATTTGCAGCTATTAGGGGAGGGGTGATTTCCACCCCTTCTGGAGGTGTACCATGTTTTAGGTAAATGTAAGACTTTTCAGTTATTTACGAAAAACCATCTGAGAGGTACCAATTTTTTAATACTAAAATCACAATATTCAAATTGTTATAATTTGGAAAATAGGAATTTTCATGAAAAATTGTACACCACCTTTTTCTCTTCCAAATTGACTATACAGTGAGCACGTAAAGGTTGGAATAAATTCATTAAAATAGTTACAAAATAAGTGACAAAAATTCGCTCAGACCCGTCGATTTTTAAGTACATTTCTCAATATATTTATTAAAAAAAAAAGTGCTGCGAATATTTTTTTAAAAGTTATATGTCATCGCCATTTTTTTGGCAACCCCCATTTTTAAAAATGTCATTTGAAAGAGCACATTTTTCTGCATACAGTACGTTAAATTCTAGGGAGTATTGCATGACGAAATCATCGAGAAAAAACATTTAACATTAACAGAACACATTCATTACTTACCGTCGAACGTTTTTACAACTTACACTTTTTTTGTGTTTACGCTTTTTTCCATTTACTTAGCAACGCGGACCTGGCTCTGACACATTAGTTGGTTACGCGCCTTGTAGTATTATACCTAGAAAAATATGTTTTGAATTCTTTATGGTAATACTAAGTTTTTTTAGCTAGTTTTTTTAACTCCGTGTGGGTCGAGCGCGACCCGCATAGAGAAAGTAGTATGATATGAGGTAAGACAATAGTCACCTACACCGCAGAACGCTATAGTCATTTATCAGTGATAAATGAATTATAATTGTACTTTCTTAAATTAATTTAATAATTGTTACGTTAATTGTGTGTGTAGGAGATTTGATCCTTTTCTTTTTGGCCCCCTTTTGTCCCTCCTATTGCCTGGGCCGACATCGACGACGGAGAATCCATCAAACCTACTGTGTGAGTTTCCGACACATTCTTTTTGTTATTATACCTAAATACAGTTCACTAAATTATATTAGCCTCACAACGCTGAAAGGGGTAGGCCCATTCATTAGTATTTACTTGTGATATCGTATTGAAAGTGCTGATAATGCAACGTTTAAGTGAGACAGAATGAATTGAAATTTTGATAATGATTGGCTATGGAGACAAGTCCCGAACACAAACTATGGTTTCTGAATTATTTAATGGTAAATACCCTAATCGACCTATTACACAATCAACTGTTAGCAAAATAGAAAAGAAGTTCCGAGATTGCGGTCATGTAAGAGATAATTTCGTCCTAAAATTTCAGAAAATAAACAGTTAGATGTTTTACTGACAATGGAAGAGAATCCTTACAAACCAAGTCGCGAAGTTGTAGCAGAACAGTCAATTAGTCAGTCTGTTTTAAAATATTTTAAGATGAGTAAATGGCACCCATATAAAGTGAATTTAGTTCAAGAGCTTAACGAAGATGATTTCGACCGCAGAGTAGATTTTTGCTAAACCATGATGGAACGATATAATATCAATCCACATTTCTTAAGTCGAGTACTTTTCTCTGACGAGGCCACCTTCTGTTTAAATGGCACTGTGAATAGGCAAAATTGTCGATATTGGTCACGTGAAAATCCACACTGGATGGTGGAGGCCCATACTCAGTTTCCACAGAAAGTTAACGTGTGGGCTGGAATTGTTGGGACTACAATATTGGGTCCATTTTTTATTCAAGGTTCATTAGATGGTGAAAAATATTTTGAGCTGCTCCAACAAAACATAACTCCAGAACTTGTCGCACTGTATCCAAATGGTGAAAACCTTAATGTACCGGAAAACTCCATATGGTTTCAACAGGATGACGCACCGCCACATTATTCGGCAATGGTGCGTAATTATTTAAACGAAATTTTCCCACGCAGATCGATTGTTAGACGCGGATCAACAGAATGGCCAGCTAGATCTCCGGACCTAACCCCATTGGATTATTTTTTATGGGGTTACCTTAATTCCAAAGTTTACTTTAATAGACCGAACAATATTGAGGACATAAAAGACATAATTACTTATAAAATTGGAAGAATTGGACCCGAAACAATTATTAACGTTTTGCGAGAATTTCAGTTTCGACTTGGACATTGTCAAGAAGCAAATGGCGCGCAATTTGAACATTTAATCTAATTATTTTTTGCCGTATTCTTAAATTCTTGAATTTTTGTTTTATTACATTGTTATAAGTAGTTAAGATTTTTTTCTCGATAATTTCGTCATGTAATACTCCTTAGAATTTAAGGTACTGTATGTAGAAAAATGTGCTCTTTTCAAATGACATTTTAAAAAATGGGGGTTGCCATTAAAAAAAAATGGCGATGACGTCATAACTTTGTCACTTGTTTTGTAACTATTTTAATGAATTTATTCCAACCGTTACGTGCTCACTGTATATCAGATTCGAATGTTACCACTTTTCTTTTTTATCCACCCCTACAGGAGAGGTGGGGACCTGCTTCAAGTAAAAAGCAACAATATTTAAAGGGCGAACTCTTTTACTTCCACATCCACGTAGTGGATTGGAAGTATAGTAATCGCAAAAAAATTTTCAAAAATTTTTATTCGTGAAATAGGTTTAGAATGTCATGAAACGTCGAGATTTTAAATTTGAGCGAAAAAAAATTTTCTGTCTGTCTGTCGGTCTGTCTGTAACTTTTTTTGTCCGCACGCTTTCTCCGGAACGGTTTAAGATATTGACCTGAAATTTTGTACACGTATATATTATAACGAGATCTGGAACTGGATAGTTTTTTGAGGAAATCCGGTGAAGGGTTGGGGGTTAAATAGGGGTAAATAGGGGGAAATAAGTAAAGCAAGCTTGTAAGAGTACAGAAACTTTCGGTGTATGTACTAGAAGTTAAGGCCTCAGATTTTTTTATAGTATTTTTCAACCCCCCACCACCCCTACCCCATTAAAGGGGTTGATAAAATAAAGTTGAGATATTCATTTGAAATTTCGTACACGTATGTATTATAACGATGTCTAGAATTAGATTATATTTTGGGATGATTCCGTTGAAGGGTTGGGGGTTAATTTGGGGTAAATAGAGGAATATAAGTAAAACAAGTTGGTAAGAGTACAGAAACTTGAAATTCGGTGTATGTACTAGAAGCCAAAGCGTCAGATTTTTTAATAATATTTTTCAACCCCCACCACCCCTACTCCAATTTGAAAAGGGTTGATAAAATAAAATTGAGATATTAATTTGAAATTTTCTACACGTATGTATTATAACGACATCTGGAACTAGATTATATTTTGAGATAATTCCGTTGAAGGGTTGGGGGTTAAATAGGGGTAAATAGGGGAACATAAATAAAGCAAGCTGGTAGGACTATAGAAACTTGAAATTCGGTGTATGTACTAGAAGCCAAGGTCTCAGATTATTTATAATATTTTTCAACCCCCACCACCCCTACTTCATTATTAAAAGGGTTGATAAAATAAAATCGAGATATTCATTTGAAATTTGGTACACGTATGAATTATAACGACATCTGGAACTAGATTATACTTTGAGATGATTCCGTTGAAGGGTTGGGGGTTATTTAGGGGTCAATAGGGGGAAATAAGTAAAGCAAGCTGGTATGAGTACAGAAACTTGAAATTCGGTGTATGTACAAGAAGTTAAGGCCTCAGATTTTTTTATAATATTTTTCAAACCCCCACCACCCCTACCCCATTATTCATTTGAAATTTCGTACACGTATGTATTATAACGACGTCTGGAATTAGTTTATATTTTGAGATGATTCCGTTGAAGGATTGGGGGTTAATTTGGGGTAAATAGAGAAATATAAGTAAAACGTTGGTAAGACTACAGAAACTTGAAATTCGGTGTATGTACTAGAAGCCACAGCGTCAGATTTTCTTATAATATTTTTCAACCCAACCACCCCTACTCCAATATGAAAAGGGTTGATAAAATAAAATTGAGATATTCACTTGAAATTTGGTACACGTATGTATTATAACGACGTCTGAAACTAGATCATAATTTGAGATGATGCCGTTGAAGGGTTGGGGGTTAAATAGGGGCAAATAGGGGAAAATAAGTAAAGCAAGCTGGTAAGACTACAGAAATTTGGGATTCGGTGTATATACTAGAAACCAAGGCCTCAGATTTCTATCTAATATTTTTCAAACTCTACCACCTCCGCTTCATTATTAATGGGATTGATAACAAATTGAGATATTCACTTGAAAGTTAGTACACGTATGTATTGTAGTGACATCTGATTGAGATGACTCCATTGAGGTGGTAGGTTGTAAATAGTGGAAAATAAGTACGGTAAACCAGAAACTTCATTTTTAACGTATATGGTAGAAACCAACTCCTCAAACTTTTCTATGACATCTACCCCAAATATTATTAAAATTCTATGACCAATAATTTCCACATACTAGAGTGCAAATATAGTCAAGATGTTTCCTTTAAAGTGACTTGGACGAATAATCTGGATGTGGAAGTAGTGATTCCTTAGGCAGCGGTTTTGTACTTTGTATTAGAAACTCAATGCAAAACAAATCGTGAAAATTCATTCAGTATAGCTGGATTCCAAGATGTTTATTTTTCGTGCCTAATTACACTTGACTATTAGGTAAATTATTATAAACAAGAATATTTCTCCGTCCACAAAATTAAAAAGATTGAATAGTCTATAATAGTGTTATCTATATATAAGTACCAGATTTGAAAGCAATTGCTCACATCGAGAATTAGGTAAAATAGGACTGCTAACTTTTCTTAACCTGTAAAATTGACCTTGTCTTTCGTTTGTTGTTCGTTCCCAGCCTAATGCAATGCCAGTCATATCTTCATAAGTATAGTCTATTTTTGAATATGCTGCTATGTTTACAAAGGCGCTCAAGGGAACTGATTTTGGTAATTTCACTAGAGCAATATCATTTCTAGTGAAAGAATCGCCTCTGTAATATTCTTTGTGAAGTATGTACGAGGTGCTGACCAATGCAAAGATGGTGGGTTTGGTTGATGTGTCAGTTAACTTAGCGTCTCCCATGATGATCACTACGTAATCAGGTTTCCTAAAAAGTAAGAATAACAGATTTGAAATTGCTTTACTACCACAAATATAATATGGTCATTTGGGAGGTCCTCATTTTCTAAGGTCAGAATTATTTACGCATCACCCCCAGATTGATTCCATTCGATGAAAAAAAATTCATATAAAGTTTCAGTCCGATCGGATAAAAGGAAAAGTTGCTCCCGGGCCCTTACATATTAAAATAAACATCTATGTATACAAGAAATATACAGGGTGTAATTAGTTTCATGTCATTAAAAAAACTGGTGGTAGGGAACGAAAAGACAAACAAAAAAACCTTATATAACATGGGGTCTAAAGCTCATAGTTTTGGAGAAAAAAAAAACAAACAAAAATTGACAAAATAATTAATAACATATTTTGAGAACTGCTGGCATACTCCTGCAAATAAGTATGGTGCGTCTAATAGATCATCAAACATGCCGACGAAGCAGTTAAAAGCGACCGACAGAGGACACCGTCATGTTTTTTGTTTCTTCGCGGACAAATTATCTTATTGGGAGTGCTATACTCTCCCCTGTAATATTCTCAAGTAATAATTTCAGTTTGTGTCCTTACTTGGTAAACAACTCACATACGACGCGCGACCTAGCCGTTCCTTGGCTTTGTGCCACTTATGTTAAGTTTTATTTTATTGACTTATCGTTCAAGTCGTTAGTACTTGGTTACATAAGACACTAATTCTCCTTCGTGCTTTTTGTGTTACTTTTTGGATTTTGGGCCAAGTTTTTCTTTTTGTTTTCTTTATTGATAACGTTAAATCACAGTTTAGTGTGGTGTTTTAAAACGCAGATTTTGGACATTATGGGAGATTACACTTTTATCCAGAGCTCGCGGATATGCACTTGGTGTATGGAGAAAGTGGTGGAAATGCAGCTGATGCGGAAGAGCTTTATCGTTTAAGGTTCCCCAATCGACGTCATCCTTGTGATAGTACATTTGTTGGTATTGACCAGCGTCTTCGAGAAACAGGTCGTCTCGATGGACATGGAGGAGAACGAGGTCCACAACGTGAAGAAAGGGTAATTGACGCAGAGGTTCACATTTTGGAACTTGTAGAAGAGCATCCAACTTTAAGCACCCGCGATGTCGCGAACCGTGTGAAGTATCCTATTTTGTGGCATGGAGGACATTGAGAGATATAAACTTACATCCCTATCACTATCAACGTGTCCAAGCACTAAAACCTCAAGATTTTGCAGAGCGAATGCAATTTTGTAGGTGGATTTTAAGAAAACACGCGGCAAATGAGGATTTTTGAAACATTCTGTGTTTCTTCGATGAGCCGTGTTTTACCAGAAATGGAGTGTTTAATTTTAAAAATATGCACTATTTGGCAGACGAAAATCCACGTGTAATAAGAAGGGCGTATTTTCAACGACGGTTCAGCGTTAATTTGTGGGCAGGAATTTGCGGTAATGAAATAATTGGACTTATAGAATTACCCGCTAGATTAAATGGTGATGTACTTATACTTAAATTTTTTGCAAAAAACATTGCCAAATTTGCTGGAAGATGCACCCTTGGCTACGCGCAGAATAATGTGGTATTTGCACGATGGCGCGCCAGTCCATTTTAGTTTAGCTGTTCGAAATTTTTTGAGCAGAAAGTTTCCTCAACGATGGATTGGACGTGGCGGACCAGTACCATGGCCTGCTAGATCGCCCGACTTAAATCCGATGGACTGTTATTTTTGGGGGCATTCTAAATCTCTGGTTTACCGTGATCCAATTGACACTTTAGAACAATTGCAACAACGTATTTTAATGTGCATAGAAATCATAAAAAATTATCCTAATTTACCAAATGTATTGAACGGAGTGCGTATGTCCTTAGTTCGACATGCCGAAATGTGTATACGTGGAGATGGAGGTCATTTCGAACAATTTTTGTGAAAAATTAAAAAGAATTGTTCAGTTATTGGGTGTTACCTATTGGGCAATAAAGGTATGATTATTATTATTATTATTATTCGCTGTCTTATTTTGATCTGTTTATTAATGTTTACATTGATTTTCATAGAGACCAAAGACTCGATTTTTAGTTTTCGATACCTGATTGGGAAAAATTATGCGCTCAATCCGTTAAAAAAATCAGATTTTTTCCTAAGTTAAAATACACAACTATTTTCTGTTATCGTATTTCGGACGTCTAACTGTTCATTTTCCAATTCCATAAAATGATTACTAATTGTTTAAGCTTTTAACACAATGTTACAAATGTTAATAAACCACTTTTAAATTTTATAAATTCTTATAAACGAGAATAAAATCTACAATAACTTTGTTCCAAATTAAAAATCACATGTAAACAAATTCTATTTAAACCTCTGCGGCCATGCTATGCTTGCGTTGTGCCGAAAGAGAAGGTATTATTTACACTTTCATAATTAGTGGTATAAAAAATTCGGTACAAATAATCCCATGAAAGTGCGGCACTTCTACCGGCGGGAACACAAGTCGGGTTTTACAGTTTTTTATTATTTCTAATATTCGGTACTATTGATCCACTGACCCTGAAAAACAGTGGTTCCCAAAAAGTTTCCTACCTTAACATTAAAAATGTAAACCCAGGTCAGTTTTTTCAGTGTCCCTAGAGAAAAAAGTCATGCAGGTTTTTTTGTTTGTTTAGTCGGTCCCTATTACCAGTTTTTTTTAATAACATGAAACTAATTACACCCTGTATAAACAAGCCAACCATTATACTTCTCGCCGATTTACTGCATTTTTATCATAATTGTTGCACATTCTATAGGATACTCCTCGCAGCTTTTTTTGTAAATAATGTTAGTTCTCGGCCTTTTTTGTTTAATTACAAGGCAAAACAAAATATTTTAAACAAAATTAAATAATTACTAACTTTTCTATTTCTTGATTCATTTGTTCAAAGACAATAGGATTTTTTCTCTAGCTAACACTAACTTACTATCCAAATTTCAATATAATCGAATTTTTCGTTCTTAATTTAGCGTGCTTACAAGAAACGTGACGGACCGACAAACAGACATGCGGAGGAGCGGGATCAAGTAACAATTGTAGTTTTAAAATAATCTATAAGTCATCCTAAAAACGTATTTCCAAGACTACCTACAAACGTAAATAGTTTGGAAGGACTCTATGAAGCCGATTTAAAACCTTTATGAGAGTACAGGGGCCGATCTAGAGAAGGGCCTACATGCCTCTTTTTGAAACTACTATTATAACTTTCAAGTTTTAATTAATTATGTAAAGCTTGTAACGAAAATAATTTTGTTTTAGTTGAAGCACCCGTGCTACATAAATTTGAATTACCCGCGGTAATGCCGACGCGAAGTCAACAAGTGCACATACGCGGTAGAATTAGCACTGAGGCCATTTGAAATATCCATGCTACTTTACTTTCGCTTTCGACACTGGTGAGTTAAGATCGTTTACTTATTCTTTAACGGATTTTCACGTTTATTTCTTTAATCCTTTGATATTTTGAATATATTTGAATTATTTGATTATTAAATGATGTCGTATTATTGAGTTAACGTTGCTGTATAATTATTTTTGGGAATTAAAGGATATTCCGTGTAATAATTAATTTTTATTAACGCACATGTTTGTGCGATTTCCGCGTCCATTGGACACATGTTAACTCATTAATTATCGTGGCAATTTTGTATTTTGTGGTCGCTTGAGACACAATACGGTTGTGTTTTGTCATTATTTAGATTATTGTGGATGAGGATTAAACTCGGAAATTATTCAAGGGATAAGTTAAAATCTTGGTTTCTTAATCGTGTGTAGACAATCTCATCTCAATAATAGTCGAAACCTAAAGTCGTTTTGTCGCATTTAGATAACTTCGTGTTAGTACAAGAGGTTAAAAGATAATTTTTTATTAGTTTATTTTTCGGGAGATTAAACCCATAATTTTGTTTGCTATATTTGTTACAGCATTAATTTTTTCAGATAGTAATTCATATATTTTCTATCTAATTCTAACAAAATTTTGTTACCTTTATTCAAATTTTTGGTCATTACCAGTCAGCCATTTTGTGAACGGATAAAATTTCATGACATAGTTTTCTCAATTATTCATTTCATTTATTATATTAATCAGTAGCTTATTCATATATTTTCAGAAGTAAATTTTTATCAATACTCAGGTTTTTGTTAAATTGCTAATACCTAGTTTGGTTTTGCAGTGACCTTCGTCACCATAGTTTTTTTTGGTAGTTTTCTTGTATTTCTTTTTTCTCATAATTTAAAAAAGAAATTTTGTTATCAACTGGTTCTTTACATTACCCGCGGCCATCTTCAGGATCAGACCTCGTCGGGATTCCACGTCTCCGCTAAGCTAAGTAGCCCAAATTTATGTGCAAAATTCAACTTTTGGTCAGAAGAAAAATTGTAAACCGGTTCATCGTTTCTTATTGTAATTATTTTGTTAATCTTCAAATTTAATTTTTTTTAACTATTTTGTCAAATAATTAAATCAATTTTCACTATAAATATTTTTAATAACTTGTAAAGTGTTGTAAAATTTTCTCTCTTTTATACTTATGTTAATATATTATTTGTTTTATATTTGATTTTGATTGTTTTCTCCCCCTGATAAAGTTTGCAAGAGTGTTATTTACTGAATACGCTGGCGTCCAAATTCTTTGTAGTTTATTAAAGTTTTGTTTGGTTAATTTGACAAGCAAATAATTGTTCAAAAAAATATATCTCGCCACCGAGTGACCCTCGACCAGCCCAAAGCTAACCAGTTGCTACTCTTTCATAGCTTCCTCAGCACCCAGCTGAGAAGTTGTGGTGCAAGCTTTACTCAGAGAGCATATGAAGAGTATTATAAAACCATACTTGGTCTAGGATGGGCACTATATCAAAACTTAAAAGATACACAAATGCTTTGAGCGGACTTTTTGTACTTATGAAGTAATAGTATGGTTATATATAAGTCATAAAATGGACAATTGGCGACTACTAAGAACAGTTCAGAAAAACAGCTAAGGATGGACTACTTGTAATGAATTGATGGGACTACTTATAGTGGGCTAAAATTTTCAACGAGGCTAAGATTACTGTAAAACATGTATTAGATAATTCTTAAAAATTCGTGCGCTTCCTAAAAACACAATTTTTAACAAATTATATAAGTAATTTTTTTTTTTTTACTTAAAAAGTAAAGAGAGCTTTAGCATCTGCCCATAATATGGCTGAGTGTATGTAAATTGTTTGTACACAACATTTCTATTAGATACAAATAAATTTTTTTGTTCAGTCAGGGGCATTCCCAATATGGCTGGCCGTTATATTCCTCGACGGCTGGAAATTAAATGGCGGCTGTATGTATAAACCCTATAAGCTGTGAATAATTCTACTTCAAACATGTTTTGTCTTAAAATGCCTATTGCATGACCAATTGCTCTTTAAATAAGTCGATTTATTCTTGTAAGAGTATATTTTAAGCCTCATTGGTCTTAATATATTTCTTAACACTTTTAAGCTTCTTAAAACCAATTTTAAACCATTTGAGAACATAACACAACCGTTTTAAAACCTACAGAATTTATGGTGCTTGGATAATATAACCTAAAAAATCAGTTTGTCGACATGCTATGTGGTATATGTCCACCAAATGCCACAAAATTCCGACGAATATGTATACATCTTATCACAGTTTTAAAACTACCTTTTAAAACATTGTAGTCTGGGTAAAGGTTAACCAAATCCTTTTATGTTTAAGACCGATTTATTACAGATGTTTGTTTGCTTCATTAAAACTCTAGCAAGCAATTTGTTTTATGAAGGTTCGACCTGAAATTTAGTCATTTTCAAGCATATTAGATTTATAGCCCAGCATTAACAACCACCTCAAATTAATTTCATAAAGCAATGATAAAGCCACAACATTTGCTTAATCTTTATAAAACTTGATTTTCCTAACTTGAACTTAACAGCTATAAAGTTTTATTGAAGGTTTAACAAATACCTTGATAAGAATAAAAGATAATTCAGTTTTAATGTAAATTCTTGAAGGCATTCTTAAAACTTTCTTTGTGGCAAAACTATCTTTAAGCAATTTGGCATTTAATACATCTAGCATGAATCAGTGGTTTATGAGTTGGCCATTATAAAACACTAATAGAACCTAAATAAACATAAAAAGCATTTAAATTGTTACTTGGGGGCATTTTGAAAGTTGTTCAGAACTCGATCACCAACACAGTGATTTTTTCTCTACAGGCAATATTACCGGTTTTAGAAATGTGCCGATCGAATGCAATGTACTCTTCGGTTTGTATTTGCAAAGAGAGTAATAAAAAGTACAGTCTGATTTCTGGTTTAAAATTCAGCTAGCCTGTGTCATTAAATCACTTTAAATTTTCTTACTTTTCTAAGCAATGTGCAGCTGTAAGTACCCAAGTGGAATTTATCAGAGTGCCACTGCACGTAAATACATTTTGCTTTTTGTAAATCCAGAGAAGTACTTGATACGGATATTCATAAGGAGACACTACGTCACTGACATTGCTTCTAGATTCCACTCGACTTTCCGGGAGGACAATCTTCTTTGACGATGTGCGAACTTGATGTATGATTTTCTGAAACAACAAAATTGTTAATAAATGCTATCTTAACTCAAAATAAATTTATTTTTGCCGTTTTCTAACAGTGGAGTACATCTGGCAGAAAAAAGGAAGTGAAAAACAAGTGCCATTTTTCAAAAAAAAAATTTGCGTCTTATAGAGGACAACTTCCCCCACTTCCCTGATACTTTCACATCCGAGATCTAGGTGGTGCGGGGGGAGGGGGAGTTGTTAAACATATGAAAAATCGATTTTTCTCAGTTTGCGCGCGACCGGGGAGACGGACAAAAAATGTTTCAGATAAAAAGGAAAGGTGTCGCCGAGGCGCGTAAACTGGTTTTTGGTTTTATAAAATCGGTCAATTAGGGCCGGAGATATGGTCGTTTGATGGGATTGAGTTTCAGGGTAGGAAAAAGGATTGGACAAGAGGTATGAGGGGTGTTTAAGAGATAGGCGATGGGGTTAGGATGGTAATTTTTTCTCTGTTGTGGGTGGTTATAGGAAGAGATCGAGGCCGCGGGGGAAGCTTTTTAGGGCAATTAGGGAAGAAGAGGGGAGGACGGAACGTGCAAAAGGGGAAAACGTCTGTATCTCCGGTTCTAATAAGGCGATTTTAAAAAATTAAAATAGGATTTCTTCCTTTTTTGAGCAGCTATAATGTTGGATAGTTAGAAAATAATTTTCGCCGAAAATGTAAAAATGGGGGGCAAAAGAAAAAATGTATTTTTTTTTCAAAACGATTGTTTTTTATGAAGGGGGTAACTGGTGGAGATACGCTGCTCATAAAAGATGGAGATTCTCATCCCCTTTAAAATAAAAAAATAATTTTTGAATTCCTTTATTACGACAGGCAGGGCGACAACTTGAAGCTTAAGCCCTGCAGAAGGGCAAAGGAAAGTCCTACGCCCTTTTGCCAGGGCTCATTTTAAAGAGAACAAATTTCCCTTTATATTAAAAAATAAATAAATTCGATCGGACAATAGCTTGCGTTACGCGCGCGAGTTACACTTATAAATGTATTTCATTTCAATCAGCAAGTGCAGCAGCGGGAGAGTAGTCGTGGCCTCTACCCTCTCTACTCTCTCGACGCTCTCACTTACACACACACAAAGGGAAATCGAAGGTCAGAAAGATGAGTCTGACATTTTCCTTTAATAAAAAAAATCGTTTTGAAAAAAAATCAATTTTTTCTTTTGCCCCCCATTTTTACATTTTCGGCGAAAATTATTTCCTACCTATCCAACATTATGGCTGATCAAAAAAGGAAAAAAATCCAATTTTGATTTTTTAAAATCGCCCTATTAGAACCGGAGATATGGCCGTTTTCCCTTTTTGCACGTTCCCCCCTTCCCCTCCTTTCCTAATTGCTCTAGAGAGCTCCGCCCGCTGCCTTGACCTCTTCCTATAACCACCGACAGCAAAAAAAAAAATTGATTATCCTAACCCCATTCTTTATCTCTTAAACACCCCTCATACCTCCTGTCCGATCCCTTTTCCTACCCTGAAATTCAATCCTCAAACCGATTTTCCATATGTTTAACAGCCCTCCCTCCCCCCTCCTCACCTAGATCTCGGGGGTAAAAGTGTCAGGGAAGTGGAGGAAGTCGTCCTCTATAAGATGGGAAAAATTTTGTTTTGAAAAAAGGCACTTGTTTTCCAAATGGCAGATCTACTCCACTTTAAGTTCTGATTATTATTTAGTTTAGTTTAGTTTAGAGTAGTCATGGTCGGAATTTAAATATCTAAATTAAGATTGACCTTACTGGAAGCAAGCGAGGATGAGCTAATACACCTATTGAACAATTTCCAAACAGTAAGCTCTGAGTATGGTCTGAGTATAAATTACAATCAAAAGGGACGAAAATTGTGGTTGTAACAGAGCAAATAAAAACTACCCAGGCATATTAAGGGTAGGTGGTTTCGAGGTAATATAAAACAAGCTTAGAACATTACATAAATCACAAAGCGTCTCTTATGGCGTTGTAAATAAGATTTATAATTTGTTACAACGCGTTTGTTTGGCCAGAAATGTGATTATTTGCCAAGAATTACTACATCCACAAGACATACGTGATTCATTCTATTCATCATGGTTGGCGGATTTTCAAGTAACTTTCATCTATCTGTCACTGAACTAGTTAGTTTTCACAAACACTGAACACTAAATGCGAGGTGTTAGTACCCTGCGTTTAGTGTTCAGTGTTTGTGAAAACTAACTAGTTTGGTGACAATCAGAAAGTTAATATAGTTGAAAATCCGAATAAATGACGATCTCCTCCTTGAATATGCTATGAAAAAAATGAAGTATTTTTCATAGAGACCGGATGTGTGCCGAGTCGCTCCACTGTAAATCACATAAAGACCGGTTAAACTTTGAGCGAATAAAATAAAGTGTATACGGTATTGTGAAGTTTTACCTACGATGAAGTGAATGGTACCCACTTAACAACATCTGGAAGAATGAAACCGAGTGCAGGTATTGTGGGAATAGAGAGGGAAGCTGCCAATATAAACAAAAGGTGACCAAATGATAAGTCTAGTCTAGTCTATTAATTGTATTTGTTTATTAATTTTTAGATTACACAACAGAGACAAAAAAAAGTAAAATTGAATAGTTATTAAATATAGGTAATGAAATAGAAAAATACCCGGAATTGAAAAGCGGAATTGGAAAACGAATATTAAAACTGATTGCATCAAGAAAACAATATACAGGGTGTACAAAATATTCCCTCGGGCCTCGTTTTCATAACCCGCTGTAAAATGCTCTTATTTTTTACTGCTAAATAGGGCCCTTGCCAGCACTTCCACCGTAAATGGATATTTACCTGTGGAACGGTTAATAAATAAAAATAAAAAATAAGGATAATAGCGGCTAGATTCAGAAATAGAAGAAACATAAAACTTAGAAGAAGAATAAATAAGGAGATGATGATACATGGAAACTTAAAAGAAGCATGGAAACTGAAACGTAGCATCTCGCAAACGCCTACAACCAACCACCCAACCAATGATGACAGATGGAAACTTAAAAGAAGCATGAAAACTTAAAAGAAGTATCTCACAAACACCTGCACTTTCCATCCTATATTCCTACCCCATGCGTCACGTTGCTCTAGCTGATGAAAACAAGCATGTCCCATGTCCAACCCGGCGCGGCGTATGCAGCCGGTCCGGTGGTATATAAAGCATTCGAGGTTTGGTTCCGGCCCGCGGTTTGGCCGTCCGTTGGACGTGTTCGGCGGACAACCAAGCTGCGTGTTGGAACAAACCTCCGGACTAGATGCCCGGAATCGGCAACAATCCGGCGAGAAAAAATCAAAATTCGCGATTTTTTTGCTCGAAAAAGAAGTTTGGAAAAAAATTTCAAAAGGAAAAAAGAGTTTTTGGAATCATCTTGGGAATATTCTCTAATTTTTTCGGATTTGTCCACTGCCCTTTACATAGAAGAGCTTCGTGGAGTTTTCAAGAGCATCGAAAAGGGTAATCGACAATTCCGAAAGAATTTGAGAATGTTCTCGGGATGATTCCGAACTCTTTTTGCCTCTTGCAATTTTTGTCCAAACTTTTTCTTTTTCGAGTAAATCGCAAAATTCTAAAATTCTGATTTTTTCTCGCCGGATAACTAAGAAAAATAACAATTTCAGAAAAAATGTTTCGAACAAAAGTACTTTATTCAGAATGACAAGAGCTATAATGTAAAAAGTGAATTATTTTCTTTTGTTTGCTTATATATGTGATGAAACATATTCTTTATAGGATTTTGCAAACAGCGGAAAAAATAACTATCTATGAGAACTAAAATAAAAACTATTTGTAAAATTATTGATTTATAATCTTTGCATTCTTTCGATAACCTGAATTCGGGTTATGCTAGCAATTAAAATTCAATTGTCTTATTGGACAATTCTCATTCTAATACTAGTTTATACACACCCTACGGCTATGAAAATTCAGTTAAAAAGAGAACAAAAGCCTAAAATGAATGTATTTACATACCTCGTCTTTTGGAAAATTTTGTCATCCAATCTATCATTCCGTATTTTTGGAAATACTTAGCCTTTGAAACGCTTTTGCCCTTATTCTGAGCTCATCAGAAAGGCACAAAGCCACTCACACGATGTTCCATGCAAAAACCAAGACAATTACCGGTTTTTCCGGAAAACATGAAAAATTACTCCTTTCTTTCAAATTGTAGCGCTTTAAAAACATGTAATTTAAAAATTGGAAAAAATTCAGACATATGCATTTTTTGTCACTTGGAACTTGCTAATTTTCCGAGTTACATGCAGTTTTCCATGTTAAATAATGTACATTTTGAATTATAAAATACATGAAAATTCGAAAAATGAGCGTGATTTATAATATATTATTACAAACAAATATGAAACCTATATAGTTATACCATTTTTAAAGGTTAAATAAAATTTTTAAATTGAAAATGTGCAAAAAATATACATAATTTATCATAAAAAACTGCCTATAACTCGGAAAGTTAGCAAGTTACAAGAAAATTCTAAGAGACAAAAAATGTTTAGAAGACCTCAATGCATACTTCTGAATTTTCTCAAATTTTTAAATTACATATTTACAATTTCAAAGAAAAGGTTGTATTTCATGTTTTTCCGGAAAATCTCGGTGAAAAGGCACTTTACAGAAAAGTTGCAAATAAGTTGTAATAAGTTCTATTTCGATGATACATTCATCTGAATTTTTTCAGATTTTTTTTTTCAACTTTTAAATTTTCAAATTCACAAGAGTAAAAACATGTTACCTAGTAAAGTAATGGAGCCTATATACTCTATACATGTTTAAAAGTGATTTTTTTGCTTGCTTATACTTGTAATGAAACATATTCTTTATAGGATTTTGCAAACAGCAGAGAAAAACTATCTATGAAAACTAAAATAAAAAATATTTATAAAATTATTATTGATATACAATCTTTGCATTCCTTCGATAACCTGAATTCTAGTTATGCTAGCGATTAAAATCCTAAAATCAATTTGACTTTCTTATTAGAATTCTCATTCTAACACTAGTGTCTACACAGTCCCCTACGGCTATGCAAAAAGCTATAATATACCAAAAATTCAGACGATTCTACCTACACCCAACTCCCATAAGGTTTGTGAGGGGTCCTTTAGGTCTAAACACTATCAGGATATTCTTAAAGTACTCTGTCCTGTTCATATTCATTCGCATCTTAGGTACGGAATTGTAAACTGGGGCAATATAATAATATGTAATGTTACTAGGGTTTTTCTTGTGATGGCTTTAAAAATTAAACAATTTTAACAGTTGCTTGTCTATACATTCTAGAGGTGTTCACAAACATAAAGACATGTTTTTAAGAAATCAAGTAATTTATTTGCATTATTTATTTATTTATTTATTTATTTATTTATTTATTTATTTATTTATTTATTTTTATTTAATTGCCTTCCTTATTTTAACATCATCTGTTACATTTTTAGTCGCACATCCACGTAGTGGAATGGAAGGTATAGTGGCCGTAAAAAATAGGTTTAGATTGTCATGAAACGTGGAAATTTTAAATTTGAGCAAAGAAATGTTTTTTTTCACCATCTGTTCTATAGGCAGTCGTGGTAAAAAAAACATATTTTTTTAAATTGGTGTAGAATGTCATGAAACATGGAAATTTTAAATTTGAGCGGATTTTTTTTTTCATTATTTATTTCCCTGCATATTTTCTAAAATCTTTCGCTGGCAGTTGCGTCAACTACTTACCTACCAAATTTGACTGTTCTCCGTTACGTAGTTCCTTAGCTAATGCACCAAGAGACAGACAACAGACCCATAGAGAGACAGACAGACAGACTGACTGACGGAATTGAAAAACCTGTTTACGTGATCTGAACCGTGAAAAGCCGAACAAACTTCGGACGGTGATTTTTTCTCGAATGCAATTGTTCCTTTCGGTATGCGAGGGAAGTGAAAATATTACTAGACAAAAATTATTACTCGATAAATAAATTTTTGTAATTTTATATATTTCTTTATATGATTACAAAATGTCTTATATGTTCATCTGTATCATATCTTTTATCGTATTGTTTTTTCTATTCATTGTTTATTAATGTTTTCTGGTGACGTTTTCTGCATTGTTCTTTGCATACTTCTCTTTGTATACATTTTTTTGCAATGGAGAAATAAAGGGTATTATTATTATTATTATTTCCAATGCAGTGCAAGACATCCTCCCCCTCGTTTTCGAGGAGGATGGTGAGAAACACGATGGTGGCAATACTTATTTTCCTACCCTTCTCGAACTACCCCCTAAATCGAAAAAACTACCCCTTTTCTCGATTTTTTCGTACTAGACTTGCGAGGGTTTGCCGGATTAGGGCTTTTTCAAGGAACATGGATATATTAGGTACTTCTTGGCCAGGGGACGCCCAACTAACCCCAGGGTGTTGAAAGAATCCACCTCCCTAAATTTCAAAACATCGCCGCTTGGAAAGGTCGCGCAAAAGAGTTCTCAATTTGCAAGTGGTCGCTTCTCCCTGAAAAACCACCCATAACGAGCCACGCCCGGGTTTTTCGCATTTTCTCGTGAAATAGTCTTAATCTCAGTGAAAAAATGTAAGTATATAAAAGTTACTACAAATCTATCACTTGTAGTAAGTTTTATTGTCAAGGAGTCGGAAGAGAAGTCGAGATTATGCTGAAGTGACGCGACGAAGCCTTATGTACCCTCAGTTTTCGAGGGTGCTAAACACGGATAAGATATTAAAACAGGTTTTTAACCATGCGCATCCCCACAAATAGCCAAGTTCCGCCCCCTTTAACCGTTCGCTTATACCAACGCTCGGTATTGTGTGTTTCTATGGAAAATGTTGATAACTTCAACGGGATTGAATAAAGCTGGAAGGATAATGCCAGGTAGAGGACCTTAAAAATATATAGAATGATCTGTGGGACCAACTATTTCACGAAAACCCGAGGTGTTGCGTGTATAGGGTGGCTTTTAGGGGTAGACCACTTGCGAGTTGGGAGCTCTGGCTTTTTAAAAATTAATCACTTTATTATATAATTTTCAAACGGAAACAGATTTTATTTAATTTCGTCTATTCGTCGATTTTAATAATAATAACAATAATAATAATAATAGTCTTTATTCTACAATATATAAACTTACAAACATATAAACAATACTTATAATTAACAAATATATTGTGGAAAAGACGGAGTTCAATTATTTTGGAAGTTAAAAAAATTGAACAAAAGAACAGATGACTAAACAAAACTAGAAAAAAAAGAAACAAAAAATCAATATTCAGACTAGCCAGTCGTTTATACTAAGAAATCAATAGCTTTTTGAGTTTTTTGGAAATATGTTCAGGTTGTTTGAGATCAGGTGAGAGCCTAACATGAAGTTTTGCGGATTTAAATGTGAAAGAGGGCCGAAAGAGGGTACTTCTATGCTGAGCAGCGGTTATAATATGTTTAAGCTGGATATTAATATTATGGATATCCGTTCTGAATTTTAATTTATTTAGTAAATAGTGAGGTTTCTTTGTGGTGATGATTTTATGGTAGAATACGCAGCAGTGTAGAATCCCCCCTTCTCTCAGTATTTAACCACCCAGTTTCGGATATCTTGGCAGACACGTGATCTCGTTTACGTACTCCAGAAATTAAACGACACAGGAATTTTGAATTAACTGCAGCCGTTTTACGTCAGCTTTAAGTAGACATAATTTATACACTACATCGGCATAATTGAAACGCGATAACACTGAGGCTTCGCATAGAATGATTTTAGTCTTTTTATTCAGAATATGTCTGTTGGTATATATCAGTTTTAAGGAGCAGTGCGACTTCCTAACGATGGATAAAACACGTGTAGAATCTCAAATTCGCGTCGAAAATCAAGCCTAAGTTTTTAGCACCATCTGTGAGGCATAAAATTTCATTGTCAACAGAAATTTTCACATCTCTGCTAACTCGGTTTCGTGACGCGGTTCGACCAAATAACATGACCTTTGATTTACTGGCATTAATGTTTGAACTTGTGGGAAATTTGCAGTAAATTGTGAAGGTTCTGATTAATATTTTAACAAGAGTGTTGTACATCTTTTTCATCAAATGCGTAGTAAATTTACGTGTCGGCATAAAAATGTGTAGTACAGAACGACATACTTTTGTAGAACTCAAATGTATACAAGGTGAACAACAAGGATCCTAGAATAGAACCCTGAGGCACACAACGGGAGAAGATAAGCCAGCTTTCACACCATTTACCACGACCACTGTGCGATCATTGAGGTAACTTTTAAGCAAGGAAGTAGCGCTTTGCGCGAATCCAACGTAGTGCATAATAGCAGTAGTAATTCATGATTTATCCTATCAAAGGCTTTCGAATAATCTAGAAGACAAAGATGGATAACTTGTTCTGATCTATTACCGAGAATAAAACATCAGTAACTTTTGCCAGAGCTGTACTGCAGTTATATCCCGATCTGAATCCGGAATGTTGTTCTGGTAAGATTTTGAAAGTGTAAAAGTGTACCGGGTGGGCTTCTCTATAATTTGTCTTAGTGCGCAAGAATCAAGAATATTATTTAGCAATTTAAGATCGATATTAAGATCTCCTGCTCATAAAAATCATCATACTTAGGCAAAACAAAATGTAATGTATTTTCACACTCATCTAGAAACTCTACTACACTGAAATTTGGAGGGATATATAAAGTGCCAAGGGATTAATTCAGAATGTTAGAACTCTGATTAACTGTTGAACTACGGATATTCTACCAAACATGTACTTATATTTAAAATGTTAATGCACATGTTAATCCTAGATGGATTATTATTGAAGATATGTATTGAAAACTGTTCATAATATTCAAAACAGAAATGGAACTGATTTCTATATTTTTTATTTAAAATGGATTTATTTGTTTGATGCGTAATATTAAAGATTTTAACATGCTAATAGTATTTACCTGCAAGAAGCATCCATTCAGTGACAGTAAAATATATACGCCCAGGAACAATTTCATCGTCTAGGTTTTGCACTATTTTCAGTCATATGTGGGGTAATTCCATGAAACTCCCGAACAAGCTATTTTATCTAAACATTGTGGCAAGAAAGCGATGAGTGAATTCGAGGGTATATTTAAACCACGAAAAAATTTGAATCACTGTGGTTGGTTTGGCGTCTAATACGTTCATGTCCGTTCCGCTGTAAATTATAAATTATTATGTACGCAGTGTTATGATATTAATGTAGGTCTTCTTTATTTTTATCCAGGTAAGATGGATTTAATTTACTTTATGCTATCTGTCAACTGTGACAGAAATGAGAAGGGTCAGAAGAGATAGTTGAATTATAATAGGGTGTTTTCATTGAGTTAGAAGGTAGTTTTCCATATATAACCATTCACTTTAAATGATGCATTAATATGAAGTAACACATAAATATAAAAACTTTTCAATTCAATAAAAAATTCATTCATTAAAATATACATTCATTATTCTACATATTAAAAGTCATGTATCTATATTACTTTTGACAAATTAAAAAAAATATGTTTACCTCTTTTAATAAATTAATGGAAAACTATTCTATATATTATTATACACACAATAAATAAAATCGGAATGAAAATTTGTAAGTATTTTGTAAGTATTTTCAAATATCCGCGCCAAGTATTAGAAATAGTGCGACGTTGCCACGTCTACTACTCATGTCTCCATTCAATAACTTCAATCATTTTCGGCCTTTCGGGTAGCTGCCATTACGTTACTAGACGATGAACCATCTCGATATTTATACAAAATAAGGATCAGTCGTAAGAGGGAAAATAGTGTCACGACATCAATTTATTTCGCATATTATTACAAATGAGAACCAGCGAGGAGCAGTTTTTATTCAACGAGTACACTTTTTAACAATACTGATTGTGTAAATTAAGTGTAAATAAATAAAACAAAATGTTACCTACTACATATACTTCTTATAATATAGATAATATTAATAAAGTCAAATATAAGCTATAATAAATATACATTGTTAAACTAAGAATGCCTCGAGAGAAAGTACTTTGAGCATGTCTGTATAATACAAAAAAGAAAATTACCTGCTGCCATTGCAGTAAACTCGATATTTTGTGTCTTAAGGTTGTCAGGGTTCTGCAGCAGAAGTCTTAAAGATATTTTCCTTCTCTTTAATCGAAAGATGTTAGCTTTTCGGTTTTTTCGGCGGAGAAAGGACTTAAGCTTGATTCATAATTAATTTTACAAGAATGAATTTTTAACCTAAAAAAGAAAAAGTGGTTCTGACATTTAATCAATATTATAAATCGTTTTTATTGCGTACCTTGATATACACAAATATGCACCACAGTGTTGAAAAACACTATTTTATCATATGAATAGGAATAACAGCAAATAACAATAGTTATTTCTAAACACCATACATCAGATTTGAAGCTGAAAACGATTTGTCTTGGAGAACAAATACCTCATATATTAGCGTTTTCGACAGTTGGTTGTAATATGGGTTTTAAAAATTCAACCAATAGAAATATTATATTCAAATTTAGCGCACATTTGTGGGGAGTGGCTTAGCTGAATCTCTTGGGCGAACAGAATATAATTCGATAGCACTGTGTTTAGTAAACAGAGCGCGAGCATTATATGACTAGCAACTCAATAGTTGTTGAATTGAAAATCACGTGACGTGACGAAAAGCGATCTTGTACTTCTCATTTGCTTGGTTTTTAATTTTTTTCGCTGATAACAAATCGAAAGGGTGCAAGTGTATCGTTGAAATCGAAATTTTAACTACTTTTTAATGGTTCGCTTACAAATTGTAAGTAATTATAAAATAAACAACTTGTTGTGCCAAAACGGTGCAAACCGTAATCCGATCTCAACCAAAACATTTTCAGATCTTCTGGAGTACCTACTAAAAAAACTCCCGTGCAAATTTCCATCCAAATCTGTTCAGTAGTTTCGCGGCTATCGTGCTAATACACATACACAGATACACCACTTTTTTGACTTCCAGGGACCTCAAAACGTAAAGATTTGATGTTATCTCAATTTTCAATTTTAGACCAATTTTAATAACCTCCCAATTTGGGAAGGCTAAAATGGTATTGACTTTGTTGTGCTAATCGAAGCGCATTAACGTCAGTACGATCTGAAAGAAATTTCATCAAATTCGGTCCAGCCGTTTCTTTGTTTAGACAAGAAGCCCTCCAAATTTATTTGAACCATTATACCCAGAACATACATACATAACAAGGCTATTGACTATGTAGAAAAAAACAGGGATAAAAGGAACTAATTCGTTAAAGGTATTTTATTGTTTCATATGTTCAATTGTTCCCAAAAATAATAAATCCACAAAGTGCTATTAATAGGTTTGGATTTTTAAGAATTGTGTAATTTTGTCCACTTTTTAGTTTTTTAACTATAACTTAAAAACTATGCATTTTTAGTATACACATAATGCGAAGAATCAAATTTCCCATCGAATTGGCACTTTAGAAAGTCAAAAACCTTTTTTTCAACAAAATAAGTCAGAGAAACTATTTAAAAAAAGAAAATTTTCAATTTTCTGTTTTTTTTTTTAATCTATACCTAACCTTTTTCTAAGTGGATTTAGGTATAGGCATTAGTTCACAAAAAAGAAAGCTGACGTAATTATCGTCAAAATGGTAAATGTGACAAATGGCAATAATATTTGGCATATTAACGCAATTGGCAAAGAAGACACCTATAGAGTTTTATTAAAAAATATACAGGGTGGTCATCCTAAGAAATGATTCAACTATGGTGAAAATTTCTAGACATTTGCAGAAGCCTTCAATATTTGACACATTTTATTTAATGTTTAATTCTTGCTGTCCGTTGACCAATCTGTGTATGTTTTTGACCAAAAGTTATCAGATTTTCTTTGTGATAATAGCAATAACTACATTTCGATTATTATTCTCATATGGCGTTTCTTAACTAATAGCTTTTTAGAATGACCGTTCTCTATATACAAGGTGGCCCACGAAGTTTTGGCCAGTCGATATCTCGAAAACTAATTGAACTACAATTTTGAAATTAGGTGATTTTAAACAGTGGAATTCGGTGTCCATTTTTGGTATAAAAGGATTTTATTGCAACATCGCATTTCCAATCACTTGACAGCAACTTCAAATTTTTCAATGGAACACCCTATATATTACTCCATTTTTGTGAAGGCTTTTCTAATACAAATTCAACGATACCATATTTGTCAGCGTTTTGGTGTGAAACAGTGACAATATGAGCTCCCAACAAGCAAAATTTAAATGTTGTAAAACTATTTTGTTTTAATGGAATTTTATAAATGTAATAAAATAGCAATAAACCAAGAAATGACAATTATAAAGCTAATTTGTTTGTTGGGTGTTAAATGAAAGGACACGGATTTTTAAAAAAAATTATATTAAATTATTATATATTATTAAAGAACACCAGTATAATTAAATAACAAAACAAAATAATTTGACAAAACATAACAGTTGATGTTCAAATTGATGTCCATCTTTAGTAATGCAATGCTCAAATCATGTTAAAAGATTTCTAGTGCATAGTGCATGCTGCTCCAATCATTACTGATGTAACAGTTTGGCACGCTGCTCTGACTTTGTTCTGTAAATCGTCTAAATCTGTAGGCTGTGTAAAATAAACCATGTCTTTTAAATATCCCCAGGAGAAGAAATTTAAAGGTGTCATATCTGGGGAACGAGCCGGCTAATGTATTGTACCATTTCGCCCAATCCATCTTTCACGGAAAGTAGTATCAAGATACGTCGTAACTTGCCGGGCATAGTGAGGAGGTGCACCATCTTGCTGCCATCACATCGTCTCTCTCTCGTTTAAGAGAATATCTTCAAGTAAAACGGGAAGTGTGTTCTGGAGAATATCTAAATACCTTACGCCGGCCGGTCAAAGTTTCTTCATACAAATACGGCCCGTTGAATTTGTATTAGAAAGGCCTTCACAAAAATTGAGTAATATACAAGGAGTCCTATTTAAAAATTTGAAATTGATGTCACGTGATATGAAATGCGATGTTTATTCTTATTTATCATGTATGAAATTATCTGAAAAAACATTGTTTGTACAATTTTCTGCTCCTCATTTTCATCTCGACGATAATTTTTGTATTTTTCGTATTTTCAGGGTTATTTCCGAGAATACTTTTTTAGTTTGAGACCATTTTGTTTTCACAGTGACCTTGATAACTTTTTAAAATACTTTTCCACTACTAAGTACCTACTAAAAGGCAAAAGTTATCATAAGGAATATTATTTCCTAGCTTCTGCTGCTATTTTTGCCTGGGAACTGGGCTACTATCTGGATGTGGATGCAGAATTTACCAGCAAGAAATGTGGTAGAAAAGTTAATTTACGTTTTGGTGCGCTCCACCATATACTTTTTATTGATTTATTTTTTCTTTAAAGCGCAACATTGAGGAAATAAAATAATGCATGAAATCAATCAATTTTCTGAACGTCAGAAGCTTTTTAATAAATAAAATGCAATCATCTTATGCCTAATACGTACATCTGAATAAATAAGTTAAACAAAGGAGCTGAATTTGGATTTGGCTACGTAAATTTGAGCAGGAACCGTTTGTATGTTTTTCTATCCATTCGTGGTAACTTGTTACTCTGCTGAAAACTGTAGGAAATCCAACTTCACAATCAAGTGTGCCAAATGAAGAAACGCCAACTTGTACGTTGTTTACCAACAAGGGTCCGCCGGAATCTCCAACACAAGTCCCAACAAATTTCGTGTAATCGTCATCGCCATGTATACATATATTACCATCTGTAATAGTCTAAAAACAACGCAGTTATTTAACTAGAGTGTTACCATTATTCATGGCCTAAACAATACAAGGTGTCTCGAATTGCATAGGCCAAACTAAGTAATACAACTTCTCAAAATAAGAAAAAAAGTTCCTATAAACATGGGTCGGAAAGTGATTAATTTCCGAAATACAGGGTGTTCAAGTAATTCTCCTGAAAATGTTTTTTTATGAATATTTTCGAAACGTCTAAAGATAAACAAATGATAATTTACACAGGAATTTAACTTTTTATGCTTTTTAAGAAAAAATGACAATTTTGTACGAAAATCATTCAGGAGCGGATGAAACTTTTAAATTAATTTATGGGCAGAACTTCAAAAATTTGAAGTTTTCTACACAAAAAAAGTCTCTTGTATATTTTCTCTAAAATTATCAGTTTTTGAGTATATCTTATCTGAACTTTATTAATAATAAGGCGCTCAATGGCAGCAATGGAGGCTTAGCCAGATAGAGGTCTATTGGTCGAGAGAAGCAATGGGGCCTTAGCAAAGCAGAATACAGATGATGGAGTATCAGTAGTATAGCTATGAGGGGCATTCGATAGCAGCACTGGAGGATTAGCAAATCAGAATACAGGTAGATGGCGTATCAGATAGAGGTCTAGAGTATAGAGTAGTTATATTGGTCGAGGGAAGCAATGGAGTCATAGCAAATCGGAATGCGGGTAGATGGATGGCGAACCAAATAGAGGTTTATTGGTAAAGGAAAAGCAATGCAGGCATAGCAAATCAGAATACAGAATAGCGGATGACGTGTCAGATAGCAGCATGGTGGTCGGTTAATCAGATGGAGGTCTATTAGTCGAGGTAGCAATGGCGGATGATCTAGAGTATCACGTGGTTCTATGATACCCTAGACCGCACATCTTAAAACCACGTGATACTCTAGATCATCCGCCATTGCTACCCTCGACAAATAGATCTCCATCTGATTAGCCGTCCGCCATGCTGCCATCTCATACGTCATCCGCTATTGTGCATTCTGATTTGCTATGCCCCCATTACTTTCCCTCTACCAATAAACCCCTATCTGATTCGCCATCCATCTACCTGCATTCTGATTTGCTATGGCTCCATTGCTTCCCTCGATCAATATGACTAGTCTATTGTAGCGTACTGACCTACCCGTATTTAGTGCTACCTAGCGATATAGACCTCTATCCGTTTACCTATTAACTATATACTGGTAACACACTATAAGCCACTATGTACGGAATTGAGACTAGAGAAGAAGATAGTTTTCTATCTTTGCTAGGAACTTGGGACCCAACGCGCACGCTCTGCTCTGACGACACGATCTGATGAAGGAGTCAGGAAACGCGCTCTTGTAACATGTTGCCAATTTTTCCGATTAGATTGTGACCATTTACATTCTATTTTCAGTTGAGCTGTCACAATCTCGCGTCATTAAGGCATGCGCACTGTGGGATGCTCTCTCATATACAGGGTGATTCACGTAGGCCATTCATTAGAAGTTTTTCAACTTGCAGTTGGATTAGAAACTTGAAATTTGGTGTGCAGCCATAACCGATCATGCCCGCTCTATCTAAAATATTTTCAGTCCTCCAACTATACAGGGTGTGCCAAAAATTGGTACCAACTTTCTTATTTTAAATGGAAACCTACATTTTTCTTTACATGGTTCGATTGGTCTTCTAATTCTGAGTTTAGAGAACCTAAGTTATGTTAACTTATCTATTACAATTTTTGACATATGTCCAATTTTCTTTAAAAAATTGCCGCTGTAGTAGTTTACGAACAAATTTGTATCTCGCAAACGTTTCAAAATTATGAAACTAAATTTGTAAAGCAGTTAGCTGGAAGTCCAGGCTAACTTTTGATGTCCCATCGGTGGTCCCATTTTGTACCATATGGGCGCAGTCGATTTTCAAATGTCGCAATCAAAAATTGTCAAAAAGTCAATTTTTTCAAATGGCACCTACTATTTTTTTTCACAACGTTCGAAAGAAAATTGAATTTTAGGGTGAGTTACTTAAGCATTCCTTATACCTGACTTCACCCCCATATCGAGTTATTCAATAAAAATCAAGAAATACCTTATCTTGCCGAGAGATTCCTTACTTCATCAAGTATGCCATGGAAACAAAAGACAGTTGTAATAATTTTTAAAGAAAAATATGGATTCTTATTTAATTGCACACATCACCAACAATTTATTATTAACGAACAAGAACAATGTTGACGAAATTCTGACGTAAATGTTCAATGTGACCACCATATTTTTGTTCAAATACTCTATTATTCTACTTTCAACAGATTGCGTAGCACATCTTTGCGCCTACCATTTCTGACGCCAGAAATCAATGCAAAATTGAATTTTAGGGCCACTTTTATTAACATTGTATATGTCTATCTACAGTCGTTTTTGAGTCATTGGCATTTTTTGAAAAAAATATTGTTTTTTTCTCTCAAGGGTAGTAGGCTTTGGAAACAATCATTTCGTTTTAATTTTTATTTAAAAATCGTATTGCAATAATAAATAATAACAAAATAACAACAAATAAACAGATTAACAAAATAATTATTTCAATACAAATGCTCAATGTGTGCACCGTTTTCACTGACAGAATTTCGTCAACATTGTTCTTGTTCATTAATAATAATTTGTTGGTGTTGTGTGTAATTAAATAAGAATCCATATTTTTCTTTAAAAATTATTACAACTGTCTTTTGTTTCCATGGCATACTTGTTGAAGTAAGGAATCTCTCGGCAAGATAAAGTATTTCTTGATTTTTATTGAATAACTCGATATGGGGTGAAGTTAGGTATAGGAAATGCTTAAGTAAGTCACCCTAAAATTCAATTTTCTTTCGAATGGTGTGAAAAAAAATAGTAGGTGCCGTTTGAAAAAATTGACTTTTTGACAATTTTTGATTGCGACATTTGGAAATCGACTGCGCCCATATGGTACAGAATGGGACCACCGATGGGACATCAAAAGTTAGCCTGGACTTCCAGCTAACTGCTTCACAAATTTGGTTTCATAATTTTGAAAGGTTTGCGAGATACAAATTTGTTCGTAAACTACTACAGCGGCAATTTTTTTCAAAAAATTGGACATATGTCAAAAATTGTAATAGATAAGTTAACATAACTTAGGTTCTCTAAACTCAGAATTAGAAGACCAATCGAACCATGTAAAGAAAAAGATAGGTTTCCATTTAAAATAAGAAAGTTGATACCAATTTTTGGCACACCCTGTATAGTTGGAGGACTGAAAATATTTTAGATAAAACGGGCATGATCGATTATGGCTGCATACCAAATTTCAAGTTTCTAATCCAACTGCAAGTTGAAAAACTTCTAATGAATGGCCTACGTGAATCACCCTGTATAGTCAATACTACATCACCATCTGGATATGTTTATGGAGAGGTTGCTAGGAAAGAAAAAGAAAAATAACAACATAATAACATATAGATAGTAGACATAAAAATATTCTTTCTCTCTGAAAACTGAAGATTGTATATTTAAGAATTTGATAATATATTTGTTATTATTAATATTTTATTATTGTGGGTAACACCACCACACGCACCATACCCAGAGTACTCTTAAAGGATAGAGAGACAGGTTTTCCTTGGCGTCAAGTTACGAGCGAAACTCATAGTATAGTCAATATGTATATGCCTCTATCTGACACGCCATCTGCCTGTATTTTGAATTGCTAACCCTCCATTGCTGCCATCGAAGGACCCCATAGCTATGCTACTGATACGCTATCTACCTGTATTCTGATTTGCTGAGCCCCCATTGCTTCTCTCGACCGTAAGAAAGACACGTATTTTGAAAATGGTGTTTGGACATTATAGACGTTTTGCTAACGTATGTGTGTTTAATGGACTCGTACGTACCGCTGGGAAGTATGTCCAGCATTCCTTATTTGTCAAAATAGTACTATTGGCGTCCCTTAAAAGGCCATCGGTAACTTTTTGCCGGGGCCTAGAAACTCCCCGTCCTACAATAGTGCCAATCTGACCAGCATAGCTCTCATTTCCTTTGGCAAGTACCACCGTACTACGGTATGAGTTTAGCCTAGGTTGTGGTAATTTTACTAAGGCTATGTCGTTGAAAACTTGGTAGTTAGAGCCATAATATTTCTCATGAGTTATGAATTCGCTGGAACTCTCCCTAGTACCGTCTGCCATGGTAATCTCAACTCTATAAGGATCGCTAAAAAATACATTTAAATTGGTTAGCATAATCGGACTGGCTACGTTTGGTACCCATCCATCGCTGGATTTCACAACGGGCTCCAATTTGAAAGATGGAGAAATAGTAGGGAACCGAGGCATCCGAATTTCGTAGGTACCTTGTATACCACTCGAGGACCTCAAGAATCTGAAGATTGGAATTTATGCAAAATGACCAGCTGAATTTTTTTGTCGCGAATTAATTTGGAATTGAGAAATCAGTGATATGTGGAGTTTTTGTGTGTTTTTTTTAATTTGAGATTTTTTTGGTATTATTGTTTTAATTTGTGATATTTTTTTATTAGTAAGTTTATTAATCTTAAATTTACAACAGGTAACACTCAAATACTTCTAATCGCGTTGAAATGACCAAAGTTTAAAAATGTAAGATAGTTAATGCCCTATTAATAAAAGAAAAAAATCGGTAAAGGTATTTACACAGAACTTCCCTCTTTATTCGTACAAGATGGTCACTCTAAAAAATTGTTTATTAATTAAGAGATGACATATGAGGATTATAATCACCATATAGTTAGCCCTATTATTACAGAGAAGATCTGATAACTTTATGCCATCATCTACTGTATATAGTGGTGGGGGATTTTTTTTCCAATTTTTGTTTTTTTTTTATTTATTAAACATTTTTTTGTTGAAATAGGCTTAGAATATAATGAAACGTGTAAATTTTAAAATTGAAGAAAAAACATTTTTCCATCTATCCTATTGTAGTGGTAAAAATTTAAAGAAAATACAACTTTTTAAAGTTTTCAAAACAAATTTATTTCCTTCTTTTGAATTATATTTAGAATGTCATGAAACGTGAAAATTTTAAATTTAAGAACAATATTTCTTTCCATAACCCATTTTATAAAAAAATTTTAATTTTTTTTAAATTTTCTAATAAAATTGTTTTTGAAGTATGTTTACAATGTCATGTAACGTAGAAATTTTAAATTTGAGCAAAAGAAATTTTTTTTCATCCATTTTATACAAAATTTTCAAAATTTCAAAATTATTTTCTATTTTAAATTTTCAAAAAATTTTTTCTCAAATAGATTTAGAATGTCACGAAACGTGGAAATTTCAAATATGAGCAAAAAAAATTTTCCCATGTGTTTTCTAGTGGTAATTTTTTTTTTTTAATCGGTAAAGGTATTTACACAGAACGTCCTTCTTTATTTGTGCATGGCGGTCACTCTAAAAAATTAATAATTACGAGATGACATTGAAAATATTAATCTAGTTGGCACTATTATCACAAAGAAAACCTGATGAGTTTTGGTCAAAAAAATATACAGAGTGCTCATCCAACAGCAAAAGTTACTAAACTAAAAATACTAAATGACAGGTGCCAAATATGGAAGGCTTGCGCAAATACCTTTACAAAAAACGTCCACCATGACTGAATTATTTCTTGGGATTACCACCCTGTACATTTTTCAATAAAAGTATAATAGATGCATATGCCAAATATTATTGCCATCTGTCACATTTTCAATTCCATATTCATGTAGTGGAGTGGAAGTATAGTGATGGTTAGAAAATTTCATTTTTTTTTAATTTTTTCAAAAATGTAGGTAGAAAAATTTTCAATTTTTTTTTCTTCTGAAATAGGTTTAGAATGTCATGAAACGTGGAAATTTTAAATTTGAGCAAAGAGGAAAATTTCCTGCTATTCTATAGTAGAGGTAAAAAATATTACAAATTATTTTTTTTAAATAGGTTTAGAATGCCATGAATATTTTAAATTTGAGCAAAGAAAATAAATTGTCTATCTATTTTAGTGGTAAAATATTTTTCAAAAATGTTGGTGAAAAGAATTTTCAAATTTGTTTTTTCTGAAATAGGTTTAGAATGTCGTGAAACGTGAAAATTTGAAATTTGAACAAAAAAAATTTTTCATCTATTCTATAGTAGTGATAAATGGATAAAAAAAAATTCAAAAACATTTTTAAAATTGTTTGAAAGGTTTAGAATGCCATGGAAACGTGGAAATTTTAAACCTGAACAAAGAAAAAGAAGTTTTTCATCTATTTTAGTGGTAAATTTTTTTCAAAAATGTTTTTAAAAAATTCTAAAATTTTTCACTAATAGGTTTAGAACGCTATGAAACGTTGAAATTTTAAAGATGAACAAAGCAAAAAAAATTCATCTATATTAACGGTAAATTTTTTTTCAAAAATGTTGGTACATTTTTTTTTTATAGGTTTAGAATGTCATGAAACGTGGAAGTTTTAAATTTGAAGAAAGAAAAAACCATTTTTCGTCTATTTTAGTAGTAAAAAATTTTTCAAAAATGGTGAAAAAAATTTTCTATTTGTTTTTCTGAAATTGGTTTAGCGTGTCAGGAAACGTGGAAATTTTAATTTTGAGCAAAAAAAAATTTTTTTCATTATTTATTCCCTTTAGACAGTCCACCCGGTATATTTTCCAGTGAAAGTTTAACAATTTCGTCGCTGACAGTAGCGTCAACTACCTACCAAATTTGACTGCTTTCCGTCAAGGCTGCAGGTGATTTTCTATTGGAAAACATTTTCGGTTTCTTTAGGTCCTCGAGTGGTATACACCTCTTTTTACAGGCGTTTTTCAGATGGCTCGGTTCCCTACTAAAAAGACAAAATTCAGTAGTATAGTTCATACGATATCAATTGGGACAGCATAAAAACGAAAACTTGGAGTCCACGTGGACTTGATCCGCCTGTCACATTATTCACACTGTGTCGACAAATCAAACTAGCTAGGCATCTAATCCAGCCCACATTTCTATGTGACAGGCGGATCAAGTCCACGTGGACTCCGAGTTTTCGTTTTTATGCTGTCCCAATTGACATCGTATGAAGTTATACAACATATTTTATTATACAGATTCAGCAAATTTAGTTTAAGGTACGTAAACATGTTTCTGCGCAGATAGACCACGCCTTGTCGTAGAACAATGCAGGGCATTGGTATAAAACAATAGCGCCATCGCTTGACCGCGTCGAGTTGAGAACAGCGCACCCATTCTGCTTTTAATAGCGTAGCTGTTTAGACGCGTGAGAATAAAATAAATTAATCTCAATTTCATTATTAAAATGCCGTGTGTTTATACAACTGCAGAAAAAGTGCAAATTGTGAAGTGGTATTTCGGGGGCCATTCCACTGATGACACAATAAATTTATTTATTGTGGCATATCAAGACAGACCAATCCCCTCAGCTACCATAATTTCCCACATTATTAAAACATTTGAGAATTTCGGGTGTGTCATGAATTATTGTAAAAAATGCTGTCAACCCGAACTCCGTCATCAGCAAATGAGCGAAGAACGTGAAATTCGCGAAACTAACTAACTAATGTCTGTGCACTTGTTGAAACTAGTGAACCTTGTTCTAGCAGGCAAATTGCTGATGAAGTTGATATGAAGGAAAGAACTGTAGGAAATATTTTGAAAAGAAATGGGTACAGTTGTTTTAAAGTTCAAACAACGCAAGAAATATTTCCCGAGGACAATTTCAAATGGATGGAATTTTGTGAAATCATGATAAATGAAGTGAATGTGAATGAAAACTTCTTAAAAAATATATTGTTTACAGATGAATCATCCTTTTCATTACATAGGAAACACAATCCATCCGTAGTATCATATTGGTCTCGGAAAAATAAACATTTGAGTGTTGCTGTGCGAACTCCGTATCCTCAAAAGTTGAACGTTTGGACGGGAATTTTAGACAATCATATTATAGGCCCACTGCTAATCGATGGCAATTGAAATGACAATACATATTTAGAGCTTTTACAAAACCAAACAATTCCTGCAGTTCAAAACCTTCCTGTCAACTTTGACGACATTTGGTTTCAACAAGACGGCTGGCCAAGTCACATTACCTTAACTCTTATTAATTTTCTGGAAAGAACATTTCCCAATCGTTTAATAGCTACGAGGGGAATGATAAAATGGCCCCCCAGGTCACCTGATCTAGCACCCCATGATTTCTTTCTGTGGGGCTTTTTAAAGGAAACCGCGTGCAAACATGCGTTTGAACGAGCCAATAATTTAGTTGAATTACGGGAAAAACTTATCCAACTTTGTGCAAGCATTACTCCAAATCAACTCAATGATATGAGAGGTTCATTGTATAATCGGTTTGGGTATTGGTTGGCACAAGAAGGTGGTTTGTTTGAATCCTTACTTCATTAATTTATTGTTTGATAATTATTGGTTGGTTTTAGTTCCTGAGGGTTATTTAATTTTATTTTAATGTTCTATTTTTGCAATTTAACAAGAATAATTTATTTTTCGATAATTATTAGTTGATTTTAGTTTCCGAGTTATTTAATTTTATTTTAATGTTCTATTTTCATTTCCGTTTTAATAAGAATTATTATTTTATTCCCATAGCATTTACGGCTAAAAAAGATACTGCAGAAATGCTTTCAATAGAAGGAATTATTTGTCAAAAATGTGACAAATAACTTCTTCGCTTTTGACGAAGAGATATTGTCTCGTTTCGTATTAGAAATTATTACCTACGTCCGCACCCATCCTTAGTTCATGCCGTACTAAATTCAATTCATTGTGTGCCTCTGCTTTCACGATTTATGGAACTAGCGGGGCGTGGTCAATTACATCGTTATTTCTATACCCTAAACTGCATTTACCGAATCTGTATAGAACAACAACATATGACAACAAACAAACAAAAAGCCGCTGTATGAGGAATCGCTACTTCCACATCCAGATTTTCCATCCAAGTCTTTTAGCTACATTAGTACTTCAGTATGAGGAAATAATTGCCCATAGCATTTTAACAATATATTTGAATACTCTATACCACTCTATTGCCTTGTTGACCAGCCGACCGACTGACGTTTAATGGGGGCTGGGGGTGGTAATGGTGGTGGAGGTGGTAATGAGGATGGCAAATATCAACAAACCTTTTTCAGAATGTTTGTTCTCGTACACACACTAAATCGCAATTTTGTTTTATTAACCCCTTTAATAATGGAGTGTGGGTTGTGGTGCGCATGCAACTATATTATTAATTTTTATAGAGATTGTTTTACAGAGAGGTTGGGATTCATAATTAAATTAGTCGTTTATTTTGGAAAATACCTAACATTTTGCCACATATTTGCGCCCCCTAGGATCTGGTAGTATGAGCATGAATTAGGCAAGGATGACAGGCTACTATTATTAGCATGTCTCCAAGCCAGTCTGTAATGTGTTCAAGACTTTAGACTTTACTAAATTGCTCCAGAGACCTATACTACTAAAGGTTATGAAAATTGGTAGACCTTTCAGGAAATTTATAGATGCATTTTGTGGTGTATATAAGTCGACCAATTCACACGGGAAGGCAGCTTTTATAAGTTAAGGTTAGATAAATCTGAAGTGATACAAAGTGAACAGTAGAATGAAAATATCAAGTAATAAATAGGATTTAAGGTTGTGTTAGTAAGTAGACGTGTCTTAAATATAAATAAACGGATTGTGAGGTTAAGTTACAGTAAATTATTGAATAAATAGTGTTTTAGTAGGTTATCTTGTAGCATATAAATTGCCATATTTATTGTTTATATAGATAAATATAATTATTTGCTCATATTATTGGTAACGATATATATCACTCCTTCAGTAAACAATACAAAATTAAATTCAATTTAATTAAGCATACATTTCAAGTAATATATAAATTGGCAAAAGTTAATACATTGCTGGTCACCTATCTTAAAGACGGACATTACAATTTAATAATTCTTTGAAAGATATTTAATTTTAACTAACCAAAGTTGAAACAAACTAAACAAACTATAAAGAAAAAACACCATCAATAATATTCGCATGTTCAACCCACATCCAGAGATAATCTACAGTAGAGTACATTAAAATTATATGTTATTTGGTTGATTTATTTGATTAGTCTTATTCAGTATTTTTCTTGAAACTTCCATATGAGCAATTGATCAGGAACCACTTGTTTGACCACAGCTCGTGTGCAAGTCCATCAAATTATTCGTCGCACCAAACCTTACTACGTGTAAAATAAATTATAAAGAAGCTATTTAGTATTTTGAACCTATCTAATAGAAAAAAAAAAGTATTATAGAGGCGCCAATAAATATGAAGCTATATGTTGAGAAAACCGGATTTATTCCGTAAGCAATTAAAAATTGTATTTTTTGTGTTCCTAAAAAAATTAACTGAACTATATATTTCAGTTTTGTTATATCGATATTTTCAATCTGTAGGGTTTTCTTGTGGAATATTCTCGATAGCAGCATTTTCCTTCGAATTTATTGCTTGGAAATGTTTTTCCAGGAAATGCCGTTTTGGTGGTGGCGTGATAGGTTATGCTTGCTATGATTAAAATTTAATTGTACCATGTTTCGTTAACTCTCCATTGTAGTATCAAGAATGTATTTTAATTTTGATATATAAAAGAAAATGTATAAACTTTTTGGATGGTAGTCCACCCCAGAACCTCGTAAAACCTCCTTTTTTCTTGGTATGGGAAGATTTTGTTAGCCATTTTGTTTTATGTCATTACAAAGCCATGGTTGATTAGTAAATGAAGTTTGCTGTAATGGTTTCCAGATCAAGTTCGCGAACCGGACTATTTTCCCGTTTGGCGTGCCAGAATCGTTTACCACCGTAGAAGTTTGCTTCAAGCAGAAGTTGCTACTTTTGGATTTTTTCATTGCGAGATACGGCACTTCCACCGTAAATGGTTATTTACCTGTGAAACGGTTAATAAAAAAAACTCCCTGCGGCGAGCCAATGCATGTATGTCTTGGCAAACAAACACAAGGGGGCAGAAGGAGGTGCAAACTGCTAGATTCAGAAAGAGAAGACCTGAAGAATAAACAAGGAGATGATGGTAGATGGAAATTTAAAAGAGGCATGGAAACTGAAAACAAGCATCTTGTAAACGCCTACACTTCCCATCCGATGATGACAGATGGAAACTAAAAAAGAGGCATGGAAACTTAAAAGAAGCATCTCATAAACACCTACACTTCCCATTCTATATTTCTACCCCATGCGTCATGTGGCTGTCGCTGCTGATAAGAAGCTTGTCCAATACCCAATAGACGATTTCAAATATTATATCATTAAAATTGATGAGCAGTTATTTTCACTTACTGGAATGCAAATTTAGCAGTATCAAGATGTTTTCGTTTAAAGCATTGAATGGAAAAATCTGAATGTGGAAGTGGTGATTCCTTAGGCAGCGGTTTTTAATGGTATATACATATTATAGGCGGGACTGTTCAGTTCATTCGAGCAACGAGGAGTAGCAGTAGCAGTGGCAGCAGCAGCAGCAGTAGCGGCGGCAGCAGCAGCAGCAATAGGTAGCTTCCAGCGAGAACGTGAGGATGGCAGATGAGATTCCGCCGAAACGTCGTTCAGACACGAGTGGCTCATATATCGATGACAGCGTACAAATTTAAATTACTTACTTTTTAAGGCAATGGGCAGCTGTAAGCACCCAATTAGTCAATATCAGAGTACCTCCGCACTGCCATGTGCTGTCAATTATGAGTGTTACATAAAATGGATAGATCTTTGGATGAACTCTCTTTCCCCCAATAATTCGCCCTGATATCTTTCGATCTTTTAGAAAACTGATCTTAACTGATGAATTCATACTTTGCCCAAGTTTCTAAAATTAAAACAAAACCTTTAATCGAAATTATCCATTAGTAAATGCAATCCGCATCAACAGTATCAACATACAATATTGCACCACCGTACAGCGTACACAACTCATATAAATAGAATAAATGAATAATGGCCCAATATTTGACATTTATTGGGCTCATATCCCAACCAGCAAATTTGTTTTATAATTTAAATGGTCTACGATTATTTTGTTTTTTTGTTATTTTATTAATGCTTCTAACTAGCAGTTATTGATTATATCAGAACTTCAGAAAATACTATTTTGTTGTCTGCAACTGAACTATTTTATAAATGTATCATTAAAACGTTTCTACAGCAAAATTATAAAACACCCAACTAGCAATTTGATGTTTTGTAGAAGCTAAAAGAATAGAATTGAGGAAATGAATATATTACTAGCAAAAATACTCGTAATTATTTCAAACTCTTACTAAAGACTCATCATAGATAAGTACAAAAACATATATCCTTCTAAACAAAATACTTTGCTGGCTACATGCCACGAACAACATTGAATTATAAGAAAGAAATATGCACATTACGTACAGATAACTGTCACAATAATGTTAGTTTTAATTTTAAATTATCCTGTTCAGTTTAGAAGGATATATGTTTTTGTACTTATCTATGATGAGTCTTTAGTAAGAGTTTGAAATAATTACGAGTATTTTTGCTAGTAATATATTCATTTCCTCAATTCTATTTTAGATTACTCTTACATTGTAGGGAATTTGCATTTACATTTGATTATGTTTTATGATTATACCTGTATTGGTAATTCTCCGAAATCTGTTTTGGATTATCCTGTTCGTTAGAACCATAAATAATTATTGCATAAATACGTATTGCCTGGTAAGTGACTGTTTAGTTCATTTTCAACTTTGAAAGAAGTAGCACTGAAGAAGTATCCTTGTGTAGGATACAGAAACACGTGTCTGTGAAAGTTTTCAAAGTTTTTGGTAAGCGTTTTTGTCTTTAGTTGTTTTTTGGTTTTGTTGAACAGGATAATTTAAAATTAAAACTAACATTATTGTGACAGTTATCTGTACGTAATGTGCATATTTCTTTCTTATAATTCAATGTTGTTCGTGGCATGTAGCCAGCAAAGTATTTTGTTTAGAAGGATATATGTTTTTGTACTTATCTATGATGAGTCTTTAGTAAGAGTTTGAAATAATTACGAGTATTTTTGCTAGTAATATATTCATTTCCTCAATTCTATTTTAGATTACTCTTACATTGTAGGGAATTTGCATTTGCATTTGATTATGCTAAAATAATATTTACAGAACATTTTTTATAAAACAAAATTGTTGATATAAACATTTTCAAAACGTTTATACAACGCTTATAGACGCAAAATGGGCACAGTTTATAAAACAAAGTAGTTCTTTAATTTATTTTATAATGGCTCTCGCAGGTGTTATAATAATAAAAATAATAATAACTTTTTTGTTATGCACAGCAACAACAACATAAGTTGTTTGTTTTTTAAATGTTTTTGCAGACAATAATAATCCCCAAAATAGTTTTAAAACAAGATATAAGAGCCTATGTGACACGGCGGCATAACCAACAATAAATTTAGTGTAATATGAGATACATGTTAACTGAATTAGACTTCGTTTCGCCAACAGCAAAGCGAGTTTGGGTTGCGAAGGAAATTTTTCTGTGAAACATGTGGTACATATACGATGAAATTTTTAAGCCCTCTAAAAATAACGAATATTTATCAAAATTAAAAATATAAAGTGAAAATAATTTGTTTTTATTCGATCTTATTGTGGTATCGCACCAATTGTGTTTCGCAGATAACATATTTCACAATGATAGATAGATTGTTGATAAAACAGTTATATCACAATAATTTTTATTTTTCAACTAGTATTGTTTTAAAGTCCAATATGGCCGCTATACAAATAGTTCAAGCATAAATAACATTATGGCGTCCATCTTATACAGGGTGTAATCAGTTTCATGTCATTAAAAAAAAACTGGTAATGAGGACCGACTAGACAAACAAAAAACCTTTATGACTATTCCCTCAAGGGGCACTTTGAAAAAAAAAAACTGACCTAGGTCAACCTTTTTAATATTTTTTTAATATTAATGTAGAAAATAACTGACAACGACTGCTTTTCTTGATCAATGAACTTGTAGTTCCCAATTATACAACTTCTAAATTGTCATAAAAAAGTGCAAAGGCCTTGGATCATCGACATCGATGGGCCGTCTCAGCCGAACTGAGGCAGTTATAAAGAGGTAAATAATTCGTTATCTTTTCCTGCACAACTGCAAGCAAATAATGGCCGTAGAAGTTTAAACAGAGCATTTCTTTACATGTGTGTCTTTTAATTTAGAACAAAATATTGGATTAATGTTTATAATTTAGAATATTTAAATGTGATTTATTAACGTTTGTAACATAAATGAGTGTCCTGGGTTAAAAACTTACCTAAGTAAATTATTCGAAATCTGCATCTGCATCAATACACAGTTCGGTACGTCGAATTAAGGACATACGTACTCCGTTCAACACTAAACAATAAACTATCAACTAACGTTGTCAATAAAGAAAAATAAAAGAAAAACTTATTGGTCCAAAATCCAAAACGGAATACAAAAAGAACGAACAAGTAAGTTGTGTCTGTACATATTCAAGAATTTAACGACTTGAACGGTAAAGTCAATAAAATAAATCTTCACTGACACAGCGACCTGAAATTCAAAAATAACAAAAACAACGAACGGCGAGTTGGACGTGTGTACATAACGAAACACCCACAGAAACTAAAATATTGCACAAAGGAGAGTCAGAGTATAGTTTTCTTCAGATCAGATCTACTAAACACTCAAGAAACGTCGACGTCTTTCATCTTATTTACCGCACCGCTAAAGACCGCCGACATTTTATAGCTATCTACACAAATATTGAGTGTCATAGGCAAAGACACGCGCGACGATCTAAACCTACCTCAATATTCCAGAAGTTCTCAAAAGATTTTATTGAAAATTTGCGAAATTTTTGTTTATTTTTTTTCTCCAAAACTATGAGCTTTAGACCCCATGTTATATAAGGTTTTTTTGTTTGTCTTGTCGTTCCCTACCACCAGTTTTTTTAATGTCATGAAACTAATTACACCCTGTATATCATATTTATAACTTTGAAAACACTTATAGAACAAATATATTTTCCGAAGGATTGTTACATCTAAATTTTTTTGTAATTAGACAGGGGCGTATTGCAAAAAGCAAATGTAATTTCCATTAATATTTTGCTCCGAATAATTTTGCCCGATATTACCTTTTAAATAAACTACGAGGACTGCCCGTCAAAAGACAACGGTCAGTATGAAGTAAATAAAATACAAGTAGTAATTAAATAATATTTTTTCTCTATACTTTCATATATGTTACTATTTTAAAAGTTTTTATTTATAGTTTCACTTGCAACAATGTAAACAAATCTTGCAATAAAAATTTCGACTAGTTCTAAGTGAACTAGAGCTTTGAAATATAGCACACATGTAGAATATGATAAACTAAGCGACGTCATTCTAAATCCAACATGGCGGACGCCCCAAGATGGCAGATTGCCTTTTCTTGAGAACCCCCTTGATATGGGTATCAAATGAAAAGGTTTAACGAGTAGAATACGATATGTGCAACACAACATTTGCACAATCTGATTGGTACAAAATGTACAGAGCTAAAGACTAAAGAGTAATAAATACATTTTTTTAAGCATCAAAAAAAGCTTTTGTTTAAAAAATTTATTAAAGAAAGCAAAATTGAAAATGTACTAAAAAGAAAATACACAGTATTTTAATTCATACATCTGCAAACTAAGAGCTTTGGGGGCGGTCCTGTAAAAGACTTTACTGTAAATGAGGAAAGAATATGGCATCTACCCTCATGTTTTATAAAAATGGCACAGAACATATTACGGTATTTAAAGACAATGTTTAGCTTTTTAACTATTATGTATGTTTTATGAGAGTAAAATGTGCTTTGTTTATATAACAATTGTTTATCAGCTACGACCAAATACAATATGTTCCCAGCAACAATATCGTGCTAAGAAGAATCCTAATAAAAATGGTTTATTAATACTTAGCTGAAGTTTTAACGAACAGTTATATAGATGTTTGCAAATTGACGAGAAAGTGCGGGAAGTCATTGCTATAAATCTGTTGTAAATCAATTTTGCTTCGTGAGCTAAAAACATCCTATAATAATTGCTATATAAACGTTTATAAGACAGCGAAAAGCAAATCCTATAAAATGCTTTATAATTTAACTGTAAAAACATTCTTAGCACTTAATTATATGGCGATTTAGTTGTGAAGATGAAATAATCACTTTAGCAGTTTTAATAAAACAAAATAATTTTTGCAGAGCAGTAATGCAATGGTAATAAAATAAAATTGTACTATCATTTTAAATTTATAAAGCAACTTTGTTAGTTAGGTATCTTATGATGAAGTTAAGAAATTATTTTATAAATGTTTCCGTGACTAAGTTATAAAACATTTCAACTTATAAGACTAAACTGTTTTATAATGATTTTTTAGTCACGCTCAGCAGTACTTTTAGCACTGTTATAAATATACACCGGATTTATTTTAGTTATTTCTTATCTTATTACAAAACAGTTATATTACAGGTCTATTTGTGACAATTTTGCTTTTAAGAATAAATTGTGGTTCGAGAGTACTATGGTGAGCAAAAAAACAACTGTTTTTTTCTAATGTAAATCTGTCTCTATTTGAATATGCGCAATGAATTTTGACAACCAACTGACAATGTCACAAAAATTTAAGTTAGATGTACAAAACTAGATTTTAGAAAAAATACGTTATAAGACTGGTCCTATTTCTTTTGCTCACGACAGTACCTATGTTATATGATTATTATAATATAGCATTGTATTTGCTAGAATATGGAAACAACAACAAAGTCATTATAAAACAAAATTGTTTACTTTAAGCATAAAAATGTGGTGGCTAACAATACAATAAAACATATTTGAAAACATTGATACTTTTAGCATAGGTACATTTAGGAAATCATTTTATTCTATTAGTAGGTATAAAGCGGCATTTTTTTAATAATGACTGTTTCGAAGCTCGTATAAAACAATTGTTTACTTGTTTTATAGCAGTAATTTGACAAGCAGTGAAGTGTGTTTTATAGTATAATTAAATAAAGCTTTAATAAAACTGGTATATAGTGATGGTACTAAATTCTCTTAAGGCCTGCGGAAATGTTTATATAATTACGTTGTAATGGTTCCAATAGGCGTTACAAGATATTAACAACTACTGAATTATTTTAGAAGATGGTGCCAATTTTGCATTTATAGCTGCTGTGAAAACGTTATGAAAGTGTTTCTGAGAGTAATATTGTTTTATAAAATTTGTGTTAGAAACATTTCTACAACTTTTATAAAATATCAAATTGTTAGTTGGGATATTGCTCTAGAAATATTTCCCAGTATCTAAAAATGTATACTCCATCAAGGCAAGTTCTATCTATATAATAACTTTGAACGTTTTAGTAGGAGATCCACGGTCTCGAAATCGACAAGAGGGGGGGGGGGCTCGACTAAAGGGTATATCAAGACGAAAACTAGATTCATATGTAAAATTTCATGCCGGATTCGATTTTCAGTTCACCAATTCATTTTTAATTGCGAAATTGTAGAAAAAGGCAAGGAACATGAACATGAACTTAAGATTTAACAAATATCCTTCCACCCTTGTCTCAGATATAGCGAAACTAAAAGTTCTTTTCCTGTGATACATTTTTTATAAAAAATATAAAAACACGTACATGTTGACCAAAGATAAAATGCATCGTAAAATATAACATGCGACAAACTTTTTTATTATTAAAGTTAGTTGGGTGGTGAACTGAAGTAAAGTGGGGTTTAAAGTTCAAAGAAACTTTTTTATTTAACGTATTTTTTTGTGATTTTTAGTTTTTCCACACTAGAGCTGGTAACACAACGCACACTGTAACATTGGTATAGCAGTGTATCTTGCTGGCTAGTGCAGACAATGAACAAGGGTTTTCTTCAGTTTTTATTATAGTCACCTTGGAATGTCACTTTATACAGCATTTTATAGGAAATATTTAAAATCGCTTGAATCGTGGAAGAAGAGGGTAGGTTTTTGAAATAATTAATCTTATTGTATTACTTATTATGTGATTCGAATAAATACTTCAAAAATAGATTATAAGGCAATGTCTTACGTGTCAAAAAGATAGTGACAAAACTTTACAAAATATAACATGGGTTGATTCTACGGTTGGTTCCTTGTGAAACATTATTCAATAATTTAAATATACAGGAAATTATGCTTTTTAATGTTTCAAAACGTTTTATTAAAACTCTACACGTGTTTCGGCTTATTAGGCCTTTATCAAGAGTACAAGATATTACTAAATTTAAAATGTGTTCCTTACTTATTTATACCTAATGGAAAGGTATAAATTATGTAAAGCTTTTAATCTATTTATTACATGTAAAATAGTTATATGATTCCTATCCTATGTAAATATACTACAAATAGGTTCTTAATGTTAAATTACTTTTTCTAGAATATTGTTGCGTATTTCCACCTCTTAGGAAACACCCTGTATGAATCCGTGGGGTTCCAGTCACTATTAGTAGGCATAGGCGTATCAATCTCCACTTTCAAGGGGGTGTAATTCATAACAATATTATGACCCATAAATAATGTTTGATCATTAGTTGCATTTTTATGCTTTTTGACAGCTTTCATGATCTCAAATTGTTCTAGTAAATTTAACTTTCCTTTATTTTCTGTATGGAGTAATTCGACTTCATTAAAATTAACAAAATGATTATTTTCTATACAGTGTGTTGACATACCGGTGCTATGTATACCATTCGTCATTGATTTTTTATGTTCAGCGAGACGATTTTTTAATTTACGACCAGTTTGACCTATATGCATATATATCATCGCAGTCATTACATTTTAATTGATATACACCTGTTTTTTCTAATAAATCTCTTTTATCTCTTTTTAAATGTTAGTTAATAATAAGGATAAAAGAGATTTATTAGAAAAAACAGGTGTATATCAATTAAAATGTAATGACTGCGGTGCTATATATATGTCCATCGAGACGACCTGTTTCTCAAAGACGCTGGTCAATACTAGCAAATGTACGAGCACAAGGATGACGTCGATTAGGGAACCTTAAACGATAAAGCTCTTCCGCACCAGCTGCATTTCCACCACTTTCTCCATACACCAAGTGCATATCCGCGAGCTCTGGATAAGTGTAATCTCCCATAATGTCCAAAATCTGCGTTTTAAAACACCACACTAAACTGTGAATTAACGTTATCAATAAAGAAGACAAAAAGAAAAACTTGGTCCAAAATCCAAAAAGTAACACAAAAAGCACGAACGAAAATGCTGTCTTACGTAACCAAGTACTAACGACTTGAACGATAAGTCAATAAAATAAATCTTAACATAAGTGGCACAAAATTCAAAAAGAACAAAAGCAACAGACAAAACCAAGGAACGGGTAGGTCGCGTCGTGTGTACGTTGTTTACCAAGTAAAGACACAAACTGAAATTATTACTTGGAAATATTACAAGGGAGAGTATAGCACGCGCAATAAGATAATTTGGCAGCGAAGAAGCAAAAAACATGGCGGTGTCCTCTGGCGGTCGCTTTTAACTGCTTTGTCGGCATGCTTTTCGATTACCCCCATCGCTGCCTAATCATCTCTTAAGCTCACCATACTTATTTGCACGAATGTCAGAGTATCATGTGCGACAAGACGTGAAGCAACGACTGGGTTTGTCTCTTTAATCATATTTATATAAATTTTATACAAATTATTTTAAATATACACTTTTATATGTTCAACTTTGCTATCAGCTTTTGTAAATCTTTTATTTTAGAGATAGGACTTAGTTTAATTATTAATTATTTTAAGTTATATTCACTCACTCATCCAACCACTCAATTGCCACGGCCCTTCGCATCGTGCATGTCTGGCTGGCACTGAGTACGTACATATAATACCATGTTATTACTAAATAGAACAAAAAAAAATTAATTGAATTGAATTGAATTGAAACTGGGAGTGTCAAAAATGTAGCTTGGGCAACCTGCGTTGTGAAGTCCAGATTTACTTGTGAAGTTAGTGCTACAAATATTTCCATAAATTTCAAGAGGGTGGTCAATCAACTGATTCAACTGTCAATTGACCTCGAGATAAGGGGATGCGCCCGCGTGCATTTTTAAGAACTCTTAGTCACGATGGGATCGGTAGATTGAGCATCTCTAAGTAATACTTACTTCAGTTTTAATTGCTTTCGAAGGGTAGACATTTCGAAGTAATGAAAGAAATACCATACACAGTATTAACCTCATTACACAATGAGCTGCATGCTAATTACAGGATAACATCAGGACGTGTAATTCACGTTTTCACTTATGTTAAAACGCAGATAATGCTCTCTTCGTCTCAAGCGTAATCCTGAAGGAAAAAAAATATGTATGGTTATGTTACACTTAAATCAAAATGTTTCCCTTTAAGGCCAGGAACATGTGGGAAAAACAGAAAAAATGTTTAGATAAATTAGTAGCCGTAATGTTTTTGCGGAATAACTTTCGGAGAGGTAATGGGAAACACTTCTCATTTCGTGAGTTAAGGATATTTCATTTGCATCATCGTTTTTTATCAAAAATTAGAGCGGAGAATCCGTTCTCGAAGAAATGGTTAAACTTTCGCTGGAAAATATACAGGGTGGACCGTCTAAAGGGAATAAATAATGAAAACATTCTCTTTCCTCAAATTTAAAATGTCCACGTTTCGTGACATTCTACACATATTTCACATATTTTTAAAAAAAAATTTACCACTGATATTGATGAAAAATTTTGTTTTCTTTGTTCAAATCTAAATTTTCCATGTTTCATGGCATTCTAAAAATATTTTTTTTTTAAATTTAAAAATTTTTTGAAACATTTTTTTATCTTTTTTTATCACTACTATACCATGCACAAATAAAGAGGGAAGTTCTGTGTAAATACCTTTACCGATTTTTTTTTAAGTTTCGCATTATTTTTTATACAGGGTGTTCCTTAATGACGTGCTAATATTTCAGGGCGTGATCCCTTACGTCATTTTATAAAGAAAAGTTCATGTGAACATGTGTCCGCAACGGCTTCAATTTTTTGCCAGAGTATGTTGAAGAGTTTTCTTTTTAATCGTTATTTTTTAATATCTCAGAAGAAGTACTTTATATATTATTTTCAATTTTGTTTGTATTAATAGCATATAAAATCACATATTTTAATTAGCAAAGCTATTTTACCGCTCCACCAATGGCGTCCCCTGATATTTTTTACCAAAAAAATGGTACGCCACCTAAATTTTTGCATGTGGAAATTTTTCTAATTACCCTGATCAATTCTACATCAAAACGGCCTCTTGCGTTTTTCTCGTCAGACGCACAGTTCTTGATTGAAACAATTAAATTCAAATTGAAACTAATGAGCTCGTTCAGCATTTTTTTAAATTTCATAAATCGAAAGTGCAAGTATAAAATAATGGATCTGCAAAATATCAGAATCTTATTCGCACGTTTGGTGTCTTAAAAACTGTTACAAAAGTCCACCTCCCGAAAATGGGCGTGGCCAGGCGCTACGTCACTATACGCATAGACTCGGCGATCTCAATAGACTTGATGCTCCTTAATTGTTATAATTATAAGTGTTTTCGAAGTACATTGTTTGTTTTGCTTAATTCTTGACAGTAGGGGAGTACAATTTGGTGAAATGTCAAAAAATTACAATTTTCTCTCGCTCCTGTCGGGACGAATTTTCGATTTTGACCCTGCAATTTGCGATTAGGATTTATCGCCGATCTTCTCCTTTCCGTAGAGACAAAGAACTAAATTCCACTCGACGTATTTATTTAGTTACCATGTTTTTTGACTTTTCAGGTTAAATTTGAAAGGTTCCAGAAAGCCACTTTTCTTACGTCACTTGCGTATAGTGACGTCACAAATGAGCTCTCGGTTTTTGCAACTATTACTGATTTCAACTCCTTATATCTTGAGAACGGAAAAAGTTAATAATACGAAATTTTAAGTGCATAATGAGAATATCGAGTACTATATGAAAAAGTATAAAAAACATATAAAAAGAATATCATGGAACAAGCCCATTACACAGGCACACACGGAGCATAAATACTAAAAAACGTTGTATGGCGTTAATAAATTAATTGTTATAAAAACAAAAAATTTATGAAAAAACCAATGGATTTGTGTGACAATTGAAAACTAGTTAGTTTAATATATTAATTTCATGTTGACACAAGATTTTTTTTTAAATTAATTAAAAACAATTGACAGTCGTAAACGCAAAATGGTCTATTTCTCCGGTTCTAGTTAACGGATCGAAGTCTACCTAGGCTCAAAATTTTCCTTCTTTTATTATCTTTCATTTTCCGACAATTTCGCTACGACGTTCCTGAGCCGAGATATTTCATTTGTTTACTAAGCAATTTTTTTTAAAACGTTGGCGGAGGGGTAAAGAAAAATAAAAATGCAACGAGACTGCATAGAAATGATAATATTATCAGTATTTATCGATTGCCGGGGGGTGGGAAGTGCAAAAAATGCCATGGAAAGTCTCAAATCATTAATAAAGAAATTAGTTTATTTTTTTTAAACAATTGCAAAATACGTGAAATATCGACACAAGAATTGAAACTCTAGATTCTATGAAGAAATGTAACATTTTGACCAAAATTAAATGTCCGTATGATCTTTAGTTGAACAAGAAAAGAATTGTTAATGTAGGACCATAATTTGTTTATATCAATTGAAAGGTCACAGATAATAGCTCGCTACAAGTCTGAAACAACGCGTATTGATAAAATTTTATTTTTTTATATTTTGCCTTTTTTTTGTCGTAAAAAAATATCAAAAAATGAGAATGTTCGCTAAAAACCATTGTCTTTAACAATGAAGCCTGTGTTTTATAAATTTATTAATGTCACCATCGTATTCAGCGCAATTTTTTCTATAAGAATAGTCAATAAAATTTATGTTTTAAATATCTGACCAAATCGATGATTTTGACTTTTCGACGACCGACCGTCCTAATATAAAAAGTCGATATTGGGAATTTCTTAACATTAGTGGACATTAATGAATGAAGCATGGAAGTCCATTCTCTGCTCGAGAATTCCGAGGTAAAAGGTTTCATTGACTCCCTAAATTATGCTACTTGACAAATTGAATATTTGTGTCACAATTCTCACATAGGTATCTTTCCGTTTCTTTATATTTCATACAGAGAAAAAGTTGCTACATTCCAATAAACAAGATATGTACATACCTATACACAGAATTAACTTTTAAACATATTGTCCATTCCGTTTCATAAACTATATTAAATTATATTACTATTATCATTACCTTCTCATAAGATCCCTGTCATTTTCTTAGAGATGCTAACTATTCTTATGTGACAATGTTAAAATTAGATTTATTATTGTACTGTCACTGTAGATTTCTACACGCCTGCTGCCTATCTCTGGTATGTGACGAAACCTCCGCCGGCATAGTCATTAAAGCAAAAAAGGTATGAAAGTCCGTGGTGACTGGCCTATAATTAGAATGGCGACTTCAACTACAACTCGAATAATACTAACCGTCAAAGTGACATTCAGTTTTACAAATATTCATGAAAAATTGGCCACTTCTTACAATAATTGGCACGATCAAAGATAAAACGTAAGACACACTTGTAAAGTGAACTTCATATTTCTAAGTCAAATAAAAAAATCCCGACAAAGGAGTGAACACAGCGCGAGAAACCCAAAAAAAGCCATAAAACTCGTCCATAAAAGTGTCAAAGCCGACGTAATTTATTGCGGCTCAGGACCGTACTTAAAATTATTGTGCCGTGAGTTACAATCTAATTAATTTAATGTATGGTTGATAAATAAATAGTTATTTGTTACAGTGATAATGATAAATTTAAAAAAATGATTCTGTTTTGCTTATTGTGTCAAGATAGGAATAATATTTTATATTTTGGTGGAGCATTGATGAATTTTATTAGTCTAAATTAAAATTATACCAAATATTCTTTTGTTGCTCAGTTTCGCCAATAATAATTTAATATACCTATCGAATTATTATTGTTGCCCAACAAGGACGACGAGGAGGTACGAGCAATTCCCTGCCAAAAAATGTGGGTTCAGAGTTAAGGTTATCGATATTAAATAAAGAAAATATTGAATTTATATATAAATAAAATTCTAGAAAACAAACAAATATTTGAAATAAATAAATTCAATTCTGGACAGCAAATAAATAACTATAAAATAAATAAATTCAGTTCTGAAAAAGAAACAAATAAACAATTATCAAATAATATAATATTAGTTTTACATTTTTAGTTTAATTACAAAACAAACAAAAATGTATGTAACATTTTTTATAATTAAAAAATTTATAACTTTTTTATTTATTGATCGATTTTGTTAAAAAAAAACAATAGGGTTCTTCCTCTAACTAACATTAACTTACTTTCCAAATTTCAATAGAATCGGACTTTTCGTTCTCAAGTTATCGTGCTTACAAGAAACGTGAAGGACAGACTGACAAACAGACGGACAGACATTTTGAAAGTTGTTCAGAATTCGATCACCAACACAGTGATATGAAATTTTTTTCTCTACGAGCAATATTGCCGGTTTTAGAAATGTGCCGATCGAATGTTGTTTTGTATTTGCGAAGAGTATAATAATGTATTTGCTGCCCTCTGTTGAGAACAGTAAGGATATTAAATTTTAATGAATAATGAAATGGATTCCATTACGTTATATTGTTTATGCAACCCACGTTAACCTATCGTGATATTCCGGTTGCCTGCCAATCACTGCACAATTTAATTCGCATGTTATTGAAACTATAAAAAATTTCGAAAATTAGTTAGTTATTTTTTAACAATTCGGACATAACTTTTACACATAGTCGAGGAAATGAAGCACGAAAAAAGCATAACCCCACATGAGACTCCGCCCTACCTGATTTTTATGAGAAGGTGCAAAATGTTCCTAATATGATGTGTAAAACAAAGCCAGGGTGATGAGATCGGCTGCTTTTTCGATTTTCGGTAGTAAACTGGAACAGAAGTGCGCTATTTTCGGTCACCAAAAATGTTTTCTAAGTTGGTTTTTATATTTTGGACAATTCTAAACATTTTTTAACTCTTGGCATTTTTTACCTAACCTCACTCTTCTCGAGATACAAGCGCAGCCCAGGGCCCCCAGGGGGAGGGCACTTGAATCCGATATATCACAACACGATTTTCAGAGCCATCTGTAGTAGGGACACATAACCATATTTTTCAATTCCTTTCTTGTCCAAAAGATGACGCAATGTTGTTTCCAAACTGACAGATCTCGGATCTGCCATATTTGAATTACCATAGATAAACTACACTATAGATAGTCCACTCAATGTTAAAATTTTGAATTACAAAACATCAAGTAGCGACATCCCTTGCAGGGACATATTACCATGTGCAAATTAAAATTTGCAGTAATCCCATTTACCTGCAGCCACTAGGTATGATTTTTACAGAACACTGTAAAAATAATTCTGGCCCACACAAAGCGGCAAATTTAAAAAATATAATAAGGATTAAAAACACTTGGTATTACTATTGAAACATTCTTTATAGGATTTTGCAAACAGCAGAAAAAACAACTATCTATAAAGAATGTTTCAATACAATTGTAAGCAAACAAATAATAATTCATTTTTAAAACTTGGTATTACTGTTTCACAATTATTATTCAGATTTCCTGGACATATGTTTCGGCCTTTCGACCATTATAGATAACCTAATTAACATTTTATTATTTATTTCTAATCTAGGTATTACTAGGAATTTAATTCAAATTTTAATTACTATTTCTGGGCATTTCCTAGTAGTACCTATATTAGAAATAAGTAATAAAATGTTAATTAGGTTATCTATACCTCTCAAATCCCATAAATATCTTATAATGGTCACTTTTAGGTTAGTTATAACTCTTTGATAGTGGTCGAAAGGCCGAAACATATGTCCAGGAAATCTGAATAATAATTATTGTGAAACAGTAATACCAAGTGTTTTTAATCCTTATTATATTTTTTAAATTTGCCGCTTTGTGTGGGCCAGAATCATTTTTACAGTGTTCTGTAGATGGGAGAACTGCAAATTTTAATTTGCACATGGTAATGTGTCCCTGCAAGGGATGTCGCTACTTGATATTTTGTAATTAAAAATTTTAACATTGAGTGGACTATCTATAGTGTAGTTTATCTATGGCACAGCCTGTGATTTAAGCGTTTAAAAAACGTGTATTTAAGCTTTTTCTCCAAAAAACTAGTATTTACGATAATTTTTGAGCGTTTATTATGTATTAAAACATGTAGATTTTATATTTTGGAAAATTCTAAGCATTTGACACTGACAAAAAAAAGCTTAAATACACGTTTTAGTACGCGATCCCATCGACAAAAGTAGATCGGGCACCGCAGTTGGCGCCGCTTGGGGGAGAAGGGGAGATGTAGGCATCTGTAGGTACTATTTTGAATGCCTGCTAACAATAGTGGTATATTCAGGAATATATTATACTAATCACCGTAGATAGAGGGTCACAAGCCCCTAAAGTGGGTTGATTTTGGGCCAGGGGCCATGGAATAATAAAGATTTTTGAACCGAATGAATACCTGCTAACAACTGCGGTAGTCTGTATAATTCTGAGTTGATAAAAAAAAGTTACAATTTTTTGCTGGTACAGGAAAAGCGGGCAAATTTAAAAATTTGTCATGATCCAACCGAATGAATACCACTTTTACTTTGCGGCAAAACATTTTTTATAACTATTTGAGACCATGTACAAAAATTACAATTTTTCCACGGTCCAAAAAAAAATTACAAGGCCATTTTAGACTCAGAATTAGGGGTCGTTCATAAAATACGTTCACAAATAAGGGGGAAGGAGAGGTATTGCTTAGCATGACGAGATGTGACAAGGGGAAGGGGGGTCTAAGGAAATGTGACGTTCGCAGTTAATACATTTTATTTCAATTTTTCTCTTAACTTGGCGATTTTTAAAATTTTTTTCATTATGATAAAAAGTCATTCCCAAGTATCACAAGCTTATAAACAGGCCTGTTGAGAGTGGGGGCGGGGGTGTTTCCCCCCCGGGCCCGGAGGTCTTTGAGGGGCACGAGAGAAGCATTCGCATTAGGCGAAATGAGAGAGGTATACTTTTAAATGATTAGTTTGATGCAAATAACAATACGTTTTGAATAACTAAATATGAAATATTGCCCTCCTCCCCCCGTCGAGGAGTACCACCCTCCCCCGGGCTTTTCAAATTTTCGATCGAGGTAAATATCTAATCTTACGAAATATCATCCCCCGCTGTTCGAAATTTTTATTGAGATTTCTCTTGGCGGCCCTGTCTGTAAATAAACATATGGATAGTCAAAAATTAATGTTTCAGATTGTATATACTTTTTTATTTACTTATGTGGTCATAATAAATATTAAAAATTATTCATCTGTATGCTATTTTTAGTCACAAGAAATCGTTTATGGGGGGGGGGCTAGCTTTTGTGACATAATATTTGTTAGGGGGGTCGCTGAAAGTGTGGCTTAGCGTGACGAAGGGAAAGGGAGGGGTCCAGAAAGGTGAAATTCTGAGTGACGTATTTTATGGACGGTCCCTTAAACAAAAATTGAAAATTTCACAAGGCACCTATAAAATAGAAAGTTCTCGGCGGAAAACGCTAAAAATGAGCATACACCTTCGGGATATCACTTCGGGATAGCACTAAAAAGTTGAAAATAACTTTTATTCAGCGATTAAATTACAAGATGATGAAAAAGAAAACCATTGGATGTTCATAAAATATATTACTTTTATCAACAATCAGCATTGTGATAAAACGTTATGAATAGTACGTTTTAATATAACAGCAACAGCAATACTTTATGAGCTCTCAATGGTTTTCTTTTTCATCATTTTATAATTTAGTCATTAATAAAAATGGGCTTGTTCCATGATATTCTTTTTATATGGTTTTTATACTTTTTCATATAATACTCGATATTCTCATTATACACTTAAAATTTCGTATTATTATCTTTTTCCGTTCTCGAGATATAAGGAGTTGAATTTAGTAATAGTTGCAAAAACCGAGCGCTCATTTGTGACGTCACTATACGCAAGTGACGTAAGAAAAATGGCTTTCTGGGATCTTTCAAATTTAACCTGAAAAGTCGAAAAACATGGAATTTTTAAACGCTGATAACTAAATAAATACGTCGAGTGGAAGTTCGTTCTATGTGTCTACGGAAAGGAGAATCTCAGCGATGAATTTTAATCGTAAATTGCAGGGTCGAAATCGAAAATTCGTTCTGGCAGGAGCGAGAGAAAATTGTAATTTTTTGACATTTCACCAAATTGTACTCCCCTACTGTCAAGTAGTAAGCAAAACAAACAATGCTTCGAAAACACTTATAATTATAACCAATAAGGAGCATCAAGTCTATTGAGATCGCCGAGTCTATGCGTATAGTGACGTAGCGCCTGGCCACGCCCCATTTTCGCGAGATGGAAATTTGTAATAGTTTTTAAGATACTAAACATGCGAATAAGATTCTGATATTTTGCAGATCCATTAATTTATACTTGCACTTTCGATTTGTGAAATAAAAAAAAAATGCTGAACAAGCCCATTATTTTCATTTTAGTGCAATTCAGTTTCAAAAGAAAACCATTGTTTAAAAAAAAAATGTATTTATTTTATACTTTTTAGTTTCCCATCCACCTCATTTGTTATTCAAACGCCATCACTTCATTTATTCTTTTCAAAGTCTTTCATTCAATACCCATATCAAGGGGGTTGTAAAGAAATAAGTAATCCGCCATTTTGTGTCGGCCTCCATATTGGATTTAGAATAATGTAGCTTCTTGTATTCCGCTTATCATACGCTTTCATTTGATACCCATGCCGAGGTTATAAAGAAATTGGTGATCCGCCATTTTGTGTCAGTCGCCTTATTGAATTTATAATACGTCACACAACTTAATGTACTACTTTATAATAATAATAATAAAGTACTTTATTGGTAAAACCAAATGGTGATCGACCGAGGTCCTTCAGCCAGTTACATATTTTGGATATATTTGCCATATAATTTTATAGGGAGTTACAATGGACTAATACACCAATTTCCATTGACTGCGTTTTCAGATAGTGTTTGATAAAAGAGACTTACGGATTTTTTTTCGAATTTTTTCTCTTTACCGTTTAGCCGGAAAAAAATAATAAAGCTGAAAAACTTTCCCCTCTGACGTCAATTTACCCGTGACGTCACGATATGAAGCCGGCAACAGTGCATTGTCCTGATGCCTAAATTTGTATTTTAGTTTAATTTTTCAGTAGTTCAATCAGAGATTTATAATAAGTCTCTCAGAGTTCTGTCAGTGTTAACGAGGTTATGAGTCAATAATATTTTTCGATTTTCTTCGTGTTAAAATATACTAACTTTGGGTCTGTATTAATTCAATTCAAATTTCAAAACATGGAAACAAAATCATGTTTTGTGCCATGTGCCATTCTTTTACGCAAAAATTGGAAAGACAAAACTAAATATTAAAATGTAAGGTTATATTAAAGTAGTTCAAATAGTTCAATGTCACAGAATCTATTGCGATGTTGTCAATTCTTGTAATTGATAAAAATTTAATAATTTAAAACCCAATTATTTGCCTTATTTGTAAATTATTTTGATATCAATAGAAAGTAAATGCATAAAAACTTCATAGAGATTATGTTTATTATAGGATAATTGTAATTAAACGGCAAATTAATGCAGGCAGAATTACCGGGGATAATGACGTCACGACCACCAATTTATTTAATTTTTATCTAATCCAGGTATTAAAAAATTGGGGTAATAATTATTTTGGTATCATTTTGACCTTACCAATGGGTTCATATAATTAAAATATTTAAAAAATCTTAAGTGTATTAGTCCATTGGAAACATTATCTTGATTTACAAAAAAAAAAAAAAATTCGAAACTATTTACTACTTTATATTATCATTTGATACCCATGTCGAGGGGGTTATCAAGAAAAAGCGGCCGCCATATTAGATCAGTTGCATTCTACTTGTCATACCCTTTCATTTGATACCCATGCCAAGGGGGTTGTAAAAAAATAGGAGATCCGCCATTTTGTGCCGGCCGCCATATTGTATTTATAATGACGTCACACAGTTTATTGTGTTCTACTTTATATACTCCTTCATTTGATACACATGTCGACGGGGTTATCAAGAAAAAGGTAATCCGCCATTTTGTGGTGGCCGCCATATTGGATCAGTTGCATTCTGCTTGTCATACCCTTTCATTTGATACCCATGCCAAGGAGGTTGTCAAGCAAAAGGTAATCCGCCATTTTGTGTAGGCCGCCAAATTGGATTTAGAATAACGTCATACAGCTTATTGTATTCTACTTGTCATACCCTTTCATTTAATACCCATGTCGAGGGGCTTGTCAAGAAAAAGGTGATCCTCCATTTTGTGGTGGCTACCATATTGGATCTACCATAATATTGAATATACTAAATCGTATTGTCGTCAGAACCAAAACTGTATGCAAAATTTAAGCATTATTGGATATCAGCAAGTTGTCAAAAATTCGATCACTAGATTTGAACATACATATACATACATACATACAACATTTCAAGCTAAAGAAAATCATTGAAAAAGATGGGTGGATCAGTGAGAGACCCTACTCCCCTCTCTTGGCCACCCTTCGTTGTGTTGAAAAACCCCGCGAACAATTGAATAAGGGCAGCAAATTCTTCAGAGGATGGTTTCCACCCCCTTGATGAAAGCGGTGGTGGAAGGTCAAGAAGCCCAACTGGCAAGTGGGTGTCTGTAAACTGAAAAATGTACTGCAAAATTCTGAGAAAAAATATTTAGCCTTTTGTTTGTCTTTGTTATTCTCCTCGATTGTGGATGATATTTTCTGTATATTTTTATATTTCGATAATTTATTCACTTGTTGATAAAAATTCTTTCCATGTGTTTTGTTTATTGGATTTTGTATATGTACTGACTTTAGAAATCAGAGTAATATGTCTTGATAAAATATAATTGAAGTACAGTAGTATCGCGATAATCCGGATCAATTAAAACCAGGCTAATCAGGATTATCAAAACATTTTAAATTCAGCTTTTAAAATTGCAAAAAAACAAATAAAAGGCTGTATTTAACGAAAGTAAGCACTGTGCTTATATAAAAAAAAACAAGACAAATAAAAAAGGGGATCCTATATCAAGAAAACGAAATATTAAAAATATGTAACTACATATGTATGTACATACATAATTAACATTTTCATGACTTTCTTGTACATTAATTTCATCGGCCTCATTAGAATTGTGTGGTACCTTCTTTTACAGTTTTCGGCACCGACTAAAAAGAATGATTTTACTCTGATGACTTATGTGCTGTTGTTTTTCAAAAGCAATTTCCTTGAGATTTTGTAGCATCATAATCTTTTAAAGGAATGTAATTTTCTGTAGCCCACTGTAAAGCAGGATTTAAGCTTTTGACAGCATCTTCATTTTTACTTCTGACCGGAGTGGCAATTTCCATCACATCATCAGTCAGCACCATCATTTGCATGAATTAAATTTTCTTGTTCAATCAATCCACATTAATTTCTTCTGCTAGTATCTTTTGTTGCACAGCACTTAAAGGGATCAAATCCTCGGGGTCATCTTCTAAGTCATTCTCATTTTTTGGTTTTAAAATCGTTTTCCAGCATTTTTCTAAGGAACTGGCTGGTACATTTTCCCGAGCATTGTGAAGCAAACATACAGCATGTTGTAAGTTTAAGTTCTTAAGACACTTTACAAGATCAAAGAAGAGTTACCTGAATGAATTTGGATTACAAAATCAAGTAAAATCCGGATTACAGAATACTTCAAGAGAACAAGAAGGCAATCCGGATTATAGAAGCATCCGGATTAACGCGGGATCGGATTATCGCGACACTACTGTAGTAAACTCCTCAACTATGCTGTTCGTGGTAAATTTGTTGTATTATTAGGAACTTACCTCCAGAGACGAACGAAAACTGAAAAGTAAATGTAAAATAACTAACTGTAGTATTATAAAACTATTTTACTTCTCACTTTTGTACATTTTTAAAAAATCTATTATCACCAACTAGTTGCTATTCATTATACATAATGAATTTCTCGCGATATTCTTACATTTTACAAAACTAGAATCTATTCTTAATTTTGAATTAAGAAATTAAATACTTTTTGTAAACAAATAAATAACTACTTCTGTTGCCTAATATTAACAAAGTCTGAATTGATTAGTAAAAATTTACAGCCACGGATGCCACGCAGGGTCCATTCGACAAAGGTTGTCGTTACTATTAGCTGCTGCCACCAATGTTCCCACCTATAAAAAAACAAAAAACAGAATATTACTATTACTGAAGTACGCTTAGATTTTTAGTTGTGAACATATTCTCTAAAGCTGAATTTTTGGAAGAGTGTTCTTATAAATGGTAGAAATAATGTTTTTTATTGTTTATTTAAAACATGAGGTGTAAATAGTGAATGAGGTTATTTTTATAAAATAGACCCCGTTAATAAGAATATTGTTTACAACTACCCAGATGGGAGCCTACGAGTCATCACATAAAGGAAATCAAATGGATACGGATGGATGAAAGACAAAAAAATGTATGTTATATTTTGTATTTAAAATTCCCAATGAACAATTTTGCTCACTTAAAGTAGCTGTAATTTTTTCGGTTTATTAAGGTTGTGAGTTTATAAAAGTGGTTTATTGAGGTTGTGAGTTTATAAAAGTGGTTTATAAGATTACCAAAGAGTTGCGAGATTATACAGGGTGTATGTAAATTACATTTTATGTATATTACCCATTTTTCCAGTACCAACATTATAAATTTTATTCACAACCTCTCGTTTACAAATCATCACTTAACTTTACATAGACCATTTTCAGTTGAGGTCATGCTGCTAATGTGGAGGGCACGCAGCTCATTGTTTTGTTTTCTAGAGATGGGTAAAAGCTGTTATTATTTAATAACAACAGGGTTCAGACTTTGCGAAGCTGAAAAAATTCCCTGAATTTTCCAGGTTTTCCATAACCAAAAATATTAATTTCCATGTATCTTTTAGTGAAGTAGTTTTTAATTTGACATAAAATAATTCTTTGAATTGGATAGAATCAGTGAAAATTCTTAAGAACTCTATGGTTTTCCATATCGAGACCAAGAATTCCCTGATTTTTTATACAATTTATAAAATTCCCTGATATTTCCAGGTTTTTTTTAATCATTTTTAAATTCCCTGAGTTTTCCAGGTTCTCCAGGTTTTCCATATGAGTCTGAACCCTGAACAAGCTTAAACTGCTTTAGCTAGCAACTCATCTCTAATTGTTTACATTTGTATTCCTTTATGATTGGATGAGATTTGTGTGCCCCCAGAGTGTGTCAAAATCAGATGTCACAATTAGGTGACCGAAAATGATCAATTGAAAAATGCAAGTGTCGGTAAAGTTGTAGTTAATCTGCAAGTAAGAGTCAACTAACATGAAAGCTAACTTGCGATTATAAAACCGACTGTACAAGATTTAAAACCTTAGGTTTTATAAAGTGGCAATGGAAACATTTTTAGTAACGGTTAGTATAATTTATATAGAGTTTTTATAAAAGTTGCAGTCACAAATTTATAAAACAAATAGTGTTCAATTCCTATACAAGTGTTGGTTCTCATGAATATAAAACTTCCTGGTTCCATAAGAACAGTAACTTTTAACATAACCTCAAATTCTACGTTTTTTTAAGCTCATTCTCATTTTTAAACTAGAATCAGTTTAACATTAATAAACTCTCTCAAACAATGTACACATTTTTTAATATTGTTGATTTATACAGGTTGGAAATTCAACTTAATAATAATTAGCGGTCAGAGTTTGAATTTTCATGGTCATTTCAGGGCCAGATTTCGTTCTACTGCTATTTAATTATATTTAAGTTACTTTTATCCCAAAGTAATGATTAAGATAAGTATAAAGATGAAATGATTCACAAAACTTAATAACAAATATCTAATATAAATAGGTAAATAAAGACTACTCTTTAAAATTACATAACCACCGTCTTTACTATACGTAAATACCTATAAGCAGTAGGTAAACCTGGACATCAGTCTATAAACGAATACACACTTTAATAGCATTTGGAATTACAGCATATCTGCCTTTTAGTCTGGGAGCCAGGTGAAAATTTAGTCAATTGTTTCTTCTCGAACGATAATTAGTGAGACGCATCAGGGAGTTGCATCATAATGCCTCGTGAACGTCAGCTGCGGTTCCATGGGTGGGATGAGCGGCGGAAACCTACCACGCACGGAGAAAAAAACATGTTTAGTCATTTCCTCCTGACTAAAAATTTGTGAAACTGTAGCTTATCCAATAGCTTGAAGAAAAAAAAATCAGCTGACTATAACATGGTGTATTATACGTCAGCAGGTCGCTTGAATATGAAAAAAAAAATAAGAATTATCAAAAAAATTTAAAGAAATAAGAATTAAAGTATATTCACGTACGACTGAGACCAACAAATATGCGTGACTGCCTCGTGATCATGACGTGTTCCATCCCCATTGGTTGCATTTTTCAGGAGAATGTCAGCGGTTTACTCGACTTCAGTTGTGTGTAATTTGTGTAAAGTGTATTTACATTTATTCGAACATTTGAATTAATTTAACTCATAAACGGTTCAGTGAATCCATTTGAAGTTTATGGTAGTGTATTATCATTTATCAAGTTTAAAAGAACAATATCCTAATATCTAATCGTTCTAAAATCGATCAGGAAACTCCTTGTGTATTCTTAATAATTTTACGCACATAGGGCTCTGGTGAACTAAGCACACGTGAACAGTACATGTATTTGTTTTGACGCGGTGTCAGCGGTCTGGGAATATACTATAATTCATATACATACGGTAATCTTGAAGAAGATGCGTCTTCTGATGCTGCTTTTATTTTCCTATACATTGTTGGCAAAGCCGTAAAACTTCGATAACATTCGCTGTGGTACAGCTGAAAATTGTTTTGCTGTGTAGGAAGTACTGTTTCGTGTCCAGCTAGTTTATTACTTTTTCGAACAATCAACACTGCACTGCACTTGGGCAAATTATCTTCACTAAATGATTTAAAGTGAGAACTTGTTTTTTTGCAAAAGACGCAATAAGGCATTACGTTAGACATTTTTATTTTGTGTTTAACGGTCATTATACTAATTCTTCTTGAACACTCTCTACGACTGACTACGTATTCTATTGCGATCGCATACTCGCGTGCTGGAATCTGTAATGCTACTGGTCAAATGGCCATAAACTGGCGATAACAGATAACACTCATCGTGGTTTCGGTACAGGTCCATACTCAGACTCAGTTGGAAGTACATCGTTGTTGTATCTGTTTACTTTTCATTTCATTGTTTAAATTGCATCTTTGTAAATATCATCCCTTGTGATATGATTATTGTTTTTTATTTACATGCTTTCAGAGTATATTAAATAAATGTGTTTTCCTCTCGGGCATCGGTGTATCAAATATATCAAGGACACCTAAAAATGTCTAGTAGCACGGATACAGCTGATGAGCCCACAGAAATTTGTTTCTCCTCTTAAAAAAGGGTCGAAAAAGTCTCATCTCGACGTAAAGACCAAGGAAATGATTTTAAGCGTGTATAAGTATGACATTCAAGAAAATCCTATATTACTCAAAGATGAAATTGTAAAAAAAGTGTCAAATATGACAGAAGTGTGTAGCCGTAGTGTTTACAAAATTGTCAGAGAGTATACCACTAACTATAAATTTTCGGTGCCAAAAACCAACCAAAACCGTAAAAAATTTGTTGGACTTCGATCGAAATGCAATCAGGAGAAAAGTTCATTAATATTTCTTTAGAAACGAACTCCCTACTTAATTATGTTCCCGCTTAACTTCTGCGTTACAACTTTCAAGGTATCAGCTGACGATCTTTCCACCGAGGTACAGCCAGCTGACATTTATATTCATTCACAGTAGCATATAAGCTACATCAGGTAAATTTTTAGTTGAGAGGAAATCATTGAATGTATAATTTTTTTTTTTTTCATGTTCAAGCGACCAGCTGACGTATAATACACCATGTTATAGTCAGCTGACTTTTTTTCTTTTTCAAGATATTGAATAAGCTATAGTTTCACAAATTTTTTGTTAGGAGGAAATGACAAAAATTTGTTTTTTCTCCATGCATGGGAGGCTACTGCCGCTCATCCCACCCACGGAACCGCAGCTGACATTCACGAGGCTTCATAATACAACTCCCTGATGCATTCCACTAATTACTGCTCGAGGGGGACTTGGTTATGAAAATCTGTCGCTGGCTCCCGGTCTATTTCTGTTTTCTGGCGTCTAGAAAAAGATCGACGATTTTTCTGCCATTTTGACGAATATTACTAATATTTCATTGCATTGTCATATGATTCGTCAATCCGTAAAGTAATATTTGTTGCAGGACTGCTGACGTTAAATATTTTTATGGAAACGCTTTAATAAATTAACTGAATTTAAATAAATTTGTTGTAACCGATAAAGGCCCTGGTAAGGCAAAAATGGGCCATGTCTTATATTAAGTTCTAGCTACAACCCTGTTGTGGTGTTTGTAGAGACTATTAAGCAAATTACAACTACCAAACGTACCTTACTGTCAGTTCCATCAAAGTATGCTAGACTGTTCAGCCTATTTGAGATCGAGGATACTGCTTTATTGACCATATTGATAATTTGCTCAGCATCGGTCATTTTTTCCTGACTGGATCCGGATGCTTCTTCTGGTTTCTTAGCTCTAGACAATATCATTTCGTCACGTAAGATGGGTTTAAGTATCGATAAAATCTAGAAAAGAAACAACAATGTAAATCCATCAGATCTGATACAGGTAGAGGGGCATTCTTTTATGCTATTTACAATTTAAAAAGTAAAACTAATATTGTTAATAATTTTTTTTTTTTTTTAAATTTAAAAATAATCAAGACAATCTCTGATCTCCTATAAAAATTTGGCATGCCGTAATCGCTACCATCATAGTGGCGACGTCTAATGTAGTTGGATAGAGTTGCGTGAAGTTTAAAATTTTGACATGAATAAATGACCTAGGTTGATCACAAAAAAGCTACCCCTTTATTGTTACAGATGGGTAGTGAGTGTCCTTGCTTGTCACTACATGATAAATCTCGCATTCAAAAAATGCAAAACCATTGTGTACACTTTATAACTGATGCACCACCTTATGCGCATATTACTCCTTTCATACGCGAGCTGGGGTTACTGAAGCAGGATGAAACTAGGTTTGTGCATTATTCTTGTTTCCTCAATAAAATTCTAACAACAGATCTGCCTGAATATCTTGCTGCTAAGATTATCAGATGCAATCAGGCACATGAGAGGAATTTAAGAAATATCACTAGCAGACTCACAGTACCTCCAGATCATAGCGCTATATTTCAAGAAAGTTTTTTTTATCTTTCATCCTACATCCAGAATAACCTATCAACGGATTTCCAGAATCTCTCAGTACCTGCTGTTAAGTTCAAACTGAAACGATCTATCCGATATTAAACAATATTGACTTTACAAAATTTTAAAAATGTTACGTATTTTAAACTGTATTTATTTATTTTAATTGTGACCAGTATTTGGCTGTATTTCACATGTTTTTACTGTAAAATTCTTAGGGCTAGGTTTTAATCATTAATATGTACCTGATCCTTTTGCGTTTCTCTTTTTTTTATTAACACAATAAATATATTATTATTAAAAAAAAAAAAATTGCAACCGGAAGTCGTCTACTTCTTTGCACTTTCTGCCATTGCATTATAAAAAAAATACTGGTACACAGTTCTCGTAAAAAAGTTTTGTATGCAAGTTTGGGTTGTATATACCGGGTGGCATAAAAGTATGGGAACTGCAGGATAACTTGAAAAATACGAATCCTAGAAAAAAACTTTAAATTTTTATTTATTTTTATTAAGATCATGTCAATACATAAATAGTTTACATTCGTCAACAACAACAGAGACATTATCTAATATTTATATGCAAAATTATTGATTAGAAATAAAAAATTTGGATTAAAAATTAAAAGGAAAATATACTAACAATACTAAATACATAGGACAATAACCTTACGAGCTTTAAAATCAATACCGTTCTTTACAAAACCGTTTTTTATAAAAATTATGCTACCACCATGTGCTGCGGTAGTTCTGGCGTAATGTGTGGCCATTGTATAGTTATGTATGTTTACCGTACCTATTTCATCAGGCTTCAGCCAATGTTCGCTAAAAGTTAAGATGTCCAGCATTTCTTTGGTATGGGCAAAATACCCCTCTATCTCATTTACTTTGTATCTTAAAGATTGAATTAAGATGAAATACCAAAAGAGCATTCTTTCTACTGCATTTTCTTGCCCACACTGGGAGACTGAAAACCCTCATTAATAACTTCTTCACTTATTGCTTTTTGTAGCGGTGTTTTATTTACAACTTCCTGCCTAGAGATGTTGTCCATAAGGTCATCATTTTCAGTCTGCACATATTTATTATGTAGTTTCTGATTGTCAAGGAACCTGTGCCCCTTTTTGAAATCAAAACGGTCACACATTATACCAAAATGGCCAAAATTTGCTGTCATATACCTGATTATGGAGTTCTGGGTCAAGTCCGACCATGAAACTATTGTTATCCTCTACCTTTTTGTATAAGTCTAACGATTTAACATATATGTTGATAATGTCTGTGTTAGATTTCCTTGCGATACAACTTTTTACAATTTGTTGTGTTACTTTATTTTTGGCTTTAGAGATGTACAGCCAGATTTTTTTTTCTTTCGGTTCACTGCTTTCAAATTCAGCATCCTCCCCTTCGTTCTTTTCCGCACTACCTACTTGTCCCGTATTCTTACATTTCTTTGTTTTTATTGTTGTCCGTTGAATTTCTTTGTTATACATGCCCGTATTTACAGGTTTCCTGTGCTCGTCTGTTTCTGTTGTTTGATTTATATGATTTTGACAGCAATTATTAAATTCCAATATGTGTGGTGTGAGCGAAAAAAAAATGCAGAGAAAATCAAATTGTTTTCTTTATGTCTATAAACGGGTGCTCTCACAAAAGAACCTCATGAAGTGGTGGGCAAATCAATAATGAGTGGGGAGGTTGAAGATATCTCGATATATAACATGGTCTGTTCCTGCAAAGCCAGAAACAATTCAATCTCTCTTTGCTCCTTCTATGCGTCTATGCTTTTTTTATCACCTATCAGGGAAACTGCAGGAACTGCATTTTTTCTCAGAAATCTGTGAGAACTCGACATCTTTAACCAAGAGCACAACAATAGTATTTTTTGCCCATTATTTTCTTATTCATAATTTGAAAACAAATTTACCAGGAAAAACATAATTTTCTTTGAAATGTAAAGAACAAACAAGAGTATTATCGTCACTATATTTTAGGTTAAAAAGCCGAAACCACTCTCGACATAAATTTACTACCTCATCATTGTTAAATACATGTTTTCAAATGCATATTCTGTTTGCTTGTGGAATTTTATGAAAGCGTAGCAAAATGGGTGGAATCCACATACGGAGCGCAACAATGCATTGTCTTCAGGCATTCGAGTGGGGGGGGGGGGGGGGTCAGGGGGGTGTTTCCCCCCGGACCCGACGGTTTTTGAGGGGGCCTGGTAGTTTTGAGGGGGCCGGGTTTCATTAGAAGTTAAAGATTAGCATTTGCATTGGATAAAATGAGACAGGTATACTTTTAAATGATTAATAAATCTTGTATGGTATATTCTTCGAGGTAAATATTGAAACCTAAGAAATATAACCCCCCCTGCTGTTTAAAATTTCGACTGAGACAGATATTTAATTTTGAGAAGCAGCACCCTCAAAATTTCTCGAAATTTTAGTAGAAGTAAATAGTTTATTATTATGAGTGCCACCCCTCGCTCTTTCGAAATTTATATTGAAGATTGGTGAGAGTCGTATGTTACTACCCCCACGGCCCTGATTGTCTTCCGACTGCGTGCATAAGTTCTAGGTGAAAATTTCATTTCTAATCTCTTAAATAACAATACACTTTTAATCGAAAAAACTTTAAATCTCTTTGTTTACTATGAAGCTTACAATGACACATCGCAAGCTAGACGTCATCTTATTTAGTTATACTACCGGCCGCGCATTGCACATATATCTCAATGTTGCTATCAATAACCCCAGAAATAAAAAAATCGACTTAACCTTTAAATGTCCTTGAAGGTTGCGGCCAAGATCAAATCCAAGGTCTCCGTCAGATAGTCAACAACGTTTGTATTTAAAATTTTTGTTCTAGGACTTGTATTTTTCAAGTTATCCTGCTGTCCCTGTACGTGTCTTGTTACTACATTTTGGAAAAAAGTTTAGTATATGTTTTGCATTTTTCCGGTGGACAATCTAAACCCGAAAAAAACGTCGGATCGAAATGAAAGTCATATCTATGGACTCGAGAGAGAATTTAGAAAATTCCGTCCGTCGGTCAGTTGGTCTGTCTGTCAGTCTGTCTGTCAGTCTGTCTGTCTGTCTGTCTGTCACGCCCAGCCCCCCTAATCCGTTTTCGGATTTCGATGAAACTTGGGTGGATAATAGTAGGTCTTTAGAAAACCTTAACACCGGAAGCTCGGTTCCCTTTGTGAACCGGAAGTACCCGATATAGACGTTTCGAGTTTTTCGGGAAAAATTGAATAACTTGGTAACGGGTAGTCGGATCGAGATATTTCAAAAAAGATATGGTGCCGTTAGCAAAGCTCTACAAATAAGTATACAAGAGACCATGTCGAAAAACAAATGAAAAGTGATGTTTTTTGCAAAAAACTGGATTCCTCGAAATCGGGCTAGGAAGCACGGTAACTGTCCAGAATATTGATTTCGATGAGACTTGGTGGGATCAAAGGTACACGGCTACAAATGAAGCCTATTGCTGGCGGCCCGAATCCATTGACTGCAAATATTTTTTCCAGGGCCGAGAATGATTTTTCAAAGAAATTAATAACTCCGGAACCGAAACTCCGATTTTGATTTTCAAAAATGGCAATTGTAGGGCTCGATTGGGTCTATTGGTTGACGTTTGTAAGAAATTTGATAAATCAAAAGCGAATCTACAAATCCTGGAAAACTTGATTTTTTGATAAATTCTACAAATTCGAAAATTAACTATTCCGTCGATCAATCTCTATAACCAGTATAAGGCATGGACCTTTTTGGGGAAAAAATCTGAAATAGAGTTTTTTCGAAAAATTTAAAATAAACGAGTTACCTCGGTGACTTGAGAAGCGGTTAAGACAACATTCAAAACATTCAATATCGCTTTTCCGTGGACACATTGTATATGTTTATCCATAGATTCATATATATTTGTTTTATATAATTCTACCTTAAATATTTTTCTAGTATTATTTTAATTTTTATATGCACTATTTTAAATTATGCTATGAAAAAGAGCATGGAATAATAATAATTTTCTTACCTTAAAATTGGGATACACGAAACATCTAGCTGTTGCAATCATAGAGGCAGTCAGAGGTCCGTTTACTCCTATCGTCGATAAATATTCTATTATATTGGGGGTCAACCTGAACGGCACGGGCCTCGTCGTATCTAATTCACCTGGAAAGTAGTATACATTCTTCAAAAGGATTTACACCGTCATGCTTTTAACAGCGACTCAAAAAAAATCTAGGAAAGCCAAGGCTATTTATAAAGAGAGGGCATGCGACATCACAAATAACCTCGAGGATACATCTCTACTCCTTTAAAGCAGCAATGAGTTTATATTTCAAAGGAATAGTACACTCGCTACTGGAAAGTAATATAAAGTAAGAAAACGGTGACGTTATTGAAAGTCTCCAATCAATGAATCGATAGATTTTTAATTAGCTTATCTCATGCATCGTAGCCTGAATTAATGTGGCAAATGTGGACAATTTAGCGACAATTATACACAATAACTGATGGATACTGACGACAACAAAACAGTAGATTTTTTCTTAATTTCTGGGTTAACAAAATAAGAATCTCCGATCAAAGAACTTATCCTTAGATACATAATGTGTATTGGTTTGTTTCTTTCTATAAGTTCCTGACTGGCTAGTCGATCGAAGTGTTGTTTTGCGCATTTTATTGGCAATATACGTATTACAAAATGGTGAGGTGTTGTGCCGTTTGCAAAATGCAGTTTAAAAGGGAGTTTAATTTATCACTTCAGAAGTAAGTATAAACTTCATAGTTCTGACATGATGGGGTTTTGTTTACACTTGTAAAAAGACGAGTAGCAAGAAAATTATAATACAGTTCGATACACAATTCGCTTAGAATTAAACTTGTATATGCTCTACCTATTATATTTGATAAATATGAAGTCATATAAGGTGCAATATTGTCGTTACTTTAATAAAAATGTACCCCTATTTATTTTCCTAGACAAACTTCACTTAATGGGAATTACCTGCACAGGAACAGAAATGTGTTTCACACACATAATATGTGCGCATTATACCAATCTGATTGCTATTTTCCAGATCCTGGACGGTAAAACCAATAAGCTACATAAAAGGACTCAATTTGTTGATATTCATAACATAAGATCCTCCTATCTGCAAACTGATGTGGGTGTTCCATAAGGATCACTGTTGGATCCGTTACTATTCATTATTTATGTAAATGATCTAAAATTTTCAAATCTTGTAGTATTTGCTGATATGTCACTACTTGATACCAGCAAATACCTAAGTAACACTATCACCAACACAAATAAACAATTATCAGATTTCCAGACGCTATTAGTTGATAATAAATTGGTATTGAATAATGATAAGTCAGTCTTTATTCATTTTAACTATCATAACAATGTCGATAAAACTTTATTAATAAAATCTAATAAGTGTTCATAAAAACAGGTTACTATACTCCGTTCGCCCAAGAGATTCAGCTAAGCCACTCCCCACAAATATGCGCTAAATTTGTAAAATAATATTTCTATTGGTTGAATTGTTAAAACCCATATTACAATCAACTATGTCGAAAACGCTATTAATATATGAGGTATTTGTTCTCCGAGACAAATCGTTTTCAATCTCAAATCTGATGTATGGTTTTTAGAAATAACTGTTGTTATTTGCTGTTATTCCTACTAAAAAAATAGTGTTTTTCAACACTGTGGTGCATATTTGTGTATATCAAGGTAAAAATTCATTTTTGTCAAATTAATTATGAATCAAGCTCAAGCCCTTTCTCCGCCGAAAAAACGGAAAAGCAAACATTTTTCGGTTAAAGAGAAGGAAAATATTGTTAATCTTTAAGACTTCTGCTGCAGAGAACCCAGACAACCTTAAGACACAAAACGTCGAGTTTACTGCAAAGGCAGCAGGTAATTTTCTTTTTTGTATTATACAGGCATGCTCAAAGTACTTTCTCTCGAGGTATTCTTAGTTTAACAATGTATATTTTTTATAGTTTATATTTGAGTTTATTATTATTATCTATATTAATTATACATAATTTAGGTGTGAGTGACCGGAGCGTTTTCAATAATATAAAAGAATAATATATACAATCTATTATACCATTCAACAATTTTTTAATTTTGCCGCTTTTATAAATTTGTAGTGTGTGAAGCTGGTTGTTGCCCTCAATGGTCTAAGCAAAATGGGCAGTGGCCTTTCTGCATCTCTTGGCTGAAGATACTGATACGACTAGTGTATCACCTCATACCATTTGCTAGCCGTTATTCTAGACCCTACGAGACCAAAGCATATATTAACAGAAGGAATCGTGCTTTAGAAGCCGCTAATGAATTATAATATCCCGAAAATGGTTTACTACCACTAATTATTATATTTCTGGCAAAATCTGAGCCTTTTGCCGATATTATGTTCCATGAAGAAATTCTTAAAAACTTAAAACCCTTGGACTGGTGGAAATCCCAAAGAAATATTGATATTATTGACAAATTATTCCCGATTATCAAGCAATTATTTTCTGTTGCAGCAAGTTCAGCCTTGGTTGAGAGAATATTTTCAACATTTGGTTTGATTCATTCTAAGATTCAAAATCGTTTAGGGACCGAAAAAGCAGCTAAATTAGTTTTTTTGTACAAACTTTACAATAATGAACCTATTTTCAGTGTAGTTAATATTTACATTGTTAATGTTTATTCAATTTTATTTCTGCTATGTTTAAATAACATACAGTTTGTTGTATTATTATTTAATATCAACGAATCATAAATGGAAGAAAGAATGAGTGTAAAAGTATATGGAACACAATCGGAGTTAGAAGAACTGCTACTTGGAGTTCCTCAGGGTTCCGTTTTGGGACCATTACTGTTCATGTTGTATGTAAACAACTTGTCCAATCACATAAGCAATGGACATTTAACTATGTTTGCAGATGACTATAGAGTAACTTTGGCGGCCAACACACCTGAGGAGCTTCAAGAGGCAGTGGTTGTAACTCTTGAGGAAGTTAGTACCTGATCACAAAGAGACAAATTAATATTAAATGCTAAGAAAACCGTGTTCATAAATTTTTACATGCAGAGACCCTTCCCGCACAATACAGCATTGTGCGATGACACAGGTCTGTCTGATAGTGTTAAACTACTTGGAACTACATTGATTGTAAATTATCATTCAGTCTTCATATCGAACTTATTTGCAACCAATTAAATAAGGCCTACTTTGCCATATTACAAATGAAAACTAGTTTAGACGAAACCGGGTTATTAAACATATACTATGCGTTGGCATACTCGCACATATCCTACAACATAATTTGTTGGGGAAGCTCCACCCCTACTGATAGAGTTTTTATCTGTCAAAAAAGACTCATTCGACTAATTTTTAAGTTAGATCCTAGAGTAAGTTGTAGTGTAAATGTAATGATTTTTTTTTATCCCCAACTATAATTGTATTTTACTATACAATAATTTATCAGATGAGATAAGAAATATTCGAAGTTACCATAAACTTAAAAAAATAATAAAAGAAATGTTACAGAAAGGAGCATTCTACAGTGTACGCGACTTTTTAAATAGAGAACCTTCTTTGGGGCCGTAAATATAATTACAGTTTAAAGGAAAAACAAAGGTAAATTGTTGCTGTATGTTTCACTTGTATTTGTTTGTGTATTTATTATATTAACTATATTATTTATCCTGGTAAACACCATATGTTTGTATATTTTTTTTATTAATAAGACAGAATATGTATGTATATATATTTACTTAACATGTGTATGTTGTTTGTCTCTTAATAAGTTTATATTATACTATTATTATTACACTATATTCTGATTTGCCATATATACAAAATGTATCCAAAATGGTGAATAAAATATTAGTAGTATTATTATTATTCCGCTGAAACTATTCCGATATATTTTGCATCACACTAGTTGCTTTCATCACAACACTATTATAATTAGAGATGAACCGACTAGGGTTCTTGCCGACTAGTCAGTAGCCGACTAATCGGCGTTTCGGAAAGCCGACTAGTCGACCCAGCCGACTATTTTTAAATGCCAGCAAAATCGCGGCCATTTTTTCGCGGGCCGACTTCGATAAACTTCGCGTGCCATCGCTGGTCGCCTGTCGCAGGCCGCTGGCTGACGCGACGGACCTATCAACAGTCACGTACACATATTTTCTGTTTTGTTGTTTACTTCACTTCACTTAGAACATTGTTTGGTTCGCCGGCTGTTTGAAGGTTAGTTTTTGTATGTATTGGATTGAATTTTAGCTGCAGAACTATTGGATACAGATATGTCGAAAACAATTAAAAAAACGTCACGTGTTTGGTTATTCTTTGACGAAACTGAAGGAGTCAATGGCAATAAAGTGAAGTGTAATCAACGCCAATCATTAATTTCTCGCGGTGGCCGCGGAAAAGCAGCTAATACCTCAAATATGAACAATCATATAAAATTGTGGTATGTGATGTACTGTAATACATTACATACTTACTTACTAATATATACTAGAACAATGTTTTTTTAAAATTTTGTTTCAATATTTTGTATACTGTATCTGATCCCTCTTATTTTGTTCAGATTAAAATAATATTTAAAATGAATAATATTATAAGTTCCTAGTTCCTATGTTCCTGAGTTGACTTTTAAGTTTGATTTTTGTTTTTGCATTTGTTAAAATAAAAACGTTTGTTATCAGTAACAAGATTATGTTTACTGTTTATTTTGTATCATGTGTAGTATGTACTATGTAGTGAAATATAGTGTTTTTTTTTTTAAATTTTGTTCCAACATTTTACTCGTGTTGTTTTGCTTTATTAAAATATTATTAAAAACGCTCTCTTAATTCAGCAAGGTATGTTTTATTTTTTTCGCCGACTAGTCGCCTAATAGTCACCGACTAGTTACCGACTACAAAATTGGCCGAATAGTCGGTTTTCCCGACTAGTCGGCCACTAGTCGGTGCATCTCTAATTATAATCTTTATCAAAGATTGAAATGTTCATGTCATTAGCATATATAAGTAGTTATATACACTGAGTCATCATTTAGATATTCGAGTACTTGAACAATGCTCAGAGGAATTTGATGTAATACAAACCTCTTGATATCTCTCACTAAGATAGAAATTGAGCCAACATAAGCTACCCCTCTTATGCCCACCTTATCCAATTTATTAAGAAGTGTACCATGATGAACACAATCAAAAGCTTTGGATAGATCGAGGAATATTCCAAGAGCAATATATCCATTGTCTAGTATTTTTCTAAGAAAATATAAGTTTTAAGGGAGAGAAGTGCGACATCTGCTAGCCGATCGATAAACTTGAGACGTGAGCGACAGAGAGAAAGAGTTAGCAACACCACATATAATTTCTGACGCCAGCTGATCGACTTGTCACTAATGTCAATATATTTTTACCTCTTTTAATAAATTAATGGAAAAATATACATATAATAAATAAAATCGGAACGAAAATGTGTAAATCTTCTACTTTTTTATGTGATACTGCATTTAAAATGAACGCAAAGTATTTTCAAATATCCGTGCCAAGTATTAGAAATAGTGCAACGTTGCCATGTCTACTTACTCATGTCCTCCATTCAATTAATTCAATTTTCAGGTAGTTACCATTACGTTATTTTATGGTGAATCATCTCGATATTTATACACGTGCTTCGTCAGGAATTAATTTAAATCTGCCTTGTTTTTGAGATAATTCTTAAATAAGGATCAGTTGTAAGAGGGAAAATAGTGTCACGACATCAATTTATTTCGCGTGGCGTCCATAAGCGCAATGTTAAATGTCGATAAAACTGCGAACTTTGAGCAAATTAATTTCAATTTGCCTCAGTTTTGAGATCATTCTCGATTAAGGATCAGTCATAAGAGGGAAAATGGTGTCACGACATCAATTTATTTCGAATGGAATCCATAAGCGCAATGTTAAATTCTCGATTAAGGATCAGTCATAAGAGGGAAAATAGTGTCACGACATCAATTTATTTCAAATGGAATCCATAAGCACAATGTTAAATGTCGATAAGAACTGTGAACTTTGAGCGATTAAATCTTGGAAACGGAATAGTAAATGGAGTTTAAATTTTATCAGAATGTTTATTGATATGTGAATTAAATTTGCACCAAGTTTTATGACTTTCTTGAATAACGTAAATTGCAATATAACTACCTTAAATAGTTTTACTTTATAGGAATATGAAAATGATTACATTTTTTTATTTCGAAAGTATCTTTATTTTACATTGTATACTTTTATATGGTTTTGTAAAATTTGTCCCCCATTGGCAGAATTTGAATATGGTCAGTTTATGCTTCTATGTATATAACTTCTTTGATTGTACAGGACACTTTTTAAGAGCTTTGCAGTAAGGGTAAGAGAACAAAATATTGTCTTTATTTTGAGATATTGCTTACAAATTTTATGAATATTGAATTTTTTATATATTCAACAGTACTTTCATTTTTTTTTTTTTTTGTAAGGAAATATGGGTTTTAAAGAATTCACCACTGTTTTCTTAATTATTTCTAAAATTAAAAAGCTAAATGATATCTAAAACTGCTGCTGAAATGCCCAATAATTCATTAATATGTTCTGCATTTGACGCATCTGACTCAATTTTTTATAATAATGGAGAAAGCAATACATGCAACCCCAATTTAGGACACACTTTCTATCTAGCTTAATTGCATTAAATACAAATTCAACCGAAAGACTTCTAATTTTTAAAATAAGACCCTTCTAAACATACCCGCCACTGCTGCCTTTGGGAGGCATGTTTATCAGCTTCTGTGGAAGTTCCTATGTGGTTAATTCCGGTGGCAAAAAAGTACATATCGAACAATAGCACGTTACATATCTAGAACTTCACTGATCGGAGTCTAAATCATCAGATCGTCAACAAATGATATGTAAGCACAATAATTATATACTTGTACATATTAAATAAAATGATGTGTAAAAGCAAATATCATGTAAACAGTGACCCATGCGGTCAATTTTAATATGTTGTAAATATTGTGTCACTTACATTTGATTTTCAGCTTGACGCCGGTACTTTCTTTAAAAATCCTCTTCAAGGCGACAGTGGCGGCTGGTGGTCTTAAAAGTTGGTGAAGATAAATTTCTAAAAAGTGCAGTAGTCAAGTGAAGATTTAGAAAAAAAATGCAGAAACGAATAATTTTAATAAAACAAGTCAATTTATACATAACCTACTTCTTAAAATTACGTAAATGGTGAACTCCTCACAGCGCATATGTTCGAGGGAACGGGTATTAAATTTCTCTATTTACATAACTTTCAAGTCCCGACTATTTCCGAACATCTCTGTTGCTGCCGTTATTAAGTGTGGGGAGCAAGTAGTTTACTCTTATAGAAACCTGAACATAACCACAAAAACTTACTGTACCTCATCGTCTAGTTTCATTTAAAAAGTTTTAAAGTCCTATTTTAAATTAAAATGAACACTGTTTAAAATCAACTCATCTCAACTGATGATCTTGTTAATAAAACTTAAACGGACGTGCTATAATGGGTCAGGTCAGGTGATCAACCGATTCCGGTGAAATAACATAACATGTTAATAGTATAGTTTACCAGACGGTGAAAGTCTTCGAGGCACAATTTAGTTTGCACCTTCGCAATAGAGCTTTAGACTAACTTTGAATCATTACCTACTCCCTTCCAGGTTGCAGTCAGTTGGCGGTATGAAAATCATCTGGCAACATTTGTTTTTTTATAGAAAAATCCAAGATGGCGTTTCAAAGATGGCGGACAGTCTATTGTTATATAATATCCGATTCTATTAAAAATTGGTATCTGAGGATTCTTGAGATCGCAGATTACAAGTATGTTATCAAAACTCAGAAATTCAAAATGGCGGGGTTCAATATGAAGGATAAGTTTTATCTTTTATTGTCCGATTCAACTAAAAATCGGTATCTGAGGGATACTGCAGTTGCAGATTACAATTATCTGTTCCAAAAAAATACCCTATACACACACACTCCCTGTACGGTAGGATTTTTGTACAACCAACTGGGAATTAGTAAAGATTTAAAGTAAGTCTAACATGTTACCGCAAAAGTGCAAGTGCGAAGGCGCAGTTACAGCAGCTTTTTATTACACTATAAAGCCTCACTGTTGCTATTACCGGAATCCGTTGCATATACATCTGTTGCATCTGTTACCATGTAAGTTATTGCTGGACCACTGAACTAGAGCTCACATCGGTCAGTTATAACCTAAGAACTATGAATTCTAACACAACTGACCATCTGAATGTTCAGCGAGTCGATGTAATTATTATTATCTGTCAGTAATTCTTCAATGTCAATAAAGTGTTTAGTTAACTTATTAGATCACTCGCAAACTTAATTCATTCAAATAAAGAGTAGCTTTGAGGTTAAGAAATAGCAGAGAACAAACATTACTACACAACGATGCAGGAATTATTTTGTTTAAAGAAAGTTACAAACTAGAAACTAAAAAGTGAGGTTAGAAGGAGTCGATCAACGTATAACTGCCAAAAAATGGCTGGTTGGAACTGACAGTGCAATAATGGCAGACATTTTTAATTAGAAAAACATTTAGATAGGTGTTAAGCAAACTTCAACACTCACTCATTAGCTGAAAAGTAAGTTTTTATTTGTCGATGAGTGTTTGTAGTCGTCTCTGCCCAACATGTATGTTAGTACAATGGACATAAAAACTTATTGTTTTACTTCATAAGTTATTTAAAGAGTTCAAAGGGTGTTTATTTGGCCATACCTATATTAATGTTTTTCTAATCAATCATGATTAGCAAGCAAATAAAAACAATAAAAAATAAAAGGGCAGCACTTGGTGCAACACAAATTAACTATATGTGAAAATTAAATGATTATTTGTTGGTACAATCCCCCAAATATTGTTAAATTCATGACATTTCTAAAACATTTTATATCTTGAAAAAATGTCATATTTTCATAAAATTTTGTAGGGTGTTTTCAAGACAGTCTATTTTTCTTTCGTAATTTCGTAATGAACAATCTCTTTTTTATTGCAGAATGAGTTATCCATTCTTTTTTAAAATGGTGAACAAACTATATTTTGAAAACTATGTTGTTTAAACAAATGGCTTTCGGGACTTGGAATCATTTGTGTTACCCCATGACACTCACTTGTGTCACATATAAATCCCATATGCGACACTCCTTTGATCTAACAGAGATGCCGCCGATGACCTCAGACTTTTACTGTGGATTTGACACGTCAAGATTAAATACACACGGGATGATTCGGATAATCCGAATGGGAATTTTAGTACCTGACTGAAGCAGATAATGGAGGATTTTAATCGTATAATTATAATATCTGCATCATACAATACATTTACCTACATCGCACAGTTCCTTACATTACCTATTTGTATCATTTGTAACGCTTATTTTAAAATAATAGTGAAATTTGTGCGTCTTACGAAAATTCAATCTTTTATTACAACTAAACTGTTTATACGTATGAGTCTCGGCTCTTTAACCTGGATATATCTCTGATAGTGTTGCACAAAATATCTGTCCTTTTCAGTGTCGCATATGGGATTTATATGTGCTTGTGTCACGTGACTATAAAATACAATGATGGACATGACAGTGGGAAAAATTCTCACAAAAACAGCTGCACATCTTGGCTTATCTAATCAGTGGCTGGGGGATTATATTGAAAATTTCATTGGAAATAAAGTAGACAGAGCAGCAAGAATTTTAGATGGAAAAAGAAAGAATCATTTAAAAGGCCGCAGAATATAATTGTAACTTGAAGTTTAATAAATATGTCCTACACCCACTGGGTAATGATGAATAAGCTAGTTGGACTAATAAAGACAATATCTATCTATCTATATAGGCTGACTTTATCTGTGCCTGGGAAACAGGGCAAAATAGGTAAGACGAGGTGGGGATGAAAGTACGATGCATTTTGGTTGCTTGACGATAATTTCACTATAATAATTGTAAAGGAATTAGATTTTAGAAATATTTAAATGCCTTTTGTCTTTTGCTGTGTTTGAAATATATCCAATATCTATCAATAACTCTTGTACGAATTTCTATTTTGTATTAAAAATTACCGAACCTTTTTTTAGCTGTCTATTTTCACTAACTATTTCCTATTTTAAGAATCACCCACAATACTGGACCATGTACTTAGAGTCTAATAAGGTTCTTCAAATGCTCTAAGGCTAAAAAAAATCACAAAAAGTAGACAAATGGGAATGATTCTGCACAAACGTCAAAGGTTATTTGTGTCACATGCCCCAACTCTATAAATAATTGCAAATTAATATAAAAATTAACTAAATATTCCTCGTAAGGTGTTCGGACCATCCCAATAAAAATCTATAAAATCGATGACAACAAAAGTTTTTTAATATTTAAGGGTCATTACTTTCCGTCTCCATTAAATTTTAACCATCTGCAAGATAATTGGAAGTACAATTGTTTTCATGGTAACTAAATCGGTGTGACCGACAGTTAGTGTTTAACGGAGACCGAAAGTAACCACCCTATGAATAGTAATAAGTACTATTAAGTTCATATCTTCTAACCCAACAAGGAGTAATATAGTGTCTACTTTAACACACACAGTGAGCAGGGTATGCGCGTACCAGACTACTAAGAATTTACTTCAAAACTGGTGAAGCAAATACATCTGGTTGCAACACGTGTGTTTCTTTCGTCCAGTGGCAGTAGAATCTATCAGAATGACATTTACCAATAAAACGACAAAACTGAAATCTTATGTAGGTGAGAATCTTAGGTTATGATAAACAATGAATAATGGCAGAGTCATTTAATTCATATGCATAAATAAATATTTCTGATATCAGTAAACATAAAAAAGCATTTAGATATCGAATATTGACTTATGACTTATGGCATGCGCATAGCTACTTTATAAGTTTCTAGATATTTATTTCACACATTGGTGTATCACTAAAATTTCAATACTGAGTTCCTTTAAAATTCACTCAAATATAGCTGGCCAGTATAAAAATAAAATTTACATACGTATTTAGAGTTGTCTAATTAAATTGAAAGCAAATAGAGAAGCGGTGACAGGATTTGGGAACTGAATTGATAGTCATGTAAAGAAGGACAGTTTCTACTCTGTTGCAATAACCAGAAATCCTGTTTTTCATTTACTGCTAAAATTATTGAAAGTTCATTGTTTAATCCAAATATTAAGTAAATTTATGTTTATTGGCATTAGGCCTATTTATAAAAAATTTTTAATGAAGTGATGGCTATGGTAATTTAACAAATATGGTAAGAATAAAACTTATTGCTTCACAAAAGATAGCGTTTAACATGGCGTGTTCATTTTTTTTATAGCGGTATTACTTATCAATTTACAAATTTTCCTCTTGAACATGTTCCACTTCGAGCAAAATGAAGCTGGACGCAATTCTTTTAACACCAGAAATTATCCGTAAGTAAATATTAATGAAACAAATTTTTAATAGGCGGCAGCCATTTTAGTAGCAACCATGACATTCCTCGATTCTTTTGTTAATGTTAATGTTAAGAATAAGGATAAATTTGCCTTAAACAGATGTATATAAAAGCAAATTTAGGACAGGGTTCAGACTTTGCGAAGCTGAAAAAATTCCCTGAATTTTCCAATTTTCCATAACCAAAAATATTAATTTTCATAATATTTCAGTAAAGTAATTTCTTATTAGACAAAATAATTCCTTAAATTGAAATGAATTAGTGAAAATTCTTAAGAACTCTATGGTTTTCCATATCGAGATGCAGAATTCCCTGATTTTTTATACAATTTATATTCCCTGACATTTCCAGGTTTTCTTAAGGATTTTTAAATTCCCTGAATTTTCCAGGTTCTCCAGGTTTTTCATACGAGTCCGAAACCTGTAGGATTATTTGGGAAGCAATAGACCATAGTATGGTATAATAGGAGTAATTTCTTGGTAGCGGAATCTGGGAGTTATCAACAAAACACAGGGAACTCCCAGGTTGTTGTTGGAGATGTCTAGAATCAGACGAGTAGTGGATTGGATTTTCCCATCTTCATCCCTTATAATTGTTGTGAAGCTTAATTTCCCCTTAAATATTTCAAATTTCAACACATTGTTTCTATTACTGACGACTAACCTGAATTTATGGTGAGATATATTGGTCTAATTTTTAACTCTCACCAAAACTAGTTAAACAATTTTTTACATATTGTTTTTAATTCAATAATTTTATTAGTTTATCTTTATAATCAAATCTCTACTTAAAGTGTAAATTTGTAACATAGAAGGGTTGGCGTGTTTCCTCTAGTTAAATTATTAATAACAATTATCACCGCACATCACATCATTTGAATAAAGTTTTCTTACCCATAACTCATCTTCCGAGATCCTGAGTTACTGGTGATGAAATCTGTTCCTTCTAATATAAAAGTTCATTTTCTACCTTCAACTGAATAAAAATTATATTTATTCAACAGCGAGTGTAGCATGTTTCAGCTACCTTAAGGTCAGGATAGAAATGTCATAAAGTGTATATGTGGTTGCCTAATAATCATTAAAATTCCGTCAAATCGACACTTGGTATTTCATAAATAACTTTTTTATAAGTAATTCAAACGAAGTTTTAAAGTGGGCAGTATTATAACAGAAGTCGGCCAAAGACAACTGACCTGTTTGTTTCTTTTTTAAGTGCACGATAAAATCGGAATAAATTTTTAAAATTGCCTTATTATCAGACGATACATTTGTAGCTATATTAGATAATCAGAGTTATTTAGGTACATTTAATTAGGTCGTTTTGATGCGTATTACAGTCATTATCTCATATCTCAGTAAAAAATTGCATAAAATTGCTTTTGTACATTTTAATGTATGAAACTGATTTTTAACACAAATCGATGAGTCATCAGAATAATTGTAAAGAATATTTAGAATAAGTTCATCATGTAACTAGAAGATGGCGCCAATATCCTTATGAATGAAAAGAGGTAATGATTTTGATTTATGAATGAAATCAAAAGTGGCAAATTTAAATTTGTTAAATAAACTAAACAATGAAAGTATTATTAAATGGTCAACAGTTTGCAACTGTATTCAAGCACTAAAATGGCACTATATTCCAAGTATACAATATATACAATAAATTCTGTTCATTTTTGTCAAAAATTAGGTGAATTTTCAATGAAATGTAAATATATAAATTATGTTTGAACCTTGAATATGGTTCATGGCATTAGTGTTTTCATCAACTGTCCATAACTTTATCTCGTTTATGCTTCCACAGAAAAGAGTATCTTATATTTCATTTTGTGACTGCTTCACCGAGAGGAAACAACGTGTAACCTAAACCCTGAAGTTACGGGTTCAATCAGCCAGTTTTGGCAAATTTTTATTGTGTAAGAATGATTAACCCAATATACTTACTCGGATATTGGTTATGTTCTTTTCTTAGATATGTGCAAAAGTATGTTAATTTTTTTGGAAAAAAGGATAATGATACACTATATCTAGAGGTCAGGCAAAGATTAGAGACCTAATAAGATAGGACAGGACAGTCTGACGGAAAAGACGAAATAGACGAAGACAGTTGTGCACTCCAATTTAAAGGGACGCGACATCCAGCGGAAGCGGTTTCGGGATTTGTCGGTTATGTATTAGAAGGTGTTTTAAAACCTCATGAGCTGTGACCTTCATATGCGCAGAGACATAATCCGTCCTGTTGACTCAGTTACACTTCTTAAAAATATTATATTTATTGTTTACAATTTATCCCGAGCTCTTGTTTATGTATACAGCAAGGCAGCCTCCAGTGTCTTCAAAAACATACTTATAACTCAGATTAAACTTTGCCTTTTGCGCATTTCGCGGCTCATGAGATTCTGAAACACCTTTAAACGAATTTGACCAAGCTTACTAAAAGATAGGTTGGCTCATCGAAATCGACAAGTGCTACGTCACTTATAGACCTCGATGACAGCTGCGTGTGGCTGTTTTTTCCTCATTTTATAGAAAAAAGTTTCAAAATTATTCTTTCAATGTACAATTCTATCCTAACCAAATAGATACCTTACATATAAACATAGAAATACTTCGTGTGACATATATTACTAAGCAACCTGTTTTTTAGTGACCTTGGCTACTGACAGTCAGCTGTGTTCGGTCGTTCTATCAGGAGACAGTGTTGTCCAATTTTCATTATTGGCGCGAAAACTCCAATTTAAATGTCGACGTCAATGGCGCTATTGCTAAAAGATACAAGGTTTTCCGTTGGCTGTCCTATCTTGTTAATTCCTTAATCTTTGCCGAAAGTCCGGAGCTTCGAGCATGCGCATTACCTTGTAAATGTGTAATAAATTCTACAAATTGAGAAATTGTCGAAATTGAAGTATTTCCTGTTATTTTGTGAAAACAAGGCGGGGGACACCGCCGCACCCCCCCATTTCTTTATCAGCAACGATTATACTGCCTGCGGCGCTAATAATTATTATTATAACAATTAGATATCAGAATAAAAACCTACTAATCTAACCTAAAGAAATCACACGAAATAATGAAATTATTTTAAGCAGAATAAAAACCTCTAACCTAACGTAAAGAAATCATAGAAAAGAATTAGTGAAAAAATATATTAATCATTACACAATTAAAGAAAAAAAAATCAGCGGACGTAGGAGTTTGAACCAGGGACCCTACGCGCTAGCCACTAGGCTGACGTTGAACGCTAGAACAAGGAATGCTTCTCACACATACTACGTTCAAGGACATATTTACAACTGTTAGGTCCAATAAAAATTAGATGATGCACAGTTGCCAAATTTAAATAGATATTGTCTTTGCCATTTGCAATAATTAAAACTTTGATATGTTCCCATAATTTGGATAAAAGGTTCTTACTGTTTAGTTCGAAATTAATAATGTGGTTAACTATTTCATTTTAAAATTTAAACAATATCCCTATATGATATTAGTTGTACATGGCATAAATTATGCACACCTACATTTTAGAATTTACCTAACCTGATACTACCTATTTTACGACTATTTATGTAATTGGGTATTATTTATAATTATAATTTGTAACATTTATTATATCTTATACTAAAGAAATGTTTGTACATGTGGCAATGCGGACAACATTCCGACAAATATTGAAACTTGCCAATAAAATAAAATAAGATACACACTGTGCCATCTAGGATTAACATAAGTACTAGCTTACGAGTTTTTGACATTTCGATCCTGTCCTTAAGCTATGTATTACAAACGCATCATCCCCACTCCGACTTGCTACCAATACCGATCCTTTCGTCTTGTGAGACAGAATGAAAAGTAGCAAACCGGAATCAGAATGATGAGCAAAAAAAACGACTAAATTTGGTATTCCGATGGCAAAACTGGAGCAAAAAAATGCACCTAATAAGCCAACATAGGAGATATATATTTAATTTAAAGTAACTTTCAGTACAGGCCGGGAATATAAATTTTTTGTATACTAGTTTCAGGCTATTTGCTGTCGTCAGTACGGAAAAGATGGAAAGCAAGCCATGCCTACACTGATACTCCCTAGTAGGCAACATAAAATACAACAGATCCATCTATTGGAGACGTATTACAATCAAAGTTGGATTATATCTCTGTAAAATTAAGCAAAGCATTCTAAAGTCGTTTGAACTAAGCGCATAACATATTTGGTGGACAATATTTGTATACAGGTAACATTTCTAATATTCAAGCACGGTTTCGGTGTTATTCTCTCACAGGCAGGCTTTGTAATGATTTAACCTGGTAGCAATGCTTTAGACTGAATTTCTCAATTAAGAATAGCAATACTATGCTGTGTTTTATAATAAGACATCTTTCGCAATTCTTAAACTGACCTATTATGAATTCGTACAATTTATTTTATTTTTACAGTTATGGTTTATTTTTTTGGGGCCTTTCAGCTCACTTTCATAAAATTTCAATATACAAAAAAATATTTATATTGTCAGGAAAATTACGAAGATTAGACACCCCAACAACCCCTTGCATACTCCCTCTAACAACCTTCTATATCAAAAAACCATATTGAACCTATCCTCTCCCGATTCAAAAGACTATCACAAAAATTTGCCAATAATTTACTTAACATCAATATAAATCCTTTAATTCAACAAACCAATCCCAACATCCCTCCTAAAAGAATATTCCGCACAATCAATCTACAAATCCCTTATATTGCTACGTAGTGACTAATATTATTAATTTAATTTGTTAATACACATAATCATCTACGTATACTGGGTGGTCCCTGGGAACGGGAAGTTTTGAAAACATAATAATTTTGAAAGTAACTTTACTTATTTAAAATGAGATATAACAATAGCTGGGTAATTATATGCATTTTTTATTTCTTAAAAACAATTCCTGGTAAATGTCCTTATGCCCTTATCTCTACGCACTCTTGAATACGATTGGTGAAATTTCCTATTACACGATGCAACATGTCAAACGGAATATTGGCAATTTCTCCACGGATTTTTATTTTCAACTCCTGAATATTTCTTGGTTTGTCAACAAAAACCCTATGTTTCAAGTAGCCCCACAAGAAGTTATCGCATGTCATAAGGTCTGGCGACCTTGGGGGGCCATTCCATGTTTCCACGCCTGAAGATAATGTGACCAGCAAATAATCTCTGCAAGGCATTTATTGATTCTCTTGCGGTAACTTTATGGCATGAGCGGAAGTAATTCTCCCGTGACGAGGAATCGCAAAGTGTAGTCGAAATTGCCGCTGCACAGCAAGTACACTGTCGTTATTTTTGTAGTATGATTTTATTGCAAAAGCACCATGCTCACCGGACCACTGTTCCATGATTACCAAATGGCATATAATGACAGACAATATGACAAATAAATCCACAGCTAACTATTCATGTTACAAAATAACAACATTTTCAAAACTTCCTGTTCCCAGGGACCACCCGTTATGTATGTAATATTTTTCTTTTTCTTTTTTTTTGTAAAACTATAAACACAAGTGATAACACTTGTGTTTTAAAAATCAATATGATTATAAAATAATGTATCGTACATAGGCTGGAAGACCTTGGTCGATAGCGAATTGGAATTTCCAATAAAGCTTTATAATACTACTACTATTAGCTTGTTAATTTTAACTTTGCCAAATTTTCATGTATATCTCATTATATTTAATATAAAAATGGAAGAAAATTCATTTATGAAAATAAATAGTGTACATAAACACTATACATGTAGAAATGCTAACTTATACCAGTCATATTCAAGATCAAATATCTCTGAAAAGTCCCATATTTGCCAGGGAAATATAGCAAGTTTCAACAAATTTTCAAATCTTTCTAGATCCTTTTTATCTGTTACACACGTACCCTGTTCACTCTGTGTCAACGCAGGCATGATATGTCCCCTAGTTTGGTTTGAAGATATGGACTTATGACGCATATATTTCAAAAATTTTTTTCATCAAAAAACTAAAAATTTCTTAAAGATGCATGATATTTGTTTATTGCACATACAAATTAACCAGATCCTTTTTAAATGTATGATTTGGCACTTAAAATCAGTTAATACGACCCTCCTTCTCAAAACTTCAAACAAAATGAAAACCTCACCTGTGCCTTCGTCAACATCAAACTTAAAGTACGAAATATTCATCAGTCCGGAGTCCTGATGCAGGTACATCATGTCGGGATTAAGTCGTGTCAAATGAAAGACGTATTCAGCAAAACAAGCAAGGGCCAACTGCAGCGTAAACTAAAACAAACATTGGGGAAAGTTAAAATAACCAAATAATAGTGTGGGTGAGTGTGTGCTTACCATTTTCCTGAACTGCCAGTAGTCGGTAGCCGAGGGGAATGTTTGCAACGCCCACTGTTTGAGAATGTTCTTAGGCACCATATTCTGCTGTACACCCTTCAATATATCCCTGTACACTTGGTGGCTGGCTTTGATGCCTCTGCTTTGCACTGTCGCCAAGCGTTCATAGTAATATTGAATGGGATCGTCGTGTTCGATACCTAACCAAGGGGAAAAAATTATTCTATTTTCTTACAGTGGCCTTGAATATTTAATGCCTACCTAATTTTGTACATCCTTTTTTGAAGATATCGAGTAGCGAAACTGATGCTGGATTGTCTTCTACTAGTCTGATCTGTTGAGATACGGCCACTACTCGTGGTACTGTGTAGTGCAAGAACCGTCGAGCTGTCTCCTGAAATTATACATAGTAATAAATAGATAGAAGATATTTACTGGAAATTTTGCGACCGCACAAATACGTTTTTAGCTTTTCGATCCCCTCTATAATGAATAATTTATAGTTCAAGAAATCTTTAAAAGTTAATAATTTTTTTTGTTTGCTTATAACTGTAATGCAATATATTCTCATATACAGTTTTTTCTGCTGTTTTTCCTTCAAACGTCAGAAAAACATGACATTTCTTAACCCATTTCATATCATTAAAGTTTCACATTCATGATTTTATATATATATATATTTTTTTTTTTCTTAGAGCTAATCGACGTTTAAAGCAAAAATAGCATGTTTTATTCAAAGTAAAAGCCACTTGTTGTGACTCGTCTGTAATTACCCATAGACTCATCACAAAAGTATAACTTTTACTCCTTATAAAGCAATATACAGTGCGATCGAGAAAAAAATAAGGTATGTGACATAGAAAATTCACTAAAATTATCAAAATTGATTTCTATTCTAGGTACATTATTAAAACTAATTTCCTATGTTACTATACAGGGGAACACCGAAATGCAAATGACCACCACTCTGTGATCAGCTGATCGAATGCGTTGTTTTAACTGTTATATTTTGGGGATTTTATGACGTATTAAAACATCCACATCCGCGCTGCGGTATGCGAATACCAGTACTTCTCAACAATCTGTTATTTTTCAATTTTCATCATATATGGCAAGAAAAAAAACAATTTAAGGAAAATCTAATAAGTCTACAACAGTACATTATCCAATTTTTAAGTAGAATCCAGTGTTTTTATTAAAATTCGATAAACACGCAAGAGAAAACGCTGCTTCGAAAAAAGTAAAAAAATTTTATCTCGGTCAACCAAGTCAAATTAATAATTTACTCACCTTTTGTTTACCCAAATACAAGTTCAACATTCTCAAAAGTTGCAAGACTCTTTCCTCTCTCCTCGCATCGGCCAAGCCAGAATCGTTTACGACTAAGTACGGATAAATCTTGCCATTGTGGCCTCTTATGTACAATCTCCTAGCTGCCGCATTGTGTTTTTGCACTACGTCCACCCTAGGCATGAACCTAGTTATGCGTACAAAGTAGTGATTATGCTTCGGCAATAAAAATTCACCGGGTAGCTCCACCTCGGCCGTGTTCAAGGTGAAGTTTGACAAGTATCGGCATTTCTCCTCAATCAGGAAAGACCTGAAATAGAGAAAAGTTCAACTCCATAAGCATAAAATGGCCTTGTGTAAGAGGGCGTTACAAATCTTTAAGGGCAACAACCCAAAATTGGACCATACAAGGGGAAAATTATAAAAAAAGCTAGATTTCTTCACAAAAATATTTATCGCGAAAAATATATTTAATGCATAAAATGGTGAGAGATTTCACAATTTGGACCTCAATTTCATATCCAGCAGTTCAAAATTCAAGGAAATATGCAATTCTAATCTCCTGAAAAACTTTTTTTTTTCTTTTATGTGCCCAGGTAATTTTTTTATAGTTAAGTTTAATTTTATTGGGCTACAAATACTTACTGCAGGAGCATTTTAGAGCGATTGTCCAAGATCTTTATCCACTTCTTAAGCTTAAAGATAAGGGTGTGTAATCTCATAGAATTCGATTGTGAAAAATCAAAGTCTTTTGTAAACTCCTTCTTCATCTCTATGAAAACGGGATCTTGGTAGGTGGCTTCTGCTCTCTTAGCCAAACTTTCGGAGGCAGCAGAGTTAAAAGTCATATTGGCTGAGCTGGAAATATTCTCAACCCCAATGCCAAAAGTGGACATCAGCTTTTTCACAAAGTTGAGGATGTGGGGGGTTATTTTGGCTTCGTTAACGGCCTCTCGGTTCTCGAAGGCTATCGCGTAGCACTTCGTCAAGCCTTGTCTCAGCTGCCTAAGCACTTCTTCGTACCAGTTTTCTCTGAACCACTCCATCTGAAAACATAATGAACAATTGTTCTATCATCGTTTTATTGGGATCATAAGCAAAATCAAAAACATTTTTTTCCTATGGTAAGAGTCAACTTTGTACTAGTGAAAAATCTGTTTAGTTAACAGTATCATTAACAAAGATAATAAATAATAATGGACCCAGCATAGAACCCTGAGGTACACCAGCAGTGTTAGACATCTCGAAGGATTCCTCCTATAACTCTTAAAATACTGTAAGAACACAAATATGTATACACTGAACTCAACCAGGTTAGTGAGAGTTTAGGCAAGTATTACATGCACAAGTAACAGAATTAAAAAATGGAAATCTAGGCATAAAACCGAAACCATAACTATATAACAGTTATATTAAAACTTCATTTAATTGCACTACAAAACAACTAAACAACTGTTTTAAAAGAGCTTTAAGTTGTTATAAAAAAAAAAAAAATTAAAACATTGCTGCTTTAGACACACCAATAAAATTTCTACAAAACATATATCATAGTTAAATATAGCAATTCAATGTAAAAAGCAACATTTTCACAAATAACCTTTAATATAATTGTTTTATAGAAATGTAGAAATATCTATAAATTCTCAATTTATAACGGTGCTAAAAATGCAACTGAAGGTTACTAAAAAACATTATAAAACAATTAGTTTTATTAGCTAAAATGTTTTATAACTTAGTTATGGAAACGGAAACGTTTCTAAAATAATTTCTTAATTGCGATATTTTATAATTTTACTGCAGAAACGTTTTTATGATAAAATAAAACAGTTCAGCTGCAGGCAACAAAATGGTATTTTCTGGAACTCTAATATAACTAATTAGCATTTAGAAGCATTAATAAAATAATCATAAAACAAAATCACGAACATTTGCTGTTGGGAGATAAGCACCAAGATAATTACCTGGGCAGCTATGCCTTCAAGGCTCAACAGCACAGTCGGATGGATATCCCTCTGCATCTTCATTATTCTAGAACATCTGTACATAGGCGGAGAGGCTTTAATCGTTGAAGCCTCAACTGCTGGGGCTGTCGCAGTTGTTGTTGTGCTTGTACTGCTCTCAGACGAGGACGACTGGCTCCCCTGGCTGCTAGTCTGCATGTCCTCGGTCTTTTGAGCCTCTTGGGCAGCTTGTTGCTGCAGGAAGAGCTAAAATGAGATTTAATCAGGTTTCAAACCACACAATCTAGCGTCAATCTATGCCTTACCATATTAGTCTTTCTAGCATTAGCTGTTCGGAGGGTAAAATACAAGGTCCTTATAGGAAAGTACACTGCCTGCGGGAACATTCTTCCAACCTAGAACAGAAATGTGATTTTCAAAGATGGTCATATTTCACAGAATACACACAAACCTGGCAGAGTAAATTTAATATTACGCTTCCCTCATATTGCACTAGACAGTTCAGGAGTTGCGGCGTCCAAGGCAACCATAATATTGGGGGAACGCCTACTGAATATTTATCCAATGCAGACATTAAACTGGGGAAAAAAGAACAACTATAAATGCTCTGGGACGTGTACGATAAGGATTTTTAAGAAAGAAATATACACCTGCTAAATAAGGCAATTCGGAATACATACAAATTTAGTTAAATCAAGTTATAACACCTATATGGCAACTTCATGCACACAGAATATTGTACACCCTATACAAAGATCCTTTTGCCATTTGTAATTCTTCGTGGTCAACTCACCTGGAGTTCTCATCGTCATAGCTGAGCAGCCACAAGACCTTAGCCAGATACTTCCTGGCCTTCGACTCGTTTTGATGCCTGCAGGCGTGCAAGAAGCAAACCATCGCGTTAACTCCCAAATGAATCTGTCTCGGATCACGAGTAAACACTTGCTCCAGATAATCACCGTATAGAGCCCACGCCTTGATGGATGCGTCATGCATCTGCACCGCCGCCGAAAATGCCTTGTTCGCCTCGTCCGATTTGTCTACAACACAAAAAACAAACAAATTTTAAGCTTTTAGAAAATTCCTAACTCTTATGCGAACTCACTGCTCAAATGGTACATTAATCCCTTGAGTGCGTAAAATTCAGCAGTCATTTCCTTGCCAAAGTATTGCATCTTCGTGTGACTGATCACCTCCAGTCCCTCTGCCAGCTCGTTTTTGTTGTTCATCGACGCTAACTGCAGGTAGCACTTGACTTGCTGCCTTACCTTTTGAAAACAATCGACAATCGGCACGCTCGATATGCTGTAGATTCTATTCAACGAATCTAAACAAACGTTGGTTAGTTTGTGTTTCCTCGCTATTTTCCCAAAATGAATGATAGACTAGAAAAGACAAACATTAGAACTACAAGTTCAAATTAAATGTATTAAATATCATGATACATTACAAAAAAAGGCAATGTGTGATAGGTGTTAATACAATAGAGTCTGGCCAAAGAATCATGACATACCTGCGCTGACGCATGCACACCCAACATGGAATTGGCGGTAGTGGTATCCCTGTTGCTCTCATAATGGTTAACGATCACTTGATAGTGGTGCTGTCGCCAAGTAAAAATATCATTCCAATGCACCAAATCGTCCGCTATGACAGGTAATCTATTACGCCACGTCTTGACTATCGCTTTCATGTCATGCAGCGAATTCTGATGGCCCTGCATAAGGCCCTTGTGGATTTGATATGCCTCTTGTAGTTCCATAATCTAGAAAGCAAAATATATTTGATATCCCACAAAGCACATACTTGGAGCCACAGTAAAATTAAATTCGCATATACTGAGAAAGACTACAAGCATTGATGGCTCAATTTTTTTCTAACTTCTAAAGCACTAAACATCTTTTATTTGATAGAGCTTTATAATGCATTTACCTGCTGCGCTGCCTGCAGATACTGCAGATGAATATGGCTGACGATATGCGGCAATCGCCTCCATTCATTCAAGCATAGAGCGCTGGCGCTTTCCACATATCTTTCGACAAATTTCAGTTGTTTGGTTTCGTCAGGCTGACAAATCAAGAGATAACCACCATACATGGTGATTTTCCAACCCATCTCCTTAGGACAGCTGTATTCGACTTTCGACAGCGCCTCTTTCATTATATCCCAATTGGGTATACGCCAAGCACTTTCTAGAAGCAGATAGGAATCGTAAACACCCCCATTCTTGGCGTACTCCATGAGAATCTCCCACTGATTCAACTCCTTGGCACACCTAAAATGGAAAACAATTTTAGTATCCCCCGAGATGCCATAGTTGGGGCAGGATTTTTTAACCCCTGCTACTATTTGCACCTTATCCAGTGGTGGTGCCACAGGGATACTTCTCGCTGGGTATGGGTAGGTACCGGCCCCATACTGTTGTCTGCCTTGTGTTTAGCCATTGCCGCAAAGTAAGCTCCCTGAGCTTGCTCAAAGAATCCATGTTGTTCGTAGGCGATCGCTACGCCCGTTTCTTTATAGTGGCCATGCTTTTGCCACAATCCTGCCCAAAGGTCTTCTTCGCAGAGGAGAGAATAGAGCTCACCCAGGGAATCCAGCAGTTCCTTAAATTTTTAAACAGGTAGGTATATAGAAAGTTAGTAAAAAATTTTATATTTACCGTTTTTGTCTGATCTCCCTCAAATTCATAGCAGCTAGCAGGATTGCTAGATTTGGATATAGAATTGGGGTCAAATGCCATTTGTTCCATGCCCAAAGCCATCCTATGCCACAGATTGTGTGACTTTCCGATATACTTCATTAGGGGCCTAGAAAAAAAAATGACTGTTGAATTTTCTGGGAGCATATCAAAACAAGTACACTTACGGTGCCATCTGTATAGGTGGATTGCATCTGCACAAAGCTTCGACGAACGTGTTAATAGCACTCGGATGGCACTCTTTTTGTATAATATGGGTGCCAGATGTAATGAACGGTAAAATTTCTTGTACCAAGGCCTGCAGTTGAAAAGGAGAACAAAAATTATTAGAAAGACCTATGTGGAACAGTTATAAATGATCTGTCAAATCAGACAGTTGTCCAAATCAAATACATATTTTAAAATTTTGCATTTTCCAATCGCATTTTCTTATTTCATAACAAATAATATTTGTAATCAAACTCTAAATTAAAGCATTATACTCACAGTGTGCTGCTCTTCCTCTAAATTGGCCCATAGTTTGGGAAAGAGCGACAACCACACATGTTCCGCCAAACTCGTGTCCATATGGCACAACTGAGCTGCAGCCACTAAGAACTGATCCGTGGTAACATTTCTCGAAATCTGTATGAATTCATAATGTTTCTTTATCATTTTAATGATCTCTTCTCTGATTATCGGTTTTTCTTCCACGGCAGGATTTGATTCCACGTTGGTCAAGTCCATATCGAGAACCTCATCTTTGTTCTCCATTGATTCGCAAAAGCTGGGCTTCTGAAATTGGTGACGGCTGAATTCATCCTTCTTTTGTTTATCGGCAGAGTTTATAACCGAAGTTATACTGGGTAAGATGCTGCTTTCGTGGGACATTTCTATGCCTCCATCTAAACAAGGAAGTAATTGGAAAAATGTAGCGACAAAGCAAAAAACAAACTATTCATACCTGGTATTGAAGTAATTAGTAGAAGTTCGATGCACTGCTTGATCCAATAGTGGGGCCCTATAGCATCCCAGTTCTGTGAACAAACTATATAGAGCAACCTATCGTGTAACCTCCTTTGCATCGATTCGTCGAAAACCTTGAAAAACTTCGCTCTTATGTGTGGCTGTGTGCATCTCAAGCCAGCTAAAAATGCAGGTTCTAATTTGGACGTCAGCTCTGTGGTTTTAAGATGCTTGTCACTGAAAAATAAAAGAGAAATATTCTCTTCAACTTTATGCTATATATCTATGTAGTAGGAGCTATTTCATCTTTACAAATTTGCTCATTCTCTAAAAACAGAGATTTCAAAATTTTTCAGAGGACACTTTTGTTACAGCATCCGTTATAATTTTCACTGCAATTAGTAACTGAAAGCTATAGTTGAAATCATGAATCTTGTCACTTGTCACTTATTAAGTTTGTTCTATTACATTTTTTGTTACTTAATATCACTGTATCTATATCTAATCCTTTTGTGCAAATGTATTTGCCATTTTAGACAATAAGCTATTATTATTACTATCATTAAAATGAATGTATCCCATACATTTGCATAGCACTGTATAGATTTGTAATGTTACCACAGCAATTAGATCTTGACTTCTAGAAGATATTCTGGATTAAGTAGATTATTAGGATATTTTCGTCTGCCATCCATCACACACTTCTTTTGGTCTATACCCTACATAATGTTTTCTTTGTTGTACTATAAGTTGTATTCACATTTATGTACCAATTTGTTCTCTATTTAAAACAATTTCATGCGTTTCTCAAATTTCCTCTCTTCTTTTCATTGCTAATTGTTTGTTTTTTTTTTATATTTATTTGAAGTGTGGAAATACTATTTTGTATACTTAACACCAATAAACCATTATTATTATTATTACAAATAAGAAGATGCATTTGATGTTTCTTATTCTGAACCAAACGAGACTTACCTCTGTTTCAGGAAAAAATGTAAGACAGGTGGTATATAATTCTTAAAACATACTTACGTGTAAACATAATTAACCAGCTCCAAGAACTGAGCATTTAATTCATTGTCGTCTGGGAAACGCTTCTCCACATACTGCATCATCTTCACGAGCAAAATAGATTTTTCCCGCAAACTCGGGGCTTGATTTAGTGTTACCACATTCTTACATTTCATCCATTCTTCTAGCATCTGAAAAACAAACAGATAAAACCGAGAAAGAAAGCAGTAACTTAGTCACCTACCCTTGTAATGGCCTTCATAATCTTAATATCCTGAGTTTTCTCTATCAGCCCCACTAAAATAGTTCCAATGAACGTTTTACGCATCTCCACGCTCAATACTACCACTCTGGTCTTAACAAGATCCAGACTCAGTATCAGCAGCTCGCTTGTTAAAGCCGAATATTTAGTTGAGGTTGGTTGCAAATGCTCTTTCTGTAATTTATGCAGAACTCTCATGAAAGGAGTTATCAACAAGTCGATGTAGGAGTGGTTGTTGGTACAAGCCGCTTTCAGGATCATAACCGTGCCGAAAAGATTCGACGGGCTTTCCGTCTTTTCGTAGTTGCTGAGTCCTTCGAGTATTACTTTTCCAACATCCGAATATAACGTATCCAATGTATCGTTCTTGCTGGTCAAGTTGGTGTTTGTCCTTTCCATGGGGAAGATACTCATCAACTTCATTAGGAGATTGTGCACCAATTTGATTATCTCGCTATTATTGGAGGTTATACAAGCTCCTATACCCCTTTGCAGAGACTTAAAACTGGTTAAAATTTGGTTCTTGTCGAGCACCGTTAGCAAATACGTCAGCAATTCCAAGGCAGTGCAGATGTTGCCGATGTTCGGATTCGGTGTTTCCGCCGTCATAAGAATTTTATCGAAAAATGCCAACTTTAAGTCTACCGGTTGGGGCCATATGTCGGGTTTTAGGGCAGTCCTGAGAAGTATCACGCAACGCCTGGACAGAACCTCCCCTGGACTGTTTGCTACAGGATTAGTGGGATTTGTTGGAGCAGGTTCGTTGACCTAGAAAAAAATGTGTTCCTAATTCATCTCAAGACTAGGGTTCGGATGACAGAACTCGATTTCAGGATTTATGAGAGGCAGACTTGGCCACGTTTATAAGGACAGTTTTATTTTTTATTTCATATGTGAAAATGATACATCTTGATGACTACACCAATAAATGACAATAACAAAAAAATAAAAATCAATGTTACTTTGGAACAATCACCAGGTAATGTTCTTGAAAGATGTGCATGTATGATACTATTTGATTCTTTGACGAAATTGTTTACTCTATTCAACAATTTGCAAAATACAAAATATTTGTCTATAATGCCTATATCTTGTTTTAATATCGATATTTTAAAAATAAATATTTTATGATTTCGTGGCTGTAACATACGCCCGTGCATGGCACGATACACAAAAAATGTTTATACATAAAAATACATATTAAAAATTACCTCAAGTGATTTTATTAATTTACGTTAAGTAGGTTTTTCTAATATTTTCCTACAAGTTTTAGAAAGGATTATTTTTGTTCCGCTCCGCTACTCCCTGACTATAATGTGCTTTATTTTCATATGAAAGAAACCATTAGAGATAATAAACATAAATTATAAGAAGAGATTGATAGTAGATTAGGATCAAATTAAATATATTTTTATATACACTTTTTCATACAACTTAGCATTTAGAATGTATTCAGTTAAAAATAAGTGAATCATTTCCTACTGCCTAAGTTATAAATATTAATTATCTCATATAAGTGTCTATTAGAAGTGGAGGAATATTATTACTATTCTTTTTAATGCGTGCTAAATTCATTATCTATCTCTGCTATATAATTTCTTATAATTATTTTCCACGGCGATGCTGCATGATTAAAAATAGAATTCAATGTCTCTATACTAACATATGTGAATCTACAGTCTAATTGTTCAATAGCTCAGTGTGCTAAAGCATCGGCTAACAAATCCAGAGATCGGCAGTTCGATCCCTACTCACTGCGGATTTTTTTCATTTAAAACCTTTATTAATAATAGCGGAAAAATATAAATAATGTCAAATGATGGAGATCACCTAGTTTGAATTTCATGCTGTCGCTGGGGGGAGTGGCCAAAAAGTAGAGGAGTAGGGGTGGTATCAACCGACCCAATGCCTACTTATAAACTCATTTACAAGCGTTTAAAACCGCCTTAGGACCAAGAATTGCATTCAAAAGTGCCTAATATGCATGGGCTAGGATGTAACGAAATAAAAGTTTTAAAATTTAAAATTTCCAGATGAAAATGTATACTTGGGGGGTTTTAATGGTTGCTGATTACGAATCTGATGAAAAAATTGGAAAATTCAAAATGGTTGACCCAAAATGACATCCGTGTCATTTTCAAATAAAAAATGATTATTTACATTATATTTGACAAGTAGGAAAACATTTTTTAGAGTGATTATTTACAATTGCATCTGAGTACATGAAATAGAGCTCGGTCATCCAAATCATCACTCCTGGAGAAATTTGTCCTAACCTGACAAGCCAACCTTAACAAAAAGTTAAGAACCGTGTCTGTGTGGGCTCTATCAATAGGTTTGTTGACTCCAGGTTCTGTCTTTACAACAGGCACGGGAATACTGCCAGAGCCAGAGGGACCCATAATCGCCATCTTCTTACGACTACTCTCACCACTTTCATCAAACATTGGTCTCTTCATTGGAATATTTTCTACAAACTAAACAAGACAAAGTCGTTTTGAATAATTTCTCTAACTACGTTTCGAGTCCTACCTCTGAACCTTTTGATTCCTCCTTGATCCCATAAATTTCCCATTTTATAATAACCTCAGCGAGTTCTACAGCCAACTTTCTATGTTCCAGAGTTGCCGTCGGACTAAAACCCAACCTCTGTATGGAACTCACCATGTGCTGCACCAAATCGTGACGTACCGGATAGTAAACCTAAAATATTTTAATTCAGTTCCTCGAGGTACGATAATTAAATTTCTTTTGAGGAGAGAGAAAGTTACCTTATAATGTTTAACAACCAACTGCAAAATATGGAACAGCTGCTGCATCGAATGGCCTTCGTCCACTATTATCTTCTTGGTCCAGTGTGTGAGCATAGTGTGGCCCTCTTCCATCCTCAGTGGCATAGATGGCGTCAGAATTTCGAGTGCCTGCCTGACAACGTTCCTAGCTTCGAGAGCGTGAGCCTTCAGGAGACTATGAAACACTGAAATTTTGCAATAAAATTATTTAATTCGTAGTTACCTTTTTGGCTTACCTTGTAAAACTATTTTCCTGTGTATGGCAAACTTGTCGATAATATGAGAGAGTAGCAAATGGCCGTGATAACGTGTAGCCGGATCCACACAATTCTCTACGAGCAGACAAGGCCAAGCAAATGTCATGAGCCGCCTCAATTTGAAACCCTGCGCCTTATTGTTAGCATCGTGGTCATGTATATGGGGGCTGGCTTGCTCAACGAGAAGACAGGAAAATTGTAAGAGAGATATACGGACACAGTCGGCAGAAGGAAATGGATTATCTGGGTCGATCAACTGAAAAAGATGTCTTTCTGTTATTTTGTTACTTAAAAATAATAATCAACTTTATTGAAATAAATGCTAAGTTCAAACTATCTGTCACATTTGTGAGACCGCAATTCTATATAGTGCCTAGATCACGATTGATGTATCATCCGCAAACATGGCAACTTTGCTTTTTATATAAGCATCATTTATGTACGGTGAAAATAGTAGAGGTTCAAGCACGGAGCCTTGTGGAACTCCCAGATTAACATGATGCTCATTTGAAGCAATATTTTGTATTTTTTTTAATATTAGTCTATTAGATGGATAGGATTTAATCCATTCAAGGAAAGTACCCATATAAGCTTTAACGTAGCAAAAAATAAGTACTACCGAATGGAAGGACGATGTTAAGATGCTGATAATTTTTTAACAACCTGTTTAAGTAGAGTTATTGTGAAATTTAAATTTATTATGTAAGAAATTACAGGCAAAAGATCTTCGGATCTTTACATTGTGGCTTGCTAATGGCAAATACATACCTTATTTATAAAAACAGAAACGACATTATCGCTGCTATCCTGATAAGGCATGGGAGGGCCTCCAACCAACTTATTCGTCTCGCCTCTCTCAAAACTGACTGCAAAGCAGGGAATCAAAATCAGCTGCAGCACCTTAGACTTCAATTCCTGTGACATGTCGTTTAGGGGGAATAGTTCAACGAATCTGAAGAAGGCAGACCTCTTCCATTCCACCGTATAGTTTTGAGCGACGGTATTCTCCAAAAAGTCCCTCAAGAACTGGAATTCGGGGATGAATCTGTCCACTGTGGCCCTGAGCAGTTGGAAGAGCAAGTCGATGTCTGTTGGATGATGGCAAAAGTAATGAAGTAATATTTTAACTAGGAGTTTCGGCTCCTTCCAATGAGTGTATTCAAGGTGTTCGACATTTCTGTGCCTCTCTTGGTAGGCATCGTCACACCAAATTTGCTTCAAAGCATCCACGAGCTCCTGCTGGGTGGACAACCACTGATCGTCATACTTTATTAGCAACGAAATGATCCTTATACTTTGATACTGCAGTTCGTTTCTCTCGTGCATCTCCAAGTTGAGGTTAATATAGTTCGACAGGACCATCGTTATCAGGCGTTTAACCATGTTATTCTGCATGAAATCACGGAATGGTTTCCCATCTTTATGTTTGATGAGATACTCCAGGTACCTGCTAAACTGTTTATCTTTTATATAGTTGTCGTTCAGGAACATTTCTAACGTTTCCGCGGAGTATCTCAACAGGAACTTCATCAAAACATCCCGGAAGGGACTACTAGCCTCGATCATCATAGCTTGCTCTGTCTGGAGGATCAGTTGGCACAGCTGGTTAACGAACTTGGAAGATGCAGTCGGTGTTTGGTGGAAAATACTGATTATTGTCACTATTTTCTGTTCTTCATCGCCTTTCTTAGAGATACTGTTACCAGTAGTACCGAGAGTTACGTCCATTTCTATAACACATCAAACATAAAATTTATTTTCAGAGCTCCACATTATCAAGAAATCAGTTACCGACCTTGATTTGATTTGTGAGTATTCGTCAGATTCTCCATCAACTGTTTAAGAATTTCAAGTAATTGCTCACAAAGCTTTTCATTAAAAACATTTGGAAACAGCTGTGTCAAATATGATAGCATTTTCACTCCATTCAAAGAACAGTTTTTGACATCCCCTAAAGTCATCAGCAGAGGACGAACCGTTTGGTGCACCTAAGAACAAACACATTTGTAAGCACTAAATACCACGTATAATTTTACAAACAATGTATGAATATAATTCTATGTGTCTAAGATCTAAAGTAGAAGAAAAGCTGCCTCGAAGGACCAAAATGTAACTTTTCAAAAGCATACTAAAGTAAAAGAAAATCCGTTTCGAAAGACCAACATTGAAATATTCAAAAACTTATCCCTTCGACCACACTCGTACTTACCAATTGTTTTTCAACAGTATAACCTGCAATGAATTTTTTCATGCATTCGAAGGCAGTTTCTTGAAGCTCAGCATTAGGTTTCTCTAATGCCTTGTACAAAACCTGGAAAATCTGCTCTCTGAAGTCTGTAAGGTAATAACAAGCGGCCAAAACTCTCAGCGCACTAGTCCGCAAAGGAATAAAATTCTTAATAGATTTATAGCACGAGAAAGTATTTAACTTTGAGTCCTCCGTATTACACAATGACAGCAGGTCTTGAATAAACATATTGTCTTCTTTTTTTTCCGTATCTGAAAGGGAACCAGTAAATAATGAACGCTACTTTTTAAGAGACGCATCTATTCTGTCTCAGGCTTCATGTAAGATTCTTACCAATAGTAAACAACCTCGGTTCCAATGTAGTACAGAACATGTTGCCGTCCATAAGTCCCATCTGAGCAATGGCAGGCTGATGTTTCAATAGATGGTTTTTAGGAGGCACCATGTCCGCTAAGACATCTTTGAAAGGTTCCATCACAGCCATTACAGTTTTATTTTGTTTCTCGGCCAGCAGACGCAAAGAGGCCATAGACTGAAAAAGTTACTCTTTTTTATGAACTTTAAAATATAGCAACTATTTACGTACCTGCTCCCTCACCATTGTGTGGGGACTGGTCACCTGCCTCACCAACTCGTGAGTGACCTCGCGCAATGCTGAATTCTGTAAAACTTTTGTCTGTTGATCAGAACCCTCCGGCGGTGGCGTCACACATACTATCAGCATTCTTTGAAGATTATCCTTGGCCATATCGAGCGCACCACTGGACACCTCTCCGGTAAGGTCCATCATTACGAACAGCAATGCCTTCAAGAATATGAACATGTGCCCGTACACCCACTTCAGCGCACACCGTTCAAACATAAACTTGATTGCTATACAGCCCCCTAATTTGGCGTACCACGCTCGTTCGTAGCACAAAGCACACATTTTTTCTGACAGGTATTCTATCAGTGGTAAACGGCAGGCCTAGAAAAATTAAAGACATTAAAGCTGGCAGAAGTTTAAAAAAAAACAGCTCTTACCAATTCTCGACTGCCTAAAAGGGTAGAGGCTGTATCTACGATCAAGACTAGCCCCAAATGGCCTGGTTTGCATAGTTCTCTTTCTTCGTGTCCCATTATAATTGCCAAGGCATCCACCAATACAAGTGGATCCAACGTCACCTGCTTGTTTGGTCTGAAATTGACGCATTTAAAGGAAATCTCTCAGTAGAAGATACAGAACTAGGCAAAAGATATAAAAACTTACTTTGGACTGTAGGCGAACGCACCGGATTGTTGAGCTACAGCAACCATAGTATAATGACGTACCACAGAGACTAAAGCTGGCACAACAGGTTCTCGGAGCTCTTTTATAGCAGCTCCAACAAACATGCCTAGAAAAATACATATATGAATTAACCCATTTCAACGAGTCAACTTGAACAACTGCTTACCCGTAAGGGCCGTTTGATGGGTTTCTCGAGCTTGTTTGTATATAGACTTATACGTAGACCCTTTGATGCTGGGTATGGTTTTTGGATCCTGGAAACTTGGATGCAAGAATAATTTTATAAGCGTATTCTCGTCGTCATTCAAGTTTCTTGAGGCTGTTAAGTAACAATTTATAACCGCCCAGGCTTGCTTTCTATAAAACGGATCAGTGTTGCTCTGCTTCAGGGCGTTAAAGGCAGTGTCGATAATCTGATAAAGAAAATCATCATCTTGGATATTTAGAATACTAGAAATGTATCTAACATATAAAAAAACGAAAAGATAAATTTTTACCTTAGAAACTGGGAACTGTATGGGCTGCTCCTGGTCGTGGAACCTAGCTAAAACTGAGGGAGGGTCAAAATCGGACGAAACGTATTCCAATTTCTGTGGTTCTATCATCATTTTCCTATTGCCACCGCCAAATTTGCCCAAAACTCTGCAGAAATGGAAAATCAATGAAAAATAGAAAAACTGTGTTGATTATAGACAGATTAGAATAATAATAAGAATCCTAGAAGTCCTTAAATTTCCACCAAAAAGTCGAAATGGCTTCATGCCACTTATTAATATTTTAATTCATAAATAATCGTTGAACATATTTATAATTACAACATTTTAAATTAAAACAAAATGGATTACGAAAAATATACAAAAATGAAAATTGCAAAATTAAATTATCACAATTTATATTAATAGATTATATATATTTATAATAATTGATGTTTTTAAGGAGGGGTTTTGTAATATTTCAAGGTACAATATATAATATTAACAGAAACAAATATTTCCCACGTACTCTCTTCTTGTGAGTCATGCGAAAAAAACGTGCCGCAAACAAAACAATTTGTCATATAAAATTATGTATCTTATAATATATTATGAACCGTTTTATCATATTAAGTTATATTTTTGACCAAACAGAATTTTGAAGGCAAATAAAAGGTGTGAATGGTGAGAAATTAGTAATCGACGATGTTGATTTTCCATATTCTCGACATTGAATAAGTGTCTGGCGACCTAACCCAATAGGCCAAATATACCTGTTTAACTTATTTTGCACGTCAGTACGTGTCAAAAAACACCATTTAGGTTGTATCGACATCGAATTTATGCCTATGTCACCTATCGAAATTGGTGGCGTCAGCTGGTCGTAGAATGACACCTAAATTGTTAGCTGGGTAGAAACTTTTAAAAGGTACAAGGTGTGTTTTTTATTATAATTATATTTCTTGTGCAAATTTTATGTACTTTTATTTAATTTCTGACAGAAGTAAAAAGAAAAATCTCTCTCTCCATGTAAATGAAATAAAAAATTTATATTCCAGTGTTTTTTTTAAGCAGTTAATAAATTTGTCGCTGTATTACTTTTATTTCAGTAAAATTAGATACATTAAGACGTCTCTTCTACCTCCGATTAGTTAACTATTTGGTACATTAATTGACAATAAAAATGTTGTTGATTTGTCAGAAAATGTACCGACTAAATACTTAATTATTTGATGATGACAAGACCAGGTCTAATTGTACCTTCTACCGAGGTTAAGGCCACCTCTTGTGCTCGTTAAATTTGCCACGTTGTGTGGGCCAGAACCATTTTTACAATGTTCTGTAAAAATCATACCTAGTAGTTGTATGTAAAAGGTAGAAATGCATATTTAAATTTACACATGGTAATGTGTCCCTCCAAAGGATGTCGCTTCTTGATTTTTGTGATTCAAAATTTTAACATTTTCTGATTGAATTAAATGATATAACCTTACTTTCAATGAAAAATGTCTTCATCACAAACATCAGTGCGACGTGTTTTAATCTACAGCATTACACAGATCCTCGACCTCGAAAATTTGACTACAATAATTACATAATATGCTTCCACCCCAGACGATTTCAAACGTACCTACATATTAATTTTTGTCTGTAAATTGTTACTTTTTGACTACTTTTTGTGTTGTGTTTACTCTTTTACTTTTATTTATTTTACTTACAAATTTATTTATATTTTTCTCCTTTATCTATCTGTTTATACAGCACTTTGTCAACAATAATGTTCTTCTGGACAATAGTATATCTGATTTGATGATATAATTTGATATACATACAAAATGTGTTTCCATATTAGACATTTCAATAGAGATACTAAAGAACCAGGCAATTACTGTTTATTCCGTTCGTGTTAGAATAATAAAAAATTTTACACTGCACTAAGTCAGCGTTTTGATTTACTTTTAAGTCTTCTTCGGGGCTGAAATGATAGCTACTGAGGAAAGATATTTAATTTTAAATATATGATACCATTAACCTTTAAAACATAAAATTATCAGAATGCATATTGAAAACAGATATTCAACCAGAAAATTACTATAACATTTCACTCATTAGGAGATGATGATGAGTTAAACGTATAATGACACGTTATTATGACAGTCCTTAAAAAAAGCAGTAAATTCGCATATAATTAATTTTTTTCAAATGAAACTTGCTATGTTCTTACTTAAAATGTTTCGGTAATAAATTACTGAAGATTGTTTTAAAATTCAGGTAGAAAAAAATAGTCACTATGAGGTATCAGTGAGTAGGTAATTGATTACTGAAACATTTTTAGTAAACACATACAGGGTGTTGTTCCATTTGAAAAAAAAATAGTTATATGAAAGTTTAAAAATGTAAAAGTTTGAATCATCGTGGAGCACACCCTGTAGAATTAGGTTCAACTTTGAGAGGGTTGAAAACTAGTACATGATCTTGACCAACATTCAAAGTGAAACGACGGCAAAGTTACGAAAATACGTTTTTTACAGAGTGGAATAACGTGGCAACGCCGCACTGTAAATCCAAAAATGATATATGACTGGATAGAGAATTAACGGTCAAATAAAAACATATTGAAATATGTTAGGTGTTCCATTTAAACAGTATTAGGTTGCCAACAGTATGTGAAACACCCTGTAGATTTAAAAATAATTTTAACATAAGTATGTCACTCTTGATCTACTATTTTTATCTGAGAATTTTTTCCAAATTTCAAACAAATGGGAAGATATTGGCATATCTCCTCTCTTGGTCCTAACAGAGGCATGGTTAAGGGACTTTTTATGCCCGTGAGTCTCAACAAATCATTAAACATTCTATTATCAATTACGGCAAAATACAGTGTCTCTACTTAGAACTTAAATTGATTCTTACTTGAAGGCAACCTGAGCCACCTGGTCGTTGTTCCTCAGGGTGCGCCACAGCGCCTGCATAAGTTCCGCTCGGACAGGTTGGATATGCTCGTACAAAAAGACATGTTGAAGATTATCTACACACAATTCCAGAGTCCTCAGGCCCTAAATTAAAATTAATAATGACACATAATGCTCGAATGAATACCCACACAGCACATGACATCCCTAGGATATCCTCATTTGGTCCCGTATCGAGGACAACATTCCTCAGGATATCCTTAGGATATCCCAATAAAATATATACAACCTGAGAATATCCCAAATGGAGATATCCTAGACAAATCCTGCAAAGATGTTAAAAGCCTAACAAAATATCTACTGTGGGAATATCCTGGGCAAGTCCTAGAGTCGTCCTATTATAGGTATTATTATTTAGGAGATTTCAAGAACAAAAATAATGAAAAGTATATATATTATTTTGAGGCTATTTATTTATGGTGTCTTTTATTGGTTTGTAAAATTTGCTTCTAAAAACTGATTTGTCATTATATAAACTTGTATTCCTTTGTCTTTGCTTATTGGCTCAGTTTAAAAGTAATGATGATATTATAAAATAATATGTATTTTTTGCTGTCTTTAGAAATATCCAATACACTCTAAAAGAACTGTCCTATATAAAGTCAAATCAATGTCCTTAGGTTGTTCATAGTAAAGCAAAGGTATAGCAAATAAAAGAGCTGATGACGTCCTGTACGCACCCGTACTGATGTCCTGAGGACGTCATCAGCACAGCCCGAACTGTCCCATTTGGATATCCTACGGACATTCTAAGGTGATAATGGGATCTTCCCAGGATATCCCATATGTCCTGAAAAGTCGTCCCCAGTATGTTCTGAGGATGTCCTTGTGCTGTATGGGTATAGTATGAAGCGGAATTATATCCCAATCTTACCTGACTGATCAAAACATGCGACCCATTCAATGCAGACACCAGCGGATCCATTAACATAGGCAAGTATGGCAAGAGGGAGCTCAATCTCACTGGCACCGTAAGACATAACTCCACAAATAAGTCCTTCATGTGCTGTTTGTGCAAGCCACTCTGCAATCTGTTCAAACCTAAACCATAAAGGACCAATTAGAATCTTGTTAGAAAACAGTTATTTATGATATAAGTGTTAAAAGTGATATTTTAATTTGTGAGTGGGGAAGTTACAAACAAAATCAAATCACTTTTCACACATACACTATTATTTGTATGGACACTACTAAAAGCATCATTCAAAATCTGATTTTAAAGACAATATCTGAGTATTAAGGCAAAATTTTAAAATTTTGTATTTGTATTTGTCCGTCAAAAATGGCATTGTGTCATGAAGTTAGGCAATCGTATTCAGAGAATTTCGCTGTATCCTGTGGTGATGAAAATTTGTTTGTTTGTCGCTATGACTTTGTTTATAAATAACGTTTAGATAAAATTACTTCTGCTCACCTCGTTTAACTGTGGTTTAACTCAAGCAGTTTAAAGTGGTTAGAGTTTGTTATAAAATGTGTGATAATCAAGAAAATTCATTGGAAATTGAAGAAGCAGCTAATTGGGTTACTTTTAGCTTGTTGCCAGCAAAATAAAAACAAAAGTACGAGATTGTCTATAATCGTTTTATGGAATGGTGCATAAGTAAAAGTGTATTAGGCAAAAATTATGAAAATGTATTCTTGGCATACTTTGAAGACAAACCTAAAAGAAGGAAGTCTTCAATGCTTTGGCCGAACTACTCTATGATCAAGGCAATGCTGAATATAATGAACAATCATGACATAAACAAGTATTATGAAATTTTCGCGTTTTTGAAAAGGAAGAGCGAAGGATACAGACAAAAAAAATCCAAATTACTGAGTACGCAACATGTGGATAATGTCCTTGCGGAAGCACCAGATGAAAAGTATTTAATGCTAAAAGTAGCTATTATTTTCGGCATATTTGACCCAAGCAGCACAATTAGTTTATTTTACCAGTTTAAAGCCACAATGACCTAAGATAGTTGATATAACGTAATTGCAACCATTACTTTCAACTATAATGCTATATGGACTTAATAGTAATTAATTAAGCAATATTTAGGTAATATTTTCTTAAGAAAAGCCTAATAAAGTCACATTGACTTTAGTGTAATTTTCAAGAAATATTAACGTAATTGTTCTTTAAAATTTAACTATAAAGTTAAAGTGCATGTTGAGGTCAATGTGTAAGAAAATATTACGTAATTTTAGACCAAGTTATTAACTTTGGAGTCGCAGACTTTTGTCTGGATAGAAACAGGGAAATTTTACCAATCTTTAACATAAATGTAACCTATGTTTTGTCTTGTCCTTGTAGCCAGATTTTAGTTAAATCTTTAACCTCATGGTCACAAATAGTTCAAATTTTAGGTAAAATTTAAGTTAATTTTACTTCCCCACTTACCTAGCATATGTGTTTAACCTATAAAGGTAAATATTACTTTATATAATGTCCTAGAAGGTATTTTTACTTAAAAATAGAATTAGGTCACTTCCCTGGAAGGCAAAATTACGTTTTCATTGTCTAAATTACTTCAAAGGACTAAAACGATGTTGATGCCCCTCTCAGTAGTGTCAACTGTCAAAAGTTACTTCTTTACTTTTACTTTAAAGCTTGGAGTCATGGGGTAGTATCACATTTTCCATATAATAAATTTTCAGAGGTTATGTTGACAGTTGTTGACTATATAAACAAGTTTTAATATTTAAAACTTGTTTCGAAATATCGCACGTCAGAAGGCAAGAAATCGACACGCCACCTACAGTCAGATTAGGGAAATTTTACTTCCTGACTTTCCTCATATTAAAATCTCGAACCCAGTTATTCATTTTTTGTGGAAATAAAAATATGTCATTATTTTTTGTTGGATAACTTGGAAGGGAAAAAATCCGACTAAAACCAGCTTTTTCAACTAATTGGTTTAAGTACATTTTTATAATTTTACGCAAGAATGACGCTATGAACTCTGAGGTTTTAATCACGGCCGTCTCTAGAGACGGCCATGTTTTAATACTCTTTTTGCTTTTTTTGACGAATAAGCAATGATTGTTGTTCTATTCTCCTTAAACCTGATGGCAAACCTGGACTGGGAAGTATGCCCAATTTAGTTCTAAATGAACTTTAAAGACTTTACCATTTTGAAGACTATTTTAACCTCTATTGGTCCCATTTAACTTTAAAGTCAATAATATAAGTTTTAACGACTTCGACTGTAGGAAGAATGTTAGTGAGGTCTAAAATATTGGGAAAGTCGCGCGGTGCTATATTCGCTATATTTTTCAACCAGCTGTAAGAGACCATTTTATGATGAAATTTTGATGAGTGATTAATTAAAAAAAATAGTTAAGATAGGGTTATTTAACAGATATCAAGTACAATATTGGCATATTTTATGCTCCACCAAAGTCCTGCAGAGCAATTGTATAGGCTTTTACAAATATTTTTAAAACACATTGAAGCTGGAAAAATAAAATTTCTTTAAAAACGTAAAATACTTGAGGCGCTTTTAATATTCCGAGGTAGAATTGATATATTTACGATGAAAATTGATTGGCAGCAAAAAACCACAGAGAGGAGAAAGGTGGACACATTATTTCACAACTATGTCTGACATTATATGATATACTCCTACTCCATCATTATAATAGATGTCTGGTTTCTATTATGTCTTATGCTGTTGATGCCTTATAAGTAAATTATCATTGCTGTAGATAAAACCTTATTAGTTTGAGATAGAAAGACTGCAGTTGAAAAAGGATAAGCGGTTTGGTAGATATTACGTAATAACGGCCACAATTAAACACAATGTTTACGTTTAAATTACCTGTTCAAGGAAATCTGTTCTATAACTTATAGGTCATTATAACTGAGTGGCCTTATATAAGATGTATTACCGACGTCGTCTCATTCCCCATTTACTTATATTTTACGTATATTTTAAGTCAATTAGGTTAGGTTAAACGGGAAAACGACACCAAAACTAGGTCTACATTACGTAATTCAGACCTAAGGTGCTACTGGGGGAAGCTTGTCGTCATGCCACTTGACTTTAGAAGACATTGAAAATAAGGGGACTGTAATAATTGTAAATATATCTGACACAAAGGTAACACAAAATTTCGTTATTATTGGCTCAATATATCTACATTATTATATAAAGTATATAGCTCTTCGTCCAAATGACACTAATTACCGACTGTTTATTAAATACGGAAATAATAGGTGGAATAAACACATTCGGAAAAATGCTTGCAGATATTGCTGAATTCCTTAAACTTCCAGATCCTCGCTTATACAGGGTGTACCAGAATTAAGTTCATGGACGGGAGCCTGTGCTTCCTGAGTTAATATTGGGCCTGTATAACCTAACTTAGCCCAAAAATGCATCCCTGAGGAAGTACATTCTCTTAAAGTGAGATAGGAAAAATATTTTCCGATAATTTCCACTATATTGGAGATAAAATTTTCAAGTTTTCATGGGACCTGTGTCTCTATAAGTACTCTATGTGGGCTTGATAACAACTAAAAATCTTTTGTTTCTCAAATGCGACAAGTTTTTGTTTTACAAGCACCTATGACTTACAGAGAAAACTTGATTTTTCGTTGATATTACACAAAATTATAAAAGTATTAATTTGTGTATTGAAACAGGTGGAAGTCATGTGGCGCATTTGTTATTAATGTATTTTTTAGAATAAACTGTAATTTTCTATAATTACATTTTATTCTAGAATTACAAATAGAGAATACAAATGGAGAAAAAAACGATAATTCCTTGTATTTTGATTAATATTACAAAAAATTATAAGAGTATCTTTTTGTAGCCCTTTCAATTATCTGCAAAAATATGCAAGTATTCCGTAATTTTACAGGGCAATTAAAAAAATATAACCAATCAAATATTAATTATCATGAAAAAGAAATGAGAAACAAAAGATATTTGGTTGTCATAGAGTTTACATAAAGTATAGAGATAACAGCTCCCACTAAAATTTGAAAATGTTATCTTCAATATAACGGAAACTATTAGAAAAAAATAAAAAATATTTCTTTCTGTCTCACTTTAAGAGGATGTACTTCCACAGGGATGCATTTTTGGACTAAGGTTGTGGTCTGGGAACTCAATTCTTGGACGCCCTGTATACAGGATATACAGTTTTCTCCAGTCTTTGGCCAGCTTGCTTGCTGATGCTGGTGCAAATCTTACAACCATAAAAACCATGGGGGTGGAAATCCAGTATGGTGGCGGAGGGATGTATAGAAAAATCATTGGAAAATAAGAAAAGCATTGAGATGAACATTTGTTCCAACTGTACAATCCACATTAATATTAATTAAATCCAAATGTAATCGTTTTTTGAAAATAAAGCTTATTAAATAGTTACATGGATTTTAAATGTTAAATTTACTTTTAACACTAGTGTTATAAAATAACATTTGTAACACAATTAGGAAACATTAAAAAGTCTACATTTAGTGTTTATACAAAAACTTTTTTTTCTCTCTTACCTTCCAATAAGTTCGGCAAAAGGGGCAAGAATTCCTGGTACAACAGATCGTGACTGCCGCCCCCTATAGATCTAAACAGTGCCCTCAGCAACAAGAAGTAGTTGTACGGTTCCATGGCACTCATCGCTAACTCCATAGATCTAACAAAATGTTACAAGTAAGCGAGCGCTAGACAATATAATATTTAACAGTAGCAAGTTATTTATTTTTTATTCATTGAAAAATGTTATTTGGGAATTTGGCAGACAACTTCCATACACTCAATATCTCTCATTTAACATGAAAAACGATAAATCACGTATTCATTATGTATACTGTTGTTCTAATTCTGACCTAGCTAATATACCAACAAAGCCTATGAATGACGGCATTCTGCAATTATAATAATATATCCTAATCTGAAAGACTACTCCGCTCTTAGTCATAGGGCGTGTGCATTGTATGACTAACATAACCTCAAATAGTACATTTTTGTAAGTTTATACTCATTTTTAATGTTTCTATTCACATTTCTAGATTGGTACCTGTGTAACATTAATTAACTCTCTCAGAGAGGGTGCATATATATTTTTTAAATCACTGAATATTAAAAATAGACCGTTAATTATAGGTTTGATTTCCAACCTGCAAATATCAGTATATTTTTAAAAATCAATGATTTAAAAAAATTATGCATCCTATTCGAGAAAGTTCATTAATGTTACACAGGTCCAATCTAATAATGTGAATAAAAACATTAAGAATGAGTATAAACTTACAAAAATGTAATATTTGATGTTATATTGGTAATATAATGCACGCGCCCTATTCTGTGAGCTTCAAAAATGTATCAGCATCTCTAACCCGATCTAGAGAATACTTGATTGCCTGGCAAGCTACATTCTGATGAGTTTAGGCAGTCCTTTCAATATTTAAGCAGTGTTGGCAGTCGACTTATAAATTTTTACATTAAGTGAATAAGCAAAGTTAAAGATAATTTGATCGGTTCAATTTCCAACTTACCTGTTAACGATTTGGTGCAGGTGTGGCTTAAGCATGTTCTCGTTCTCCTGCGGAAACAACGAAACACTCCCGAAAACCAGTTTGAAGAGCCTTAAATATAAATTACTTCTCTCTACGTTAGAGCCCATTTCTTCCATTCTCTCCAGGAGATACTCGACGAGCACCGTGGCAAAGATGGGACTCGTCGTCGGATTCGCCAGCAAGGTATTAGGCACGGTTTGCAAGGCGGGATTTTTATAAACTCTCTCCACAAGGTACTCGATAGTCGTGGAGAATATTTCATGGAAGGTTTGAGAGTTCATCATGGTGAACTATTAACAAACAAAAATTGACCAGGATTAAGGTTCCGCTTTGTCAACAAAGATCATTAGTATCTTTTCAGACAATAAAGTGTATTTCAATTTTGAATTAAAGATGGGCAAGTTAGAATATCTAGTTTCTTGAATAAAGATTTACAAGAGTTGCATGTAGATTTAAATATCATCGCAGAAGTTATATTTTTCTGTATTACAAGTTTCCTGATCTAAGAACAATTTCCCGACAAAGTATACAATGTTTGGGACACAATTGTAAATTAGTTTAAAAAAACATAGAATTTTTCCAGTAATGGGTAGAGATAGTGTTATTTGTTTCAGTCGCAAGAATATGTAAGTCAATGTCTTCTGTGTTGGCAGTAGCTGTATCATCGGCAAGGACAGACAAATGTTCCAGCCATCTGGGAATGAATCTAGTCGATAAAAATTATAAAAATGGCCCCAACATGCTTCCTTGGGGTATCCCAGTCCAATTTGTCTATAAGTAGGGTGTGTTTTGAATGCACGCGTCAGATCAAAAAATACACATGCGCATTTCTCTTTCTATCAAAAGTTGTCAAAAGCATATAGAGAACCTACCACACCGCTAAAATGTTCCAGAACTACTTTCTCTTCCTTGGTTCGGACGCTTTGTTGGTTCATTCTTTGGGAGACTCCCCCTTGCACCCCCACATTAAGAGTGTAAATATCCAGCGCCTTCAACGCCCATTTGACTAGTCTCACAAAAACCAAGGTCTCGTGTGGCTGGAAGTGCTTCGACTGCCCAAGAGACTGTCCTGTGGTTGTCTAAAATCAAACATACATTAGTAAGCGACATTTACATAATTTCAAAAGCTTACCTTGCAAGCTGAACAACCCCAAGTAATAGTTTTTACCCCACAAACTAACGTTTTAACCAAGCTCCTGTAATCGGCTACGTTGTAGTTATTATTTTGTGGGAAGCCGAACTTAGATTTCTCCTCCTTCGGCTGCGGTCCCTGTGCAGAGGCCAAAGCATTTTCTAACATTTCGGCGGGGTTGGACTTTACGTCTTGGTCCATCTTATCCTGGTTATTCTGCTGCTGGGCTTGTATCAACGTCTGAGCTTCCTGCTTGCGCTGTTCACTAGAATGAGGAAAATCGCACGTTCATTTACAAGGTAATCACATAGACTCTGACACAAATTTTATAAAAAAACGTTACTCTCAAGAACACTTTCGAAATGTTTATACAGCAGTTATACGTGCAAAATTAGCACCATCTTATAAAATATTTCAGACACTGTTGATATTTCATAAAGCCTATTGGAACCGTTATAAAACAATGATATACACATTTCTGTAAGTCTTAAGAAAATTCTGTACTGTAGCTGTATAACAGTTTTATTAAAGCTTTAGTTAACTGCGCTATAAAACACACTTCGCTGTTTGTTACATTATTGCCATGAAACAACTATAGATCTATTTTATTAAGTAGCTATCACAAAAAAAAATTGCTGCATTTAGACACACCAACCAAAAATTTAATGATTTTTTAAATGTACCCTAAAAGTAACAAGAGGTATTATTGATCTTAAAAGTATATGGGTTTGCAATTTAATACTAGAGGTAATAACCTACCTAGTAATTATGTAAGGGACATGGTATGGTTCACAGAGATTGCAATTTTTTAAAGGAAATTTTACTGTGAATTATGGCCATGTTTTCAATATATTTTTAGCGAGCCCCGCAATTACTGATCATTTTTAATAATTTTTAGAATCTTCTCAAAATCGATTTTACGAATTTTCCTTTTAAAATGAAACTTACATCAATTTGTTTCAATCCCTATAACTTTATAATTAGCACATTTCTAACTCCATTGATATTAACAAACATGTGACATTTTCACTTTTCACAACTTGTCATATTTACCATCTGGAAAGCTACCCTTTTAAAATGGTTTCCATCTATAAAATACTTTTGTTATAATTTTTCATTTCATTTCAAGACAATAAAACTATTTGGTGATTCTTATAAAACATCTACAGAATAATATGTTTGAAGCTACAATCTTGTGACAGGGCTGTATTGTAGGGAAGCCAATAACAACTATTCTCCAAAAAGGCATATTTTCCGTTATAATATATTTATAATACATTTCGAATCTTCTTCAAAAGCACCACTTTTTAAGTTTGTTCCTTTGTACGAAATCTGTTTTTAATTTCGACTTTGACATGATCTGGCAAGATGTAACCCACTGTCAATGTTGATAATAAAAGTTTCGGGGGCATAAATTTACTTCAAACTTTTATAGCTAGAATCATGACAAATTTTCATTAAAAAACAGATTTAATTATGATAAATATAAACATAAGGCTAAAGCAGGAAATTAACTATTTCAAATATGTTTTATTTTATTGTTAGCCACAGCATCTTTATGTTCAAGTAAATAATTTTGTCTTGTAATGACTTTGTTGTCGTTTCTATATTAAGGCAGATTACAACGTTATATAACAGGCTCTGAAACAAGTTGTTTTTAAAAGTAAAATTGTTACAAATAGATCTCTAATATAACTGTTTTATAAGATGATAAGAAATAACTATAAAATAATTCTACCTATTTATAATGCTGCTGAACGGTACTAAAAAAGTGTTATAAAACAATTCAGTTATATAAGCCAAAATGTTTTATAACTTAGTCACACGTTCCTAAAATGGTTTTTTAACTGCGCTATAAGATATTTAATAATTTTGCTGCAAAAACGTTTTAATGATATAATAAAACAGTACCTTCTCGAACTTTAATTTAATATAAACAATTAGCATTTCTGAAGCATTAATAAAATATCAATAAAACAAAAATATTGCAGGATATTTAAATTATATAACATATTTGCTGGTTGGGCTATTACTTACCATTTACTAATTAAAATAGGCAGCTGTATTTTTGCTATCGTTTTAATTTTCAGCACAAACACCTCCAGCATACGCATCAGCAATTCCCTACCCTCGTTGCTCTTTTCGGCTTCCAATCTAATCCTTATACAGTCCACTAGGTTGAGCAGTAACTTACACGACATCGTCTGAATACTAAAACAAACATTCTATGTAGTAATAATAATAATAATAATAATAATACTAAAAGGCATTGCATCAAGAAGGAGAATCAATAATCTACGGGTTACTTACGTGGTTGCCAAGCTGTCATCGTGGACATTCTTACTGAACAGATGGACAGCTCTGGTGAGATCTGCCAGAGGCAGCTGTTGCCGAACATGATGAACGAGGTCAGCTAAAGTAGAATAAGCCAGAGGCCGTAATGACTCATGTGTCGTCCAACCGCGTCCCAATAAAATATCTTCGTCAAATAGTCTCTCCATATGAGGCACAAATTCTAAAAAAATGTTTATCACATCAAATAACTTTAAAATATTTTTAGGCTTACTGTTTCTCAAGTCCGTGGCGAGAATATGCCTAGCGGCGATCAGCAATTCTCGCCTCAAGTGAGCGACCTCCATGGGGCATAGAGTTAAGAGTCCCAGCATACCCTGTACCATCATCGCGGAATGATTCTGGACGACTTCTTGATAAATCTTAATAATGTATGCTAAAAACGACAAGGTCTTAATTTGGGCCCCCATAAAGTCTACGAAAATTTCCTTGTTAAATGTCTCGGCCTGCCGTTGCTCTAAGGTAGGTTGCAATGTTATAGTGTTCATTATCAGTGGTATAAAATCGCTGACATCCTGATGTACGCTTGGTTTATACAATTGGTACATTAGAACTACTATGATTGGGAGTTCTTGGAGCACTTTCAGCGACAGCACTGCTTTCGGGATTAAATAGTACTGCAAAAAATATGTGTTTAAATAAAATAGGCAAATTCTTTATTGTACAAACAGGTAAGTACCTACTTACAGGAAACATACAAAGTACTTAATTCAAAATAAGGAAACAATACGAAATACATAATAAATCAGTGTAACAAAAATAATTATAAAATGCAAGTAATAAAAAAACATTCATGATCTCAACAAGAACATACACAATTTGATACAATATTTTGGAAAACAAATGGCTACAGGTATGTGAAAAAATTAATCAGGCACAGGGCAGGAATTTATATCAAGAAGTGAATAATCTCACTAAATATAAAGAGAAACAAGCGATATCGGCAACAGTGGAAAACAACAAGAAATATATCTGACAATAAATTAAACTTCAACATGCATTCTAAAATGGCAAAGGAAAAATGCATATTTAGAGTATTAACGTTCAAAAATAAAGGAACAAAAACCGCAGTAGCTGCCAAAATATATAAAACTATTTGTAGACCTGTTCTAGAATATGGTCATACATTATACATGAACAGCAAAAATCCAGCTAGAAAAAAATTTAAGAGAGTTGACACAACTGCACTAAGGAAAATTACAAAGATTCGGCACCCCCATAAACCTATACACAACCTTCATAATGCACTTTTGTATGATTTGGTGCAAACACTTCCTATTCCTATAAATATCTTGACTTTGATACTCAAACTAAAAATTGATGATGTTGAGATTGAACTTGTAAATGAAATAAAATACCTTCGCTTTATTATTGACAACAAATTGTCTTTTAATAACCACGCGGAATATGTCATTAAAAAAATATCAAGAACACTTTATTTCTTTTCAAGAATTTCAAATGATCTCTCCTTATTTGCGTGAGTTGTAACACATTTTGACTACTGTGCCCCGGCCGCCATGTTTTTGTTCAATCAAAATAAAATATCTCAACTACAGAAACTATAAAATAGAGGAGAATAATTTTGAAATGTAACCGGTACACTCCTATAGAATACATGCTCGATTCATTACAGTGGTTGTCAGTTAACAAAGGGCTATTTTATCTACTTTTATTTATAAAATAACAAAGGGTGCACAGCCGGATTACTTCAGAAGTTTCCTTATAGCCAATAATCAAATACACAATTATGGTACAAGATCCAACCTTAACTTTCATATTGAAAGAATAACCCACATAACATCTCGTGGATATGTACATCCACAGCATATACATTAGATGCTGGAATTTGAATATGTATTTTTAAATATACATACGATATGAAATGCATATTCAGCTACTGACATCCATCAGTATCATATACAATGTATATTGCTGGAGGTATATACATAACATGTCCATTAATGTATAATTAAATCATACACGTACTCGATCTTTATCTCATTATCTGATTTAAATATGGCCCTATATTACACTAGGAGTTCGTGATGAATTTCTGTGATAGAGTAATGTTTCCACTTAATTATTGTGTGAGCTCTGATTTGTTAATTCTTAATAGCGAAGAAAATATTTTGTTGTTTGAAATATATAAGTAATGGTCTTTAAATAAATGTCATTGTTTAATTAGACCTAAGAACTATACAAAGCTAAACAAAGGCGGCTTAAAGCAAAGATTATTTGCATTGTTGCAAAACACCTCGCTTTCATATTCTACAAAAAACATGTTGAATAAAAATATGTACCTACTGTATTTCCTAAAATAATTATATAAATTGTTTGCTTTAACCCACATATAATCAAACATAATAAATGTTTGGCTTACTATAAGTATTTATTTAAACATATTCTTTTTTTTGAAAATAGACAAGTTTCGTTTATGTGAAACATAAAATTTAAACAATTAACAAATAAATTATTTCATTACTTCTAATCTGACCGTTTCTTAGAACACATAAGTAATATTTTGTATGAATAATATTTTTTTAAGTTCACCAAAAAAAATCAAGAAAATATTACTTAAACCAACAGGTCTGTCTTTACCATGTGGGATTAGATTCGGTAGAATTTTCTGTTTTAATCATATTTTGGTCATTTTATTTTACTTTTATTAGATTTTGGTAATTTTCCAAATTATAATTTGTAAAATTCTTTTCAAAAACTTTGTTCTTGTGTTTAATTCCATTAATAATTTCCTTCGTAAGCCAAGGTGGACATTTTCTTCCCCAACTTTTGGTGAGGGGTACAAAACAAATCGAATACTGAATATAAGGATAGGTAAAATTATTCTACAGTTATATTTAAGACAGTCTGATACACAACAAAGTGAACTGAAATTTAAAATAGAACAAACTTACTGCGATTAAGGTACCATCTTTATTTCGTTTCTCAGTCTGTATGATTGTCATCGTAAAAGTCTCCTTCAGTAACTCTTCTATGTTGACCTCGGTAAGGTCCTTGACCTTTATAGGAGGTCTAGGTTCAAAAATTTTGTCCATATGGTTCGGAAGGTTTGAATAAATCGACTTCACGAAATGCAAAAATTTTTGTATCTAAAAATTAAAATATTAGAAGTCGTAATGGAGCTTCTAAATAATCTCAGCCTACCTCGTCGCTATACTGAGGCCTATACTGTTTGTGAAGTTCAATTATTATCTTTAAACAAACGAGAACGTTCTCCTCGTTATCGATCTCCAATAATTTCAACATAAGTAATAGGATAAGCCTTACGTACGGCCTTAAGGTTTCGTTCGTGGGCAGTCTGTACAACATCTCTAAAATTAACTTCCTTACCTAAAACAATTTACAATAAAACAAGTATTACAAAAGGTAGATATGAGAGGAGACGAATATCCTTACTTGTTGTATGTTGTACTCAGCTATGAAGTGTGGTTCGCCATCTTCTAAAATTTTGAGGAAAATTTTCACTGAATGGTCTAAAAAGCTTGGGTAGAGGGCGGAGTTTAATATCATCTGGAATGAACAATAATCAATGCAAAACTGTGGACAGAGAGCTGCCAATGGATGCAATTATGTTGTAGTTTTAATCGGCGTGGAACCAACTGAGATTATAAACATACTAGAATTTAGAGTTTCTGACATATTCTTTTAAATCTAAGAGTTTACAGCTTTATAATTGTATTCACTGTTAACTAATGATTCTGGCTGCTTTGGTTATAAAATAGTATAAAATATAAATTCTGTGCTCTCCATCATGTTAATATTACCTCAAAATTCTTGCTGATTTCTTGTGTGGCCTTCAACTTCAGTACGTCTTTACAACCTGGATCTCCTAGCATTGTAACATAGCTTTTAAACTGGTTCATTTGGGTGGTGTGCGCATCTGCCACCCCCATGTTGGACGTCTGAGCCTGCATCTTGTTTTAATTTCTTCTGACTTGGTTACATCCTGTAAAATTAAATTATATTACCTTTTTTGTAACTAGTTATGCTTTTACAAAACTATTATTAACATTCAGAAACACCTCGTTACTATTTGGTTTTTTGCTATTATTATGCAGTGTGGGACATATACAGATTCAGCAAATTTCGTTTTAGGTACGTAAACTTGTTTCTGCGCAGATAAACCACGCCTTGTCCTAGAACAATGCAGAGCATTGGTATAAAACAATAGCTCCATCGATTGACCGCGACGAGTTGAGAACAGCGAGAACGCACCCATTCTGCTTTTAATAGCGTAGCTGTTTAGACGTGTGGGAATAAAATAAATTAATCTCAATTTCGTTATTAAAATGCCGTCTGTTTATACAACTGCAGAAAAAGTGTAAATTGTGAAGTGGTACTTCGGGGACCATTCCACTGATGACACAATAAATTTATTTACTGTAGCATATCAAGACAGACCAATCCCCTCAGCTAGTATAATTTCATACATTATTAAAAAATTTGAGAATTTCGGGAGTGTCGTGAATTATTATAAAAAATGCTGTCAACCCGAACCCCGTCATCAACAAATGAGCGAAGAACGTGAAATTCGCGAAACTAATGTCTGTGCACTTGTTGAAACTAGTGAACCTTGTTCTAGCAGACAAATTGCTGATAAAGTTGACATGAAGGAAAGAACTGTAAGAAATATTTTGAAAAACAACGCAAGAAATATTTCCTGAGGACAATTTCAAACGGATGGAATTTTGTGAAATCGTGATAAATAAAGTGAATGAGAATGAAAACTTCTTAAAGAATATATTGTTTACAGATGAACGATCCTTTTCATTACATAGGAAACACAATCCATCTGTAGTACGATATTGGTCTTGAAAAAATAAACATTTGAGTGTTGCTGTGCGAACTCAGTATCCTCAAAAGTTGAACGTTTGGACGGGAATTTTAGACAATCATATTATAGGCCCACTGCTAATCGATGGCAATTTAAATGGCAATAAATATTTAGAGCTTTTACAAAACCAAATAATTCCTGCAGTTCAAAATCTTCCTGTCAACTTTGACGACATTTGGTTTCAACAAGACGGCTGCCCAAGTCACAATACCTTAACTGCTATTAATTTTCTGGAAATAACATTTCCCAATTGTTTAATAGCTACGAGGGGAATGATAAAATGGCCCCCCAGGTCACCTGATCTAGCACCCCATGATTTATTTCTGTGGGGCTTTTTAAAGGAAACCGCGTACAAACATGCGTTTGAACGAGCCAATAATTTAGTTGAATTACGGGAAAAACTTGTGCAAGCATTACTCCAAATCAACTCAATGATATGAGAGGTTCATTGTATAATCGATTTGGCTATTGTTTGGCACAAGAAGGTGGTTTGTTTGAATCCTTACTTCATTAATTTATTGTTTGATAATTACTAGTTGATTTTAGTTTCTGAGGGTTATTTAATTTTATTTTAATGTTCTATTTTTGTAATTTAATAAGAATCATTTATTTTTTGATAATTATTAGTTGATTTTAGTTTCCGAGTTATTTAATTTTATTTTAATGTTCTATTTTCATTTCGGTTTTAATAAGAATTATTATTTTATTCCCATAGCTTTTACGGCTAAAAAAGAAACTGCAGAAATGCTTTCAATAGAAGAAATTATTTGTCAAAAACGTGACAAAATAACTTTTTCGCTTTTGACGAAGAGATATTTTCATGTCATGAACGGCTGCATGCCATGCCTTGGATGTCAACCGTGTAGTGGAAGCTCGCCACGTTTGGTCTCAGAGTAGGATACCTGTCGGCTACCGAAGTATTTCGTGTGGAGTATTAGACAAAGAATTTATTATCGTGTCGTACAGGGATTCTTTTTTGTTTGTTAGGGTCCGATGTCGAAGTACAGTTTCGTCTCTTACGTTCTGAGGACATTTTGGGTGGACTTTCACACACTTAGGAGACAGCAACAACTATGACATAAGAATGTCATTCTTCTTTGTGTTGTCCAATTTCTATTTCTACCTTCTATCTGCTATCCTTTTCTATGTTCTCTTTATCTCTTCTCTATATTGTTCGGATAAGTATCGATTTCTATTGTTGAATAGTTACCGTTTAGTCATTGTGTTTACCAAATATTGTTCTCTGGATTACTAGTTTTTTTTTTCTCTCTCCGTCGTATCTTTCAGTAGGTTAGGTTAGGTTAGGTTCATATGTGAGTGGGCTCCTGTCAGACCCTCCACTGCGACCATCAGGTCTATTGTGGCTCACTCCTAGTTATAGTTCACCCAACAGATTCAGCTTTTTAATAAAGCTGATAATCTTGTTGGGTGAGAAACTGTCCAGGTCCTCTGGCTTCAGTCGCCCTTTGCCAAACAGTGAGAACCTGGTTCTTTCTGCAGCAGGACAGGTACATAAAATGTGCTCTGCCGTTTCATCATCCTCCAAACACAGACGGCATTCGGCGCTTTCCACCAGTCCAATTCTGTGCAGGTGATGATTTAATCTGCAGTGCCCAGTGTATAGGCCAATTAGAGTTCTTAGGTGTAGCCTATTCAACTCTAATAGTTTTTTAGTTCTTGACTTCAAGGGGTATGTAATATACTCCTTTGAGTGAACTAATCCTGGTAGTTCCTGCCAGTGCTGGATTGTTTTCAATTCAGCCCAGGCTAGGATAGCAGCCTTGGCAGAATTTGCGGATATGCCAAGTGCCGGTTCTGGACCTATAAATTTGGTTGCCGCACCTTCTCTGGCCAAGGAATCGGCAACTTCGTTGCCCTCCATACCAGAGTGGCCAGGTATCCAAATCAGAGTCAGTTTGTTGTTTTTGCCCAGTCGGGCAAGAGCTTCCTGGCAATTCCTAACCGTTTTAGAGTTACAACGGTAGGATCCAAGGGCTTTAAGAGCCGCTTGGCTGTCTGAAAATATTTTTATTGATCTGTGTCTAGGTTGCGTCTGTTCGAGCCTCCGTACACACAGTTCAATGGCATGAATTTCTGCCTGAAATATAGTCGCATTGTCACCAAGGCTCGAAATTATCCTTACCTTTGGCTTGCGACTATATACACCGGCTCCAGTTCCCTCGGGGGTTTTGGAGCCGTCTGTAAACCAACAACTATCTGCCCTTTGTAGGTCGGTTTTGTTCCGATCCCATTCCTCTCTTCCAGGAAACAGGACTTTAAAGGGCAGTTCATGGTTGATAAAGGTAGGCATCACATCTGAAGGCATTCCCAGGATGTTGTGACAGTGTAAGTCATCCAACAGCCTGTTGTGCTCCATGATGCTAGCCTGCGGCATATTAGTTACCGCTTGATAGATTCTGTATGTTGCCCACCTGGCCTCTCTCTCCAGGTAAATATGGAGAGGAGGTAGTTCCAGGAGGACTTCCAGAGCAGCTGACGGTGTGGTGCTTATTGCACCAGTTATTGCCAAGCCTGCTTGTCTCTGCAATCCAGAGAGTTTGGTTTTGGTCGTTTGTTGCAGCCCTTTCGACCACCAAACTATTGAAGCATACGCTATCATTGGTCTGATGACCGTAACGTATATCCAATACAATTGTTGGGGACCAATGCCCCAAGATTTTCCGCAAATTCTTCGACATGTCCACAGGGACAGTCTCGCTTTGTGGATTATCTTTTCCAAGTGGGAATTCCAGTTGAGTGACTTATCTAGGGTGACACCTAGGTATTTCACTTCTTCCGCAAATGGAATAATTTCACCCGATATGGAAGGTGGTTCCAGGTTGTCCAGCTTCCTTTTTCTGGTGAAGGGTATAATTACCATTTTGTGGGGGTTAACAGACATCTGCTCTCTCTCACACCAGATGTGAATAGCATCTAGTACCTCTTGAAGGGTATTTGAGAGTACCTCTTCAGATTTTCCTCTAACCAGAATGACTAGGTCGTCAGCATATGCCTGAATCTCGACTTCCCACAGGGAGATAATGGCAAGCAGGTCGTCCACAAGGAGTGACCACAGGAGCGGGGAGAGAACCCCGCCCTGTGGGCATCCCCTCGCGGCCCTAAAGCTCACCGTTTCCCCCTTTAGAGACGTCGTGATGATTCTGTTTTCTAGCATAGCTCGAATCCAGTCACTTATGGTTGGCTCGACTCCTCTGGCAGCTGCTGCTGTGTATAAGGAGTCGGGCAGTGCATTATTAAATGCTCCTTCAATGTCGAGAAATGCTGCCACCGCAATCTCCTTTGCCTGTAGAGATTGGGTGATTTTCCCAACCAGGTTATTTAATGCTAGTTCTGTTGATTTGCCCGGTTGATAGGCATATTGATGGACGCTGAGAGGACGTATACTCAGGATGTTTCCTCTGATGTGCCCATCCAGTACCTTCTCCAGACCTTTCAACAGAAATGATGTCAGGCTAATGGGCCTAAGCGATTTTGGGTCAGGTTCTGTCCGACCCATTTTTGGTATATATACCACTTTAATCGCCGCCCAACTGGATGGAATATAATTCCATACCAGACTAGCTCTGTATAGTCTGATGAGGAAAGGTAGCAGTATCTCCAGTCCATTTTGTAGTAGCGCTGGAAATATGCCATCCTCACCAGGCGATTTGAATGGTTGGAACGATCCAATAGCCCATTCTACCGCTGAGGCTGTGATAACCTTTTTTGCCACCTGCCAGTCGTTTTTGTGTGGACGTTTTAGTCGTCCCCCCGATGGTGGCGGCAATTGATTATCCATCAGAATCGAACTTCCTGGGAAGTGGTTCAGAGCAAGAATTTCTAGGGTTTCTTTTCCAGATTCGGCAAACGAGCCATCCGGTCGTTTTACCATACCAAAGACTCGAGCCGGTTCTCTGGAGATGATCTTGTGGATCCTAGTGCTGCCAGGTAAGTCAGTAATACCCTCGCAGAACTTCCTCCAAGATTCCCTTTTTGCTTTTCTGATTTCTTTATTATAATCTGTTAGTGTAGATCTATATTGCTCCCAGTTGCCCGAATCTTTAGCTCGATTAAAGAGGCGTCGAACTTCTTTTCTCATTTTATCTAGTTTTTTGTTCCACCATGGTGCCCCTCTGTTGTCCTTTTTGGATTTTAGTGGAGAATTTTCGTGATAAGCTGAAACAGCTGCATTCCGGATCTGTTCTGCCGCAATTTCTACTTCATCACGATTCCTGATTGTGGTGAGAGCGGATCCAAGGTGGGACTCGAGGGACTGTTTGTATCCCTTCCAGTCTGTACATCTGGGATCCCGATAACTCACCACTGGTCTTGGTCCAACTTCTATATTGAATTGGATATGTCTATGATCTGAACATGAGGGTTCAGAGGATACCCTCCAATTGGATATCTTATTGCTCATAAAGGTTGAGCTGATTGTCAAATCTAGTACCTCTCTCCTATTTCTAGTGATAAAGGTTGGTTCCGTTCCAATGTTATTCACAATTAGTCCTTCACCTAATAAATAATCAAAAAGTGACTCACCTCTTTGGTTGATGTCTGTGCTCCCCCATGCAGTATGATGGGAGTTTGCGTCACATCCAATGACCAGGTGAATGTTGTTCCTCTTGCTGTAGGCGATTAGCGACCTAACTGCAGCAGGAGGAGGTTGACCTGCATCCCTGTCTCCCGGGAAGTAAGCAGAGCAGGCTATTATGTCCATCCTGCCTTCTTTCGCCGGTACCGTTAGATGAATGGCTGCAACATCCTGGGTGCAGTAACCTGAAAGTACAGAGTATTCTATATTGTTTCTGATTAGGATACAGGCTCTTGGTCTTTCGCCGGAGCCAGTGGATATTACCTTACCAGAAGTGTTGCCTAGTCCGTTTATTCGGCCTGTGTTGGTTGTCCAAGGTTCCTGGATAAGAGCAACATCAAATTGCTCTTCCTTGAATCGCTTGCCAAGGACGTATGTGGCAGCCTTGGCATGTTGTATGTTCGCTTGGAGGCACCTGATGTGGGTAGTCATCAGGTTAGGATTGGTGTTAGGATGGGAAGGTAAGGAGTTCGGAAGGCTGCGAGAGAGGGAAGAAGGAGGGGAGTTTTGTTTACTTGTTTTTAGGGGTGTGGGTGGGTGGGTGTTTTAGGAGGGGCGATTTGTTGTCCTTCTCCTTAGAAGGTGGTATTGCACCCCGCTTCTTCAGAGAAGGTTTGTTTGGGAAGGATTTTCCTTTCCCGGGTTTTTGGGATTTTCCCTCTTTGGGGGGCAAGACGGGCTTGCTCCCTTTAGAGGGTGGTTTAGCCGCCGGAGTCAGTTGCGGGGCGGATACATTCCCTCCTCTGGATTTCAGGCGGAATTGCACCTGCCCGTATCCAAAGAAAGGCCTGTATTCCAGCCCCTCCAGTGCAGCCTTAGACATTTCGTCTATTGAAAATGTCCAAGTCTGCCCCGGACCTGATTCTTCCCGATGTAGGATAACCCACTGTCGGGTATTCAGACCGTGGTTCATGTTCCTCAGCCTGTTTAATACTTTCTCAGATGAGAGCCGATTTCCGGCCTCGTCTGGGATGTATGCCACACAAATGTGTGGCTTAGGGAGGTCCTGCCCCTGCACAAGTTTGAGACGAGCTCCATCCCAAGGTCGGAGGGACTTTAGTGTCTCCTCCAACCATGAGACGCTCGTCCGGTCTGCACAGGAGATCAGGAGGTATCCAGGCCGATGGGTGCAGCCATGGAACCTTACCTGAGGACTCCCTTCTGGAAGATCATCCACAGAATTCATTATGGAACTCTGCAGCGTTTCCAGCTGGTCATTTGTCAAAGTCGTCCCAGGGTAATCAGGGTGGATAATTCCCACCCTGATACAATCCGCAACGGCTTTGAAAGATGGTTTGACAGTTTCACCATCCCGAGGCCTTTTAGCCTGTTGGTCAGGTGAGCTGCCGTCGGAGCGCAGACGCTTTGCCGTTTCAGCGCGGCCGGAGGTGGATTGTCCTTCCTCAGGCGGCTGGTTGGTGCCACGTGCTTCCAACACCGTTTGCAAGGCAGTGTCATAGGGGACACCACTCTTGATTAAGCGACTGAGGCGCCTTTTTCTAGACCCACTCAGTCGCTTTCTTTTCAGGGTAGGATTGGGTGTTTCCTCCCCTGACATACCTTCACCCTCAGGATCAGCGGTCGGGGGCCTTGACGGCTCCCTTCCCTGATCCTGTGGGATCGGGTAAGTTTCTGGAGTGGGATTTATCCCAACCTCCATGTCTTCTCCATGTTGGAGATCGAGGGTAGTACCCCCCTCGTTGGGTTTTATTAAAGTTACTGGTTCCATAGGGTTCCCACGAGTAGCAAGGGAAGGGTAGTCCGCCACAGTAGAGCCCCGCATTGCTGTGGTAAGGCAGAAGTACTCCGGAAGGTTGCCCGGTTTTCCGGAGGCCCCGTTAGAGACACCTTTCACCCCGGTGCCATTCAGCCTACGGCACGGGTCGCACAACACCTTGGCTTGGGGGAGATTGTCGACTTAGCCTCGTCTAGATCCGCCGTGTTTAGCCGAACGCAGGGTCACCTCGAGCAGGATGCGACATTATGCCGCGCACGGACGGTCTTGGGAAGAGCTTCCTTGAGGGATGGCCATCTCCTCTCAGCTGTCCCCCTGGAGTCAGTGGCCGTGAAGCTAACTCCTTGACCCCTATCTTTCAGTATGTTTAAGGTTTAGTAAGTTTCGTGTCGTCCTAGTCGTAGGGTATATTATATGCATAAAACTCTGAAAACCAAGCTGATGTCGGATTCTATTGCAAATGTCCTTGTGGATGTAATTGTGTTTACTTCCACATACCTATGCTAAACTGTAATGTTCTTTGCGGTCACAATTATTAAATGTTTGATAGCTCAAGATTGCCTATAACTACACGAGTCTGTCTGACAGCTGATATTGTTTTATTAGATTCAATGGCTACTATGATTTTTCCAATGTTATTAGGTTACCAGATTTACACAGAAATGTGCCATTTTAGTTTCCAAAGCCCACTAATCTATTATCTATTAGCCGCATGTTTCTAAAAGATTGGTTGCACTGTATTTTGGCTGAAATCTCAAATATTTCTGAGCGGATTTTCAAAATTTTGGTATCATTAGATTCGTATGAAAATGAGGTATTTAAAAATGTTGGTGAACGATTAAATTCCAATTTAAAAAAACCGAGTTAGTGGGTAAAAATCACATTTAAAAATTTTAAACGCCTCTAGAGAATTAAGTAATGCAATCATATTGCTCTTTTTATTTTTATAGTAACATAGCACACAAACTAAAATATATTTTGGGCACCACAGCACTCTGGATTCAGAAATAGATTTTTTAATAAAATGTTTAATGTTTATCAAAAAGTGACCAAAATGGATGTATTGTATTCAAAATTTCCTCTAGATTCCAAAAATGTAAAAATATATAGGGTGTTCCATTTAAAAATCGAAAGTTGTGGGCATTTCCGGTCAAACCGGATGTGCACCAAACTTGATTTTTTATTGAAAAGATGGCATTTTAGTCGTGTAATAAGGCCTCCAAATTTCAATTTTCTATTCCAAATATTTAGGAAATATCGGGGCGAGCGCAATTCGTGACTCACCCGGTATTTAAGAGCTTTGTGCAACTGGAAATACTTTTTTGATTACTGCTAAATAATGTTTTTAACGTCACACCACATTTTTAACAAGAGAAACTGTTAAAAAGCGCCTAAGGTCTACAAAATATTCATTTATATTTAACCCTTTAAAAACAATCCGATACGCCACTGACAGCGGCCCGCCCTATTGACCACTTATTCTGAATCGCCATTAAATATTCAGTGGTACTTTTCCTTAAAGATTTATTTAGAAGGCGACTATTTTAAAAATTACTCTTTTTCTGGCTCTTATTCCTTACAATATCTAAAAGTAGCAAATTTACTGGCCTCCATCTTTATAACCAAGTTTTCGATGAGGAACCTCAAAATTGGATGACCCTGTATATGACACAAAAAGTGTTTGAAAACAATGTATTCCCAAATTTATATTCAAAGCATAAGCGACAACCAATTTCAAAATTGCTAGATTAACGAAATTTTACGTATTTGTATTCTTGTACTGTTTGTATTTCTTATATTAATATATTTACCACAAACGCCTGCAGCAAAAGCACGCCTACAATGGTTACAAGATGAGCAATTAATATACACAACACATTTTTTAATCGGAAATAAATACACTCCTGAGAGCGGCAATAAACACTTAAAAGTCGCCGAGAACGTTCTTAGCACGATTAGCCGGAAAACTGCTACAATAAATATCGATTATTTCTTGAAATTTTCCCGCAATTCAGTACGCGCCTGAACTCCACCATGTTCGAATGTGGAGAGAATCTTTCGAAAAGTGGCCGGAATGAACTTTAAACAACGAAAAAATTTACTCAGCAAACTGACATTAAGGTAATGCAGAATTATTCTATATAATACGGAAAATAAAATTAAAAATTCGGTATATTAACACATTAATACCAAATAATGCAAAAAATTAATTGGTTAAGAGGATCACCCACCCTGGGGGTAGAAAAAATAGGAGTGGTGGTGCGTTCTTAATACAATAATTATATTTAAACAAATTGCTGCAAAATTAGTAATTTTTTGAAAAAAGTGACAATGTTTTTTATTGCAAGCAATTCACTAATAAACATAATTACTCGTTTTTGAAAGAAACAATAACAGTTTTTTAGATTTTACATGATATACAACCTCCTCCTTCTTTTTATTATTTCGTTTTCCAGTCAGTGCAACATAAGATGTTTCATGCCTTTAAAAGAGACAAAAGAGGATATTAAAGGTATTTTAATAGCCTACAAACAGTAAAGAGTAATATTTTTTGATGGAGAGTATTTCTCGACTTATTTTCAAATAACTATGCGTCCTGTTGAAATAACTGTTATCTCCGGTAAATCTTTATCGAAGAGAAACAAAAATGAATTACAAAAAGCATTATTTACATTTTTTTGTAAAAATTAATATTCAACGAGATATTTACTCAAAAAAAAAACGCAAAATTTCACTGACATTCCTATTTTTTTTCATTTTCTAAGATTCACTTAGACTTTTTTTTACATAATCGCAATGTTTTAACCAGCTACGTATTTTTAAGTAATTAATATTTCTGTACGAAAAGGGGATATAACAGATTCAATTTTCAAAAACCATTTGCAGGTATTCACCATAAAATATGGATGACAGGACGATAGACCTTATTTTTGCGGGTTCGCTGGAAAGTTTACCGCCAGTGAGCTCGAAAATCGTACGAATATTCACAAGTTCTACATTCACAGGTAAGTAGGGTGTTGTGTAAAAGAAATAGAAGATAAAACGACATGCTGTGTGAATGGGCAAGGTTTTATTTCATTATTTCCTTCTAGATACAACAATGGAGAGAAACACTTTGATGGCTAAATGTTATCCAAAAATTAAGGATTATTGTAGAGAAAAGCATGGTTTGGAATTTCAGGTAAGGTTTACATAAAAAAAAAGCTTTTTTAATACGAGACCTATCACAACACTTATACACGTTTTTCTTTGCAATTATTGTTAGATTAAAAAAAAAATCGGCAGCTACTGGAAGAGGCTGGAACCTCCCCACCCCGTTGAAATTAGTGATGGGCTTCTAAACAGCAGTCTGCTACTTTTTAACTGTAGTTTGATTCGTAGCAGTAGCAAATGCTAAGAGCTCTGATAGTCAATTCAAATCAGCCGTCATGACATGCCTTTAAATCAAATATATTATTGTAATATGACCCACCTATATTTATCTAATTTACGAGGTCGTATGTGTTCACCGCCAAAACAGCAATAGAATTATTTATATTTCATTTAAAACTAGTGACCAATCCTCAAATTCTGAATAATTATAAACACATAATATATGATGATATTTAATCATGTAACATTTTCCGCAATTATTAATAAAGTTTATAATGAAAAAAGAAAGAAAAAAAAAACGCACTGTGTTGGGATCGAACCGTCGATCTCTTTCTTGATTTGTAAGTCGACGCTTTAGCCCACTCGACCACTGAAAACTTACGACATAGTTTTACATATGTTGATAGTATAGAGACATTGAATTCTGTTTGTTCTCTATACAATAATTTGTATAAAAAAATGTAGGTATGTACATAAAAAAAGGTGCAAGTGTGATATACCGTTGAAATCGGAATTTTAACTGCTTTCCAATGGTTAGATTACAAATTGTAAGTAATAATAAAATAAACAAGTTGTTCTGCCAAAATGGCACTAAACGGAATCCGATCTCAACCAAAACCTTTTCAGATTTTCTAGAGCACTAAAGAAACCCTATTGCAAAGTTTCATCCAAATCCGTCCAGTAGTTTCGCCGCTATCGTGCTAACACACATACACACAGACATTTTTCAAAAACCACTTTTTTGGATTCCTGGGACCTCAAAACGTAAAGATTTGATGTTATCTTAATTTTGGATTTTGGACCAATTTTAGTAACCTCCCACAATTTTATTGTGGGGAGGTTAAAATGTCAAATTGAAGATAATTTTGCCAGAAACAACTTTCATTTGAACTATTTGTTTGTAAATGCAATATTTCCCGAGAAAATAGAGAAAATGCGCGATATTTTAGTTCGAGCAACTTCAACTTGATAATTTTCCAACAATTTATATGACTAAAAAAACGGAAACAATGTGTTAAATTATTAAGAAATGTCCATTGCAATCTTCAAGTCATGATATGATGTCTCTTAGTTTGTTTATAAATGGACTGCAAAAAAGGTCATAACTCGGCTCCCATTTGATGTAGATAAAAATACTTTATTTTTAAATTGTTCGTATTTTTATGTAATTTTAATATATACTAGCAATTTTTACTTTTGGGCAAACTATTGATGAGTAAAATGCATTTGATAACAAAAAATAGAGAAGTGAAATAAAATTGGTTTTAAAAAATTTAAAATTTATTTTCGTTAATATCACCGAAAAGTAAATTTAAAAAATCTATAACCTGATGTAAAAATAGTTGCTGTACGATTTGATACCCCTAAACAATCGACGATTCAATTTTCGATTTTGCAGTTGTCTTTTGGCTTTATTATAAACATTTTAATTTTTTGAAACTTGGCTTGGTAGTTTCGCTCTGCAAGGGGTATATTCTTCTAAAATGTTGTTAAAGTATTTTCTTAATTGTTTAAGTTATCAATTGTTTAAAAATGGTCACTTTAAAATGTCTTTTGTTTTGCGAATTGGCATAGTGACCAACGATTTTTGGACAAATCTAGTTTTCTTCTAGTACAGGCTTAGCCATTTAGGGTAACAAAAATGAATAAAAGGATCATCCCCGGAATTTAAGTACGTAATAACCTGGAGAACGAGATGATGCATTATTTGCACTTCCAAGTTCCGGAAAAATTCAAAAAAATTTAAAAGACCTTTTTGATTTTCGAGTTTTTTGCTCTAGCTGCCAAAGTAATGAAAACAGAGAAAAAGTTTTCAATAAAAGTTGTAGCTCGTCTCTTTCTCTACAAAAAAGGTCCTTACAAATTTTTGTTTTACTTAAGCCGTTTAGAAAATAAATCGAGTTTTGCACTTATAGTTTTGAGCGGCTTGGAAATGCGCGAAAAATGAGAATTCTCTGGGAGTTTCGTACGACCGGACTCATCGATCGATAATTCTTACTATTCAGAGCCCCTAAAAAAAATGAAAATCACATAAAATGTAGAAAAAGTTTCAGCTTTAATGTGGAAATAATCACAAAATTCATAAAAAGATTTATCATACAGAAAAAGTGTTAGAAAATAGCTTAGTAAGCTTTGTAGAGATATGAATAAATCGACTGTATAAAGTTTACTAAGCCATCTTCTAACACTTTCTTCCCTATGATTAAAATTTGTATGAATTTTGTGATTAGTTCTACATTAAAACTGAAACTTTTCTCTACATTTCATGTAATTTTCATTTTTTTAGGGACTCTGAATGGTAAGAATTATCGATCGATGAGTCCGGTCGTACGAAACTCCCAGAGAATTCTCATTTTTCGCGCATTTCGAAGCGGCTCAAAACTATAAGTGGAAAACTGGATTTATCTCCTAAACGGCTTAAGTAAGAAAAAAAATTGTAAAAACTTTTTGTGTAGAGAAAGAGACGAGCTACAACTTTCGTTGAAAACTTTTTTCTCTATTTTCATTATTTGAGCCGCTCGAGCAAAAAAACAGAAAATCAAAAAAATTTTCCAGATTTTTTAAAATTTTCCTGGAACTTGGAAGTGCAAAGAATGCATTATTTCATTCTACAGGTTATTACTTTCTTAAATCCAGGAGATGATCCTTTTATTAGTTTTTGCGAAATTTTTACAAAAATTTGCCTTCATTGCCTGTACTATTCGCAATTTCGTTGTGAACAATTTGTTTCTCTTTATTTATTGCGATACGGATAATACAACTAGAGATATATAAGAAAAACTGCGAAAAAACACGATGTTGAACAGTCTTTTGTTTAAGCAAAAGCTGTCCACCACACGGTTTCAATCCAAAACCTTTTCCTAGACTTTTTGTAGTGCTTACAAGCTCGAGCAAAAAACTTGCTAAGACACTTTAAACCCTTAATTTTACTCCACTATAAAGCTAACATGTGGAAAATTAATCATCTTGTAAATATATAAAAGAAAACAGTTATATATGACAAAGCCATATTTTGTGCGGATGCCGTGTCCAATTTCAGTATGTTAAAATTTGAGAATGATAAATTTCAGATCGAGTAGACACACACGACTTTCTTGACGCAATTGGAACGCCCCCGCCGAGCTAGGTGTTTTTCTTTTCCACGTGCATCCACTCCCGACATGTTCAACCAAACTCTCTCGCAAAAAAATGCCCTTGGCACTGGTAATGTGTTGGGTCTTGGCACTAGGTGGTACAGAAGTGACCTACAGAAGGTTCGTCACCGAATCAATATCTGGTTAGAAGCCCGTTTGAAATGTTTACAGGTGGAGTTCATTGAAAATGACAGACGTTTCTTGAACTTTTCGAGTTGAAAAAGGGTGGAATACTACTAATAGTATGGTCAGTGAAGCCGCAAAGACGGCAAAACCTCGGAATAGGGTTGTACTATTTATTTCTCATTGTAAAGTATTGACATCATTGTTAACAGCGTCAGAAAAATAAGGTGGCCATTCCCTAGAAAGAGACATCCGATAGGGAAATATTTATTATTCTCGCCCATAACTTTTTTTCTTTGTACGTATATTTAAAAAAAAAACTATAAGAGTACCTAAGTAGAACCATAATAAGACTACCACTTTGAATTTTCACTCAATAATATCAGTGGTTTGCAAAATAGCTAGATTTAAAACTATGAAATAGGAAGATTAACATAATTTTTAAATTTAAATCGAGCTATTTTGAAAACCACTGAAATTATTGAGTGAAAATTCACAGTAGTAGTCTTGTTATGGTTTTACTTAGGTACTCTTATAGTTTTTTAAATATATGTACTAAGAAAACAAAGTTGTGGCCAAAAATAATAAATATTTCCCTATCGGATGTCTCTTTCCAGGGAATGGCCACCTTAATTGGATGAATAACAACAGATATTCACATTCGAACAGAAATACGCTCGGCCCGATCGAGACTGTGTAAGTGTCGACACAAAGCGGTTATAACAATACATAAATTTTACTCAGAAGGTACGAATGGTACGAATTGAATTGTAGAGCTCTTTTTTAATTTGCTTAAGGTAGTCATTCCCTAGAGAGAGACATCCGATAGGGAAATATTCATTATTTTTGCCCATAACTTTTTTTTTCTTAGTACGTATATTTAAAACATATATAAGAGTACCTAAGTAGAACTATAACAAGACTATTACTATGAATTTTCACTCAACAATTTCATTGGTTTGTAAAATAGCTCGATTTAAAACTACGAAATAGGAAGATTAACACAATTTTTAAGTTTAAATCGAGCCATTTTGCAAACCACTCAAATTATTAAGTGAAAATTCATGGTAGTCTTGTTATGGTTCTACCTAGGTACTCTTATAGTTTTTTTTAAATATACGTACTGAGAAAAAAAGTTATAGCTAAAAATAGTAAATATTTCCCTATCGGATGTCTCTTTCTAGGGAATGGCCACCTTAATTACAAAAAACTTAATTCTAAGATTTAAAAAAAAATATATATATACATAGCCCAGTTGTCAGACAGAAATTGATAAAATCTGGTCACTATGTCACTAAATGTTATATGGCTGAAATTTTCAGGATAAGTATTTTTGTTGGTGTAGAATACGATAATAAAAAGTTTACCTCTGTAGGGTGCCGGGGACTCCTAAAAAAATCGAAAATATTGGCCGAAATTCAATTTATGACCAATAACTCGAAAATTAAAAAAATATATAAAAAAACTAATAGCACTAATAGTTGATAGACTCGACCTTTACTTGGTGAAAATCCATTATCACTAATGAAATAAAAAACACTAAACTGTTTTTCACGTTTTCACATGTATTACGTCAACATGACGATCGTTTCGCTAAAACATTAGCTTCATCAGATGAGCGCACTGTAACACTACTCACAAATTGAACTTATTGAACCTTAAATACATGAAATTGAATTACCTGAAAACTAATTTGCATAAAATTGTGATTATTTACTTATAATATAAAATGTACTACTAGGAAATGGAAATTAAAATAGATTAACAAGTGGAGAATTATTTATGTCTAATTGATCGTTAAGTAAAATATTATCGTTTTTATACCTATTAATTTCTAAACTCTCAAGTAACGACAACTTTGATCCCTTACTAGCTGTATGAAGGATATCAAAATCGTCGTTAAATAAGTGCTTTTCTTCCAAAAGGTGATTTGCAAAGGTAGAATTATTTTTATTATTCAAAAAAGATTTTTTATGTTCCATTATCCGTTTTTTAAAATTTCTACCTGTTTGTCCCACATATATCTTAGGGCAAGTCCCACAAGTTAGTTTATACACTCCCGACAACTCTTCTTTTTTATTCTTATCTTTATTGTTTTTAATAATAGAGCCTAAAGTATTATTAGTTTTATAAGCTATATTCAGACCTTGCTTCTTTAAAAAAGTACTAATCTTTTCTGACGGGTCCCCAATGAATGTTAATGACCTGAAATTAGATTTTGAATTATCATGATCTTTATAGGTCGGATATACTGCATTTATCGCGTTATTGTACCGTTTTTTGTGCAATAAGTTATCTATAAAAGAGGCTTGAAATCCGTTATTGACCGCGATTTGCTTAATTAAGTTAAACTCCTTATTAAATTCGTAATCTGATAGTGGAATATTTATTAGCCTATGTAACATACTATGATAAGCTGCGTGCTTATGCTGTCTAGGGTGTAATGACATGTAATTTATCGTGGTATCAGTATGTGAAGGTTTGTGGTAAATGGAGAATTTGTGTGTGTTGTCAACTCTATTTATTGTTAAATCTAAAAAATTTAGTCTATTACCACTTTCTCTTTCCATAGTAAATTTAATATTTGAATGTAATGAATTAATGTAATCTAAAAAACTATCCAGTTGTCTTGTAGTGCCCACAAAACAGGTTAGAATGTCGTCTACATACCTATACCAATACAAAAAGCCTTTATGCAGGAGCATATTTTTATGAATAATTTGTTCCAGATCATCCATAAAGATTTCCGCTAACAGGGGGCTTAATGGATTTCCCATAATTAAGCCTTCGGTACAGGTATAAATATTATTGTTGAATTGGAATTCAACAATAATATTTATACCTGTACCGAAGGCTTAATTATGGGAAATCCATTAAGCCCCCTGTTAGCGGAAATCTTTATGGATGATCTGGAACAAATTATTCATAAAAATATGCTCCTGCATAAAGGCTTTTTGTATTGGTATAGGTATGTAGACGACATTCTAACCTGTTTTGTGGGCACTACAAGACAACTGGATAGTTTTTTAGATTACATTAATTCATTACATTCAAATATTAAATTTACTATGGAAAGAGAAAGTGGTAATAGACTAAATTTTTTAGATTTAACAATAAATAGAGTTGACAACACACACAAATTCTCCATTTACCACAAACCTTCACATACTGATACCACGATAAATTACATGTCATTACACCCTAGACAGCATAAGCACGCAGCTTATCATAGTATGTTACATAGGCTAATAAATATTCCACTATCAGATTACGAATTTAATAAGGAGTTTAACTTAATTAAGCAAATCGCGGTCAATAACGGATTTCAAGCCTCTTTTATAGATAACTTATTGCACAAAAAACGGTACAATAACGCGATAAATGCAGTATATCCGACCTATAAAGATCATGATAATTCAAAATCTAATTTCAGGTCATTAACATTCATTGGGGACCCGTCAGAAAAGATTAGTACTTTTTTAAAGAAGCAAGGTCTGAATATAGCTTATAAAACTAATAATACTTTAGGCTCTATTATTAAAAACAATAAAGATAAGAATAAAAAAGAAGAGTTGTCGGGAGTGTATAAACTAACTTGTGGGACTTGCCCTAAGATATATGTGGGACAAACAGGTAGAAATTTTAAAAAACGGATAATGGAACATAAAAAATCTTTTTTGAATAATAAAAATAATTCTACCTTTGCAAATCACCTTTTGGAAGAAAAGCACTTATTTAACGACGATTTTGATATCCTTCATACAGCTAGTAAGGGATCAAAGTTGTCGTTACTTGAGAGTTTAGAAATTAATAGGTATAAAAACGATAATATTTTACTTAACGATCAATTAGACATAAATAATTCTCCACTTGTTAATCTATTTTAATTTCCATTTCCTAGTAGTACATTTTATATTATAAGTAAATAATCACAATTTTATGCAAATTAGTTTTCAGGTAATTCAATTTCATGTATTTAAGGTTCAATAAGTTCAATTTGTGAGTAGTGTTACAGTGCGCTCATCTGATGAAGCTAATGTTTTAGCGAAACGATCGTCATGTTGACGTAATACATGTGAAAACGTGAAAAACAGTTTAGTGTTTTTTATTTCATTAGTAATAGCACTAAGAGATAGAGGGGGAAATTTCACGTCAAAAACGTATATGAAGCTTTTTGGTACGATAAAAAATGTAGGCTTCAGAATTTTTTTGTTTAACGCACGAGAATGGAATATAAGTACGGCGCGCGAAGCGTGCGCGGTCTCGGACGCGCTACACTAAATTTGTTGTATCTTTTGAACTAATTAATGAAATTGAACTCAACAAAGCGTAAATGAAAAAAGAAACATGTGGCTATATTAATAGTACATATATGAAGTCGGAATATAAAGAGATTTCCGATGAAATCGGTAAAGGCCCTACAATTTTACTTCCACATCCACATAGTGGATTGGAAGTATAGTAATCGAAAAAAAAAAATTCAATTTTTTTTTCTTCTTGCAATAGGTTTAGAATGTCATGAAACGTCAAGATTTAAAATTTGAGCGAAAAAAATTTCTGTCTGTCTGTCGGTCTGTCTGTAACTTTTTTTTTTGTCCGCACGCTTTCTCCGGAACGGTTTATAGTACAGGCAATGAAGGCAAAATGTTGTAAAAACCTCGCAAAAATTAATAAAAGAATCATCTCTGGGATTTAAGTAGTTAATAACCTGTGGAATGGAATGATGCATTCTTTGCACTTCCAAGTTCCGGGAAAATTCAAAAAAATTTGGAAAAACTTTTTGATTTTCGGTTTTTTGGCTCTAACGGCTAAAATAATGAAAATACAGAAAAAAGTAGCTTGTCTCTTTCTCTACAAAATATGTCTATAAATTTTTGTCTTACTTAAGCCGTTTAGGAGATAAATCCAGTTTTCCACTTATAGTTTTGAGCCGCTCCGAAATGCGCAAAGAATGATAATTCTCTGGGAGTTTCGTACGACCAGACATATCGATCGATAATTATTACTATTCAGAGCCGCTAAAAAAAATGAAAAGAACGTAAAATGTTGAGAAAAGTCTCAGCTTTAATGTGGAACTAATCACAAAATTCATAAAAATTTTTATCATAGAGAAAAAAGTGTTAGAAGATGGCTTAGTAAACTTTATACAGTTGATTTATTCTCATCTTTGAGTTTCATGCATCCTGCCTATTTCTCCCGTAACAATGGGTGCTTTTTCACTGCATGGATACGATTTCACGCACTTTAATCTATATTTCGTGAAAATTTCATTGAAGAATGTTAAGAAACAAATAAGTTGTATATGTTTTAATGTATAATTGTGCATTTTCTGAACGTGTATGAATAATGTAGACAAATTAAAAAGTACTGCGCGCATTTAAAAAACTCCAAAGTCATTCGAAAGAATATGTTTTATTGTACTTATAATCCAAAAATTAAGACTATGCTATTAATATACTTAAGATATAGCGAATTGAACTTCAAAATTTGGAGGTGATTGATCGATGAGAAATATACCCTCTACTTTGATCGTAAGGCATATTTTTCCAACAAAAGTAATTGCAATAAAATGTTAATGGAAATAATATATCATGATATAATATATAAGCAAAATGAATTATCACTCTAACGACTCCCGGCAAAGATATGAATAAATCTGTGGATCAACTGTACAAAGTTCACTAAGCCATTTTCTGATACTTTCTCTCTTTGATAAATTTTTTTATGAATTTTGTGATTAGTTCCACATTAAAGCTGAGACTTTTCCCTATATTTTATGTTATTTTCATTTTTTTAGGAGCTCTGAATAGTAAAAATTATCGATCAATGAGCCCGGTCGTACGAAACTCCTGGAGAATTCTCATTTTTCGCGCATTTCGAAGCGGCTTAAAACTGTAAGTGGAAAACTCGATTTATCTTCTAAACGGCTTAAGACAAAAATTTGTAAAGACCTTTTTTGTAGAGAAAAAGACGAACTACAACTTTTGTTAGGAACTTCTTTCTCTATTTTCATTATTTTGGCCGCTAGAGCAAAAAATCAGAAAGTTTTTCTAAATTTTTTTGAATTTTCCCGGAACTTGGAAGTGCAAAGCCTAAATTGTTAATTTTGTATACATATATATTATAACGAGATCTGAAACTGGATTATTTTTTGAAGATATCCGGTGAAGGGTTGGGGGGTAAATAGGGGTAAATATAGGGAAATATGTAAAGCAAGCTGGTAAGAGTACAGAAACTTGAAATTTGTAGTATGTACCACAAGCCAAGGCCTCAGATTTTTTTGTAATATTTTTCAACCCCTCCTAGTCCATTATTAAAGGGGTTGATAAAATAAAATTGAGGTACACATTTGAAATTTGGTACACGTATGTATTATAGCGGCATCTGGAACTGGATTATATTTTGAGATGATTTCGTTGAAGGGTTGGGGGTTAAATAAGGGTAAATAGGGGAAAATAAGTAAAGCAAGCTGGTACGAATACAGAAATTTGAAATTCGGTGTACATACTAGAAGCCAAAGCTTCAGATTTTTAAAAAATATTTTTCAACCCCCCGTCACCCCTACACCATTATTAAAGGGGTTGATAAAATAAAATTGAGATATAAATTTGAAATTTGGTACACGTATGTACTATAACAACATCTGGAACTAGATTATATTTTGAGATGATTCCGCTGAAGGGTTGGGGGTTAAATAGGGGTAAATTAAGGAATATAAGTAAAGCAAGTTGGTAAGAGTACAGAAACTTGAAATTCGGTGTAGTTACTAAGAGCTAAAGACTCAAAACTTTTTTACAATATTGAGATATTCACTTGAAATTTGGTACACGTATATACTATAACGATATCTGGAACTAGATTATATTTTATTATGACATCTGCCTCAAATATTAAAATTCTATGACGAATTATTTCCTCATACTAGAGTGCAAATATAATAATAATAATAATACTTTATTAATCCAATAGATCAAACAATATTGTTATAGGACAGGTCAAAAATAAAGTATATTAGTAATGATCATTTACACATAATACTACACGAAAAAAAAATTAAAAAGCTAAATATTCATCTATACTATAAAAGGCATTAGTAAGTAACATATTTTTAACAGAAGATATAATTTTTTTTAAACTACAATTTTTTATGCTTAAATCTAATTTGTTATAAAGAACCGTACCGACATAGTAAGGATTGGATTTATAAAGTTCTAATCTGTGAAGTGAGTGCTGCAAATTCTCTCCATGACGTGTGTTGTATTCATGTGATATATTTTGAAAAGTAAACATGTTCAAATTTTTTTTTACAAAAGTTAATATATAGTCAATATGTTTTCTTTTAAAGAGACTTGGATGGAAAATCTGGATGTGGAAGTAGTGATTCTTTGGGCAGCGGTATATTCAATCGCGCTGAACTCGATTCTATGGTCAAATTTATATTCCTAGCGACCTCTAGCGGCGGCTGGCCGAGATGACATACATTGGATGCCTAATGAATTGCTCAAATTATAAACAAAACGGCCGCGATCAATCAGAGCAAAAAGGCCTGAGAGCGCTTTGCTGGGCCCCAGACGAGGCAGAGCAGAAAGTGGTGTAAATATAGCACAGTCTCGTTGCCAGGGGTTATTAGGGAAAAAACAGGATCAAACTACCGTCTACTTCAATTAGATTTTACATACTGTTCACCACATGCATTAGAATAACAAGGTTTAGAAAATAGAAAATTTAGGAATTACCCTATACCAATCTGCCATAACTTCAATTATTTACAGTCTTGCAAATAAGAACTCTGATCTCCTCTACTAATAGTCCGCATATCTCTGACATCCCTCTAAGCCTCCTTTTGCTATAAACAACGTTATACCCTAATTTCTTTTAAGGTTGTGGACATGAGATGGGGCGTGAGAGATGAGGCCACAGACGATCACATGACCACAGAATTATGCATGAAGGAAATTCAGAACTGTCAGCGGCTGTCCATGGGCCCAAATTTTGTTGTAAGTAAAATACAACAGAATGCCACAACCTACCGAATTTTTCTGTTAAACAGATCAACCAACAAAATACCCCGAATTAATTATTATTTACCCACTTTTAAAGGGCGAATGACTTTTTAGGTATTTCTGGGACAAAAATACGGTTACAGGCCCATACCCACATACATCCTATCCTCTGAACTCCAGATGATTCGAGATGAATTAGCAGCCACTGGACACGATCCCATTTTAATAGACACTTGGTATAGGAAGGATAGCAACGCAGTTCCACCTATTTCCGTTTTGCAACCCATATCTTCCATTTTAATCAATTTCAACAACAAGGTAACATTAAAATAAGCTGCCAATAACACATAAAATATTTATCGACAAAGCTTTCACGTTTCGGAGTAATCGCTCCTCATCAATATCAGTACAACTAACCTCAAGTATTATTTTTTATGATAGAGAGATAATTACCAGTTTTCTTTTCTAACTTTGACGGTATTTTGCAGAGAATACCGAAACTGCAGGCAGAAGATCAAGCAAAATGGTGGGACACCTTGGGAAAATTTCAAAAAATGTTCAGGAAAGCTGCGTCAGCTCTATTTCAACAAGGGAAAATGGACCAAGACGCCATGCACAACTACTTTATGTCAGGCGAGTGGCATCCGAGGAAAAAAACTGGAACAGTTTAATTTTTAGCCCACTTTTTTTTTCGTATTACTTATATCACAAGTCCATATGTGCCCTATAATGGCTTTCGGCTTATAACTTTCATATCAGATTTCTGAGTTCTACAAGGATCTGTTCTAGGGCTCCTCTTCTTCACTATATTTATTAATAAACTCCTGAAAACTTGTTAAATCATTTATGTACAAGGAAAATTGAGCAATATAACATTTTTTGAGGGTGTGGCATTTTTCACTGTTTTCGAAAAAGCGTTTTTCTCGTCCGCTTTTCACATTTTAGATAGGTATTCAAAAACGTAGAAACCTCCACTATTCAGTAAAATATGAAAATTGGGCGTAAAAATGCGCTTTTCCAGTTAGTTTTCAACTTACATCATTGATTTCTTATATTAAATACTAGGTATTTGTTTGAACAAAAATCAGTTATGAACTTTTTTTGGCAAATTTCTTACCCACTGCGTTAACGTTTCAGTTACGGAGAGAGAGGTAATCAACGGTATTCTAAATGTAAAAAACACAAAAAATCACTGCTTGGCATACATCAGATACATCAACAACATCAATCTGCAAAATTTGAAGAAAGCCTCGTTATTCGTGGACATCATAAACAGGAGTTTAGATACAGAGTCCGTCAAACTGCTAGCTAATTTAAGAGACGAGAGACTGCCCGCTAAAATAGAGACGAGTAACTTTCAAAAGTAAGAAAAAAATATGAAAGTTTATATGTAACATTTAACGCCATATTGTGATTTTTTTAGGTATACTGTAGAATGGATAGGTAGGGAGGGTTTGGACACAGAAACTCACGAAGAATATCTAAAACATTTTATAACACACTTCTACAAAAACATAGTAAAACTTGTGGACAGGGCCATGAGAAAAGAGGACTCTAGCGCTCAGGGGCAAATCGTCACAGAAATATTGCAACACTTGCATGCCTGCAACAACTCTGTGAAGGTAAAACGAGAATGTTTCATTCTTCAACAGCAGACATGAAAAATTATGTAGAATATAAAAATTTCAAATCAAATATTTGTGTAACAAACGGAGTTACTCAGGGATCTAACTTAGGTCCACTTACGTTTTTAATGTTGTTAATGACATTACAGTACCACCATTAAGTACCCACGAACGTGTTTCAGCATTTCCTTGTTTTGACATGTTAAAGGTTTTTTATGGGCGAGAGGATAGCCTGGAACACATCTACAATTACATGATGGGAGACTCTGATAAATGCCTCATCTTATATGGCGAGGGTGGATGTGGTAAAACGTCTCTCTTAGCCAAATCTGCAGGAATGTCGACGGGCAAGGAGTGGTTTAAGGGCGCTAAACCTATCAGCATCGTAAGATTCTTGGGGACGACGCCGGATTCTTCAGCCCTAACCCCTACGCTGATTTCTATCTGTCAACAGGTAAGCCACTAAGTGACCCTGATAGAGAAATGCCCCATTGCGAGATACGTATTTTTAATAAATAATTCTTAACTCTTTCGCAACTTGAGATTTTTTTCTATAGGTAGTTATTTACTTTATGCGAATAAGTGTTTAACTTAATATACACCTGTCAAAAATTGTTGCCTGTCGCAATGTTACTGTCGAGTGTACAATAGCAATGCATATATAGATATAGGCAGATCACATGACTATCACGTTTATGCCCATTACAAGATTGCAACGAGTAGACTTCAAATATGTACCTTTTGAATTAGTGGCTTACTGGAGTTGGGATTTGAGATTAAGAGTCCCATTTCCACAGACAGTAATAAAAGGTGTGCGAATGTGTATTACTGATGTGATACCAGGAAATTTACCTTAGATTTAGTGGAACTGTGGTGATATTTATTCTGCAATTTGTAATCTGTAATTTTAAGCTGTTAACGTATGCAACTTGCTTAGTCTATCTAGTCTAGTAAATCAATAGGAATTACATATTCATTCTTTTTTAGATTTCCTACAACTTTATGCTACCTTTCGAAGGTATCCCCGACGATTTGGTTCCATTAACAGCACATTTTAAACAGCTCTTAACAATAGCTAGTAAAGAGCAGCCTTTTCTGCTATTTCTCGACTCAGTGGATCAGCTGACAGGGACTCAGGATGCTAATAAGGTCTCCTGGCTGCCCACTAGACTTCCGCCATATTGCAAGGTAAAGCATCATCATAATGGCAATGGTGAAATTGCACCATTGCTGATGTGTTCCTTAGGAAGGAAATTTTGACATTTGTGCGAGATTTAAAAAAAATTCTTAAAACGACTTAAAATTAATGTTTCTATGATGTAACCGTGTGGAAATTTAAAACGGTAATGAGCAAAAGGAATCTGTAAAAGAACTCTTAAAGATAATTAATTGTGACAACCTATTCGAGTTGTTTTTAGGAAATATATGATTTGTTAACTTTTCAGATTATAGTGTCTTGTGCTTGCGAAGAAACCAATCCAGAAGTGTCCAAGGACTATCACGTTTTAAGGAGAATGATCGATGTTGAAGAAAATTTCATTGAAGTTAGAGCACTAGGCGAGGAACTAGCTATGAAGGTTATAAAGTATGTACTGTACATAACCTTGCCACACCTTCCGACCATTTTTAAACCATTTCAATTTGTAGAATGTGGATGAACACAGCACACAGAGACCTCACCAACTACCAGTGGCGCCTGGTGTCTAACGCAATAGATAAATGCAGCCTGCCAATTTTCGTGAAGCTTGTCTTCGCCGAAATATGTAGATGGAGGAGTTACACAAAGTCGCAAGACACATATTTAGCATCTACCGTAATGGACTCTATAATGATGTTATTTGAAAGAATAGAAAAGCAGGTAAACTGAATTCGAAACATTTTTTTAAGTAAATATTTTCCTTCTTTTTTTTTTTAAACATTTTTAAAGTGAATTGCAAAAAGTTTCGTTAACATTCATAAAGTATTTCCATAATAAATGCTCTGGACTAATCTTATCATACTTGCATCCACTTTTGGCAAGCTGTCTCACATACTTTCAAAGCCTTTCATATTTTCACAAAATTTTAATTCTATAATTCCCCCGTTTATAATAGAGACCGGCCACTAAGCAGGATGATTAAAATTTTATTTCCAGCACGGTCGTATCCTAGTCTTTCATGGTTTGGCCTACATAACCGCTGCCAAAAGTGGTCTATCTGAATCAGAACTGGAAGACTTGATATCCCTGGACGATAAAGTACTAGACGACGTCTACCAGTACCATTTGCCCCCAGTAAGACGAATACCTCCCTTACTATGGACTAGAATAAGGAATGATCTACCGAACTACTTATCAGAGCGGGAAGCTGATGGAGTTAGTGTAATGAATTGGTACCACAGGTAAATTTTTCTTCAAATAAATTGAGATTAAAAAACGATGTTAATATACAGTACCGTCCAACGTAATGCGAATGCAATGAACATATAATAGGCTAAGAAAATACATCAATTGACGCTTGGACGAGCGCTGGAAATCGTCGTATCTCTAATCGCCTCCTGTCAATGCGGACGAAAGTCGACTGGACATATTGCATCTATGTTCGCATTTAGTTGTACCAATCTATATATAAAATAATATTCACATGTGTGACAGATACTTTAAGATACTCAATAATAAAAACTTTTCAGACAATTTCGGGACGCGGCCAAAGAACGCTATTTTAAAAACATGAATATGGCAACGTATTTTCATTCCATGATTGCTGACTACTTCCTAGGCATATGGGGCGGTGGCAAACCCAAGCCCTTTAAATATACTGAGATACAAAGACACAGGTAAGTAGACAGAAGGTATTTACACCTATATTCGAGTAGTCTGTTAGATAAATTGTATGTTTTAGATTTAACCTGACAGACAAAGAAGGCATTGCCGATAGGAAGGTCCCGGTACAACCTCTGGTGTTTTACGCCAAAGATGGAAAGGTCTCCAGGTACAATTTAAGAAAGGTACAGTTTAAACAATGATTTCGACACAAAATCAATTGACTACTTTTAGTTCGGCGAACTGCCGTTCCATCTAGTTCGATCTAGGAGATTTAAAGACTTGTACGAGAACGTCCTCTTCAACTACGAGTGGTTACATGCTAAATTATCCAGTTGCCCTTTGCAGGCCGTCTTGGCGGACTATGAGGATGCCTGCGCTAATATCGATAACAAAGACTCAAAAAGGTTAGTACTTTGGCCAATAGATGGAATCTCACACAAGGTGTTCTCAAAAAAGGGAATGTCCGGTCAGGAATTGTGGAAAATCTACCTGGACCGTACTTTTACAAATAGAATTACGTCCACAAACACCAGATTTATACGCCTTGAATTTTTCTTGTGTTCGGAAAAAATTGAGGTCGATAGTTAAAACATATTTACATTATTACTCGTATGTTGAACTCAATATACAATCGTTTTAGGGAGCTAATGCTTGTAGCAGATGCTTTGAGGTTGGGAGGAGCCGTTCTAGGTCAATACCCAAACATGTTAGCCCCACAGCTTATAGGGCGACTATTGCCCGAGGTTGGGCATAATCCCAATATAAAAATGTTATTGAACGACTGTGACACCAAAGGGCCCATGCACTGTTCCCTGTTGCCTCTCTACCACTGTCTGCACACTCCAGGAGGCCCTTTAAAGGTAGTGTACATGCAAAATAGAAAATATACTATTGATAGCTATTATTTTTCCGAACTTCAAATGGAAATTGTTTTAGTAGCACAATAATGGTTTACTATACAATGTGGTTGTTTCATTACTCTTCTGTGAATTGCTGCCAATTTTGTAGCTTTCATGCTGTGTTGATCTTTTTCAGTATTCTCTGGAGGGTCATCAATTTGCGGTCTTTTCAATATGCCTAACATCAGATTTGAGGTACGTGGTGTCGATTTCCAACAGATTTATAACGTGGGACTTATCTACCAGCGATCTGACGAGAGACGTCAACCCAAATATTGAAGGGATTATGCAACATTTAGTTCTCAGTCCAGATAACAAATGGGCTGCGGCATATACCAATAACAATCAGGTAATAGGACTGTTCTTGTCTTGTAATATTTACAGATGCTACACGCTGGTGGCAGTCATTAATGACCAATCCCGAACATAAGAGGTCCCGGAATCGAACCCTGAGGCACTCCAATCTTTGTATTATATAGAATTTAACTTCAGCAATGAATTACCTACTACTAAAATCAGTGAACTAATTTGACATTTTATTATTTATTTTAATGTTATATTTGTGTACAAAAGAATATCGGCGGCTACTCCAAATCGAAATCGTCTAGAATCTACTCGAAAATTTATAATAATCAGACAGTGTATATCAGAGCGCCAACTTATAATTTATAAGGGGTGAACTCAAATGCGTTTATGTTTTTTTCTTTGTATTTATGTGTTTCATGGGCAAAATTGTTAATGTGATGATGCTAAGACTTGGGGGAAAACTATTTATTCGTGGTGGCATAATGATACAAGTTAATAGGTTTAGAGTTGTTGTAAAGGATGTATCGATGGCGAGCATTGTGTAAAACATGTAACCTTTGTTGAATTATAACGTGCGAGTGAAGGTCGCGTTTGTCACTGACTGTTTCACAACACAGACGCTTACTTGTATGTAAGAATCAAATCAGGATAGAGTTTATTTAGTCAGAGATAGAGATGGGAAAAGCGGTTCCACTCGTTTAGCCTTACAAATGCATCCGCTTTAAAAAGGTACTACAAAAAATAACGTTACCTTGGAATGAGGCTCAAGGGCGACGTACCAACCTCATGTCGTTCATTGTTCGGTACAAGTAACCAGTTATTTTAATATGGAGTAGCTCGATGGTATGTTACCTAAAAATACGTCAACAAAATAACGGTACAGAAATATATAGTCAGCAGCACGTTGTAAGCGGATTATTTGCAATTCTTAAGGCTATGGTTATGTTTATCAAAATAAAATACATTCTTACAAACTTGATAATAGTAAAAATATCAACTACTTAATATTATTTTGCAGACAGTTTTACTGAACATGCTTTCAAGCGAGTTTGTTATAATTGACAATCCTCTTCTTGATGGTAAGGCGATGACGGGAGTTTTTGTGTTAAATCAGAGCCTTTATATATACGGAGATGATGAGTGGGTGAAGTTTGACATGAGAGGTAATCGAGAAGATGATTATAAGCCTCCACTGGACAAGACAGACTGGCCAATACTAAGTAAGTATTGGAGGTTATAAATAAATTAGAAATGTGTTTTTTTTTCAAAGGAAGCAAATGTTTCCTTCTTTCTAAATAAAACTGTAATAAATGTCTTACTCAGCTATTAAATAACAATAAAAAGAAATTGAAAATGTTAATTTTTTTCTCCCTTTTTCGAAAACTGATGTGTCTGTAAAACTATGGCAACTTTTTTGGAGGGATAGGTTAACTTTTTTGTAAATATATAAAAATGTTTTTAGCGAAAAATATTCAAAATATGACGTTCCCTATGAGGAGGAGGGTCAATAAGGTTCGATTTCCGCACCCTTCTTATTTGAAAAAAAAAATCATTGGAAACTTAATTGTGAACATAAATGTCATTTTCATTTTTCAACGCTTCTAAGGTGTGTCTCACTTAAGAGTACAACAAGTAATAATTCTTTTGTTTGAATCAAACTGATCTTAAAAGATCGACGTCACCAAGGTCTATTTAAGACTACAAACTCAGTTTCCATCTTTAAATGCAAGACCATCTACGATACTAAATTGTATCAAAAAAAATAAAAAAATCAGAGTAGGCATTTTTTAACCAAAAAAATTTGTTAACAAAACTTATTCAAAATCATAAAAAAACCCTGAATCCCAATTTTAGTTCAATTTTAAAAGAAAATGAGGTCTTGATGAAAAAAATCCTTTTAAGGCATTTTAGCCCAATAATTATAAAGATTTCCATAACAAGAAATGTTATCCGAGATTTTCCTTCAGTCACTGTTAGTGGAGGGATTGTACATAACAGAACCACAAAAATCAGTTTTGGGGGTGCCACATAACCCCCCCAAAAAACCACCCCTTCGGTGAAAGAAGCCTTATTTTACTGATAACCCGTTAACCGTTGAAGAATTATAGATGGCTCATCATGAAAAAGAAAGCTGGACTAATTTCCTTAAAAAGAGTCTTCTTGTAATTATCTTGTATATGCCATGATTTTCGAGAAAATCGATACAGAAAAAAATTGCAAACAAGCTAGGAAGAAAAATCAAAATGGGTTTAAAAGGAGATATGAAACAATCTCTTGTGTTTCCGTTTTTGATGGCTATTGATATCTATTAGTATATAAAAATAACAATATAATATAGTTACCTCTTGATTTTTGCGCTTTTAACTATTCACAGGCCCATAAAAAAAACTGACTTTAATATAAGATATAAATGCATGTGTTTTGGTTCAAGGTAGTACTTCAATGCAGAAAAAGTTAAGAATAAATATATTCACATTTAAAAATTTACCAGCATGTTGAAATTAGCCAAATTTTGGCCAATTTTTTATTGTTTCCTAAAAACAAAAAAAACCCAACATCTTAAAAATTTAGCTGAAAAACTCTTTCAGATATCGTATTGCCTTGAAATGTTGTATATGAATATGGTTCACATGATAATACAGAATACAATTTGACATCTTTTTAAATAAAAAATCCAAGATGGCGGACAATTTAACCCTTTAACATACGATCCTACTAAAAATTGGTATCTGGGAATTTTCGAGGTCGCAGGTTATAAATATTTAGTCGAAGTCCAAAAATGCAAAATGGCGAATAGGTTTTGTCATTTATGGGTAGAGAATTTTATTAAGTGACACATCAGATTTATGTACCTGATCTTTGGTACTGCTTCCGAATCGAACAAACACTAGGCTAATTGGGACAAAACTAAAAACAAATAAATAAATAAAAAATTTAAATACGCTTTTGAAAACCAACTGAAATTGTTGAAAATTGGACCTATAAGGACGTGAAATAAAAACAAATGACGGGTAATTTTACAAGCTTTAAACAAGTGAATAGAAATTTCTCAGTAAAACAATTTTACTTCAAAAAAACGAAAATTTTGCAAAAAAAAAAGTTGTGCTAGTTTTACCTACAGGCTCATAACAACTTAAGTTGCAATGTTTTCAAATCAAATTGCGTATGATTTTCCAGATATGGAGTTCGACAATAAGACAGAGTACAGAATAATATTTTGGACAGGAAATCTGGACGACGATAGAATGATCTTACATCTGCATACCAAAGAAGGCGATTTTGAGGACTTACAATTTCACGGGTAAACGATGATTCTTACCCAGCAAATTTTGTTTATATAGTTCACATTTTTTAGTGCACTAGTTTTAACCAAAGACAAAAGCGCCCTGTATACTTGTACAACTCCAGGCTGTAATGCAATCTCAAAATATGTCAAAGTAGAGGAAACCAAAAAATGGGAGAAAGTTGCGGATCTTCCCAGATCCGAGAATGACGACACAGAGATCATTTTACAGCTAAAACTAGATATGCACGACAAGGTACTTTTTGGTAAGTAAGAAAGCAATGGGGAATGATAAATAGGGTTCAGATGGCAGATCACTAACTATTTCACGAAATTTTGCGCGAATTTCATGAATACGTCTCTTGGTAAGGAACAATTGCATTAAAGCAGGTGTCAAACTAACATATTAAACGATAAAAATCCTTTAACACAATTGTTCCCTTCTACCCCTTAATTTTGAACATATTCAATATCCTATTTATTCCATGGAATATTGCACTTGGTCATAATTTTCACTAAATCTAACTTACATGTTGGTTCTAGTTTACTTTAAGTACACCTAAAAAAATTTGTTTTGTTACGTGACTATTTTAATGAGTTACAAATGGATTTACATCACATATCGCCACTCCGGAAGAAAAGTAACACAACTCAAAAAACACAGTTTTGCAGTAAAGAGAATTAGCTTTGCTGAATAAGTTGTAATGAGAGAGAGATATAACTATTAGTTTTTTTTTTTTTTATATCACTGCTATTAAAGCAAATCTGTTGATTTAATGTACTGCATTTAGTTCAAACACAGGATTCGACTAAACTTATGACGTTATTATACACAATTCTACATATTTCAATATCTTCGGCGGTAATTTCGAAGCTTGTCATCATTATATCTGCAGTTTGAAAAAAAACGACAATGGGTTCTGTCTAGCATTTTGTATTTTAATACAAATACATATACTTTTTAGTATACCGTGCACTAGACTCTCGAAGCAAATAATCAAACAGTTTGCAGTTACCTTTGCAGCTGAGGCAAGGCAGACACTGGTATTGGTAGTCGATCTTCATTCCGATACGATTCAACATAGAAATATCGCGATTTTACAATCTTTGATTGACGGTGATTTTAACAGTGATTGCGATCACAGTTAGAGCGCATACAATCTGTAAAGTGATGTTAGTTTGTCGCAATTTGCTTATATCGCTACATCTAGCATGGTACAAAAAAAGTGAAAGTAAAATAATGGAAATGGCACTATTTATATTAATATTTTATATAACAGAAAATAATTGCAAAGAGATCGACACACTTGTATGTTTTAAAGTGTCTTTGTGATGTTCATACATTTATAACTAATTCAATGTTAAAAACATCACGTATCAAAGCCAGTTATCTTAGGAGTACTTAAGGAGAACTAACCAACATTTAACTTGGATTTGGTGAACATTATGGCCGGGTGCAATATTCATCATCATCATTCTGGAGTAACAGTCCTTCGTGGGCCTTAACTTTCTCTGAAATTTGTTTCCAGTCGTCCAATCAGCTGCCGAATCAAATTGGACAGCAATTTGATTTGGCAGCTGATTCAGATCTGGATATTTTTTCGTTTATTTTGTCTCTTTTGTTGCCTAATTATATGATTCGATACCTAATGCAAGTCTCTAGAAAGTGATTTTCTACATTGATCTGATTCTTTATTAGAAAAAACATTGAAACACTTTTTCCTATGTTCCCCATTGGATCCATCTGGCTTGGATTTGCCTTGCCTTTTTAATAAAAAAATATATATATAATAAAAATTCTAACAATTTTTCCTATCGCCCCATGCCATCAAATGTAGCCTGGATTCGTCCCTGCTAGACTGGGTATTAAGATACACTGTGGAGATGACTGAAGTGTGATATTGTCTTTTAGGTACCACTAGCAACGGTTTTGTGATATGGGACCTTAATGAAGAGGATCAAATTGACAACAAGGCCATCGTTTTAACTTTGCCTTACGGAACCAGAAACATAACGACTAAGATGCTACAGTCAAATTCTATAATGCTCAGCGCCCACAAGAACTATGCGATAGCAGGAGTACGGTAACTACTAAAGTAAATAATAAATGCTATAATGGCTAAGACAACTTATCCCTAGGAAAAACCTGTATGTTTGGAGCATCGGAAAAAGGAAACTAGTCAAAGTCCTAGACGCTCACTTTGGAAGAATAATCCAACTGGAACCGCTCACCATAGGAAACTGGAACTGCATGATAACTTCATCGATAGATAGAACGGCAAAAGTATGGAATATTAATAACATTTTCGAAACAGTCCACGTCATCGATAGGCACGAGCTGCAAGTCGATTCGATAAGGTAACATTCTAAAAAAAAATTACTAGGCCAAACCAAAACTTACTTTACTTTCAGCCTTTCCGACAACTTAAGTTTGGCAGTCACAGCTACCAGGAATTGTGTAGGGGTGTGGAATTTGACAATAGGAAAATTGGTGGCCAAGCTGGCAGATAGTCCTTTGGGTGCTATTGTAACACATGCCATTATAACCCCAGATGGGAAGTAAGTAACGAGTAATAGTAATAATAAATTCTTTTCTACTAGCAACAGCCTATATCTGTGAAAAATTTTATTAATACATTTATTATTATTATTTCTTGAAAACTTGATGGTTGAACCTAAGAATACTTAATATGAGATAATATTTAAGTGGTAACTTATTTGTAGGTACATTATCTCAGCAGAAACTGGCAACATACTAATATGGCTACGATTAACCCAACAAGTAATATTCAAGGACGAACAGCCCGGCATACGGCAACTTACGCTCATTGACGATGGCACAAAAATACTATCCATATCAAAGCCAAGCAACCCTCCTGGAACTGACTTTGTGAGAACTACGGCAACTGTATGTGTTCGAGAAGTACCAAGTAGGTTGAAACAACAAAAGAGAACTACTATGTAATTTTTCAGTTTTTTACTTGCAGGCCAGGCTACATGTGTCAGAATTTAAAAAAAATAAGTCGTTACAGCAAACAAACAGCAAAATATTTTAGAATATTTTTTTAATTTTATTTTAACGTCTTATTTATTTTAACGTCCTGGCGAAGTTTAGCTAAAGCTATTCCACCACTTAACCAGGACGGCGAAATGAGATACGGTCACCCATCAAAGTAACGGACTCTCTCGACGTTGCTTAACTTCGCCGATCGAGTTCTCGCCACATACATAACAAATTTATTCAATATTAAAATCGTATAAAACATTGCCTCCCCGGATCGTGATCCGAAGTCAACCGTACAACCACGTCGCACAGCGCCGTGGTGTTAGTGCGGTTGGGCGGATCGCGACCGGTTCGGCTCAATAAAATTAGTTACAATAGACAAAACTCCTGCCGCCTGTGGCAGCTTAAAATCGTCATTAAAATTTTACATATTTAAAACTTAAATTTAAGAACACTGAAACTAGGAAAACACTGAAAAATTTGGGTAAAAATACTGATTTAATTTTGGTTGCTGAGACGGGAATAAACTCAATGGAAAAGACCCGTTCGAGGCAATTTGTGCCCCAACAGTCTATTCGCCGTTGGGAAGTTGTGATTAGTAGAAAGGAAAATTGAGTTTTAAAAGTAGTTTGAATTTTTATAAAGTTTCTTGGCCAAAAGGGAATTTTAAAATAAAAGGACAAAATAAAAATTTACAAAAATACAAACAGGTGACAAACAATAAGAAAGAGAAAGAGGATAGGTACAGAATAAAAATATGGTGGTGAAAAGTATGTGATAGAAAGAAGTTTTGGTTAGAAGAAGTTTGGCTAGAGAGGTTGCCGAAAGATAGGCAACGCCTGGTATGGTAAGGGGTGTTTGATTTGGAATGGGGCATTATGCATTCTGATTTGGGTAATGTTGCGCGTAAGCGGACTGTCGCCCAGTCGAAAAGCATAGAATTTTTGCGATGTGTCCCGGACGAAGTCCGCTAGTGGCGTAATGTCGTTACAACGATCATATAAATCTCTGAGGGAGGTGTATCTGCCCGAATCAGAGATGAGGCGCATAAATTTATGCTCAAGAACTTGGAGCTTTTTCATTGTCGTGGCCGGGATGCTGCACCACACCGGCGCCGCGTATGTAATGGCCGGCCTTATCACCATCGTGTACAGTAATTTTTTGTTGTTTCGATGTAGTCCGCTACCCCTTGCCAGGAGCGGATACAGACTCCTGGACATGAAGTAGACCTTGCGTATCGTCTCGTTTATATGTGTGTTGAATGTCAGCCGTCTGTCTAAATGTACCCCCAGATACTTCACGCACCTTTTAATTGGAATTTCTCGACCCCGGATCGAAATTGGCGTTAAAATGCGGTTTTCAGTAAACCGGCGCGTGAAGAGTATGGCCACTTAAACTGGCACTTAAACTGGCACCGTACCTTGCCTCACATATATCACAACTAAAATAATTCAAACGTGGTTGAGGAATGTATTGAATTATTAATGATTTTACTTGTTTGTTAGCATACATATTACAAAATTATATTAATCTTAATAAATAATAATAAATTTTTGAAAATAATTATAAAACACAACGAAAAGTCATTTATTCGGATTTTTCGATTTTTCGAAATTTTTTCCATTGCATTATATATATTGTTTTTTTTTATTTATTGAAAGAAGTAGAAGTAAAAACAAAAAAAAGATGAGCCTTGTTCGAACTCTATTGGTGCATTTATGAGGAATCGCAGTTGAAAGTTTCACTTTTTTTTTACAAATTGAATTCAACAACAACCGTTGAATATTTTCATCCATAAAAAATAGAGCTTATATGAGGTACCAAATATATTTTCACCAAGTTTGAGCTAAATTTTTGTAGAAGAAAAAAATAAAAAAAACCGAAAAGTCGTTTTTTTGCGTATTTCGAAAAATTTTGAGGTTAGGATAAAATTATTTTCCACAAAAGTTGTAGATCTCTTTATTACCGACAACTTTTACATTTAATTGTTTTCCATAGGATTTGTAGTTTAGCCAGAAATCGTAAAAAACAGTTTTTCACCCCTAAAAATCCACACCATTTCACCCCAGAATGTCGGCAGTGGTTCGGACTATTTTTCCTTCCTTACTATATGTTCTACAAGATCCTACTATCAGTTTGCTATAACGACTTATTTTGTTGTCTAACCCTTATCTAGTCTGATCTATTGATACAATTGCACCCTTTTAGGTGGAGAAATGATCTACAGTTTCGAATACCCTGTTCGAAGTACCACTGGAGTACCCTTTAGGCCAGCGGTGGTAACCTCAGACAACCAACATTTAATAATAGCAGCGGCTGATAAAACGAACAGAGACTGTGTTATAGTCCACAACGCACAAAACGGAAATCTCGTACATCGCATCCCTTTAAAAACTTCTGGCATCAAAGATATTCTACAGCTTGTGGCGATGCCTCACAAAGGACACTTGATAGCAGTGTTGACCACAGATAAAGGTGCTATTATAGACATTCGAACTAAAAAATACCTGCGTACAGTACCAAAATGGGGAGGTAGCATTACAAAGGATGGGAAATCTGGTTTATACGCTCCCCAAAGGTGAATTGTCCACCAGATTAATGTCTTACATTTCAAAAATCATTTTTTTTCCAGAGGTGGTCTAGAACTGATAGAACTGAAAAAGGGACAAACTATACGAACGTTCATACCAAAAGTAGCAGAAGGTGTGTTTACAATAATTTGCCTATTTAATAAGACAGATGAATATGTACTTTACTATCACAGTGGCAAAAAGACACTACGTGTTTTTCGGTAAATCTAAATTTGTATAAGTATTTAAATTTTAAAAAAGCTAAACAAAAAAATTTATTTCAGGACATCTGACGCACAAATGATAGCAAACTATAGAGTTCAAGCAGAATTAACAGCAGTGGAAAGTACTCCTGATGGCAAGGCACTGGTTTTAGGTACAGTTGATGGATGTGTGTCCGTTTTGGCAATCGTTGATACAAATAAAAATAATATGAGTCAATACTTATCCCAAATGCCATCAAGAGATGAAGAGGTACGCTATTTATATTTAATACATCTTTATGAAACACTTTTGCTAATACATTACAATTTCTTTACCATTTCTCAAAAGAAAAACTTTCGCGCAAATAATCTGTCAACATAACCTATATTCATACCTGAAAATTATTCAAAATCTGACTATTTTGTCTTCTTTTCACGATAGGCTTAGTAATTTTTAGGCATAATTGCTTTCTACTTATAATAATTGCTTAGACCGTAAGCTGCAAAACTTTATTTTGAAAGTTAACGCCCTGCGGTAACACCTTTATTTGAAAATCATCTCATATTTTGTATGAAAAACTTTTAGAATCAAAAACTTAACACAGAAAAGTTTGCTTCTCATTAGTAGTTATTATAAAAGGATTCTTACATGATTTTTAACTTCTTTACTTTGCTAAATCACTTTCGAATAGTTCAAATTCACAATATTTCGCACTTCACTCTTCACTATTTGCAAACAAAACCGTGAATGAGAAAGTGAAATAAGTGAATGAGATCTGTCAAATGTCAGAATTTGTGAAGTAGTGCCAAAGATACCGACTGAGCACTCCAAACAAGTGATGACCAATCATTCATTACAAAATTGATATTCAACCAATAGGATTTCGTATGACCAACACGGCGGGATAATGGAACATATTTTAATTTAGTGGGAGAGTAGAAAATTTTGTATTTTACAAAAGAGACGCTTACATTTTCAGTGGAAGAAGAAGGTGGATAAAATGAGAGCTCACACCAGATTTAAAGCAGTGGCAGCGATAGCGAAATTATCAACAATTTTTGCAAATGACAGTAATGCCATCAACAACAACAAGCCAGAAGAAGCAGTAGAGGAAGAATAAATTATTTAGAAATATTTACCTTCATGTAATCTAAATGCTCGAAACTAATAGGTATTTATTGATTACTATACGTTATACTTATTAAATATGTAGTATCCCGTCAATAAATATTTTCCTCCCAGTTATCATTTTCTTTATTTCTTTTGTACTGCAATTATATCTGGATGATGAAGAATACAGGTAATTTATTTTAAAATTTGAAATGTTGGTATTTTCTTATTTAAATTATCATAAAAGTAGTAGTGACGAATCCAGGAGGGAGCTGTGGGGCTGCAGCCCAACCCTCCAGAGACAGACGATTTTTCCTTAAAGGATTAAACTTCTTTTTCTTTAATGTAATACAGTACCTTATAAGAAGATTGAAGATATGTATTTGAAAAATACAACAGAGGAGAATCAACTCACCTCTTTGGCCCTTATGAATATATATTATAATATAAATATAAATGTTGACGAGGTGCTCAAAAAATTAGGCCAAAGAGCCGTTCTATAATCATATGATTATATTGTAATTTGTCATTTTCTAAATTGTTCCAATTTAAATATTATAGTATATTATTATACAGGCGATTGTGATAGCCATTATTCACGAAGATGATGTTTGAGCCCATGAGCCGTAGGCAATGAATGGCGCAAATCTTCTGAGTGAATAATGGTCATAATCCCGAATGTAAAACGGGGGGTCGCCCCCCCTGGGGCAAAGTTTATATAAGAAAACCTGATATATAAAAATAAATTTATTTTAATACATTTATTTTAATTTTACACATTAAATAATTGTCGCCCCCCTCAACAAAATGCTAGATCTGCGCCTGTGTAATACTATCGTTTTTACACCCATTAAACAAATTAAATTAGACTGAACTTTGATAACATTAATCGGTACCTATACCTACCCGTAAGAAGCGCATACTTAAAATTGAATCATTATTTGTTTACTTGTAATTGTAATGAAACATATTCCTTATAGGATTTTGCAAACAGCAGAAAAAACTATCTATGAGAACTAAAAAGCAAAAATATATGTAAAGAAATATTAATGAAATATTTGCATTCTTTCGATAACTGGTTATGCTAGCAATTAAAATCCTAAAATGAATTTGTCTATTTTATTTGACAATTCTCATTGTAACACACTAGTACCCACATAGTCCCATATGGCTATGCAGATTAAATTAATATCTACGTAACCCCCTACGGTCATGAAGATTAAGTTAAAAATGAGAGCAAAGGCCTAAACTGAATTTATTTACTTACCTTGTATTAAAAAAATTTCATTCTAATGGATTACATGTTCATGAAGTTAACTATCATTTTGTTCCTTGGAAATGCTTATAGCCCGGAAGGCATCGACAGATTTTTCGTGTTAATATCTATCACACTAGATTTTTTCCAAAGAGAGTTTAGATAATATCTATATAATGAAAGTGCAATTCTACCAAACTCTTAGTGGTGCATAAATGAGTAAAAAATTAAACATGTTGCAAAAAAATAGATGGACGAAAATTTCGTTTGTCGAATTGTCACAAATTGTCAAAAAATGACGATTCACCTTCTCTCCTGCCAGCCCCAGTTTTCGATTTTCACCTCCCGATTCACATTGTACGGTCAATGCCGATCTACTCCTCGCCATCGAGACATAGAACGGGTATTTATTCAGTTCTTATGGTTGAAAAATTGACTTGCGGTTGTGCTAATCGGCGACTATTTTTAAGTGGTTTCCTAAGTTCGAATTCCGCCCAGGGATACTTTTTTTTTTTTTTTCTATTTTTTGGCAGATATTTCTGATTCTATAATTGCTATTCGCTCCATTCTATTGCATTTGTCGGAGAAGAATTGTGTACGTTCGTTAACGAGGTGGAGTAGTACAAAAGCCATCTGCGATTGCTGACTACAATAAATGCGAAGGTTTCAGACATTTCGGACCAAATCAAGTCCTACTCAACTGCATTACAAAAGTCGATAAAATGGTATGGAAAATAGCAATTGAGCTTCTGTTTGGGTCAGCACTTGCCAACGCCTACACAATGCACCAGAAAATCATCAATCAGAAACTCTCTATCGCGTCTTTCAAAGAGAAGCTCGTCAGCCATTTCTTGGATCTTTCTAAGCTTGAAAATATTGAAACGTCCAACCCACGTGCTCGCGAAGGTCACCACTTAAAAAAGGTTCCATCTTCTGCCCGAAGATGTGTGACATGTTACGCGAAACTTTCCTCCGAAAACGGATGAAAATTTGCACAAAACATAACTGCAGTACGAGTTTTTGTAATATATAAGCGGTTTTAGAACGGAGCGAACAGCAATTATAAAATCAAAAATATCTGCCAAAAAATTAAAAACGAAAAAAAAAGATTCCCCAGGCGGGATTTGAACCCGGGAAACCACTTAAAAATAGTCGCTGATTAGCACGACCGTAAGTCAATTTTTCAAAAGTAAGAACTGAATAAATACGACAATCAGAGATCCATTCTATGTCTTGATGGCGAGGAGAAGGTTGGCAGTGACTGTACATCGTGAATCGCAGGGTGAAAATCGAAAATTGGGGCCGGCAGAAGCGAAGGCGAATCGTCATTTTTTGACAATTCATGACAATTCGAAAAACGAAATTTTCGTCCATCTATTTTTTGCAACATGTTTAATTTTTTACTCATTTATGCACCACTAAGAGTTTGGTATAATTGCACCTTCATTACAGATACTAAGGGGACGACAGCTCAGTGGTTTAGCGCGTCTGGCTTGCATACTGGCATATCTAGCGAAGCAGGTTCAATCCCTGCTCACCGCGAAATAATTTTAATTATACAATTATCCCCAAGATGCGGTTCGGACTCCACTATAAACTGTGGGGCCTCGTTTCCCTTTACTTAACGCAAAATCATTCTGGATTTTCAAGGAGTTACCTCAGTGACTTGAAAAGCGGTTAAGAAAACATTTATTATCTAAACTCTCTTTGGAAAAAAAATCTAGGTCTATAGAAACGATTTCACGAAAACCGTCGCTACCTCTCGGGCTATTAGCCTTTGAATCGCTTTTCGCCCTTATTCTGGAGCTTATCAGAAAGACATAAAGCTACTCAAAGATGTTCCATGCATAAAACCAAGACAAATTCCATAAATATAAAATATTTTGACATATTTGACATTGACTGATAGAAACAATAGATCTTCGCCTTATCTATTTCCTCACTAGTACTGGAGTCTATATACTCTATGCATGTGTAAAGGTGAATTATTATTTGTTTGCTTGTACTGGACTTGTTACCGATAATTCTTTTTTCGTATTTTTTTTTATGGTATTCAGTAGTATTCAATCATCTTGATAAGCTGTTAAAATTTTAGCTTCATAAGTATATCCAATCCTTAGATATTTGATGTCAAAGATTGGGTTTCAGTAGAAAGCGTTTCGCCGACTCGTGACGTCATTTTGTATGAACACTAGGGTGAAAGTGTTTGAGTTTACTATAGTGGTCAATAGTCTATTATAATCCATCAAACTTTAATATCCTGACCGAGTTAATCTGACTTTTGAAGAAAAAAGGTGTTTGTTTCCAACAATATAATTTAACAAGCATACGTTGGAAAACGCAAACAAACAATATGTCGGTACACTAGGTTGTCAGTGTCACGCGAGTCGAGTTGATTGTCAGCAGCAGCAAGAGTTGATCGCGGTTGATTTAAAATATCATCGAGAATCAGCGAAAGAGTGATTTTTGAGTTGTATTTGTGATTAGCCAGATACAGTGAGAATCGATAATTCGATAATTGACTAGTGAATTATAGGTATGATTTTTTACAAAAAAAAGCTAATAATTGCCATATAATTAAATACGCGTAGAAAAAAAACTATGTTTACTCTCATATGCACCTCGAAAATGAGGTGGTCGGTGTGCTCTGGTCGCTTTCCTCATTTGTAACATATTCGTCTGAATGGCTTTTATGCCATTTATCTGTGCTTCCTTCCCTTTAAACTTTTGCTGCATATCCTTATTTGGCTTTTTTGAAGAAATAATAAGTATAAATACAAAATGGTATATTAGGTTATTATTTTCAATCACGAAGTTTGTTCAAGGTCAACAGGATCTTATTAGATGCTGTTCAAAAGCTATTATCCCATAGGATCGAAATCACTTGAAGTAGATATGTCTTCAAGGCTGTCGATAGTTGATCGTTTCGAAAACTAAAATACAAAATGAATAATCTGTCATATTAAGAAGTGACTTCTGTTTATTTTCAGATGTATGCATTCGAGACAAAACAGTCATAAATATGAATAAATAAAAAAATTAATAATTCCTAACTTAATACTGATGTGCCTAGCACAATTTGGTGTATAAACATTTAAAATCACAACAACGTTTGGAAAATTTATATTTAAATTAAAGCAAAATAATTACCCTACAGAGGTAAATGCGATCATTTTATTAATATATTTATAAAAAAACTAGTTTGTGGTATTTAAAAATAGAGATAAATATTTTGCTTTAATTAGAAAAATACTATAAATGTACAATATTTAACACCTAAAGCTTGATTAGATTATATTTTATCTTTATAAAAATAATAAATTAAATAAAATTACCTAAAAAGCTAGTAGTATTTTCTGTTACAATTGTATTAAGCTCGATATTCATATGGGTCATTAAAAATTATACACCGACACACGAACATTAATGAATTTAAATGGAATATCAGTTTTTTATTTCAAGAACACATTTATTCTTAACATTGGTAAACAGAAAACCCTTTTTTTTAATGACCCCAAGATTAATTTTACACTTATGGTCCAGTACTCATCTATTTACTTTTTGCAATTCTCAAGTTATTATTATTGGAAACAGATTTCTTCAACACCTTTGTGGCACCACTCACCATCAGGTAAAACCAGTACACTTGAGGTAACAACAATATAGCTATACTTATCAGACAACCTCTTGGTAAAGTATACACAGCCTGAAAATTAAAAACAAATGAATAAAATGTGCTATGGACTATAATAGTATTTTATACTCATCAGAGAAAATAGACATTCAACTTCGTAATAATTCGTATCGAGCTGAAAATTGATACAGACCTTAAATACACTATTACGTGTTATCGTAAAAATACGTCATACAAAATTTGTAGATCATGCAATTATTTACAAAAACTGTTTCAATACTTTTTTCCTACGAATCATCATTCATAAGATATCACGATTTCAAAAGTTGAAAACGTCATATTCTGCATAATATACACACATTTCCGCGCCACCTTTGAGGCAGTGTACTTGGCGCATTTTATTTAACGTGGTTTCCCCTGTAGGCAAAACCCACTATCGATTATGATTAAGCAAGTCTGATCAGACAGTTTCCTACTGATAAAAAAATTGTAGTGTAAGTAATTATTTATCAAAGTGGAACGGATTATACTCATCGCCCCGCTCTCCAGATCACTAGGTAGTACACACTTTTTGTACTAGGTGGCGTCACTAAGTTTGAAGTAAAAAAAAAAACTTTATTACCAACATACCGGAAATTTCGTATAATTACGATCGAACTTCACTTAACGTAAGTTCGTTTGATCGTACAATTATTGTTGACTTTTAAAAATTGTCATATGATTAATAATATTTGAATTCCACTTCAACTGTCATGTCTTCTTCTTCACTTTCTTCTTCTTCTCTGCCCTCTTCTTCCTCTCCTTGCTGGCCTTCTGTAAATTGTTGTAAGAAAAAAGATGGATCAGTTATCTCCTCATTGATGTCATAAGTATGCTCATCTGTTGTATTTGATTCAACATTAGAGCAAGACTGGTCTTGGCAATTGGTACAGACTGTTGAACAAAATAATCCGACTTTTACTGCCACAGTTATTACAACCCTTCTTGCAAATACAAAAAATAACATCAAGTTTTCTGGAGCAGGAGGGAGAAGAGTTTGAATTGGCTCCAAATTATTGTCTATTACTTTCCATCCCCAGTCTTCTGGGTCCAGTTCGTACCCTAGTCATCCTTGAATTTGATAGTAGACACGACATATATGTTGATAAGCAGCAACAGGTGTTGGAGGAAAACTGGATAACTGTACTCGTTTACTGTTCGTTGTATTTTTTACAATACTTAAATATCTATATAAACTAGTCTATTGGAAGCAGAATGTGTGGGGTCATCGTTGTGGTCAAATGGTGGTGGTATGAACGAATGCCAATGCCCTGAGTTGATCTATGACGAGGCATGGTTTACCTGCGCTGATACCCGTTTACATATCACGAACTACAATTGCCGAATCTGCATACTTGTCTATAGAATCAATTTTTGGAGCTCCATATATCGTAAACAAAAAGCGAATTCCATTTGAGATGATAACGTCTGCAGAATAATCAATCTTTGTAAATACTTCTGCGCAATCAATTCTGATATATATATATATATATATATCAGGCCATGTATAAGTGTATATTAACATTTTCAATGTTTGATATCACGATATCTCATGAATGATGATTCGTAGGAAAAAAATATTGAAACAGTTTCTGTAGATAACTGCATGATCTACAAACTTTGTATGACCTATCTTTGCAATAACGCTTACTAATTTTCAGTTCTATGCGAATTATTATGAAGTTTCAACTTTTTTTTTTCTCTATTTTGACTGAATTATTAGCAAATGACAAGAAATTTGGATAGCACTGATAATCCCCTGAACTCCATATAGTACATGGAATGCCAATACAGATATATGCACATGAACAAAATAACACATATGCGATTTAAGGTCAGCAGTTTTGTGCCACCGCAGTAGAAATGTAACATTAACCCCTTCAAGCCGGTGGTGCATAAGGGTGCACCACATTTGTCAATTCTAGATCGCGCTCCCAATCTGGTGGTGCCCAAGCTTGCACCACTTTCATTCGCATTACTAAGTAAGCATACGGAAGTTATATTATACCAGATTTATGACCGTATATACATTATATAGAGTCGGATATCAGAAAAATTTTATTTTTAAATATTTATTTTCGTTATAATAATAGAAATAAATACCTTTTTTCTGTTTATTTGACAGATTTATGTATTTTGAAAATATCGCTTTACATTATATAAAATAAATGTTATTTTCTATGTAATATTATAATAAAAATAAACCAGATATTTTGAGAACTAGGAAGAAAAATGTTATTGATAATAAGTAAACTAAACAAAAAATAAAAATTGAAACAAGAGTAGGTATATAAAGTATGTAAAATTACACATTCTCATGATAATAATCAAAATGCTCCTTAGAACATAAGGGTGGTTTCAGAATTATCCACATCAAAATCTACGTCACCCTCGTTGTCATCGCTCGACATGATTGCAACTAACACGAAATATACAGGCAAAGTTATAACCATTTCCTACCACGAATATTTACCAAGCAGGGCACGGTTAGCGGAGCTGCGCATATTAACAGGATAGAGTGGAACTGCGGGCCGGGTTGAAGGGGTTAAAAGTATGTTTGTGCTCGAGTCAGAAGGCTGTTTATGGACCTTAAGCACCAGCGCAATAGGCTTGTTCCATGATATTCTTTTGATATGGTTTTTGAACGTTTTTATATAGTACTCGATATTCTTATTATGCACTTAAAATTTCGTATTATTAACTTTTTCTGTTCTCGAGATGTAACGGGTTGAAATTAGTAATAGTTGCAAAAATAGCGTGACCATTTGTGACATCACTATACGCAACTTTGAACTCGGAGATCTACCGAGACACCACGACCACTAACAGCCGTTCAGTAGTAAGTAAATACGTGGAGTTGAGGGCTGTGTTAGGTGTCTAATTAAAGAGGTAAAGTGGCATTTTGTTCCGATACCAAAATGAATGGGCAAAACCGAAAATCCGGAATGGCACGGGCGAACGAAAGATAGATCTTTTTGTTAAAAATTGAAAAACATTGAATTTTCAAAAATTCATAACTAAGTAAATACATGAAATGAACATCCATTCTGGGTCTTTATAGAAAGAACAAGATTGGCTCTTTTTCCTGATACCAAATTATACAGGGAAATTCGGTTCTGCAAGAGCGTGAAAAAATTCGAAAACATGAAATCTTTAAACGCTCATATTAAGTTAATTCTTGTAATGAAGGATCAATTTTGGTCTCTATTGAAAAGGAAGATTGGCATTGTATCCACATTGTAAGTGTCACAGTGGAAATCGGAATTTTCGTTAAGTCTGGATGAAATAAAAATGGCTATTTTCGTAAAAATTGAAAACCGTCAGTAATTAAAAAATTCATAACAAAATAAACACTTGAAGTCGAATGGCATTCGATGTCTCATGTTGTATCGGAAAATTCGAAAATTCGGCCTGTCGCCACGTAATTTTCAAACGATCGTAACTATCTAAATACAGCGATTGGAAGCTCGTTCTCTGTTTCTATAGCAAGGAGAAGGTCAGCGATGAATTGACATCGTAAACTGCAAGATCAAAATCGAAAATTCGGCCCAACAGGAGCAAAGGCAAATCTTAATTTTGGGCATTTGTTAACATTTCGCCAACTCATATTCACCTACAATCCCTCGACTGCCTGTTCCTAAATTTAAGAGGCGAAAGAGATAGCCGACTTTTGCGAGTTAAATACTCAAAAATCATTCAAAAGAACCCATCCAAATTTCGAGTCGATGCGTATAGTGACGTAGTGCCTGGCCACGCCCCATTTTCGCGAGGTGGAGGTTTGTAATTGTTTTAAGACATTAAACGTGCGAATAAAATTCTGATTTCATGCAGATCCATTATTTTATACTAGCACTTTCGATTTATGAAATAAATAAAAAAATGTCGAACAAGCCCATTATCCATTTATTTGTCTCCCATAGAGTAGGTCTTGGACTAGATGCATGATGTATAAAGTTGTCTTATTTTGTGACTTTTGCAAACAGAGTGTGATTACATTTTAACTAATGGATTATGGTCTAGTCTTGTATGACACTGCTTTGCAAATAATCAGAGTAAAGACAAATTAAGAACACGTGCAATGAAAATACAGCCGGATCTAGCGTTTCCCATCGTGCGATCGTGCGAATTTGACTGGTCGTCATACTTGCATCAGATTTAATTTTAAGTACAAGTAGGCATGGACATTGACGTTCCACTTACTATGTAGAGTTCATTGGGATATGCTGATACCGATATGGAATATCGGTATCTGCCATTTTCAGACTATCTGGAAGATATGAACGTCTGTAAAATGATACTTTAATGGCTATGATCATAATTGTCCATCTTAACTTAACAATAATAGCAAACTGTTAGTTGATTGTAAGCTCGAACATAAGTGACACAATATAGATACAATTCAATATGGTAGAAGTCAAACGTTAGAACATTAACACACAAATTAGGATATTAAGATCTGCTAAAACACTTTTTACTTGGTTTTTTATCACTAAATTAATTGTAACTAAAACGTTAACTAAAATGTTCACCCATGAATGAGCATATAAGGGTTGCAGTATTTGAAGCAATTTACCTATCTGCTCTTGTTTTCGATGTTGTTTCTGATAATTATTGTTTTGGTCTCTATTACGTCTCACAAACAGAAAGACAAGAAATACCTATTTCTTATTTATTTCAATTTACTTATCAGGTTTTGAAGAAAAACCGTTAATACTTACAGAAATGAAGTCCAACTTAATCGACTGGGCATACATATATATAACATAGGGGAACATAGCTACTCTACAGAAAAAAAATACAGCTAACATCACGAGTCCATTTATGACATAAATTGAAGAATCCTTCATTCCTATCTTGGATAAGATTCCTCTAACGGACACAAAGGGAGTGCTAGCCTCCATCAGGTACACAAATCCAAAGAAACAATCACCTAATCCTCCTCTTAGGTACTAAAATATAAAAAAATAAATTAATACTCTAGACAAAAATTAATTTCATGACGAAGTTGTTACATGACTGGTTTTACATCTTCCAATGGAAAACTCATTCTATTTCATATACAATTTGCTTATGTGCGACAGAACAATGCAGGTGTGTGCACTAATCTTGATTGTTTTTTTATTTGTTTCCACCTCAGATTAAGAGTGAGAACCCCGAGGTACACCGGAAAGTACTGCGAATTCATGTGACAAATAGTTGTTTATTCGAACACATTGATGTTGGTCAGAGAGATAGCTATTGATCCAATTTACCACTATTTCACCGAAGCTTAATGTGCGGAGCTTATCAATAGTTGATGGTTTACCCGGTCAAACGCCTTAGGAAAATCTGTATAGATCTGAGCTATATTTAATAGGTTGGTGGAGGTCGAACACGCGCCATGCTGTTCTTCTAGGATTACTCGACTACATGCTGCCAACAGTTGAACAGTAACTAGTTTATCAAGCAACTTCGGTAAAACTGATTGAGTACAAATAGCTCTGTAATTTTGGATATCTTCATTATTACCCGATTTAAAAATAGGAACAATGTAACTATTTTTCCAGTAATTGGGAAGAGTACTAGACCTTAAAGATAGTTCAAATAAAAGGTGAATGGGTTTTACAAGGGTCAAACGCAGGGGTAACAAGGATGAAATACCATTAAAAACATCCACTACAGTAAGATTGATGGAGTTGATATCAACACACCTCTTATAATCAAAAAGTGGTATATCAAATGTTCATTAGAATACACAGTTGAAAAATATTCAGCAAATATATTAACATTTTCGTTACTGTCAAAATTGGTCTTATCAAGGTAAAACATTTGGTTAGGGTAACCATTTACCCGTTTATGTCTCTTAATTGTTAATACTTATCAAAATTTTCCCCTCCCCTTGAATCCTTGTACCACACAACGACAGTATTTTAAACGGGGTATTTGTCCATGTTTCTCTCTTAATCTGAAGTTTCCACATAGCTTTAAAATAAATACAACAATTTTGATGCAGTTTTCTGAAAATGCTATATAATAGGGTTAAACTTACCGTTATAACTAAGAAACCAAAACACCCAATAAAAATGTGGTGTCCCACAATAACTGCATTATTCTTAAGGTAAGCTAATAGTTTAAATAGTCTACAAAGGAATTGGTTAATTTTGGCATCTCCATTCATCTGGGGTGAGGATATCTTGGCGCTGTACACTTTATACATCGACCAGATGTCATAAAAGAAGTAAGCTGCCCCGAACCAAGCGTACGCCTCGGAGATGTAGTGGGATGTCTTTAAAATGTTCCTGCTACACGAGTAGCAGACCGAAGTTAGACCTGTGATGCAACAGAATAAGGCTTGAACTGCCGAAACTTGCCTGAAACAAACGAAAAAATAAACTAAGTATACGCATCGGGTGAGGAAATGCGCTTGTAGTGATCCTTTGACATCCAGAATATATATATAATTCTAAATAAAATTTTAGAACATTTTTGACACAAAAGTAATTTTAATACGACATAGTCGGAAGGAAAAACAGGGAAAATAATTTGCGTAGTGGCCAATTTTTGTATAGTTGTCGGGTGAAGGGCCCTGAACAACATGCTAAAAGTCCTGATCAGTGGATGGTCCCTGGGGGGGGTAAAGGTCCCCTTTTCACACTTTTCTTGAATAACTCGAGAACCACACCCTCTTGCGAAAAAGTGTCTATATACAATATTAAACTAGATAAAATTTCCTACAATAAATAAGTTCCTATTCATTTTTGTTCTAGGTTCAATATTTTACGAGATACAGACAGTGGAAAACCGCATAACGAAGTATTGTATTTGACAAAAAAATCACCTTCCGAGATTTTTTCGGATTTTTATGTTTCAAGTAGATTACAAAAATATAGGTTTTCCAAATTCGTCTGTATATCTGTTTGTTTGTCTATCTGTCTGTCTGTTGGTGCATTAACTAAAAAACTACTTGACGGAGAACAGTTAAATTTGGTAGGTAGCTGGTGCTACTGCCGGCGAATAAATGCATGGTTACTTTCACTGGTGGTCTAAAGGGAATAGATAATGAAAAAAATTGCTCCACTTTAATTTAAAATTTCCACATTTCGTGACATTCTAAACCTATCTCAAAAAAAAAAATTGTTTCTTTTGAATTTTTTTTACCCCTGCTCTACAATAAATGAAAAAAAAATTGGAAAAAGTATTGATATTAGAAAAGAATTATTAGAAACTTATTTGTAGGAAATTTCATGTAGTTTAATATTGTATATAGAAACTTTTTCGCTAGAGGGCGTGGTTTTCGAGTTTTTCAAGAAAAACGTGAAAAGACGACCTTCACACTAACCCCCCAAACCCCCCCGCACCATCCACTGGTCAGGACTTTTAGTATGTTCTTGAGGGCACGTCCTCCGACAACTACAGTAGACCTTCGATAAACCGTCACTCGAGTATTCGTCACCGTCTATTATCCGTCTATAGTCTTGTTGCACAAATGGGTACAGTTTTTGTGAATGACTATGCAGGTGGTTGAACAATTTCCGGAAACCGCTTCATAAAAATTGTAGAAATACACTTGTTAATCCTTCCAGGAATTCAACTATGTAAACATGTGGCGTGTCCTCATGTAAAATAAAATATTATAAAGAGAGTAGTAGTCAGCATTCGAATTTTGAAATGAATGTGAATAAGACATTTTTCGAGATACATATTTATATTTGCTATATTTCATGAATTAAATAATATTTGCGAACTGTTGCCAGAAAATTTATACGAAAATGTCTGATAAGAGGAAATGTGTAGTGTTGGATTTAGCAAAAAAAGTTGAAATTGTTGGACGTTTAAAAAAAGAACAGAGTGCTACAAGCATGTCAAAAATTCACAATGTGCCACGAATGACAATTAATGACGTAAAACGGTATGAGGTCAAGATAGAGGATCACAAAAGTAAAATGGAATCAACTGATGGTGATGTTATTCGTCGAAAAACAGTGAAACTATCCAAGCCCGATGACTTAGATCAGGTGGTTTTTTTATTGTTTTGCCCAAGCGAAGTCAGAGTATTCCTTTATCAGGACCTATTATTCAGCAGAACGCATTAGAGTTTAAAAAAAATATACAAACATGTGATCCGTCATTCTAAGCGAGTACAGGTTGGCTGGATAAATTTTAAAATCGCAATGGAATTATGCAGCTGTCTATCGAAGGTGAAAAGTTATGCTTTAATAGCTCTGTTGTATCAGAATATGTTAGTAAACTTCAGGCAGAAATTAAAAATCGTAACTTAACACGCAGTCAAGTATACAACTGATGAAACAGGATTAAATTGGAAGGCTCTTCCACAAAGAATTCTGGCTTCATCCTCAGAGATGACAGCACCTGGCTACAAAGCTCAGAAAGAGCGAATAACTGTTATGGTTTGTGCGAATGTCAGCGGTGAACATAGGCTTTCACCTTTAGTCATTGGAAAAGCAAAAAAAACCTCAAGAATATGAACTTAGATTTGTTGTCAGTGAAGTACCGTGCCTGGATGAGTGAGAGAAAATCTTCACTGACTGGTTCAAGTTATGTTTCCTTCCCGAAGTCAGCAAATATCTTCGCAAAAATAATTTACCTGAAGAAGCTATGCTTTTAATGGATAATGTGCCAACTCATCCAACTGAGAAGCTGAAATCTGAAGATGGTAAAATAACGTGTCATTTTTACCAGCGAATACCACGGCTTTGATTCAACCTATGGATCAAGGAGTTATTGAAAATTTCAAGAGGCGCTACGGGAAGACTGTTATCGAAGGCCTGATTTCCGAGGCAGATGCAGATTTAAAAACTTATTGGAAAATGTTTACAATCAAGGCTGCAATTTACAATTCTGCTGAAGCTTGGAAAACTAAAAACAAAGGATATAAGGGGGGTCAAAGTATAGTGAATAACCCTGTATGTACATAAGAAAATTATTTTTTCTATCAAATTGATTTTTTTATTTTCATTTCAATTTTTTACCAATTTCTTGTAAAATGCTATACTTATCACTATTGAATTATAAAATTAATCGGAGATTAGAATTTTAAAAACAATAATTAATGTGCTTAAATTACATGCTAAAATCAAACAAACAACCTTGACGAAACAGAATGAATATTAGCAACCAGAGCTGGGAAATAACTAAGATAAAAGATACTTTTTAGTAACTTAGATATTTTTGGTAACTTAGATACTTTATCTTAGATACTTTTATTTTCAAGTAACTTGTATCTATTTTTTTGATACTTTTTACAAGTAACTAATATCTAAAGTTACTTTTTAAGTATCTTAGTTAATTTTATAGAATCTAAGTTACTTTAATAGTATCTTAGTTATTTTTAGAGTATCTAGATAATTATGAAAAGTATCTAGATACTTTCAAAAAGCATGTAAGATATTTTAATTAATAAATAACAAATGACTGCTGTTTGATGCATTTTTGTTTTTATTAAATAATTAAATATATAGGACAGGTGCGAGGTACGGTACAATGTACAATACGTACTATTATAAATATTATAATAATATACATACATATTACCATTGACATTGACCGTACCGTAACACTTGCAACGGAAAAGTTACACATTTTTTAAAGCATCATATTTTCAATAAAATAATGTTTATTATTATAATAAATAACAATATATGATTAGCAATATTGCTAAGTGTCACTGTGCCAGATTAATTTTCAAGCAAAAAACCTTTTACTTGTTTAAAGTATTTTCAGCAGTTTCAGCTGCGGCAGTATCTTAGTTACCCAAACGTAACTAAGATAATTCCAGGTATCTTAGATATTTCAGGAAGTAACTAAGATAGTTGAGAAAAGTAACTAAGATATTTTTACATGTATCTCGTATCTTGATACTCAAGATAACTTAGATAGTTTTCTAAAGTATCTTCAAAAAAGTATCTAAGTTACTTTTTTAAAGTATCTTTCCCAGCTCTGTTAGCAACCACATGTAGGTATTTTTAACATAGATATTTCACATGAGCCGAATTTCTTAAATATAACACCTAAAAAACCGATAAAGAAAATATTTCAATATTGAGCTTTGAATCATAAACACAATACTTTGCAATCACAAACAGTATAATAAAGATTAGAAAACACACTTTGTAACGTGTCAACAAATATTTTAGCTGGAAAAAAAATTAAATGACTACTCACTTGTTGCTGATGTCAAATACATCACTATAACTTAATTTATAAGTCTTGACGATTTTGCGACCTGAGTTTGTGTGTAGAAAAATAGAATTTATAGCAAGATATAGAGACGGAAAGAATACCAGCCCACTGAAGAACAAGATCAATCCTCTTTTCGTCGATATATGGCTCTCCCATTCTAAATTGTTCACAGTCAATATTGAGACCACCACAGAGAAGAACGCCAGTAGAAGAAGAGGTATAATGTTACCGGCTTTTTTTTGCTAAAAAAAAAAAATAGATATTAATGTATGATATAAATAATATATGTACAAGGTAACAATATGCTTTGTGGCTCCCTATAATGATAACTTCCTCTGGTTTTATTATATAATTCAGTTTTGATTGACACAAGTAACTTACTGAGCTCTGTATCATTTTAAATGACTAGCCATTATCACGGACAATTGTATAATTTATAACATTATCCCAGATTTGCACAGATAAAATTCTGTAGCCTGAATTAAAAACAGCAGTAATAAATTGATATCTACATCAAGGTCAAATGAACACGTTAATGTTAATATTTCCTAAACCACCTTATGTATAATCTATTGTTTATTATTTTGCAAAATGTTTATAAAATAAATGTTACAAATTTCAAAATTCAAGGTAAAGAAAATAACATGCAACAGATTTGTGGTACATTAACTAACATTAGTTCGATAAATTAGTATAGTGGCTAGGTATTAAAATTTAATTAACATGGTAATTAATGAAAGGTAATTTTTTTGGGACCACTACATCAATTAAATGTTATTATTAGTAGCAAAACACACTAGATCAGCTCTTGACAGCTCCCACATGTAGTTTTATCGATATAAAACTCAATATCAGTTTTATCTCTGTAAAACAAGTTAAGATCATTGATCATATTATGTTGTGAAATGTTTTCCGCAAATACTACTTGTGCTTTTAAATTTTGCTCTAAAACTTGTGGCCCATTAAATGTAATATAACTCATGTAAATTGTAATAATATATACTTAGTATATACAGGGTCGCTGATATATATGGAAATGGTCGATTATCTCCTAAAGTAAGATAGATAGCGAAAAATGTTAAGATACAAAAGTTTTGGTGTTTTTTAAAGTCTATTACAGTATACATATTAAGTATACAAAATGAGTCAAAAAGTCATGAAGATACAAAGTTCCTTTTTTTTAATAGAACACCCTGTATATTTTTTCATATTTCAATTCTTCTCGAAATTCTAAACAAAGTTCATATAGCACATCATATACCTAAACTTAATCGTTTTCAAGATATCGAACTTTGAAAAACATTTTCTTATAAATTATACAAAAATATTTTAGTCCATTAAGTTTATAGTCCATCATGTAAAGTTTCTAGTTCCATAACAACGCCGCATTGTTTTTTTATCTAACAGTGATGATGTTAACAACACATGTCAAAAACACATTTAGTGTGAATAATTTTCGCACAAAAATGGCACGTTTAAGTGAAACCAAGCGTAACGATCATATAATATGGCGATAGAAGACGAAGTTGTGACCAAGTAGTGAATATTTTTAATGAATTGCATCTCGATCGGGAACCTCTTTCTGTATCAACCGTTTCAAAAACATTGCTACATTTTCATGAAACTGGAGGTATTAAAGAACGACTAAAAAGTGGAAGACCATTAAGCATTACAAATGAAGAAAATTCTTTGAATAGCATATTAGGTGTGGTGGAAACTCCAATAAATTCGATGCAACAGAGGGTTTTAAATCATAACATGAGTCGTTATTCCATTAAAAAAATTTGCAAAATGGAAAAACTCCATCGATATAAAATTCATTTGTTACAAGAATTGAGTGAAGACAATTTTGATTATAGATACTAGAAGCAGTAATTAAAAAAAGATTCTTGATCTCATTTTGAATTTAAATGATATGTTTTCACATGAACAACATGGTTTCCGTGAAAGGAGATCAAGAACATCTGCAATGGTGGAGTTTATAGATGTGGTGCTGTCTGCACTGGAGGAGGGATGTCTTGCTTCTGACACACTATGTGACCTAAGCAAGGCATTTGATTGTGTTGTCCATGAGATACTGTTGGATAAACTGAAACATTATATCACAGGCAGTACTTTAAATATAATTCGTACATACTTAACCTTCAGAACGCAGTTCATTGAAGCGGCCAAGGGAAAGTCAGTCCTTACGGAAATTTCTTATGGGGTGCCGCAAGGATCCGTGTTAGGACCAATTTTGTTCATCATCTATATATCAATGATCTTCCTAGCGGTATCATGGAAACACATCTAGTCCTCTATGCGGATGACGCCACATTAATAAATTGCAACAAGGATATAGGTTTGGCCGAGAACATGTCGAATGAAACTGAAACTCTAGCAGAAGAATATTTTTCCTCCATAAAATTAAAAATGAATACTGATACAACCCAAAGAATCACTATAAGTTTGAAACCAAATAACATAAACACAGAACCGTAAAACTCCTTGGCTTTCATACTGACAGCAAACTCACCTGGGGTGCTCACATGTCGAGCCTATGTTTGCATGGCCTATTTCGCATTCTTTCACAGCCACCTACAATATGGCTTATTAATTTGGGGTCATTGTGCCAATAAAGGAAATATTTTTAGAACGCAAAAATCGGCTGTGAGGGTCATCGCGGGTGTGAATTTGAGGACTCACTGCCGACCATACTTTATACAATATCAAATACTTACCTTACCTTGCATGTACATTTACGATCACACAGATATACACTCTTACAATACCAGAAATAAAACTAATATATCAAAAAAAACATATAAACTTACAAAAGCAATAAGTGGTGTAAATCACTTTGGACCAACATTTTTTAATAAATTACCTGAGGAAATCAAACAGATAGATTTGAAAACGTTTAAATATAAAGTGAAACAAATTTTATTAAAAAAAGCATACTATGATAGAGTTGAATTTTTAAGTGACGTTTTAATATTTTAAAGTTTTGAAATTTTTTTTTAAACGGACACGTAAACCGACACCACTGCAGGTATTGGTCAGACCAAAATCCACATTGGATGGAGGAAGTTCACACCCAACGACAACAGAAAGTAAATGTTTGATGTGGCATTATTGGTGGACACGACATAGGACACTCCTTTATAGATGGAAATTTGACCTCTGAACAATATTTATTACTTTTGTAGGAGGAAATTTAATCATATCCATATCCTCCACCTTGTGTTATTTTCATAATAAATATCCAACATTTTGGGCTTTTTCTTTGAGAAGTAAAAAGTTATTTTCATAGTTAAATATCTAGAAACCGGTTAAGTTTAGGTATATGATGTGCTACATGAATTTTCTTTAGAATTTCGAGAAGAATTAAGATATGGAATAATGTACAGCGTGTTCCATTAAAGAAAAAGCAACTTTATTTTGGCATGACTTTTTGACTCATCCTGTATACTCAATTTTTCTTTATTGTAATAGGTTTTCAAAAACCCTAAAACTTTTGTGTCTTAACATTTTTCGCTCGTTATCTTACTTTAAGAGATAACAGACCATACATATCACCGACCTTGTAGTAACATAATAGTTAACCTTTGCCTATAGAAATAGTTACAGCTATTTCAATTTTTCTGCTTTCATATTTTGATTTCATGAAGTGTTAACTTGATTCTTAGAATTTACTTCGGCCGAAGATTCTTCAGGCAATAATCACAAGGTGATAAATGTACTGTTACACATTGGCACCACCTAGGTGTGCATAGTATGAAATAATAAGTATTGCAATGGAGTTCCAACTGCCACTTCAAAGATGGCGCTAGTAGTACGCCTTTTTTCGACAATGTCGGATCAAGATTTTTACTAGATTGTTCAAGGTTCCTATATTAGAGGATTCCTTCCAGAAGTTGTGGGGTAGGTCACCGAGTTCAGAGAAGTTCGGATAAATCTGAAGTGATTCCATGTGAATAGTAAAGCGAAATATCAAATAATAAACATAGTTTAAGGTTATATTAGCTTAGTACACATGTTGAAAGTAAGAAGTAAATAAATACTATTTATAACTATTTATTAAATAGTGTAGTGTTAGTAACTTGTGTTACAATTTCCAAACCCACGGTTTTAGGGGTATTTCCCAGGGGCAGAATACCAGGGACGGTACCATAGTTTACACTGAGACAAGTTAAACACTGTCTGCCATTATACAGGGTGTAATTAGTTTCATGTCATTAAAAAAAACTGGTGGTAGGGAACGACAAGACAAACAAAAAAACCTTATATAACATGGGGTCTAAAGCTCATAGTTTTGGAGAAAAAAAATAAACAAAAATTTCGCAAATTTTCAATTTTTTGAGAACTGCTGGAATATTGAGGTAGGTTTAGATCTAGATCTGATCTGAAGAAAACTATAACTCTCCCTTGTGCAATATTTTAGTTACTGTGGGTATTTCGTTATGTACATACGTCCAACCCGCCATTCGTTGTTTTTGTTAATTTTGAATTTCGCGTCATTGTGTATTTATAGTTAAGATTTATTTTATTGACTTACCGTTCAAGTTGTCAAATTCTTGATTACGTACAGACACAACTTACTTGTTCGTTCGTTTTGTATTCCTTTTTGGCCTTTGTACCAAGTCTTTATTTTATTTTTCTTTATTGACAACGTTAGTTGATAGTTTAGTGTTTAGTGTTGAACGAAGTGCGTATGTCCTTAATTCGACGTACCGAACTGTGTATTGATGCAGATGCAGAGATTTTGAATCATTTAGGTACGTAGTCAGCTTTTAACCCAGGACACTCATTTATGTTACAAATGTTAATAAACCACATTTAAATTTTCTAAATTATAAACAATACAATATTTTGTTCCAAATTAAAAAACACACATGTAAAGAAATGCTCTGTTTAAACCTCTATGGCCATTATTTGCTTGCAATTGTGCACGAAGAGAGAACGAATTATTTACCTCTTATACTTGTCTCAGTTCGGTTGAGGTGGTCCATCAAAGGCGGTCGATGATCCTTTGACACCGCGTGTGCCGGCGAGCACTTTTTTATGACAATTTAAAAGTTGTATAATTGGGAACTACAAGTCCATTGTCAAGAAAAGCAGTGGTTCTCAATAGTTGTCTATCATAATATTAAAAATATTGACCTCGATCAGTTTTTTTCAAAGTGCCCCTAGAGGGAAAAGTCATAAATGTTTTTTGTTTGTCTAGTCGGTCCCCATTACTAGCTTTTTTTAATGACATGAAACTGATTACACCCTGTATGTGTAGGCACAAATGACAACATTGCATATGGAGACACGTTAAACACTCACTTTGGAAAGATATAAACTAAAGCAACCACAGTAATACATTACACAATAACGGCATATTCATTCTGGAAATATCTTGCGTGTTTACTCGGCACATTATTGGTCTAAGTGTGCGCAAGACCTCTTTGCAGTAAATACTTAGAGGCTTTCGACCAGTTTATGTATTACAATATCTATAATTTCACAATAGGTGGAAAACAAGCCTATAATTGAATTTCTACTATATGAGGATTGAACTGTGCCTTTTATTTTTACTCTGGTACAATAGATACTATGTATTAAATACTAAGAAAATAACGTCTAATTTATGCAAAGTTTGTTCAAATCTGAGAGACATTTACAGTAAGTGTGTTACAGTTTTGATATCTTGTCCATCTTCATATTCCTGTGTTTAACCAAATCTTTACTTACATTTTTCTCTAAAATTATAATAAAAAATAATTCATATAAAACATGAATATTTACATGCCTCTAGGGCCACCCTGAATGACAGATATACTCAATAGAAATATTCTATTATTTTACTTTACATATGTACCAAATTTTAAGTTTAATAGAAGCTACTATGTTTACAAAAAATTGATATACAGGCATTTTTTATTTGACATACGAGTTCAATATGTTATGCAACAAAAAAATAAAGATACATTTTTGTTAGATCCCAAAATACCTACTTGATTAAATCAAATAGGTAAAACAATAAAGACATTTATTATCATTACTCCCTAATCTTTATGCTCAACAGGGGTCAACATTATTTGACCATATTTTAATTACCTTCATTGTACTATATCCAAAGTGTTGATTATGAATTTTTTTAAAACATTAAAATTACAATAATACCATCTATGAACTAGACAAAGTAGAAAACAACACCAATGCTATTAACTTTGTACCTACTCCACAATTTGAAATTTAAATGAGGCCTAAATATTTTTACAATAAACATGTAATAAAAATTATCTCAGCTCGTTTTATATAAATAATATAAAAAAATCCTTATCACTTGTTCAGTATTAACTAACATCCTTGACATTAAAATAAACATAAACAAAATACATAATAAAATATTTATAAAATCAATTACTTGCTTACTGATACAATTTTTATATTATTCCTTTTAACGATCCACATCTTTATACATTAATCAATATTGTGATTATTTGTAAGCACTACTGTGACTAAACAAATTTAACAAAAGTAAATGACTATATTTAGAAATATGATTTAATAAATTATTCAATCACAAATTATAAACACTTACCTCTTTTTTGAAGAAATTGTGTGTGGTTAAATGCACCTTCTGCCTCATTTTTCTATTTTAATTATTGGAAACAGCCAATCGAAATGCGGAGGAAAAGCCTAAAATAGGACTTTAACATATTTTTCCCCTTTCGATTTCAGTCTTAACATTTTTGCAGTCCATTTTTTTGATTAGAGGTTAAGTAGATGTCAATGTCAAATTAACAGATTACAGTATACTTCTTCTTCTCCAATACTGGTGGCCCAGTTAAAGCAGCTTTTGGTAAATGTTTCAGGCTTGAAAACAATAACTATATTTAAGTAAAGGTCAATCCTGGCAGTATCGCGGACATCTGTATTAAATTTAACAAATGAAAACTAATAAATTACTTGGTACTTTTATGAAATCGATATTTTTATTAATTAGATAATACTACCAACTTGAACTACACAGCTGAGAAAGTATATTTCTCGAAGCTCATGCATTCTAACTTCATTAAATCTACACTTTAGGGCGAGTTGTATAAATATCACATTCCCGATAGGTTAATTAACCGCAGATTAAATTTAACTTAACACTTTCTTGTTTTTAATGTTACAGTTGAACAGTTACAGTCCAGTCGGTAAAGTAAGAAATACACCAGAAGCTCGCAAAAAATGTTATTTGAGATTTTTCTTCCGTAACTGTTAGTGCGAGTATTAAACATCACAAAACCACAGAAATCAATTCTGGGGTTGCCGCGCAAAACCCCCCAAAATAAACCACCCCTTCTGTGAAAAGAGCCTTATTTTATTGATAACTCGTTAACCGTTACATAAACTGAAAAAAAATTTTGAGCTAAATTTTCAAGATGTTTGAGTCTTTTTTTATTTTTAGGAAACAATAAAAAAATTGGCCAAAATTTGGCTAACTTCAACATGCTGGTAAATGTGTAAATGTGAATATTTTTATACCTAACTTTTTCTGCATTGCGAAGTACTACCTAGGCTTGAACTAAAAGATAATGCATTTATAACTTATATTAGCCAATTATTTTTTATGGGCCCGTGAATACAGTTAAAAGTGCAAAAAATCAACAGATAATAATAACTATATTATATTCTTATTTTTATATACTAATAGACATCAATAGCCATCAAAAATGGAAACACAAGAGTATTTTATATCCCCTTTAAAACCCATTTTGATTTTTATTCCTAGCATGTTTGGTCTTCGAGCAATTCAATTTTTTCTATAGGCCGCGCGCAAAATAATTCAAATAAACGAAAATTCGTGCGCATTAAAAACACAAATGTTGCAATTTTTTTCAATATCGATTTTCTCGAAAACCATGGCATATACAAGAAAATTACAAGAGGACTTTTTTAGGCAATTAGTCAAGCTTTCTTTTTTTATGACGAGCAATTTTTTTATGTATTTAACGGTTAACGAGTTATCAGTAAAATAAGGCATTTTTCACCGAATGGGTGGATTTTTGGGGGGGTTGCGCGGCAACCCCAGAACTGATCTTTATAGTTTTGGGATGTATAATCCCTCGACTAACAATTACTGAAGGAAAATCTCAGATAACATGTTTTGTTATGAAAATCTTTATAATTATATTGTACTATTATCTCACTTTTACCGCATATTTTTTGGTAGTTAAGAAATAGAACTTTAATCCGCAGTTAATGTTAACCAATATTTGTACAACACGAAATTGACTAACCAGCTCTGGTTAAGCCTCTAACTATTCTTTATACAACCCGCCCTTATCAATTCTACAATAAAGAGCAGTTGACACAAATATCAGTAAATATTACTAAATATTAAACAAAAATAACTTTTATTTCTTCTATAGTTTTATGAAATTTTGTATGTTCAATTCTACCTCTCTTTTTGGCTTGATTAAATCTATTTCACTCGATCAATTAATAATTATATGAGTTTATTCATTGAAGTGTTGGAATTTTTAAGTTTGATTTTCACCGTTTACTCCCTGACCTGTAGCGCATGACGCCTCGACAATTTTCTATGTAGATGCAGAAGACGAATATTTCGTTAGTCATCGCACGTAATGCCGTGCTGTCAAACCCGACAAGGAGGTGTGGTTATTTTGATAAGGAATTGTTCAAAATTTAGCAAAGAATGTCTGGAACCTTGAAGCCATATTTAACAGCAGTGCGCCATACCTTAACAGCTGCCATGTGCCTGGACAATTTTTCATCGCAAGTGGTGGAAAGGCATAACAAACCAGAAGTTGAGGTTAGAAGTTCCAAAGAACTTTTGCTTACCCCGGTGGTAATATCCAGGAACGAAAAAGAAAAGGTGTTCATAGAAACGTCGGTAAATTCAGTACGAATTAGTATTTCTGTGAAGCAGGCGGACGAGATTGAAAAAATTCTGTGCAAAAAGTTTATGCGTTTTATGATGATGCGAGCAGAGAACTTCATAGTGTTAAGAAGAAAACCAATTGAGGGATATGATATAAGCTTTCTGATCACCAACTTCCACACAGAGCAGATGTATAAACATAAATTGGTAGATTTTGTGATACACTTTATGGAGGAAATCGACAAGGAAATATCGGAAATGAAGTTAGCGGTAAACGCAAGGGCAAGGATCGTATCAGAAGAATTTTTAAAACGGTTTTAATGAAAGTTGCAGTGACATCCTATTTTGTAGGTGCTAATTTGAGGAACGATTTGGTAATTAAAGATTTTCTAACAAAAGTGATTGTTCCAACATATATTTTGAAAATTTAAGTTGTAAATAGTCCTATTTTTATTGCGTGTTATTGTCCAATAAAACAATTACTGTTTCATTTAAATTTAGGTAATCTTTAAATTCCTAAGAAGTCTTACTATGTATTAATGTTACATTACTGCCTCCGAGGCTGTATTCTATGCTATGCTTTAATTTATAGGAAAAAGTTCGTCAAAGTTTCTAAAGTGCCAATGATTATTTTGTAAAGTGTCGGGATAACATTTCTTCAGCATGAACTTTTTCTGCCACCATGCAATTCCTATCACAAGTATTTTCTTTTTTACATTGTTTTTTAATAAAGAAATACATTTATTAACTGCTTTTTTAATTTCCAAGTAGTGCAGACAGAAACAACAACTATTACAAAAAGTTTTTATTGTAACAATATACATATATAATTATATTATTAACAGTTTAAGTATTTACAGTTAGTTATAAATAAAAAATAGTTGTTAATGAAACATTAAAGATACATAAAAAACTGGTATAAACGATAATACTATAACATGGTACCCAAATTAATAAGGAATTTTTATTTAAATTAATACGCTTGTTCCAAGTGAACGTTTTGCGGATTGAGAACTGTGAAATGGGAACATTGAACATGTCAAATGTTCAAATATTTACTCATTGAAAGTTATAAGCCATCCTTTTACTTATTATCACCACCCTTACACCCTTAAAGTTGAATTAGTTCACAGGGGCAATGCCTAACAAATAAAAGGTCCATTAGTGTTAAGAATGTAATTCTAAATAACTAAAATCCTTCATGAATGTAGATGTGCTAGCACCGCCATCTTGGAAAAATGGTGGAGATCTAAAACTTTTCTATTTTAAAGCTGAAGTGCTTTTAATTATAAATAAAATAATACAAACATATTGTTGAAACTTCAGTCTTTCTACGGTTTCTGAGTTAGGTCAATTACTATCTCGATACAGTGGTCCCCAAACAAAGTGCTTAAAATTTTTAAACAATTTTATAGAACACTATCGAGAGGTTATTTTTCAAATGCACGCTTTGCTTCTTAACATGTAATTTTGATTTTCACTCTATCACTGTCATTTTATTTGACGATTACTTGTATTTCCCTACTTTTCGAAAAACTGGCAATAAAATATAAGGCATAAAATTACTATGACCAAGAACTTTAGAATCATAACCTACTTAGGTCGAATACTCACTCAATGTGATGGAAAATTATTAACAATAAAAAATACTTAACTTCGCGAGGGAAATTGCACATTTAAGAAAATTTTTATACTTTATAAATTCAAAGCAAAATTGTAAGAATGGACTCTAAATTTTCCACAACATATTCTCTACCTAAAATTAACACCTAGCGAGTTAAAAATAGCCAACTGCGATTCCCCACCATTTTCATAGATAGCGCCACTAACTCGTTTCGTTTACGAAAGGTTATTGATACCAAATTTCCGAAGATTCTGCCTCCTTACATCCCTATTAAGATTCTTAGGAACTAGTTTAACATTTTTACAGTAGAATACACGAAAATTGCAGTTTAATATCTTTAGAGATGTTCTACGCGTCCAAAGAAACCTTTCTTTAAAGCATCAGTCATATAACCCATACACAGTTATCCACCGAACTGGAACAAACTTGTATTATGAAAATTCTAATCTACTACCCACTTATATTCTTATTAGAAATCACATGGTCATTTTGACAAAAAAATGGCTAATTTTAGTACAACAATTGTACAGAATGAACATTAGGCGAACCATTAACTGGAACAAAAACATTTAAAAGACCAACAGTTTAAAAATTCGTTAAAAGATTTTGGAATGCCAAACTAATACATACATTTAGCAACAGCAGCAACATTTTGAAAAAAATGCGATACAAGCCTTTGGTTATTTCTAATAATACTTAATATCAAATTGGACGAAACATTAAAGTATTTCTATTTAAGTGTTGTAATTTTTACGCAAAAGTGCTTTGAGACTGATAATTATGTGTTAATATTAAGTCGTATGCAAGTTTTACTTAGGTATACGTTTCGTTTTTAAGTGTAAATCTGTCGCAACACTTGTAACGACATCATGTAAGTAAGAAACAGTACACAGTCATGATTTTACACATCCTCTTCAGAGAATCCATCTGGTTCCTCCAACTGTTAAATCAGCCCTAGGTGCCCCAACTGAAACAGAAATCGAAAAGAATTTTAAGGTGGTTTACCTTGCGACCAAGATATTTGTAAAGAATGGCTCTTTCTCGACACCAACCAGACATGTGCTGAGTATTGGTGAAGCACATTTCTACTTGGCTCTGTTTTACAAGACTTATTCTCTATTTCAAATAACTATGGGTGTCTCATTTTAGTAAAAAAAAGTAAGTTAAATTGAGATTACGATACCTTGAGTATATGGAGTATTTATTTACCCCCTGTTTTGCTATCCAAGGTTAACTAAGAGTGAAAAAATAATTAATAATACAGGTACTTAAGAAAGATGATATGATTTGAATTTAATACTAAATCTCAATTTCAACAGTTTTGAAAATACCAGTGTAAAATACAGTGCCCCCGGATGGAGTACCTCACTCTTATATACTTTTTGATCGTTGGATTTTCGAGAAAATATTATTCCTTATAAAAAGTTTTGCTTACCCTGGGGATCCGTAAGCAGGGGTGAGATTTGTGATCAAATGTACAGGATGTTCAAAAATGCAAAATTTCTTACGCATAATTTTTCATATTTTTTTAAATTTCATTTATAAGGGAGTCAAATTAGATTTTCACTTCGGAAAAATTCCCCAATCGATGATTTTTCTTGGAACGTGTTCAGAAAGGTGTGGAGAACAAAATATCAAAATGCCATCACGAGAAATTGTATGGAAAATTTTTTATTAAACAATTTAGGTGCAAAAATATGATATTTCATGAATAACTTTTTAAATTCAATTTGTATGAAAAAACTGACAGCACCATTGGAATGAACAGAAAACTTTACGAAAGAAACACAGAAGACGTGTGTTTGTCGAGTTAAAATTGAGCTTCCGCTCATGCTGAAATAGGCTTGCGGGAGCATGTGTGCTGTACGTAAGTGGCTATAACTCGTTTAAAAATGAATTATTATTTGTTTGCTTATAACTGTATTGAAACATATTCTTTATAGGATTTTGCAAACATCAGAAAAATAACTATCTATAACTAGAATCAAAACTATGTGTAAAAATATTAATGAAATCTTTGCATTCTTTCGATAACCTGAATTCTGGTTATGCTAGCAAATTAAAATCCTAAAATGAATTTGTCTAATTTCTTATTTGACAATTCTCATTCTAACACTAGCATCCACACAGTCCCCTACGGCCATGCAGATTAAACTAGTATCTACATAACCCCCTACGATCATGAAGATTCAGTTAAAAATGAGAACAAAGGCCTAAAATGAATTTAAAGACAAGGTAGATAAATAAATCTAGAATGAGAATTGTCAAATAAGAAATTAGACAAATTCATTTTAGGATTTTAATTTGCTAGCATAACCAGAATTCAGGTTATCGAAAGAATGCAAAGATTTCATTAATATTTTTACACATAGTTTTGATTCTAGTTATAGATAGTTATTTTTCTGATGTTTGCAAAATCCTATAAAGAATATGTTTCAATATGGCTATAACTCCTTCTGTTAAGTCGGGACCGTATCTGGGTCCCGAGTCGCGGCGGAACACCAGTCCAAACAAAACTATTAATGACATCATTTGATGGTGTTATTTGAGACAGGACCTGGGTCCCGAGTCGGGACTCTATTCACAGCCGTTTTTAATACACATAGTAAATAAGTAACTGGATAGATCCAACAAATTTAAGACTTTATTTAGCAAATGAGGGGCCTCGAATTTATTAGTGGAATATCATGGGACACAAAACAAATCTATTCCTACACAGAGAGAAATAGCTTTGGAACATTTTGCACAATGTTGTGGAACAACGTCTTGTTGCATTTTTTTAAACAATTGTAAAATTTTAAGGCACAACGTTATATAATTTTACACATTTTAATTGTGCATAATTCTTGTGCGTTTTATTTATCCAATATAAAGATTTAGTTACGATGAATTTATTGAAAACTTCGACCAACAAATTTATCGAAATTTAGAGTTAAATTTATTTATTTTTTCTCAACAAATCATAGCCAATTTAACTAAATTAATTGCTAATAGTATCCTCAAACTATATATTTTGTTGCCATTCTATTAACAATTAGTTTTAAGTAATTGTTTAAAGGATTTGGACAACTTGTGTAACATAAAAGTGTGATTTTATTTTATAAACGGTTGTTGACAAACTTGTGAAAGTAGGAGTCCCAATATATTTATTTCCACTGAACAATAATAGTAGGTAATCTTGCCTATTGACAACGTTAAGTTCTTTAAATCTATTTAAATAATGTGAATGTGAATTCAAAATGGAACAAATCCCATGCACGAATTTTGTATTTTCCATAATTTGACTTTATTATAATTGGTTAGGAAATGATAGGTACAAAATCCGGGCGCAGAGTCTATTTTCTCTGAAAGGTAATTATTGCTTTTTTCGACTAAACCTCATATTTAGGCATTTCTTGAGTTTTAAAACAATTATGTTAGTTACAAGCTTTCAAAAAAATAATGAAAGGCACTTTGGTTAATAAAAATTTGGTTTCTTTACATTTTTGAACGCCCTGTATCTTTTATCATAAATATGACCCCTGCTCATGGCTTCCCAGGACAAGAAAAACTTTTTATCAAGAATGGTTATTTTCTCGAAAAACTAACAACAAGAAAATTTACAAGAGTGTGGTACACCACCCAGGGACACATGTACATTCTAAGAAGTTACTTCATTTACCCTAATTCAAACTTCTATTACAGCTTTCACCAATAATTTGCATTTTACTGCAATTTTTTCTTAGTTCGCCAATGTATAGCCAATATTTCCATACTGCAAATGCTTTCAGTCGCGGTAAAATTTTCAGTTACAGTGAATCTAAAGTGGTGAAGTCCTACAGATATTGTAGAATTATCCATTGCCCCAAACCGATTTAAAATCCTTTAAAATTTCGCTCCCATCCGGCAACATAGCACACTAGAAACAATTAATGCTTTAAGTTTAAAATTATAGTTACTGTGTTAAACCGTAAACTGAAAGAAAATAATAAAGAAGTACATTATTGTTATTATTAAGTTCAATCACTAGCCAAGATGGAACTGTGGATTGTGAAGAGGTGATACTAGTAGTACTGATTTTGCATCTCATTTGTATTATCAGCAGTGGTCGGAATTTTAGGTTTAATTTCAGGTGCGTCTATACAAGCATTTATTGAACTAAGCACAATGTTTAGTTCACTGAAAAATAAATACATTTCGATTTATTTTTCGTATAATATAAATTATATAATCTATTTGTACAAAAAACGCTATTTAATTTAAAGAAACAGACCGCATAAACAATGCACACCTGCAACACGTGGCCGACACTATTTACTCGCTTTTGAATTGAATGGACATGACCCAGGGCCTATTTTATAATTGTGTTTACTGAAAGAACGACTTTTTGTCATATGCCGCGTTTTAACCCGAGGAAAGTATGGTCGAAAAATGGATTAAACCTTATAAAGAACTACATTTTGATGGCGGAAAAATAATTTGTATTATTTGTGATGTCACAATAAGGTGAATCAAGAAAATTGCTGTTTTAAAACATGTAAATGGCTACAGACATGAGTGTAATACAAAAAAGAAAAAGATAGTTTCAAAGGACGAGTTTTATTTCGATTTGAATCTTTTGTTAATATGTTTAAATCTTCCATAGAGTATACTAAAAAAACGCTCATTTTACACATTTTCTAAACAAATATTGTGTGGGGCAACATGTTCCAAGTGAAAGCCGGCTCCGTAACAAAATTCTCAGCGAACTATTTGAAGAAAAACTGGAAGGTATTCGGAGTGATCTTCAAAATGACTGGTTTTGGCTTACAATAGACGAAATGGCAAACTTTTCAGGAAATAAATTTGCCAATTTATCAGTTACAAAATTACATGTTTGGTCCTGGCAAGTGCCATTTAGTAGCTTCCAAGGTTTTAGAAATAGTTAATGGCGAGTCAGTGTATAATTTTTTTAAAACACTTTAAAATAGCTTTGGCAGGACTTGGCTGAATAAAATTTAAAGAAAGTTGTTGTTTTACTAGTGATTCAGTGTCGTATATGGTGGTCGTATTTACCATTAGCAAAAAATTGTAACAGAACTAGATGCCTTCCTTGATTAGGTGCCTATGAATATCTTTAGATATGCTTCTCCCTCATTTCTGTGAAATGCGAAAGATCATTTTCGACCCTTACAGTGAATATTTAGTGTTAAAAGAAATCGTGTCTCACATGAAAATTTAGAAAAAATACTTACTGTATACCTTGAAACTATGAAGACTCAGTAAAAGGATAAAATTTGAAAGTTGAAAATGCTGTGCAGATTTATAACAATTGGTGTGTGAGTATATATATTCATTCACTGCACACCTGGACTTTGTCGGTGCCAAACTAAACAAAGCATATTATGCCATTCTACAAATGAAACCGTGTTTGGATCAAAAGGGCCTTATGAATTTATATTATGCCTTTGCGTATAGTCATCTATCATTTAACGTTTTTTCCTGGGGACAGACTACAGGATGGGAAAGAATATTTATTTGTCAAAAAAGAATAATCAGACTATTGTTTAACCTAAGTTCTCGAGAAAGCTGCAGAAGTACATTTAAAGAAAAGCGAATATTAACGTTCCCATGCATTTTCATTCTAAAATGTGTTACTTATGTAAAAAATTACTATTCAGATTATAAGAGCCAAAAAGATATACATAATTATGAGACACGACATTCTAATACGCTATTGCTTAATAAATATAAAACAACTACATTCAGAAAATCGCCACATTATAGTAGTGTATTTCTATATAATAACCTCCCTGAACATCTAAAATCAATTGCATCTTACACAAAGTTTAAATCAGAAATAAAGAAATTTTTGATTGACGAATGTTTCTACACATTGGATGAATTTGTAAATAAGTTTAATTCTTAAATGAGTAAAAATGTGTTAGGAAGAAAGGAAAAGAAATTATGTATTATGTGTCTATTGTCCCATATATAATTTTATCTATTTTATAACTAAAATAATCTTGTCTTAATATTTTAACTGTTTTTTTTTTTGTGATTACTATTTTATATACTGAGCTTTTATCTATGTACTAGTAATGTTGAATATTGTGACCTGCCCTTTGTACTGTGTATGTTAGTTTGGGCCAATAAACTATTCTATTCTATTCTATGTGTACACACATTTATTATGCCAAAATACATCAGACTCATAAGGTAGATTCGTATTACATTTAATTTTGTAAGAGAGAACAAACTTACATTTAATACTTTGATGTAAAATTTCATATATGTGCGCCACTGGAATTAAACCGAAATTCCGAACATTGATTATTACAGGTTCATCTTGTACACATTCTTAATTCTAATTTTTTTGTCTATAAGAAAGGGAGAGTTTTACCCCGAATAAATTTTTAAACTTGTGAATTTAGATATTTACAGTCTTTGACAGCATACTGGATGTGCACGCTCATACCCTTGCTGCTCTCGCTAGTGATTAGAAATCCAAAGAGGATTAACAGCCCAACCATATATCGTGCACACAAACTTCTATATTATCGCATACTTTCACCACCAAAACCACCTTTCAGTGGTTTCCAAATAATTTCAACAAGGGATAAACACCAACACTTTATTTAATAATTTACTGATAACTACACAGTACATTTTCTAAAATAAACTAAAATGCACTTTTACTGTCTAGAATAACCTTTACAATGTTTATATTTACACTTTGTATTTCTAACCTCACTTATTACTTTTCAACTTCTTCCTCTTCGTGTTTAATTCGGTTTATTACATACTATAAAGATGTTTCCAGAGTCATCTAGAACCAAATGGAGAATATTCTCCCACCACACTCCAGAAAACTCGATCTCTTTCTACAAATTTCTAGAACAGCCACTATTAGTCATGGGCGTACCGTACCAGTCTCTACTTCTTAGGGGGTGTAATGCATAAGACTATTATATTAACGACGTTATTTGGGTTATCCTCTAGTAAATTACTCAAATTTTTGAATACTTGGATGAACTCTTCAATTTTTTTTTTTAATAATATAGGGCCACCTTTTCCTTTCTTGAAAAACCGCAGAAAGCAGGTAACGCATTACATAAGTCCTCGCCAAGTGCTGTATACAAATCGTTTATGAATAAATATCGTTCTTTATTGCCTATGCCCATTTTTATCCAAATTTTATATATTTATTTATCACTGACAACCAACAGACATAATCAACTTACAGGTTGCGACACAATTATACATTTAGGTGAATGGTACTATAATAATTTAACGTATAATAAATATAATATGAACAAATACAAGTTATAAACACAAAATATAGTTTCGTGGCAGCGTGTTAAGGGTAGGTATTATCATAATAATACACAGAAAGAGATCTGTACATGATATTACTCATATACTGAAGAAGCCGGTACTAATTATATCACAGAATTGTTATTCAATTTACACAATATAGTCCTGAATTTATATAGATTTGTGCAATATATATCCACTTCCGTGCACACTTTATTATAATGATTACACATGTTGTACAATGGTGAGCTTCAGTACATCACTGCCCTGAAGTTGGATAAATAAAATGAAGCAGTGCATCTAGTCGCACTTGGAACTCTAATCAGAATTAGGGAAAGGAAATAATTATTATCTATCAAGAAATTCATCGTTTTAAATAGGAAGATTAAAACGAGGAAGGTTCTCCGATTTTGTAGTGACATGAAAGTAAAATGGTTTAACAGGTATATGTAATTCAACTGCAAGTTATACACTCCAGTTTCCTTAAAGTGAATAAACTTGGGCCTCTTTCGCACGGGCTCTATGTAATTGTAAGTCAGGTATGTATGTGACCATATCACCACACAATATTCGAGTATGGATGTTATGAAAGAATAATATAATACGTGAATGCAGTTTAGGTCATTAAAGTGTTTTGTAGTCTTATTATTAATTCTAGTTGCTTCAGCATTTTTTTGACAACGCATTCTATATGATCTTTAAAGCTTAGCTGGTCAGTAAAGTATATTCCAAGATCTTTTACTTTGGAGATACGTGTAAGTGGTTCACTGTCCATACTGTAATTGTATTTTATTACTATCTCTTTGCTGAATATCGATTTTTCTGTACTGAAATTGAGTTTTCCTTCACTGCACCATTTTGATACCCGGCTTGCGATAATGCATAATTGTTCATATTGGTTATTCTCCTGTATAGTTTAAAATCACCAGCAAACAGTAAGTTTTCAGAACTAATATTGTCTACCATACTATTAGCAAAATTTATAAATAGTAATGGGCCTAGGTTTGAGCCTTGTGGAACTCCAGATGTCATCTCATATTCATTAGACTCCAAATCCTTTCACACATACTTGTAGTAACTTATTATTTAGATAGCTAGATTTTATTGCACTGTATTGTATAGTACACTATTCTAATATAGCTCATTTATTAATTTTGAATGGTCGATCTTATCAAATTTTCACATTTTTATGAACATTTTTCATGTTTCTCAGCATGATGAGAGGAATGTCAGTATCTGAGCATTATCGAAATATTACCGTATACCCTAATTTCAAAATTCGCCGAATACTTTTAATATTTCAAGTTTTTGGACGTGTTTAATCGATCAGCTGATGTACAATCCACCCCTCGTCCAGATGACTATGTTCTACTTTCATTATATAACATAATCTTCCCTTCATATAAGTTCTAGCCTTTGCCGGATAATTTTTTTTCTCATTTTTTTTTTATATGTTTTCAACCCTTTCACATTAACCCCAACCACTACCCAGCCAGCTGATGGTCCATTCAGTTCACTTATGTGTGAACAATCGATTTCACACATTGTCAAAATTCGCTGGATAGTCAACACTTTTGTACGCAGGCTCCCGGACTATAAAAACACATACAATGTGACTCACTTTGAAAAGAAACGCTCCTGTAAAAAATATGTTTATCAGCTAGTTTTAAAAGGAAGTAAAAAAAAATACATGAATTAAAAAATCATGGTGGGCCTTGAAAATTGAAATTAGTTTCCAAATTTTTGTCATAAAGTAAAGGTTTTGATAGTTCATATTTAAAAAAGAATCATTCAAATTGGGTAATAGACACATTTTTTAGAGGAGCATTACCATTCAAAGAGGGTCACTAAACGTAATTATTCCCAATTCATAACTAATCTTTTTCGGAATACAGACAAAAATTTATACGCCTGTATTTAAGGTGGTTTATGGGTATCGCTCTATTCCAAGATCACGACAGATATTCATAACCGCATAATGAAAATGAAATGAATATGGAAGATGATGGGGGCGAATTTACGTTAACTTCGCACTTACCAGGGTTTGTTTCTGTTGCTCCCTCTGCAAAACTATCTCAGTCTGCTGCGGGTCAAATTTACACACGGCAGCTATCACCCTGGCCAAGACCAGGCTCTCCTTGCCCAACATGTAATTGTAGAGTACGTTTTTCAAGTACTCAACTTCCGTTGAGCTGGAAAGTTCCGCGCAGTGATTTAAAGTAACTAGCGTCTCGTCCAGCTTTCGATTCAGCTTCTCGTTTTGATTCTTCATCTTCTGCAACTCATTCTCGTAGAATTCTATGGAACTCTTGTTAGTGAGATCAAGCGATTTGTACTGGGTTAGTATGCCCTGCAAAATTTCTATCTCTTTGGCATACTCGTCTTTGTCGTTCTGGCTACTAGACCCGCTAGATGTGCTGGCCTCGGTAGTGAAAGCCTTTTCTCGTTGCAGTATCTCTAATTGATCCAACTTCGACTTACTCTTTATGTTAAGAGGGGAAATTTTTAACTCCTGAACCTCGTCCTGCAAGAGCTGCTTTTCGTGCAGTATTTCTGTGTATTGGTTCTCCACTTCGCTTATCTGCGTCTCTAATTTCTTCTTAATCTTGCCAAAATCATTGCACTTGTCTTCCAATTTTTTGTATTCCGCTTTTAGGTTTTTGTTCTCCACAAATAAACTGTCGCATTTCTCCTTTATCTCATAAAAGTTCCTCTGAATTTTGTTTATGTCTACCTCATTAGAACTGGACAAGTTCTTATCGTTAACTAGCTGTAAGTTCTGCTTCTGAATATCGCTCAACTGTTCCTTGATTTCCTCAATACTGTTTGTGAGGCTTGTGTTTTCTTCCACCAATTTCTGCTTAATTTCGTCAAAGTCAGTTTTTTCATTTTCCAAAAATTCTATCTTAATTTTCAGCTCCTCGTTAGCGTGAATTAGGGCTTGGTTTTCATCCACGATGATTCTGTTATCGGATGATATTTGGTTTATCCTCCGATTAAGCTCGGACATTTCTTCACTTAAGTTGTCGCACTTGTTATGCAGAATGTTGTTTTCATTTTTAAGCTGCCCTAAATTATACTCTGACTCTGCCATTTTAGAAGACACAGCTCGCAAGTCGTTAGCTTCTGAACTCAAATCTTCAACTTTACTTCTTAAGGTCTTGATTTCACCCAATAGATTTTCCCTTTCTTCCTTTAATATGTTGCATTCTTGTTCTGTCACCTTGAACTTCTTCAAAATATCGCTATTTTTTGCTTTAAATTCACTCTCAGTCTGCTTTAGTTTATTCTCTAAACTATTTTTCTCATTTTCGATAGCTTTAAAATTATTTTCTATAACCTTTAATCGCACCAATTCGTCATCTACTACTTGTTTTTCTTGTCCTATCATTTTGTAGCTTTCCTCCAAAGCTTGTAGCTCGGCTACCTTTCGCTGTAGTGACTCGATCTCCTGCATTTTCGCCTTGTAGTTATTCTTTTCTTCAACGTACAGCTTTTCCAACTCTGCAAGTTCCTGACTCAATTTACTGAATTTATTTGTTTTCTCATCTAACTCCTTTTGCAACTCTTCTATTTTTGATGTAAGTTCGTTTTGTCTTTCTTTCTCCCTCTTTATGGCCTCAGCTCCGTCAATCTGCATTTTTTCCAAAACAGAATCAAGCTGCTTTGTTCGCTCTAAAAGGCTGTTGAATTCAACGGTTTGTTTTTGAATAACGTCACTCAAGTCGGCAATGTTCTTGGATAACTCGGACACCTGCTTATCCTTCTGTTCTAATTCCCCCCTAAGTTTGTCGTTATCTTCGCTCAGTTTTTTCACTGTAGACTCATTTTCTTTCATAATGGTGTCTTTCTCCTTTTGTAGTTCCTCTTCTTGTGTTTGTATTTTCTTTTTCAATTCATCGATTTTCCTAACGTTCCGTGCATTTTCCTCGTAAACTTTTTGCCGCTCGACATCTTTCATTTTCAATATTATATTCAAGTCCTCAACTTTCTTTTTGCCCTTCTTGATAATGTCTTTTACTTGCAGATTTTCTTCGATGAGCTGGTTCAGCTTAACCTCATTTTTGGCATGTTCCTCATAGGTTTTATTAAAAACTCTCCTCTCCAATTCAAAAGTCGCTAACAAGTTCTGGTTTTCTGTTTCAAGTTTTTGAAGTTTTAGTTCTAAAAGACCACACTCGCTGCTTGCTAGACTAAGGGCTTCTTCTCTTTCTTCCGCGATGCGCACTTTCTCTTGCAGTTTCCGTTCTTCCGCTTCTAAATTAAGTTTTTCCTTTTGTAATTTAATGTTTTCTTCCTTTTCAGCCTCCAAATCCTCCCTAAGAATTATTAAATCCTTGTGAACTTTATCCAAATACTCTTTAAGATCAGCTATTTCTCCTTTTTGCACCTCAGCTTCCTCGTGATTCTTCAAAAGGTCATTGAACATTTTCCTTTCCATTTCGAACTCATTCGCTAGACCTTCGTTTTCCTCCTCTAACTTTTGAACTTTTAATTCTAACAATTTACATTCTGTGCCAGGCATCTGAATACTTTCTAATTTTTCTTCTAGAAGTCTTAGACGTTTAGATAACTGGGACTTTTCTTCTTGTAGAGCTAAGTTTTCCTGAGCTAGAAAGACGTTATCTTTTTCTTTAGATTCTGATATCTGTCTGATGTAATGCAGCTTCTCTCTGAATCTCTCTATAGAGGATTCCTCTAATGAGGGAATTCCCATTCCTTCTTCCAAATTAGTAAACTCCTCGGTGGCTAAATCTTGCCTTAAATTTTCTAGCTCATTTGCAAATGTTATCCGTTCAAGTTCGAATGTTTTTATCAAATTTTGGTTTTCTTCTTCTAACTTTTTAAGTTTTAGTTCTAGCAAACCACATTCGGATTTGTCCATACCTTGAACTTCCTGCTTTTCTTCATAAATTCGTATCTGCTCCCTCAGTTTATTTACTTCAAGCTCTAAACTGTGTTTCTTGTCATATAAGTGCACGTTTTTTTCCTGTTCTTTTTCCAAATTTTCATTTGCGTGGAGGACTTGATGCCGAGTTCTATCTAAGATTTCTTGCAACTCTGAGATGACCACTACTTTTTCTTTTACCGCGTTGTGGTTTTCCAACATTTCATTAAACATTTTCCTCTCAACTTCGAATTCATCCAGCAGAGCCTTGTTCTCTTCCTCCAGTTTTTGAAGTTTCAACTCTAGTAATTTACTTTCGGAGCTCTCTAAATGTATAGCTTCATATTTTTCTTCATAAATTCTAAGCTTTTCGGTTGTTTTTCTAACCAATTGCTGCAAATTCAAATTTTCTTTGCTTAAGAAAACAATCTCCTCCTCTTTCTTTGCACAAATGTCTGTCAACTCCTTTTGTTCTTCTTGTAAAGTATCGATATGGGCCTCTAGACGCGTAACTCTTTCTTCATAATTTTCTAAGGAAAGTTTATCTTTCTCCAAATTGGAAATAATATTATGAAGTTTGCTACTTTCCTCGATGAGCTCTAAATGATTCTTTTCCAAATCACGATACTCATCCACTTTTTTCGATAGTTCTCCTGTGATTTTGTTAATGATGTCATCTTTTTCAAATACCTGCAATTGTGCATTACTGTCATTTGACAATACCTCGACTTTACCAGCAAACTCCTGTCTCAACTGTTCCACTTTTTTCAAATGATCGTTTTCTATTTTTGCTCTTATTTTCGGTTCTAAAGACAAAAGGCCTTTCTTTGCTTCTTCCCTAATTGTTAGAATTTGGTTTTCGAAATCTTTTCTTTCTTTATTCAAAGTTTCCTTCAGATCTAAATTTTCTTCTGATAACTTCTTGATATTGTCCTCACAGGACGATAGGCCTTGTTTCAAATTGTTGAAAAGGCCGTTCAAATTATCTTTTTCTGACATAATTTTCTCATTTACCTTCTTCAATTCAGACAATTCTGTATTTAACGTATCTTCCTTTGCTTTTAAATCTCGAATTTCGATTTTATATTTTTCAACTTTTAATAATTCGCTCTCGAGATGGTTGCATTTTACAGTTAAACTCTCAACTTTGTCGATGAGTTTTTTGTTCTGACTTTGCAAATTTTCCAATTTGACATTAACGTTGCTTTTGCTTTCGGCTTCAATAGTTTCTAAACCTTGCCTTAATACGTCAATTTCATTTTTCAAATTTGTAATTTCTGTTTCTTTGTTTAGAATTTCATTATGCAACTCCATTTTGTTCTGAGCCAGTTTTAGGTTGTTTTCTCTCTCCCTCTCAGAGAAATTTCCTATTTCTTTTTCTAAATTAGCTATTTTCATCTTATATTCTTGCTCCTTACTTTGGAAAATTATTGAGTTAGCTTTCATTTCTTGAAGTTTCTCGTTTAAAGTTTCTATTTCTTTTCTGGCATCGTTAAGATATTTCGTTAAATTTTCCAAATTCTCAGTCTGGATACTAGTCTCTCCTACATCTACCAGTAAATCGGCAGGGTGGTCACCACTTTGCAACAGTTCTACTTTTGTTTGTAATGTTTGTATTTTTATATTTTTCTCATCTAGTTCATCCCGTAGTGCACCTTCTAAATGGGCTTTAGCTTTTTGCTCTAACATGCACTGCTCCTTTAATTCATTAACTCTTCTTATTGCTTTATCTTGCGTCTCAACCAATACAGACTGTCAAAATACAAAAGTAGTTAACATACTTTCAAATATTAATATAGTGAATAATAATATACCTTCATCTTCACATTTTCTCGCTCTAAATCCTTATAATGCCTTGACAAGTCCGTGTAGCGTCCCCTATATTTGTGATACCTCATCTGTGACTTCTGAAAAGCTGCATATATTTGTTCTTTACTTAAGTGTCCAAGTTGGGATGAGGTGGTTGAGGCATTGTCTTCCACTTCACTAGCAGACACATCCAAGTCGGACTGAAATGAATTAAATAACACCAGATCATTATTTAATACCTTGTAAAACAAATACCTGTAAGTGATACATGCTGCCAGACTCATATCTAGGTAAAAATGAAACGTCACTTGCTAGTGAAGAATTGGAACCTCGTCTAGGCCTCTCTTGTGAGGGTGACACTAAAGCAACACTTGCAAACCCATGGTCTGTTCTATTTGTGGGTGTACTCGTATCTAAAATACAAACAATTAGCTCTGAATGTTACTTTACTGCTCATTGTAATAATACCGTCATCTATCGAAAAAAAATTCTCATCAGTAGTCATATTACTTTGTAGCTTATCGCTGACAGATTGTGTAAATTCTGCAAACCGTTGTGGCGAACTCTTGACTTCTTCGGTAATTTTCTCTTTCAATTTTTTAAACATATTTGCTAAAATATCAATGTTTATTCAAGATAATCAAAAATAAACATTACACTCCTTATGATAAATGATAACCTATAAGTGACGTGTCAATTGTCAAAGGGAGCTCCCATATCAAGGACTAACGGCAGCAGACAGTAGTTCTATTATTGATTTTTAAAGTATGTCCTAAGACTGCAGTACCTAAGCGCAATTTCCAAATTTATTCTCTGTTTAGTACACAAAGTTAAAAAAAAAACTCAACTAGGCTCGATCGGAAATCGGAACTGACAGTACTGTTGACAGTTGTTAATAATAGTCAATCACTCACCATAACCATAGAGGAAACATAAAACCATTCATTTAAAGGGTAGAGAAACAATTAGCTTTTTCTCAAGACAATAATTTATTATTTAATTTTTTTTTATTTGCGAATATTTCGTTCATTTATAAAACCTGGACCATAAATGTTAGTGGCATTCATGATACCTGATTAGATTATGAAGAAGAGGAAGAACTTTGTTTGCCTGGTCAAAAAGATGATGATTGATTAGAGGTTAGGTTTGTTTAAAAATCTGAGGAAGTTGTTTATTTTAACAATCTTCCACACAATGGGTGATTCAGAAGACATAAGAAGTGAAAAGAGACCGCATGAGAGCGAAAATGAATCCGATGCTGACGATTTGGTTGGCCCTTCAATATCTGAAGCTGTGCAGCCAAAGAAACGTAAAGTTCTACCTCATGAACGATTGTACTTAGACATTATACCTTGTGCTGAATCTTATGAGAAAAGTTATATGCATAGAGACGTTATAACCCACTGTTTGGTGTCTAGTACAGATTTTATTATAACCTCCAGTTGTGATGGGCACATCAAATTTTGGAAAAAAGTGGAAACTGGAATCGAGTTTGTTAAACATTTTCGAAGTCATTTAGGTATTTGAACTCATTAATTTTTAGTAACATTACCTACTATTAAAATATTAAATTTTATAGGCCCAATTGTTAAAATTGCGTGCAATAGCGAAGGAACGTTGTTATGCTCAGCATCTTTGGATAAATCCTTGAAAATATTTGACGTTATCAATTTTGATATGATAAATATGATGAGAATAGAATACGTACCTGGCACAGTGGAATGGGTACATGGATCTGGTGATGCTATACATAGTTTAGCAGTTTCAGATAAGGAATCCAGTAATATTTATATTTATGATGGTAGAGCTACCGGAGCACCGTTAAAAGTTTTAGAAAAGATTCACATGAAACCTGTTTGTTTGATTCGATATAATCCAAAATATGATGTGGCTATATCTGTTGATAAATCAGGAATATTAGGTACGCAAATAGAATACTTAGAAATTAAATCTAATGATTTACGTTTGTTTCTTAGAATATTGGACTGGCATTAAACAAGATTGTGGTTTTCCAAAAAATGTAGCATTTAGTACAAAACTAGATACTGATTTGTTTGAATTTGCAAAAAGTAAAACCATACCAACAGGATTAGCTTTTTCGCCTAATGGTAAAAGATTTGCTACCATCTCTACTGATAGAAGAGTCAGGGTATTTAACTTTATTACTGGGAAATTGGTAAGAATGCAGCCTGATTATATTATGGTTAAAATATTTATTAATAAAAATTATTAAAGGTTCGAGTATTGGACGAAACTCTGCCACGATTTACAGAACTCCAGCAGAAAACACAGCAGCTTCCAAATATGGAGTTTGGTAGAAGAATGGCAGTAGAGAGAGATTTAGAAAAATCAGAGAGTTTTGAACTAGCCAATATTGTTTTTGACGATAGCGGACATTTCATTCTGTACGCTACTTTGTTAGGCATTAAGTTGATTAATTTATATACCAATAGGTGTGTGAGAATAATTGGCAAGAACGAAAATTTGAGAGTATTAAATATTGCCCTATACCAAGGTAAGCTGTAATGAACCCCGCAGTTTTTTATAAGCAAAAATGGGTTTCAGTCGATTGTTCTGAAACTTGGGGAGAATGTTCTCCTGGGCCCCCTGATTAAAATTCTCATTGACCACCAGTCCGACCAAATTCGATTTTTTGATCTAGAGGCGATTGAAACTGAATATCTGCGAAGATCTGCTTAAATGTTCCATAAAAATTCTGAAAATATTCAGGCTCATTTTTTGGAAAAAAATAAGAATCTTTTGTCTCTTGGTGTTTTTTTTCAAAGTGCTACCTACCTTCTCAGAAAAAATAACAAACAAAAAAATTATTTTTTTGTAATTTTTTTATGGGAAAAGAATATGCCTGAATATTTTGGGATCTTTCTGAAGTAAAAAAAAAAAAAAAATAAGAATGTAGCGAAATTCTTGGTCGAAATTATTTTTGTCAAAGAAATTTTGAAAAAAAAAAATAAAATTTTTGTTTATTTTTTTCTGGGAGAAGGAAGCACTTTGGAAAAAAACACCAAGAGACAAAAGACTCATGTTTTTCTTCAAAAAATAAGCCTGAATATTTTCAGAATTTTTATGGAACATTTAAGCAGACTTTCGCAGATGTTCACAGTTTCAATCTCCTCTAGATCAAGAAATCGAATTCAGTCGTACTAGTGGTCAAAGAGAATTTTAATCAGGGGGTCCAGGATAACATTTTCCCCAAGTTTCAGAACAATCGAGTGAAACCTATTTTTACTATAAAAAACTGCGGGATCCTTTAGGTGTTCTAAGGTTAACATGCCCATATAACATTTTCTAAGAAACTATTATTAGCCCACGAAAATTAAGTCATAAAAGGATAAAGTAATAAAAGATTTTTGTGTGTACCTGTATTCCTCCAAAGTCCCCATCGATGCACACGTTTTAGTCGAAAACGATTAATTGTACATAAGAAGTCAGCACTTCTTTTTTAAAGCCAATTTTATGAGCTACAATTTCGATAATCTTTAAATTAATTCATTATTAAAAATTCGTAGTTTCCGAGATAATAGCGAAAAACTAAATTTTACCTGCTTTTACCCCCTATAAAAACGTTTGCAGGGTTGCTATCTAAGGGGACTTTTGAAGTTTCGTTTAAAACATAAAAATAAAGGTCCACACAAGAACCTAGCTTGTTAATTTGTTTATAGTCAAAATCTAATTTTATTGGTCTATACCGGATGTAACACGATCATGGTTTACCCCCCTTTTCTCCTTTTGTTTTGAAGATAATTGATTAAAATTTAGGGTATACTACATACATAATAAGCGGCACTTTTTGACATACAATTGATTTTTTTTCACTTCCGGTTTCGCTAGAAGACAGTACACAATACAGTAGACAGTAGACAATATTTTTTAAATGACCCCAAACAAAGAAATCAAGGGGCGTTAAATCAGGTGACCTTGGAGGCCACCTCACAGGACCATTTGTCGAAATTACGTTTTCTCCGAATCTCCATTGGAGGTAATCAATTACTATCCTTGAATTATGGGGAGGAGCGCCATCTTGTTGGAAATACATTTCCTGTCCTAAATCTAACTCATCTAAATTGTCCTCATTCTCATTTTCCAGGAATCTCAAGTATTTGGCACCAGTCAGAGGTCCTTCAAATATTATTGGACCACTGATTCTACTACCGATTATTCCAAGCCAAACATTGAAATCGAACCGCACTTGAAAGTTACCCTCCCGTAATAAATTTTGATTTTCTTGTGACCAATATTTTGTGTTTTGTCGGTTAAATAATCCGAAATTTGTAAACTTTGACTTGTCCGAAAATAAAATCAGTCCCAAAAAATCATGGTTTGGCTGCACGTTATTATACAAAATCCAATTGTAATATTCCATCCTACGTTCGTAATCACTTTCATACAAATGCTGGTGCAATTGGAATTTAAAAGATTTATAGTGGTAGGTATTTGTGCAAAATTCGGTGTACTGTTTGGTGACTGATGTTCTATTCAAACCCAACTTGCCTTAAAGAAACAGTGTCTTTTATCAACTTCTATTCGAGCCAAAACATTAATTTCTGTTCCTTCGTCAATAATGAAGTTCTCTTCGGGATCATTGTTGGACTCTCTTCGGAATTGGTTTTCAACGCGTTTAAAAAAATTTTTAGCTCGACATTGTCTATCAGGATATCATCGGCCATAAAGGACCATATAGTCTGTACGATGAATGTTTGCGCGAGTATGAAATTAGGTAGGACATATGTGCGATTGCTGAACGCATTGAGACGAGCAAATATTTAGTTACGTATGTCTTCTAATCGCTCGAGCATGCTAAGACAGCCGAATGATAAATTCAAGAGGAATTAAAAAGAGACGTCGATATGAACAGTTGTCGTAGTGAAGTGCTGTCAACGGCTATAATATCTGTCATTTTAGATCCAGTGGCGTTCTTGCGTTTTTGATGAAAATACATTTTTAAGTTCCATTGTTAGGTATAACCATATTTAGTGGTAAATAATACACATTATTCTACAAAATTAATTGTCATTTCATGAGTATTTACGAAAAAAATATGACTTCTAATTTGTCGGATGATGACCGAGAGTAAAACAAATTTCTCATTTTTTTGATGCACGTCACTGCTGAAGAGAAGCAGTGACGTGCATCAAAAATAATTAACATGTTCACTTTTTCATCTCTTGTATAAATTTGCTGCATTTTGAACACTATTAACAAGAATTTTATACAATTTTTAAAGACACAATGAAAACACCGTTAAACCAACAAATGTTTGACAAGCTAAATATTTCGTTGTTTTCAAAGCCACCTTAGTTACTTCTTAACATTTAATTAGAACAAAATTGTATTTTCATATTTTCTTTTCGCTGTAATTTTGTTTGTATTTATCGCACATTTTAATACGACATATGAATAAATTCCTTATTAATGATACTATTAAATGGTACCACGGTACCGATATAGTTCCATTTGAAAAAATTGACTTTTGCCCCAAAGACAATTTTAGTGAAATTTATTTGCTCATAAATCACGTAATTTAGTGTTTTTAACGGGATTTCGATTTTTGTAGCATTACATGGGTCGTTTAGAATAAATCAGAACCGTCATGCCACACTTAAATGGAAAACAAAATTATATTATAAAAAAAATTGGTGTTTGTAATGTAACTTTTTTGGCATCGTTGGATTTAGAAAATTATGCAGAATTCAAAAATGCAATGATATATAGGATGTTCCATTTAAAAATCGAAAGTTAGTGTCACTTCTGGTGAAACCGGAAGTGAAAAAAATTGTCAATTGTATGTCAAAAAGTGCCGATTATTATGAATGTAATATATTCTAAATTTCAATAAATTATCTTCAAAAGTACAGGAGGAAAGGGGGTATACCATGATCCTGTTACACCCGGTATATCTAATGTTTGACGGTAAAAAGTTAAATAGTGCCAATGTGTGCTTTTACCCTGGAGGTGGATGTAACTACTTCTCGGGAGTGAAAATTAGTACTCACAGAAATCAATAGGGGGATAAAGTTTTTTCTTTAAATTAATATTTTTCGAGTTATTCGCGATTGAAAATGTTGATTTTTCATATAAAAAATGCATGTTTTAAAACGATTTTTACATTTTTCTCCAAATTTCGTCCTTTTGCCGTTATTTAATGTTGAAATGTTTCAATTCATTTTTCGACGAACAAACAGTCATCTTCAACGAGCCATACCTCGGTTCATATTGCATCTACAGAAATTAGAAAAAAACAGTCGATTTGTTACTTTACAAGCTTCATTTTTGCTTCTGATGTTTTTTTGGTAAAATGTAAGGTTTTCGAGTTATTCATGAAAAATTGCTCTAAAACATGCATTTTTTAGATGAAAAATCATATAACTCGAAAAATATTGATCTATCGAAATAACTTATAGACAGGGGCCTTTAGGCCTAGGCGCACTAGGCGCGCGCCTAGGGCCCCACTTTTCCAGGGGCCCCCATTTCCCGATTTATTGAGGTAAAAAAGCGATGTAAAAATTTTATTTCTTTGTTATGTCGTTATTTATTTTCGCTTTACTGATAGCAATAATGATATTTACTATCATGAAATACATTTCTTTTTTCCCTTTTCCATATCATCTTCATCAGATCTCAATTGCAACAAAAATGACAAAATAAGAATGGTTCATGCCATGCGAGAATGTGTTCACGAACATTTGTCGTTTATTTACATTTTATATCATTTGAACTTGAAATCATTTTATAGTTCTTCCTTTGCATTTCAATTTTTTTCATATTTCAATGTAGAAGTCTATAGGAATGTATTGTTTGTGTTTATCGTGTTTGAATATTCTTGAATATTCATTTTTTTAATCTTTATTCACTGCATCACACTGAAAAAAATATGTTCGTAATATTAATGAATCGGTTCATGTACGTTTACATAGTAACAATAAATGTGTACATTGTATTAATGAACATATACATTAGATCAATAAACAGATTCATAAATTCTCAATGAACTTTCATTCACTGAACATATTTTTTTCAGTGTATTAAAAAAAGATGCAATCAATTAACAGACCAATTTGTTGGCAATTCCTCAGACGTTACTATTTAAGTTTCGGCAGTCAGCACGTGCCAGATGACGAATCAGCTTTTCGGTCTATTTCACATTAATGAAAATAAATCTACTGGTAATGATGATCCGAAAATTCAAGAACCTGAGACAAACAATCTAGAAAACCCGAGAAAATAACTGAGAAAATTTTGATTTTGAAACCAGTGATGAGGACTGCGAACAGGAAGAATCATTAGGAAATGATTCTAGTGAATCTGGCGATGATGAACAAATAGAAAAAGAATCTGAAAATAAAGAAAATTTGGAAAAAGAGTATGAGGATGCAAAATAAGCTAATAATCAGTTCACTGCAATGATCAATGCATTAGTATCAACCTATAGAGGCGACATAGATTCCGAGCTATCTCCAGATAAATTGCATCAATTTTTGATATATGTCGGCTTAAGTCGCCTGCTGAAATATATAAAGGACCAGTTGATAGTTCTGAAACTTGGGGAAAATGTTTTCCTGGGCCCCCTGATTAAAATTCCCTTTGACCGAATTCGATTTTTGACCTAGAGACGATTGAAACTGTGAACATCTGCAAAGGTCTGCTTAAATGTTCCATAAAAATTCTGAAAATATTCACTCATTTTTTAGAGAAAATAAACATCTTTTGTTTCTTGGTGTTTTTTTTTTCAAAGTGCTTCCTTCTCCCGGAAAAAAATAAAACAGAAAAAAATAATTTTTTTGCAATTTTTTTACGGGAAAAGGAAGCACTTTGAAGAAAAAGTTGAAGGGGCATAAGCTGATTATTTTTACCTAAAGAACTTGCCTCAATATTTTGGGATTTTTCTGAAGTAGAAAAAAATAAAATTTTAGGGAAATTCTTGGTCGAAATTATTTTTGTCTAAGAAATTCTGAAAACCGGTAGGCGTGTTCTTTGAACAAAAATAAGCATCTTTTGTCTCTTGGTGTTTGTCTTCAAGTTGCTTCCTTTTCCCGTAAAAAAATACAAAAAATATTTTTGTTTGTTTGTTATTTTTTTCCGGGAGAAGGAAGCACTTTGACAAAAATGCCAAGAGACAAAAGATGCTTATTTTTCTTCAAGAAATGAGCATGAATATTTTCAGAATTTTTATAGAATATTTACGCAGACCTTCGAAGATGTTCACAGTTTCAGTCGCCTCTAGATCAAAAAATCGAATTCGGTCGGACTGGTGGTCAGAGAGAATTTTAATCAGGGGATCCAGGAGAATATTTTCCCCAGAACATTCTTACTATAAAAACTGCGGAGTCCTTTATTCTCAATGTGTTGCAGGCGACATTTCTTAATGTTGAAACCCTTTTGTGTATTTACTTAACCATTCCTGTCAGTAATCCCTCATGTAAACGCACTTTTTCGACGCTCAAAATAATTAATAACCACCTACGAAGTACTTCGGGGCAACAGCGACTTCAAAATTTGTCTCTTCTGGATACTGTATCAGAGGAAACAAAACTGTGATATCAAATGTTGAAATTGACAAGTTTGCTAACATATAAAGCCGGAAAAAAATAATATGATAATATGTATTTGTAAAAATATACTTGCCTTCAAATATTGCATAATATTTTTTTAATCGAGGGGCCCTCAAATCTCACAGCGCCTAGGGCCCCAATTTACCTAAACGCGCCCCTGCTTATAGAACATTTTTTGCTTAAAATTTGCTTGAAATTCGTCCCTCTATCAATTACTGTGGTTATTTTGAGTGTATTAATTTCCACCCCCCGAGAAGGGGTGGCATCCACCCCCAGAGTAAGAGCACTCATCGGCATTATATAACTTTTGTTCCTTGAGCCATTCCCTACTTACTGCCCAAATTTCATGTCAATCTGAGAGGATTCTAAGCGAGAAACCATCAAACACTGGACTATAAATAAAACTTTCACAGGTTCCGCCAAGAAATCCAAAGCAGCAGTTACACTAGAAATAGAAGCTTCCAGCAATCCCACCTTAGACGCAATACTTCCAGATCCAACCATTGTATGTACTGCATATAAAAAATCCAGATTCTACCTATTTAGTCGGAGAGAGCCGGATGACATGCAGGGTGACCAAGATCGAGACGTCTTCAATGAAAAACCATCCAAAGAGGATACCTTTGCTGCAACAGACAACCCCGCCGTTCAGAGGTTATATGAGAATGCAATACTGCACACAGTTTTTGGAGATATCCATATAAAGTTATTTATGAAAGATACACCGAAGACGGTAGAAAATTTCTGTGTGCATAGCAAAAACGGTTATTACAATGGGCATATTTTTCATAGAGTTATCAAAGGTTTTATGATACAAACAGGTACAGATTTATAGTCATTTGGTTCTTCTGATTAATTTTCCAAGAGAAGTCTAATTTTTTTATTTATTTTGAAATTGTCTTTTTAGGCGACCCTTCTGGGAATGGTACTGGTGGAGAGAGTATATGGGGTGGCGAATTTGAAGATGAAATCAGGCCGCATTTGAGGCATGACAGACCATACACAGTATCGATGGCTAATGCTGGACCAAACACAAATGGAAGCCAATTTTTTATCACTCTAACTCCCACGCCCTGGTTAGACAATAAACATACAATATTTGGAAGGGTTATCAAGGGAATGGAAGTTGTGCAGAATATTAGTAATGTAAAGACTAACGCGAAAACTGATAAGCCATATGATGATATAAGGATAATCTCTGTTACTGTAAAATAAGGATTTTAAATATATGTATTTATTACAAACTTAAATTGTTTTCTATTCGAGTAGTGATCAATACTCATAATGCAACTCTACAACAAAGTTCTTTATAATAGTTTGTAAATTTCGAGATACAAGTAAAAAAAATAAAATAAAATTCTATAGAACGTTAAAAATTAAAATTGTCAGAAAATATTCTGATGTTAAATTGGAAATTCCCAGCTACAAACGATAATGCATGTGTGAAAATCGGCGCCGGATTTGGGTCTAGGCTCCAGCCAAGAGCGCAAGTTACCCGGAGGCATATAAGCATTCTTTACAGTCGTATGGTTGTGGCAGTATTTGCGAGTACTTTATTGGCTGTTTTAAGGCTACGGCTTGACGCCCACGTAAATGTTATATATTTAAAAACGAATTTGACTCGTGTAACTTCTATCTGCTATAATATGTAATAGATAATAAGTTTCACGTAACACAACAAGATTAATTTCTCTTTTTATAATGTTTCTAAATTATACAAAAATATATTTGGTAGAACCTTTTGTTTGCAAAATCTTGAGGTAGGTCAAAGTCGACCGTTGAAAATCAGTAGGTGGTATCCAAGAGGGCATGGAACATTTGCACCGTTTTTGCAATTGAAAAAAAAATGCAAATAGGGCACGCAAAGCTCTGCTTGCCCTTCTCGTATACCACCTACTGACTGTGAACGGGGACTACCTTGGCCTATACCTCAAAACATTATGTGATAATTGTAGAGTATAGGTACATACCTATACACATTTTGTGCACTTCTGAACAAAAAGACAACATAAAAGTTACGGAGAAAATTAATAATACAACGAACCACCAAAAAGTGATATCTTTTAAAGTCTTAGAAAAGGCAAATGAAATTGGCGCAAACACTGCCATATCCATACGACTGTAGAAAATGCTTATATGCGCCCGGAGACGCACACAGTTTGAAAAAATTAAATTCGATTTTTAAATTTTCAAACTTTACGTTGTTTTAAGCATTAAATATTTGTCTTTTCCTGTGGCCTGTATACAAATTGTAATTATGCAATCTTTCATTGTTTGCCTATCAAAAATGTATACACTTTAGAGAATGGTAAGTTCAGGCTCTCTTAGGATTTTTTCCTGGGGCGCTTTAACATATATTTGGAATCTAGGGCGCAAACTATGCAAAATCCGGCCCTGGTGAAAGTGTGTGATATTTTTCAGACTTGAACAACTTCGAACTTACATGTCAAACTGTACATATTTGCTGACTATTTCAGTAATTCTTCGCCTAAGCTTCCTATTAATTAATTAATATATCAATAAATTTATGAGGTGTCCATCAGTCTCCATGCAGAACGCAAAAGACATTTCTGTAAGGATCAAAAATTTATTTGAAGACTACACTAAGATTTGAGGATGCCGCGCAGAAAGACTTTATTAATTTCTATAACGTTGGCATTATTTACGCCACTCTGGAATGGATTTGCGTCTGCGCGCCTCTTTTTACCGTAAACATCATTAAGGTGAGTGTCTGTAAAAAAATGTCGAGAAATCTTTTAATTTCTCAGTCATCCTTGAATAAATTGTAATTTTAAAAGAACTTTTGTAAATAATAAATTGTCTGCTAAAGAGTTTTAGTGATATAATTCTGGTAATTTTGTAAGAAACAAAGAAAATAACAGTTTTTGGTGTGTGTTAAGTGTCAATATGTAAAATATTTTGGAACTATACTATTATTTTAGCCAAAGATATGACATGAAACCGTTATGTATATTTCACTATTTACATACGGATTCACTTTGGGACACTTCCGATATAGAATTATGAATATTTGTTAAAATTAAAAACATAACCTTAAAAGATAAATTTTGCACGTTCTCAGTTTATTTACTATGTTTCAAATTTTTAGATGGCTCCGACGGCTCAAGCGGATAAGAAACCCGAAGGGGCGCCCAAAAGGGTACACAAACCGGGAAAACCAAGGAATTACGACTTAGGAAATGGAGTTCTTAGATTCTCCAAAACTAAAATGTTCCACAAGAAAGCCTTGTATAAGTTTGTTGGAAAGAAAGTGAAAGCTACCAAAAGGCCACAGAAACCTCGCGTTATCGAAAAACCGATTGGTGGCGAGAAAAATGGAGGCAAACGTTTTGTTTTAGTCAAGAAACGCAGGGCATCCTACCCCACTCAAGACAAGTAAGTGTTTGCATAATTTTTTCTCAACTTGTCCCTAGCCTAGTGTGGCCTAATTTAAAGGATAATGTGTGCTAAAATGTAATTATTGAATGAATATATGAATGTCTGGATAATGTATTTGACACATAACGGTCAAGTTCATAAATCAGGTTACGTTTAGTGAACAGGCGGACCAGTCAAAATCGTTTCGCGAGAGGCTAAATGGGTGATTTCGACTGATCAGCTGATTAGGTGAAACGGTCAGGTTTTGAAATACGACTGACACTACTGACAGTCAGTAATGTTTAGTGGTTGGTCAACGGATGGCAATTTGGTATCTGTCAAGCATCAAACTATCGTACCCAGTTCACAAAATGCAAAAAAGTTGAAATTGTTCATAACAATGGGCTGATGTTCAGATTTTTTTCTTCAAATTATGAAATAAATCATCAATCAACGGTAATTAATACAAAATATTAGTTATCCCAAGATTTCCAAGTTGCTATTTTAGATTCTACATTCAAGGCAGCGATAGCTATTTTCATTTTTGAATCCATTTATTATTATTATTTATATTTATTGTGTTTTATTGGTTTTACCAAAAGGCCATCGACTGAAGTTCTTCAGCCTGTTACAAATATTTACATTGCTTTATTTGTACATATTTAATAATTCATTATATTTCAGTGAATATAAATCAAACAAACATGTATGTACCTACAAATTATCAATTGATATCAAACAGCTGATTACACAAACCAGAGTATACAATCGTATAAAAACCCGTTAAGTCAGCCGTCTGTGCCAGTTCGGCTAAGGTGGTCAGGCCGCTCATTTAACGGAACCTTATTTTAGTTACAGTGGATTGTACTGACTTCAGCACAGGTTTATCAATGCTTGAATAAAAGTAATATTTATCTATCCGATGCTTCAAATCGAATAGTTATTTGTCATTTATCTACAGATCAATTTTTCAGATCGAAAGTGAGCAGAAAAAACGAGATGCAAATATTAGTAATGCCCGAAAGACAAAATGCTGTATGTATTACAAATAAATATAAAGACACTTTAGAAAACAAATAAACAGTCCGACACAACTAGCGAGTAATCAATATTTTAACACCTGCAGTCACAGACTATTCCTGCATTTTCTAATAGGAACTAATCATACCAAAGAAATATAATTTTTTGACAGAATATTTATTGTAGTCAACATAATATTTGAGATATTGTGGGCTATATTTACTTGATATCATCTCAGATAATTTTCAAGATATGCTTCTGCAACACTAATATCTCCTAAGATTGGTTATGTTGCCACCACTTTCAATGAATAAATGGTGGCTGAAGTTCAACACAAACAATTGCCTGTGTAAGATTTGACCATTTTAAAAACCTATTTATTGTACAGGCGTGATTCCCACAAGTGTGAATACCAACAGGTTATACACCCTTTTTTTATAAACCACAAACAACAATTTTCGACATGGTGTGCTTGAAGTAGCAATGATAAATATTGCCCATACCGAGCTAAATTTTTCTGACTTAACAGTTCTTTCAATGTGAGTTTTCGAATGAGGTATTTTAATTACCAAAATGCTTCCTTTATTTTCTACGTCTTCCAAGCACATTTTAGTTAATTCTTCACATCGACAGGAGCTTGTTGAGCTGATGATTATTCCAGCATAATTATATAACCGTTAAAATTATAAACAGTATAAATTACTATATTTAGCAATTTGATCCCTGCCGTAAAACTCGAAACTTCAGTGTTATAACAAACAGGTTTTCTTTTGAGAGATACAATTATAATTTATAAGTATAATTGGCAATATATTTTCAGTAATTACTTTTAACACTAGTTCCAGAAAAGCTTATTTTCGATACAGAAAATTGATTCTATAATACCTATTTTCGTGACGGTTGCAGAAAAAAAATTCCAACGTTACGATTGTTAGAACAAACAATAAAGTACATAGACCAAGATACCAGAGCCACCAGACCTACGTCATTTTAGCAAAGCTAATATTTTGACAATAAATAGTGTGATGTGTAGTTAAGAACGTATGCATATTTGCAGGCTTGAAAGCGAGGCCCTTTTACAGATAACATTTACAAAAAGTATGAAAAAAACCTTACTAACTTACGTTTAAGTATGATAGCTGATTTTCATTTACGTTTGACAGAATACAGAAACCTAACCTAACGTAACTGAAATCTAAAGAATTTATATAAATAGAAGCAGATACACATTTACAAGTGTGTTGACAACATAGCTCAGACATTACATTTTATAATCATCTCTTTCTTTATGAACAAAATTACTATAGCCCCATCTTTGTTGCAGCCACCGTCATTTTGACACAACAAATAGATGTAAATATAACCTTAAATGCCCAATTTGTGAACCGTTTTGATCTGTAAATAAACTATTTTCAAGTGCAGAGGAGACAAAATATGACTTAAAATCACATCAAATAACGTTTATATGCTGTTTCTCTAATACGATGAAAATTTAAAGACAAAATATGTATCGGTCGTCAACCTATTTTGAGCTGTGTAGGAACATATTTATTTTCCTAAAATTAACACTTTTATTTACCGTCAAACTTCGGAAAAAGATGGGTACTAGAGTCAAATTAAGTAGAGGTTGTTTCATTTAATAAGCCGATTTAGAAATTTGTTTGCATCCCTTACGAATCAGAAAAGAAGTACCTAACTAATTTACAGGAAATCATGCGGCAGTTTATTTCTTAGGATTTGAAGTAAATGGCCCCATATTTTGACAAATTGACCTAGACTTTTTTATTTAAAAAAAAATAATATACATACTCTGACAAAAGTAAAACTATTTACCAACTGTTCTTATTTCCTACAAGGCTACAAGTAGTGGATTATCTAGTAAAATGGACTGTGAATTTGAGCATCTGCAAGGAATGTTAAGGGGCAAGGGAATAAAACAATACTTATATATTTTTGTACATAAATATTTGCAGTAAACATGAAAATTATTTAAAGGTTAGTTGAGTCAAACATGAACAGCTGTTATTAAATAACTAGATTTAGACATATGTCTCTGCTACACTCATATATCATGGACTTGGACAGGCTGCAACAGAGATAGTGTTAAGGGCAATGTGGTATCTTAGAAAGAAATGGCGAGAAAAAGGTATGTTGGACATGTTGGCAACAGTATCGTATGACTTTTACACTTTATCTCTGCTTCTATTTATGTAAATTCTTTGGTGAAATCATATTTACTACCAACTATGTAAAAAACGAAACAAAACTGGTTTTTAACATTATTCTGTCAAACATATATGAAAATCAGCTATCATACTTTAACGCAGGTTAGTAAGTTTTTTTTGTACCTGTTATCTGCAAAAGAGCCCCGCTTTCAAGCTAGCAAATATGCATATGTTAACTACATATCACACTATTTATTGTCAAAATATTAGCTTTGCTAAAATAATGACATAGGTCTGGCGGTTCTTACTCTAACACTTCTGTGCAATAAAATCCCGTACACCTATTTTTTGCTATATTAAATTATTCTTTATTTATTTGTCAGTGTTATATTTTCGCAACGCCAAAATTAACTGAATATGAGAACATTTTAATTCTCCCTAAAATTGAAGAGGGATGGTCTATCAGAGCAGTTGCTAACCATTATCAATTGAATGAAAGTACTGTTATGAGTGTGAAGAAAAGGTGGGAGGAGGAAGGTAGCATAAAGAGAAAAGATGGTTCAGGCCGATCGAGATGTTCAAATCTCGTTCAGAATGAAGTGCTCCTGGGCTATTTGAGGGAAATCAATTTCAAACAAGATTCAATCACGTTTTGGAAGGAAGCGGAGCCATGACAATGTATTAGGTTACATTATTTACACACTAAATACAATCACAGTTATTTGCAGTCGTGTCTGCCGATTTTTACATTTGTTATAAATCAAATAATTCCCATTGAATGGTGCAAAATAGTAAAAGACGCAAAAATACATGTTTTTTTCTGGATTAATATTCAAATACCTTACTTATGACGTTTCACAATCAATGTCAGTTTTTTATAACCCATATGATAATAAATACCTAATAAGAAATTCCAAAAAGACTGATTCACACCACTCAATATTAGTAAAAACTGGATTACTTAATTTTTCAAGTGTATGGAATTTCATTGCACAGAAGTGTACGTAATATTAATACATTGTTTCATTTTATATTCACGTACAGACACTTATCAATACGACCACACATACTATCATTAATTTAGGAAGGTTCAAATGATGATATTAAATCTTAGGACACCTCTGAAAGCAATATGATTAGCTATTTTTTCCACTGACTGTTGGTGATAGCAATTTCACATCCAGATAGATGTAATTATGGTACTTTAATAATTTTCTTTTGTAGAATCAAGCCAAGGCCAGCGAAGAAGTGTTTCAGGCAACACAAGCGTACCTTGAGGGATTCTTTAACCCCTGGTACAGTTCTTATTCTTCTGGCGGGTTCCCACAAAGGAAAGAGGGTTGTTTTGATCAAACAACTGTACTCTGGACTTCTCCTTGTGACTGGTGAGTGTCCTCGTATTTAATTTATACAATTATTCCACTTTAATATGTTTTAAGGACCATTTGGCATCAACGCCTGTCCGTTGAGACGTATCAGCCAACGTTACGTCATTGGTACGCAAACTAAAATCGATCTTAGCGACTTGAGGCTTCCCGAGCATATCAAAGATGAATATTTTGCAAGAAAAAGGGAAAAGCGGGCAAAGAAAGAGGAAGGAGATATATTCCAAACCAAAAAAGAAGTAAGTACAATTTTAGTATTTTTAATGTCATTTTATGGAGAACATTATTGATGTAGTTCAGTTCACCAATCCTGTCGCACGCATGGGCGTGCCACTTGAAAGGAGTTTTCAGTAAAATAACAATGGTGTTGTAGCACCTTGTTACTAACATAACCTATAATTTTACATTTTTGTAAATTTATCCTCATTTTTAATGTTTTTATTCTCATTTCTAGATTGGGTCCAGTGTAGTTATTTTAATGTTCTGTTTTTGTAATTTAATAAGAATGATTTATTTTTTGATAATAATTATTAGTTGATTTTAGTTTCCGATTTATTTAATTTTATTTTAATGTTGTATTTTCATTTCGGTTTTAATAAGAATTATTGTTTTATTCCTATAGCATTTACGGCTAAAAAAGAAACTGCAGAAATGCTTTCGAAAGAAGAAATTATTTGTTAAAAATGTGACAAATAACTTCTTCGCTTTTGACGAAGAGATATTGTCTCGTTTCGTATTAGAAATTATTACCTACGTCCGCACCCATGCTTAGTTCATGCCGTACTAAATTCAATTCATTGTGTGCTTCTGCTTTCATGATTTATGGAACTAGTGGGGCGTGGTCAATTACATCGTTATTTCTATACCCTAAACTGCATTTTCCGAATCTATATATGATTAAAGTATTGTCAATAGATAAAAATTATTTTTTATTAAGGGCTCTTTTTGGTTGCTCAGGTACATGAGTTTTTATTTGTTTTCAAACGTAAAGATTGAACACATTTTTTAAAAATCAGATGCACCTTATGTATATAATTTGGATGCTAGGTAAGAATAACTATCTTTAAACTTTTCCATGTTGTGTGTTTTAAAACTTCCATTTTGTTCGAATTTCTGGTATTACCATTATGTACCTATATTATTCCTCCATATAATTTTTCATAAAGGTATAGTGGAATTTAAATGGATAAAATGATGTATTTCTATTGTTAGTAAATATCTAAATCTATATTCAATTTCTCGCCAACCTATTTTACATAGAAATCGTGTAATAGATTCTCGTCTTGATACATTCACTGAATATCGCAAACGATTATTTTGTATTTTCTGTAGTTTTTGTAAATCACTGTTCGTTAAGTATGAGCCATATACTGTCAATAGTCAATATTTAGTAAAACGAGACTCACACATAATTTTAGTTTTAAATTATTTGGGAAAACATCCTTAAACTTGTAGAGATAATACAGAATGTAATAACATTTCTGACAAACACTGTTTATATGAGTATATTAACTATTTCTACATTTTGTTCAATGTTGTATTGAAAATCGAAGGCACTAAAGATTGTATTTCTTTTAGGGTTATAAAGTAAGTGACCAGAGGAAAACCGACCAAAAGGAAGTTGACAAGCAAATTTTGGCTGCCATCAGGAAACACCCTGACCATAAAGTTCTTCTAGCCTATTTGTCAGCCATGTGGGGTCTTAGGTCGTCACAGTATCCCCACAGACTAAAATTCTAGATACTTTTAAGAGTTAATTTGCCAGGTTTATTGATTTGACTTGTTGTACATGTTTGGTTCAATAAATTGTGGATTTATATATAGTTTTTCAATTGTATTTGATATGTTAATACACAAAATAATTTATAATTGTGTAATTTTTTTCTCTGAATTAAGAGTGCCTCTAAAAATATCAGCGATTTGATTTAGAACAAAAATTAATCGAGGTTAGAATGTTAGAAAAGAATTACATACAGAGTGATGCAGAGTTAAACTGCCAAAGGTTCAAGATCTTTCAGGTTTCAGGGTGCAAAAATGCACCCCTTCCGAGCTACAGCAAAAGAGAAAAATGTGTCTCGTTTTATAGCATTCATTACAAAACGGTGAAGTATTGAAAATTCCCAAAAACTTCTCAAAACTATCACCATTTCCAATGCAAAGCTCACATCTACAGAGAACAGATTGAGCGGTTGCACGGCATTCTGCTGTGCTGGTGTGGTGTCCCAGGCTGCTTGAATTCTTTCGTCGTTGACGGGCTACCTTATCCTTCATCATACCCCATGCAAAAAAGTCCATAGGAATCATGTCCGGAGAGCACGCAGGCCAATGGCGGGGGCAGTTTCGACGATGACTGATTCATCTTGCTGGAAAATAGTGGTGCAGCTATCGGTGGACTGGGAGAGTATAATGGGCTGGACGTCCATATTCGAAGCATCTCTTCACTCTACCATTTGAAGGCAATATCGTTTAAGATTGGTTAAAAATTATTTTCAAAAAAATTAAGAAAAGCTCTCATCATTTAGGCATGGAGGACTGATGAGTGGGTTGTTGCACAATCCCATCCAAACATGAGAATTTCCGTGCTCCGAAATGTGAGCGTTATTCTAATGAGCTTGAGTGAAAGTTGCTTCGCCGGTCAAAATCACCCTCCAAGAGAAAAAAGCATAATTTTTTGTTTACCGCAAGAACCATTGATAAATTCTCATCTTCGCAGAAAGTTATCAAATTCTGAACTTTTTTTTTTCCTATTTTCTCTAGCTCGAAAGGTGCATTTTTGGAAAAAACTTTATGGATGAAAAGTCTTATTTAACCGAAAAATCGATCCTGAACGTTTGGCTGTATATTATGGAATTTGTAAGTCCTACAAAGGATTATAAATGCCACTCAACCATAGTAATGTAGAATATTTCACGAACTGTGATTGAAATTGAAAACAATAAATCGCTACTAACAAATTACTACAGCTACAAAGTGATCACGACCGGCTCTTGATTGGGATTCTGTATTCGCCTACTTTCACTTTGCTTTTGCGTCCGATAACATATAATATGTGTATTATAAAGTAGAGCAAGCTATTTTCTGCCCTAATTTAAACTTTACTTCATGTGTAAATAAATGTCCATTAATTACCAGTGCAGGGTTACCGTTTTCTATTAACCGTATTCTACCTACATGTACATTGCGAATAATTATGATCACAAACTAGCAAACTACTTAAAATCTACTAAACTGAAATTAAATTCTACTAAAAATCTGCCGCCATCTAACGTCGGGTGGTAATATGAAATAATTATTGTTTAGTGGACACCTACAAGTTAATGCCTGTAGTGAGTTAACATCGCTGCCGCTAGATAGAGCAGAATTACTTTTAAACAAACAAAATAGCAGCAATGAAAACCAAACATTTATAAAAATAACAAGCAACCAAAAATATTTTGGACGAAAAATTCTTACCTAAACATCTTTTAGTTATTTAATCAATCTAGAAATGGGAAGAAAGTGTAACATGTCAGAAACAGATTTAAACTTAGTATAGTTATAGTTCCCTAATTTCGATATTCCTTGTTAATTCTAGTTCGACATCTATCGGAGATGGCCAAATTTACCTAAATGACTGTAGCAGTTGTCTTTATAGATAGTCGATTGACTTCGGTGCCATTCCAGTAGGTGCCTCTTAGGTTACTTGCTTAAATTATCATAGATGGCGGTAAAATATGATATTAATACTATATATGTTTCTACCATGATTCTACCTACTTTCAGAATCACAAACTACCATGGGTGGTTTGTGTTCAGAATCATTTCGATCACAGCAAAGAAGTTATTTATATAAATTCTTTGAAATTAGATTCGACTAAAAACCTCCCGCCATCTGGCGTCGGGCGGTAATATTATGAAACAATTACTGTTTAGGGGGCGCCTCTAAGTTAACGTTTGTCGTGAGTTAACAGGACTACCCCTAGATGGAGAGGCACTACTTTTAAACAAAAATACCAGCAGTAATAAACACCTAATATTTACTAAAATAAATGAATCATTTATTAAAATAACTGGCGAATAAAAATACTAAAGCTTAAGCCTTACCTAACATGTCAGAATCAGGTTTAAACTTAGTTCAGTTTCCTAATTCCGATATACCTCCTTAATTCTAGTACGACATCTGTGGGAGAAGGAGTTAACTACCTAAAAGACTGCAGCAGTTGTCTTTACAGTCATTTGGTTGAGTTCGGTGCTATTCCAGTAGGTGCCACTTAGCCCACTTAGGTTACTAGCTCAAATTATTATAGATGGAGATAAAATATAGCATTAAAACCATGGTAGAAACATATATATTCTACCATGATTAAAACTGGGACTCAGAAAATCTAATGAAATCTACTAATACTATTAACTCTACTAAAATTCTACTGTCTAACCTCAATTTTCTTGAAAATCTACTAATTTAGTAGGCAATCTACTGAAAACGGCAACACTGATAACCGAACAGACCCAACGATATTAGGCACAAATAGTAAGTGTCAAAAGTAAGAGCATTACATTTTTCCACAAAATAATGAACCGTTAAGAGGAACTCTCTTTGTTTCTGTTGAAAATTTTTAAACAAAACTAAAACGTGGAGATCGAGCAACTTTAGTTTGTAACTCGAAAGAAAATAAATTGTCTGTGACACTTCCAAATTTAGTTCTTTTCGATTTGCTGTATTGGCTGCAGCTTATTTCAAGTGGTCCCATTGCACACCGTCGACTGTCAACTTCCTTTACATGGTTGATAGCCGAAGTTACCACGTGCGGCTCAAACTAATTTTGTGAGTTTTACGTGCTAAACAAGAGATTCAAAGTAAGTACTTGTGTTAAAATGACCGATTAACAACTACGTGTTTTTGGCGTGTGCAAATCAGACAATAAAGTTTGTTTATTTATTTATTTTCAGATGCCTTTAGCGGTTGACTTATTGCACCCTTCTGCTGAAAAACAGAGGAGGTCCCACAAATTAAAAAGGTATGTCATTTAACGTTGTCACATTGATGTCTTAGAATACTAGTTAACTAGATTTAAAAAATGCGAAAATGTGTTTAACATTTTTTCCAGTGCTTCGGTAACTAATTTTTGTTTGTTTCTTTTCAGATTGGTACAGCATCCAAACAGTTACTTTATGGATGTTAAATGCCCAGGATGTTACGCTATCTCCACAATTTTCTCACATGCACAGTCTGCTGTTCCCTGCAAAGGTTGCTCTACCATATTGTGCACATCCACCGGAGGAAAAGCGCGACTGACCGAAGGATGCAGTTTCAGGCGCAAACAACATTAAATATTTTAATAAAATGTATGTAATAATTTAAAATATGTTTTTCTAATAAATAATGATATTGGAAGAGTGAAGGTTTTATTTTGAATAGTGTTCTGTGTCGTAACAAAACAAATTGAAATTAGTCCACATAAAGTAATGAAAATGTAATCATAGTCGGGTTGCTGCTTTAGTACTTCTATGTTTTCAAATCAAACTAATAAGTACTTGTTTTCTAGTATTTAATTAATTTGTGAATTATCGATGGATACTATACCTATTTCTAAATTGGGAAAGTAAAATTCTTGCTGACTGCAAGCAATTTTAGACAGTAGGTATGGTATTTTAAAATATTGCACAATGTTATAAAAGTGAAGTGTCTTGTTTATGTATAAATTGTTTATAATTTGAGCAATTATACCCATATTGTTTAAATGTATATTTAGGAGAATACAATTGTTTTCAAGATATATCATTCTTCAGTATTTTCCTGTATTCTATATATATTTCAGTGAAGTTTTTATTTTCAGAAGTGCAAATTCATTGAAAATTATATAAATATTTTATTTTTAAATGAATATAAATAAACATTAATATAAAAATTATGAAGTTACAAAAAATATAGTCTCGAACATAAACAACATAAATGAAATCCAATTAACCACTTAAAGAAATATTCTTTTTCGAGCTTTGCCATTTTCTGATTCTGTGGACCCATAACAGATCTTAAAATAATTTTGTATTAGCTTTAGTTTGCTAAAGAGCATTCTATACTTGGCACAGTTGCTGAAAGTGTAAAAACAATAAGAATGCCATGAAAACAGAAACTTGCCGCTGAAAATGCAAACATGATATAATATTTCGTGGGACTCGGGAGTCCCTAAAAGCCTGGGGCTCCAGGCAACTGTCTGAATCACCTTTGCATAGCTACGCCACGGGTCTAAACATCATCGAAGAAAGTATCTAGTCACTATGAGGCATCTGCGTCACAGCGATCGACCCCTAAAACATTTTAAATAAAAAAATTCAGTGTCCCATTTGAAAAAATTGAGTTGTTTAAAAATGTGAAACAAAGAAAAAAGCATAGAGCTTCCGGACAGATCTGGAATAAATCTATTTCAATGTGGCTCGTATCATAATGTATTCAAGAATGATAACTTGCTATTTTATATTTCTAATCCTATGGTTCTTTATATTTAAGGAGGTTGAGGCGTTACAGTCACAACCGCAAAAGTAAGTCGAATTCTAAATCGGAACTTCCATAATAAATTATTACTAAAGGTTATAAGTCGATGATACCAATAATTATTGTCATAAAGGCATAAATAAATCATTTTGTATTATTAATTAATTATTTAAGTAGATTTAATTATATTACTTAACGAACTAACTTTTGGAATAATAAATTGATGTAAATATCTGTGTATTTTACTTTGTTGCAGTAAATAATTATAAAAAAAATGATAAGCAGTAAAAATTAAAATTAAATCATTAAATAATTGAAAAATCAGTTAAAAATTTACATAGTTAGTTTTCGGAACTGCTGACATTTGGTTATTTGCTATAAATTAAAATAATGTACTGTTTGCATGCTGGGTTGACATATTTTCCATAAGACTACATGTAAAAGTTGTTTTAAATCTTTAACTTTGAGTTTCCTAATGACTTTGGATTTTTCACAGAAAATTGTGTCATATAAAAATCTATTAAAAAAACTTTCAGATTTTTCTCATTATTTTCGTCTAACGCCTCAACTTCCTTAAATAAGAAAAAGTACGAAACAAACAAAAACCATATAAATAATTTTTCTATTTTTATTGGCAAATAAAAAATATATAACTATTTAATATAATAATAACGTAAAAGTTAATAACTTTTAACACGCTGACTGTTCTTGAAGTGGAATTAATGGAGTCAGATGTTCTATCATTTCGTTATATTATGCCTTAAATATTGAGGTACCTTAAATTCCCAATTCGCAACTTCAAATTTGCTCAAGATGTCCACAGAATAAAACATTCTTCTGATGAGCCTCATGAGCAAACTGAAAAAGGCATGAGGCTAGCTTCAGTAGTGAATACATTTTAGAATGGTCTTTCTTGCTCAGAAAAATTATATTATGAATTTGATTATTATAATCTATCGGCAGATTGTCTACTAGCGCATCGGCGCGGAATTTTTCTGCATAATTATGCAGCGACTTTTGTATTACGTTCTATGCACAACCGGCCTTTGGGTGGGGGGCGAAACCGTGGTCCACACAAGGGCGCCACGAGCCTAATAATATAATAATAAGGAAGTGTAAGTTTTTAAGGGGGCCCGGATTCTAGGAGATGGAGACATATAGGGAAATGTTGATTGCATTTGCATTAGGTAAATGAAAAGTGGTGTACTTCTTTTAGTTTGTATTTTCTGGAACGACCAACTTAATTTTTAGTGGCGAAGTATCCAATAGTAAGGAATACCTTCCATCTTCTGCTCTTTGAAATGGCAATTGAGGTAAGAATTGTATTGCAAGGAACATAACCCCCGCACCTCAAAATTGTTATCCATATCACTCACCACCAAAATTTCGCACAAGGGCGCTTGAGGAACTAAGGCTGGCCCTGTTTATGCATCGAGTTTTTTTTTTGCTTTCTTGAATAAAAACACTCTCTTTTTTGCAATTGTTAGTACATAAAATTTCTTACAAAATAAACACAAATTTCTTAAGCATTATATTTATTTATTGCGTTTAAGACATTAAAATTATTATATTTCTAAGTTTCTGTTTGCAGCTCCTTTACTAAGACAACATTTTTGAATACAGTGACACAGATTTGACCAATTATCGCTGAAAAAAGAGGCTAAGCTAATCGTTCAAATGTTAGGATTGTTAAATGTAAGTCGAGTAGAAATAATCGATCAGTAATTTTGGAATGAAAAGAATGTACCGAAAAGTTGAAAAAAATTTTTTAAAAGTATTCCCGTAATTGTTGCAGGAAAAAGAGACATCAGTGATTAAATTTTTAAAAAATAAGAGAAAGATAATTTTAGAATAAAAAACATCTGGCAAATTTCTTAAAATATTACTCTGGTAACGGGACTCGAAGCCAGAAAACCTCTTGGGTGTGCGATCTGCTGCGGGGATCCCAATTTTAAGTTTGAATATAATCTCGGCGGAAAAGGCAACATCTTAGAAACATCAAATTTTCAAACATTAATATTTAAATACGTCGAGCGGTAGGTCGTATGATGTCTCTACAAATAAGGAAGACTGGCATTTTGTCGCCTTCGTAAACTGAGTCGGCGAAATTGGAAATTTAGCTCAGCACTAATGAAAAACCGCTTTTTTGACATTTGTGATAGGCACTGCATATAAGTTATTGAGTAGGGCGCCTCAAGTGCTAGTAGTAAGCTCCGCCTTTCTGCCGATATAGTCTATAATGTTGACCTATATTATGTAATATTCAGTAAAGAGCTTCTTTAGACCTGAAAACGTGACTATACTCTTTCTTCTCGCATGTAGTACTCGATAATCATTCATGGAATTGAAAAATTCAAGCAGAAAATTCAGTTTTGAATAATTATAAATTTTCAACCTGCTCTGTAAACTCCGTTGTCATAAGAGAAAACTCTATGTATTTTAAAAATGCAAAACCAGTCATATCTTTGTGATAAAGTATCAAACTGCATTCTTATTGACACATGATATTCTCCGTATCACCATTAAACACATATACATATTGATTTGAATCCAAAAATTAATTAATTTTTCTTCAGAATCGAAAGTCGAAATTCGCATTTTTTGGAAACTGACCCATATACCAAACGATGTTCAGTCAACGTGTTAAAAAAGTAATTTACTGCTATCCCAAATTTTCTTGTGTTAAGCAGAAAATTACTAAAAAAATATTTAAAGAAACATCAATCAAGTATTTTTTCTAATTCCTTGGGACTTCCTGCCACATGTATTTTTTTCCTTTTTAACCAGTGCTCGGGGAATCTACAAAATATCACAATTAACCAGTATGTTACTGTTAAAAATAACCTCTAAGCCTGTGACTTTTACGTCAAAGGATCAGTTAGAGGTTGCTTTTTTTTAAACAAGTAACACAAATAAGTATAAAAATTTTAAATTAAATATTTCGCCGACGTTTCGGAAATCCAATCTGTTTCCTTTTTCAAGGCTTTTTTTGAAAAATCGTTTTTGTTGTGTATGATAAACATGCAGCTCTAAGAATGTCTGTTATATTCAATATCCATAGATACTTACTATTTACATAGAACTGGTGATATAGTTAATAGTTTTTTAAATTTTTATACAATATTAGGTTTGTGAAGTTCTTCTTTTAACATTGGCAACCAGATTGTGCAGACATCTATGGAACAATTCGACACGCATTTATTCTCATTTAATAATATTATCGCTGATTCTTTAATTTCTCTTTTTTTGTTATCCGCCTCTTTTGTCAAAATTTTTGCCGAGTCCCAGTTTATTCTATGTCCGTTCTCCCAAGCATGTTCGCAGATCTTGGATCGCTGAATTTCATTTTTTCTGATATAATTTTTATGTTCGCCCAATCTTCACCAATGGTCTGGATGAATCACCTACGTAATGTTTGTTGCACTCACACAGAATACTATAAATGCAGTTTTTTGAATTTTGCTCGTGCTTCTTCGGTTCGGTTCTTCAGTTTCGTCTTTGTCAGAATAGATCTTAAAGTGTTGTTTGTTTGAAATACCGTCGTAATATCAAATCTATCACCGATATGGCGCAACTTTTCGGATAATCCGCATACATAAGGAATTAACGCTGTGTAACGTTTTTCAGGTTTTTGCCGTACCTGATTGTTATTTTCAATATTTATGAAGGTTCTATCGACAAAACCCTCAGGGTATTGGTTATTTATAAGAACTTCTTTTATAAACCGCTTCTCATTGTTTAGTATTTCATCATTAGAAGAAATGATTTTGGCCCTATCATACCAACATTTTATAATACCCCTTTTAACGTGTATCGACTGATTTGAGTTAAAATTTAAATATCTGTTGGTATGTGTTGGTTTTCTATACACACTCGTTTCAATTGTACCGTTTACTCTTTTAATTAAACTATCTAAAAATGGTAATTCTGTCTAGTCTCCTTTTCTAAAGTAAATTTAATAGAAGGTTCTTTATTATTTAAATGTTCTAAAAATACTATCTAGTAACTCAATACCGTGAGGCCAGATTGCAAAGATATCATCTACATATCTCCACCAGATAACCGGTTTCTATAGTATTCCATGTGAGTGCAACAAACATTACGTGTTTAGTGTAAGATTGGGCGAGCATAAAAATTATATCAGAAAGAATGAAATTCAGAGGTCCAAGATCTGCAAACATGCTTGGAAGAACGGACATAGAATAAACTGGGACTCGGCAAAAATTTTAACAAAAGAGGCGGATAGGAAAAAAAGAAAAATGAAAGAATCAGCGATATTATTGAATGAGGATAAATGCGTGTCGAATTGTTGAGTAAATGTCTGTACAACCTGGTTGCCAATGTTAAAAGAAGGACTTCACAAACTTACCATTGTATAAAAATTTAAAAAACTGTTAACTATATCAACAGTTCTATGTAAATAGTAAGTACCTATGGACGTTGAATATAACAAACATTCTTAGAGCTGTGTATTTATCATACATAGCAAAAGAATTTTTCAAAAAAGCCTTGAAAAAGGAAACAGATATTAGATTTCCGAAACGTCGGCGAAGTATTTAATTTCAAGTTTTTACACTTATTTGCGTTACTTGTTTTAAAAAAAGCAACCTCTAACTGATCCTTTGACGTAAAAGTCACAGGCGTAGAGGTTATTTACCAGTAACACACTGGTTAATTGTGATATTTTGTAGATTCCCCGAGCACAGGTTAAAAAAGAGCAAGACATGTGGGCAGGAAGTCCCAAAGAATTAGAAAAAATTAAGATAATGCCACAAATACATTTAGACAATATCAATCAAGTATATGTTGCAATGTTAATATTCCTCAAAATTATGATGTGTATACTATATGTGTTTTCTAAAATATGAAAAGGATTTGGACCTGAGTGAAAGTATTGTCCTCGAGAAAGCTATCCTATCATTTGAAATAATAGTTTAAATTGCATGAAAGTGATCAGTTCCATAAAAGTTTATCCTAAAAAAATAATTGTTGTATAAAGTGTTATAAATTCTTTTATTTTTCTTTTGGGACTTCCAAATATGTCTTCATTTCAGTCTTCGCCGGTAGGGTAACACAGAAGACTAAAGTGTCTTAGTGGTGAACATGCTTGGTCACACTTTATAAAATATTTAATAGACATAAAGCTCGCAGATTATTTCCCAGTAATATACCAGATAATTGTATTATTTTCTAGATTCCTCGGACGTTACTTAGAAGCGAAGACAAATGTAGCCTGAAGTGATATAAGAAAAGTAGAAGAATTAAGACAAACACAACTAACATTTTATACAATATTTAAAGTCTTATAAAGTCAAAGACTGTGCTAATTATAATATATAAAGACACTACACTGTATACCAGCACGATAGAGCAGTGGGCTGAAGCTTATTAGTGGCAAGCACTGTCATCATGTAGTGGGTTCAATCCGCAGCTCCGACACTGGCAATGTCGGCGGGTAATGGATGCTATCTGCGTCTTTTCAAATGTGAAACCTCCGATTACCTCCATCTACTATGTGTGGCATGTTTATGTATGACTGTCCACTCAAACAATACTCTATGAAAAATATGGTCTCAGGCTTGACTTGGCAGCACTGTATTCCTGGTATAACCTTTATATAAACTCACCTGAAAATTATATTGTGACCCAGCAAAGCAAAATCGAATGACATAAAAATGCATATACTGTTACCAAAAATTTTTTTTAGCAGCACAGTTAGAACTCTCAGCAGTTTTTACTTTGAAATATTCTCTGCAAATACCACTTGTGCCCTTAAATTTTATTTATAATTACTTCTCGATGTATGTTAACCAAATATATAGGACTTTACCTAACACAAAATCACCCTGCATTTTCAAGGAGTTACTTCCGTGACTCGAGAAGCGGTTAATAGAACATTTTTAAGTTCATTATCACAGATTAAATCTGTCACGCTAAGCACTTGGAATTTAATTTGATAATAGATTGCCAATTTACACTCTTCATATACAATCTCTCAAAAAAATAACGGATAAAATTGTAATTTCGGAAAACATTCACAAACAGAGACTCTTAAGAAATTTCACGTAATTACCTTGTAAATGGCGCAGCAGATAGTAAATTTTACACGATGAGGTAAAATTGTAAGAAATAAAATTCTGAATAAAAAGGCATGATATTACGTATGTTTGCCATAAAAGTCACCTCTCTCGCACAACAGTGGGTACAAAGAGCGAACATTTTATTTATCTTCACCACACCAACCATAATTATCCTGATCTTTGCAAGAAATTTACCTTAAGCTAATATTAGACTTTCTTAGGTCAGTGTGTTTTCCACACAAACTATTTTTACTATCGACAGAATAAACTCGCAAAAGACGCAATACCACAATCAAATGAACAGTGATATACCAAAATTTACATGCTCTATACCTCTTGCGGTATCACTTAACGGTATTTGAATCTTACAGCCCCAAGGTAATTGAGAATGAAACATCCCAGAAACAAATCGAGCAAGAACCAGAACGATTCAAAATCAAACTTATGCCTTCCATTTCCTACAAGTTACTTACTCTAATATAACTTAAGTGCTGTGTCTTTATATATTTATTAAGCCAGCCGTTGTAAAAGTATAAATGCCTAGTTAAGATTCAATTCTTTTAATATGTTGCCTGCAATCACAAGTCGTTGGATCTCCGAAGTGCCTTCATAAATTTCGGTAATCCTTGCATCCCTGTAGTGCCTCTCCGCTGGCATATCAGACACATATCTGAAAGGAAATAGAAAAAGTAAATTATCGGAATTTAAAAAGATTACCTACTTTGTATTTATGAGGCAGAAACGTTTGCCAAGAGCTGAATGAAAAAGTGCACTGGGATTTGTTCAACCAAACATATTGTGACAATAGATATTGAAAACTTATTTATGAGATGTGTCCACCTGCCCTCAAAAAAAAAATTTCTATATTTGGTTTTATGCACGTTCTTACGTCTCTAACATAGTCACTTTGTGCTTGTAAGGTATAAATATACTTTGGACGTACCCCATTCCTCCCAAAATTTGAATACATTGATGACTCAAAAATGTAGCCGCCTCGCTGGCTGCCAATTTCGCCATTGCAGCTTCTTTTGTGTATGGCTTGTTATTGTCTTTCAACCAAGCTGCCCTCCACGTCAATATTCGTGCTGATTCCAGCCTCAATGCCATATCAGCTAATTTGTTTTGTATAGTTTGGAGTTTTAGTAGGGGTTTACCAAACGCCACACGTTTCGATGCGTACTCTGCGGCGACCTCGAGGGATGCCTGTGCAATGCCCAGTGCTTGACTTGCGATTCCTATCCTTCCTGCGTCGAGGGTCACCATAGCTATCTGAGGGAAAATCATATATTACTTCAAAATAGTAAACTTTTAAACTAAGAAGCAAAAAGGAGAAAAAAAATCTATCAATTTTCGGGGCTTATTGTGACTATATGAGAATGCGAAATGCAAACACATTTCGCTATTATCCAGTTTGTCATGCTGCTAATTGTTAAGTGAGTGTTTTTAAGTAATATTAAGAGAGAAAGCATAATTAAGTCTTAAATTGCTAAAAATATGAACTAGAAAAAAATATAGAAACAAAGAGTAACTATCCCTCATTTCTCCATCTATAAATAAAATCAGTTTTACTCAGCACGATACAAAAATATAAACCTTATTAATGCAAAATCTTGAACTAAGTTTCAAAAAGTTGTGTCAAATTATTTTCAGTTGAAACCTCTAATTGGACGCCATCTTCAGTTCACTTAGACAGCATCTCTGAACACATGTTTATAGGAAGTTTTCTTACTATGTTGTACATAGAATTAGCACCTAAAGTGGGATGTGGGAATCTTGGGACACCCTGTATATGGGTATATTTGTTTAATAATAGCTTTTCCAACTTCGAGTCTGACTAAAGGTTGTTTGATTACCATTATCCACATAATAATACTTAAGTAACTGATAAGGTGTATGTTTTCAAAGATAAAGTAAATAGGTTGGTTTTTTGTTTATATCACTGAAAATATTAAGGCAATGTTTTACATTTGTTTGCATTTTTGTAAAATAAATATAAATCCTCTATTTAGCCAAAAAGTCTAATACATTTCGAATACACAGAAACGATAGATAAATACAGAGAATAATATATGTAAAAAAAGAAATCATTTGACAGAAAAATTCTATACGTCACAGTATAAAATTTCACTCTGAGCACCTAAAACAAAGGATAGTAACCAAGATTATCACACATAATTCCATTTTTTTTAAAGATCTGACAAACTACACAGGCGGCTACTGACCCAATAAATACTTCTTAAGTCAACTTCTACATATATTTAATGTGGAACTGTTTCTAGTACCTACTGGTAGATCATTATACTCGCTTAATTCTTTACAGAATAAATTATTTTGAGTCGATTTTCTTTCTATATTACTTATGTTTGCCAGTGAAAGTTTAGATTATTTCTAATATTGTAATTATACTCTTCGCAAATACAAAACGAAGAGTATATTGCATTCGATTGGCACATTTCTAAAACCGGTAATACTGCTCGCTGTGTTGGTGATCGAATTTTGAACAACTTTCAAAATACCCGTCCATCCGTCGATCACGTTTCTTGTAAGCACGATAACTTAAGAAGGAAAAGTACGATAGTATTGAAATTTGGAAAGTGATTTAGTGTTAGCTAGAGGAAGAACCCTATTGTCTTTGAACAAAATCGAACGATAAATAAAAAAGTTATTAAATTTTGAAATTAAATAAAAAAAATTTTGTTTTGTAATTAAACAAAAAATATTTGTAACTAATATCATTTACGAAAAAAACTGCGAAGACTATCCTATAGAATGTGCAACAATTATATAACAAGTGTAGTAAATCGGCGAAGAGTATAGACTACTGGCAGAAAGGCGGAGCTTATCTGTACGTGACAGCTAGTGCTCGTAGTGGCCAAGTAGAAAGTTAATTCCTGTGTCGTTTACAGGTACGTGAATAGGAGAATCCTTGTTTTTAATAAATATTTTACTATAAGCTTTTTAAAAACGCACAAATCTCTGGGTTTACTTTAATGCCACCAAAGTGGGAAGTGTTGGGAACACCGCAGCTACAATTGACATTGTCAAAATCAGCAGCTTAGTGTTTGTTATTGTGTAACATAATCTCCGGCTAATATCATGGAAAAATCATGCGGATATGTTTGTTACGTGGTTAACTGTGGAAATAGATCGAATAATACTAAAAATATAAGGTTTTATTCATTTCCCACATAGGGGAGTCAAATTAGACAAAAAGGACCCAAACTTCGGCAAAATTCCCCGATCGATGATTTTTGTTGGAATGTGTTCACAAAGATGTGGAGAACAAAAAAGCAAAATGCCACCGCGAGAAATTGTGTGGAAAATTCTTTATTAAACAATTTAGGTGCAATACGATACTTCATGAATAACTTTTTGAATTAAATTTGCATGAAAGAACTAACAAAACCATTGGAAAGAACACAAAATTTTATGAAAGAAACATATATAATATGTGCAGTAATTTGTTAATTAACGCTCCAACTCGCGCTACGTCGGCCGTCCGTTCACGCTGGAAATGCTGCATAATTTCCCGCGGTGGCATTTTGATATTTTGTTCTCCACACTTTTCTGAACACGTTTCAACAAAAATCATCGATCGGGCAATTTTTCCGAAATGAAAATCTCCTTTAACAAGTCTGTATAAACTGAAGCAGAGGGAAAAGTGGATCAAAGCATGAAATACAAGATATATGTGTAGTTAACAATTCAAAATATTCTGAGAAAATACTAATTTTGTAAATAATTTTGCAGCTTAGGGGGATCCTTATGGCGACCGAATAAGTGCTCAAAGATTTGCACATTTTATAGATAGTACAAAATCGGACCATCCATTAAGCCCTAGTTTTGAGAAATAAATGTTTCCATCTTGTTAATCAAAGGGCCCGACAAAAAAATCAATATTAAACTCTAAACAACAGTAAATTTTCATAGAGTATTAATAATTAATTATTTAGTCACATATGTAATATATTACAAAAAATGAAATGTCATCTCTCACCTACGCAAAAAAATGTTTTAACATAAGAAAAAAATAATATTCACTCGAACATTACCTTTATACTCACTACGGAATTGTTTGTACTTACTGTATATGACAGTCGCGGCAACAAACAATTATTACATTTTTGTAAAATCAGGAAAAAAACAAATCGACACATACACATAAATATAAAAGTCACAGGAAGTAATTTGGAAATGCTCCACTGAAGCGCTAGTAGTCATTCTGCTGCTACTCTATAATGGTTAGCTTGTTATGAATATCTTCATTATAAACTAACTTATCCTGCAGATATTTAGGAGTTAAGTCATTTTTAATCTGATATATTAACACCTTAGTGAAAAAAGTTATATAATTGTTGATGTTATAAAAGTTTCGACTTGATACTTATTGGTACTCTACAATTGTTTAACATTATTTTTAGTTTAGTTTACTACAATTGTTTAAAATGACCAGTATTAATTGTTTTCGTTTTTCGCAATTTATATAATAATAATAAGAAAATGTGTGGTAAAACTACATTTTGGAAATAATTTTGTTTAAATAAATGTCTTTTGGAACTGGATTTATTCCAAAGCTTTTAAAACTATTCATTGCACATGCAGATATAAAAATCACAAAATTTATTATTTTATAGTCTGCTTTATTGTCAGGTACCATTTTTACGTTAAAAGTAGTACTATTTAAGTAATTTTCGAAAAACACTCTCGAAGTATCAATTTTTCGATGTTAAAAATGTCAATTTGCAAATCAATAAACTCAATGAGAAATTGCAATGTATACCACCTTTTTCTTTTAAAATTTAGTCATGGTTAGTCTTTTCATTTCTGTCCACCCCTTCAGAAAGGATGGAAATCATCCCCAAATAAAAAGTCGACATTGGGAATTTTTTAACATTAGTTTACATAAAACAATACAGAAGAGGTTACGACAATCCACTGGATGAGAATTTTGAGGTAAAAAACCTCAACTCCACGAAAAGTTAAATTTAAATAGCATACTTTTATTGTAGAACACCATTAATATTCATTTGTTTGTTACTATGTGATAATGCAAAAAAATAAGCTATTCTCTTTATGAGGTAAAAACAATTGTTAATAACCTATTAAAATTATGCAAATATTAAAAGCATAGTAACAACGAATTTCACAAGATTTGGGAAAAATTGTTGAAATAATTCACATCAAGGAAAGAAAAAATATGTCTGGATTTTTTATTTTAAGTTGATGAATCTTCACAAAATTAAGTGTTTTCACAAATTTTAAATTTCCTTGCCTGTAGGAGTTTTAATGAGAGTACCAAAACACTTTTACCGCAAGTAAATTTCCGGAGGAAGCTTTTACAAATCCCATATTAGGTACTACTTATTTAATTTTACATAAAATGTAAATAAAGAGAATAGAATGTTGTGTTTACCACTATTTAAACGGGATTTCAGTCTCTAATAAAACCAATGACATCACCGCCAATCAATTATTAAAACTTATTATTTATTTGTTGAAATTTTAATTTGATTGATGATGGAGTGCTATTTCAATATTAAGAGTGCATATAAGTACTTGATTTTAATAATATCAAAAATGTATTTATTTTTAAATAAATAAAAGAAACCATTTTCTATTTTTTCTCTAAGGGAATACCTTAACTTAAAAAAGTACTTAGGGGATAAGCATGCAAAAAAAAAATCGGTAAAGGTATTTACACAGAACTTCCCTCTTTATTTGTGCATAGCGATCACTCTAAAAAATTAATAATTATGAAATGACATTGAAAATAATAATCGAATATAGCTATCACTATTATTACAAAGAAAACCTGATAAGTTTTGGTAAAAAAATATACACAGTGCTCATCCAACAGCAAAAGTTCAATAATAAATGATAGATGACAAATACGGAAGGCTTGCGCAAATCCCTTTACAAATGTCCACCATCACTGAATTATTTCTTGGGATGACCACCCTGTACATTTTTCAATAAAAGTATAAGAGGTGCATATGCCAAATACTATTGCCATCTGTCACATTTTCAATTACACATTCACGTAGTGGAGTGTAAGTATAGTGGTGGTTAAAAAATTTCTTTTTTTTTTAATTTTTTAAAAATGATAAAAAAAATTTCAATTTTTTTTTTCTTCTGCAAATTTTAAATTTGAGCAAAAAGGAAAGTTTCCTTCTATTCTATAGTAGGAGTAAAAGAAGATTCCAAATTTATTTATTTATTTTTTTAATAGGTTTAGAATGCCACGAAACAAAATCTTTAAATTTGAGCAAAGAAAAAAAATTTTCCACCTATTTTAGTGGTAAAAAATTTTACAAAAATGTTGGTGAAAAATATTTTCAAATTTTTTTTACGTAATAGGTTTGGAATGTAATGAAACGTGGAAATTTTAAATTTGAGCAAAAAAAATGTTTTCATCTATTCTATAGTAGCGCGATAAATAGATTAAAAAAATTTAAATTTGTTTGAATAGGTCCAGAATGCCATGGAAACGTGGAAATTTTAAATCTGAACAAAGAAAAAAAAATTTCCATCTATTTTAGTGGTAAAGTTTTGTCAAAAATGGTAAAAAAAAATTCTAATTTTTTTTTTTTAAATAGGTTTAGAACGCTATGAAACGTGGAAATTTTAAATCTGGCCAAAGAAAAAAATTTTTCCATCTATTTTAGTTGTAAAAAATTTTTCAAAAATGTTGGTAAAAAAAATTCAAAAAGAAATTGTTTTTTTAACTAGGCTTAGAATGCCATGAAACGTGGAAATTTAAAATTTAAACAAAGAAAAAAATTTTTTCATCTATTTTAGTGGTAAAAATTGTCGGAAAATATTTTCAATTTTTTTTTTTTCTGAAATAGGTTTTTAGTGTCATGAAACGTGGAAATTTTAAATTTGAGCAAAAAAAATTTTTTTTCATTATTTATTCCCTTTAGACGGTCCACCCTGTATATTTTCCAGTGAAAGTTTAACTATTTCTTTGCTGACAGTAGCGTCAACTACCTACCAAATTGGACTGCTCTCCGTCAAGTAGTTTTTTAGTTAATGCATCAAAAGACAGACAGACGGACGGACGGGCGAACGGACAGACAGACTGACGGAATTGAAAAACCTATATTTTCGTAATCTACGTGATCTGAAACGTCAAAATCCGAAAAAATCTGGGAGGGTGATTTTTTCTCGAATACAATACTTCCCTTCGGTATGCGAGGGAAGTAAAAATACATAAAAAAATTTGAAATGTGGCCCTTAAAGCAATTTGCCCAGTAGATCCTCTTGGAATTCAAGTGCACATTCTTTGGAAAAATATGAGGATATAACTAAAAATGCTTTCGTAAATTGTTGATGTGGAAAAGGCACAGGCTGTCAGAAAATGCATAAAAGTAGGTAGACGATACATCGAAAATTTACTTTAAGTCGCAACAAATAGTTCATAAGAAAATCAGTCAGTTTGAGTAGTTGTCACTCTTTAGTTTTTACGTACGTTGTGTAATTTGCTTAATAAATACAATTGGTTCTTTTCAAATTGGGTTTGTTTTCAAATCTTTTGCGGCAGAGTTCTTAAAAACGCACAACTGTCTCAGCAAATGATCTAAAAGTTCTCACTCTCCTTGAATAACAGTTCCCGATTCCTGACACGAACAAAGCTGTCTGCAGACTCGCTCCCTCTCCTTTCACGACCAGATACATCGAGTGGGGATGATCTCAGCGCCCGTCCCGTTGAACGAATGACACACGTTTCAAGGAATGGAATAGTAGGGAGAACCATGTTGCTCCCAATCGGAGAATTGCTTTAAGTCCGAACTAGTGAACTAAATGAATGGACTAGTTCAATTGTGACAAGTGAACTAAAAAGAGCGCGCTCCCTATCAGGAACTACTATGGAACAAGCCTATTTGTAAATTTTATGTATCATAATCTTAAAGTTGAATATTATTATTATAATACAAAATAAAGAAGAAAAACAGAACTTTGATACACCCTGTATCTTTCTCCACAGCAACAAATTTACTAAAGCATGCTCTATAAATACAGGATTGGGCAATAGTCCCGGAACGGCTCGATTACAGCCGAACGGGACCTTGTATCAACTTTGGGTTTTCGATAGACATCTGCGCCGAAAAAAATTTTTCGGCGGCGGCGCCCCTACGTTGATCAACCGGCGTAGGCGGCGTAAACCGGCGTAAGATGTCTATGTACACCGCCATATTTTTATTGGCGGCGTCGACCTGCGGAGGCCGTGCGGTCCCTAATTTCACATTACTCTAGAATGTCGACGGAATTTAAAATATTGACAGTAAAGGTAACGAAAAATGTGACAATATTTTGCAATTAAAATAAATGAACTTTGTCTTGATTCTACTTTTAATGCATCATATTATATTATAGTTTATAATAATAATAATAATAATACAAAACTAACAGTTTTCAAATCTAACTTGAAAAAAAAATTATATTCTTGTAAAACACAAACAAAAATTATACTCTTAGTTTAACCAGAGTAACCAACAATAATAGGCAGAATTCGACTCACATCACAATTCACAGGCACATCACAACTCATTTATTGAGTCGAAGCTGAGGCAAGGTTATGGCTAGTTGTAGGAGATGATGCAAATTTTTTTATAAGTTTTAATTATGGAAAAAAAAAATTCTATCGATATGACTTGGACTTAATCTTGCCATTTTGGCAGAAACTACCATGCCAGTAACAGGAAAAACCCTGCCTCTAGGTGTACTTGTAGCTGGAATACAAAAAATTTTCTTAGCTAATATATATAGACAAATATGGAAAATCCACTTGTTTTCTCTCCAATACGATAAAACATCATCGTCAGCTTTGATGGTATAAGCGTTTTTGGCTTCCCCTAAATATGAGTGACTCAGCTTCTAAAGATGGTGTACTTTTTTGCCCATAAGTTGTGTGCTTTTTTACTAACGATAAGATATAACTGTCCTTTTGTACAGGGACAGACTTATTTTTCTTGGCACAATCCTTTCCGTTATGAATCTGAGACTTGGTTTGATTTGGACATCATCTTCTAAAATATATTTTTTTATTTGTGCAGTCAAATAGTCAGCTTTACTAAGACCTTTTAATTCCCGGCGTGAATTTACATTTCGGCGGCGGCGGCGGCGGCGTAAATTTTTTATATTTTAACGGCGGCGGCGTATCGGCGCGGCGGCGCAGACGTCTAGTTTTCGACACTGTATTCAGCGAAATTTTTAGAACTTCTTGACATGTATTCAGGACCGTGACGTCATTACGTTCGGAGGTGTGACATAAGTGTCAATTTTTTTAAATGAAACACCCGGTATATTTTTCCATATTTGTATACTTTAAGGAGTCCCGAATTCAACGTTGTAACGTTTGTATGGATTCTGTTATGTAATGTGGTCTCAATAAGGGAAAATTAGAAATTACAATCGTAATTAACAGAGAACAGTGGATATCCAAACAGCTGTATCCAAAAAAGACGCTCTTTTTTTACCATTTTCTTTTTACAAAACTAAGACCCACGTAAACAAGTTTTTTTGTAGTCGTTTAATAAAAACACAGGTCATAGTTAAATTGTTCTCATTATTTTACTAGTTTATCTAAGTAAGTCGTGGTATAAACGTCACTGTGACATTACTTTTGTACTACTAATTTATGATTCTAAAAACGTGTCTTTAAAATGGCTCAACTGAACGACACTGAACGGATAACTTTACTCATGATGACTGGATTCGGAGAGAGGCGTCGATCCCTTCAGGAAGCAAGTGACCTCTTCAACGATACCTTTCCTGAGCGAAACCCGATTTCCAAGTCGACAGCATATCGAATTTTGCACAATTTTGAACATACGGGAAATGTGAAGAATTTACCAAAAACTGGCCGCCCAAAAACAGCGACAAACGACGACAGAGCTTTAGATGTACTGTTAGCGATTCAGGAGGAGCCTAAAACGTCAATTCCGAAACTTTCATTAGAAACTGGTAACAGTGATCGATCCATTCGAAGAATACTCAGGAGAAATAAAATACATCCCTACAAAGTCAGCTTACTTCAGGAACTTGCGGAAGATGACCCTGATCGTCGAATGCAGTTTTGCCAACAAATTATGAATTTCTTAGACGAGACACCACAGTTTGTAGATCGCATTTTGTTTTCCGATGAGGCTACATTTTGTTTAAATGGATTTGTCAATCGTCACAATTGTCGCTATTGGTCTGCTGAGAATCCACATTGGATGGAAGAAATGTACACACAACATCCACAAAAAGTAAATGTCTGGGCGAGTATAATTGAAACACATGTAATAGGGCCGTTTTTTCTAAATGGTAATTTAACTGCTGATACCTATTTAACTTTATTATGCGAAAGAGTTATACCCTCTGTAATTCAGATATTTCCCAACCGCGAAAATCCTCAGGTGATCACAAATGACGTGTACTTCCAGCAAGATGGAGCTCCGCCACACTATGCCAGAATTGTAAGAGATTTTTTGGACACTGTCTTTCCCCGGAGATGGATAGGTAGAAGGGGTCATATCGAATGGCCAGCTAGGTCACCTGACCTAACCCCTCTTGATTTTTTTTCTGGGGTCATTTGAAGTCTGTATGGTGTATCGCACAAGACCTGCCACGGTACAAGAGCTTCAAGAAAGAATTCTAGCGGTTGCTGATAATATTACACCTCAGTCCCTCCAAAATGTTCAGCGGGAATTTGTGGACAGGCTAGCACATTGTCAGGCAGTGGAAGGATTCCAATTTGAACATTTAATAAAATAAAACTATTCTCTGTTAATTACGATTGTAATTTCTAATTTTCCCTTATTGAGCCCACATTACATAACAGAATCCATACAAACGTTACATCGTTGAATTTGGGACTCCTTAAAGTATACAAATATGGGAAAATATACCGGGTGTTTCATTTAAAAAATTGACACTTATGTCACACCTCCGAACGTAATGACGTCACCGTCCTGAAATACATGTCAAGAAGTTCTAAAAATTTCGCTGAATACAGTGTCGAAAACCCGAAGTTGATACGAGGTCCCGTTCGGCTGTAATCGAGCCGTTCCGGGACTATTGCCCAACCCTGTATATCACTCATTTTTAAGCTATGGGGTAATCTTATGGGGTAATTCTCCTGCTGCCATACGTGTGTTCAGGCTACAATAGGAAGCAGTTCGCATAATTGCACATGCAGGTTTCATAGACCATTGTAAACGTCACTAATAAAAAAGTATATGGCATTATGCCAGTGCCCACTCCCTATATCTATTACTCCCCATTAGAAATCAATAAAAATGTATCAACTTTTGATAAAAACTCTGATTTCCATAAACATCACATAGATCTTTTAACTTGCTCAGAGCTCCTAAACACAGGCTACATAAATCGGAGAAAAACTCCATAGATCTAAGACTATATAGTTTCTCTCTACTTCTAGTCAATATGTTTTACCTATGAGCTCACTCATTGGGGATATCCATGTCAAAATGTTATATAGGTATTTTAATATATTGTCAAGTACACTTATTCTTACCTTAAATCCAAATCCTGGCTCTCCTAACAGATTCTCAGCCGGCACTTTACAATTTTCAAATATTAAGGAGCAAGTAGAAGATCCCCTTATACCCAATTTATCTTCTTTCTTCCCTAGTTCTAAGCCTTCCGTTGGCTTTGGGACAATAAATGCCGATATTCCTGCCAGAACAAGAAATAAATCCCATTAAAACACAATTTCCACTTGTCTTCTAAACAAAATTAAAACTGTTTTGATAACAAATAAACAAAAATAACCTTTATGTTTTAGCTTCTTATCTGTAGTTGCCAATACGATTCCGGCCTCACTTTCATAACCATTTGTTATCCAGCACTTGGTGCCATCTAAAATAAAGTTTGAACCTTCTTTTCTAGCCGTAGTTGAGGCCGCACCAGCGTCAGATCCGTTACCAGGCTCGGAAAGAGCAAAACAACCCACCTAAAACATTAGTAAATAATTGAACAAAAGATGATAAGAATTCAAGCAAAAATATCTATTATATTAGACATACTTTGTTCCCATTTGTAAAAGGTCTAATAAATTTTTCTTTTTGTTCCGGAGTGCCCCAGTGTAGCAGAGGTCCCAGATATAATGAATTATTTACAGACATAATCACACCTGCACTAGCACATCTGAAAATAATTGTTGCTGATAATGAATCATCATAACTTAAGTTAATGAAATTAATTTAAATTAAGCAAAGCCTTTTAACACATACCCTCTTGAGATTTCCTCCATGGCAATAGCATAGGCCAAATAATCCAATCCCGTTCCCCCTAAATCTTCAGGACACGCTACAGCCATAAGCCCAAGTTCCCCCATTTTCTTAATTTGTTCTTTTGGATAAAGATGTTCCCGATCAGTTTTCGCAGCTATTGGCTTTAATTCACCTTCTGCAAAATCTCTGCAAGTTTTTTTAAGCATCTGATGAGTTTCAGGTAGAGATGCTAAAGAGGCAATGCCACGGTTTTTGAAACTACATGCTAAACACAAAAAAAAGTATAATTAATTCTGGTACAGAAGCAACAGGTACTTCTTAGTATTAGAATTAAAAAATAAATAGTCACCTAGTTTTGAAAAAGATTTTTTAAATAAAGCCATGATTAATTTTTACTTAACTTCGTCGAACTTTGACCACTTATTAAAGGCTAAACTACATTTGAAAAGAAGGTTACTATGTTTATTTTTATTTATTTTGGTAAGGGGGGGACTAGAGAGGTAGTTAAGTTCACTGACATCTAGGTAGTAGCAGAGACAACCATAGTAGTTCTCCTATTTTCGAGTATCATTAATAGAGGGCACAGTTTATCAATCCTGAATTTATAACCTAAAAACAATCTTTTATATTTACATTTAGTTATGTTTCCATTACGCAGTGTTAAATTGATAAAGGGGCTTAAACAATGCCGACAGGCAAGTACGAATTTGCCTAATAATGAAATTTCTCCCATTTTTACAAATCGAAATCCAAGAAATTTAGAAAAATTAAGAATCGGATATAAACCAGATGGTTATCATGTGAATAAACCAGGGAAGCAATTTTGGCACAAGTAAGTAATTATAAGACAATCATTGCTTGTATTTCATAATTTATATTGTAGGTTAAATTTAAGTGCTTCAGGCAGATATGCCACTGCTACAATTAATCATTTCGAAAATGGGGAAGTTATAAAGGCTAGCACTTCCGAGTGGGCTATAAAGAAACAGTTATACCGACCTTTAGATACATCTGCTTATATCAATCTCGGAAGGGTAGTCTAAACACAGAAGTAATTTTATAGATACCTATATAAATTAATTTTTGTAGGTCTTAGCAGACCGATGCCTTCAATGCGGAATAATAGAAGTTCGTTGTGATATACAACCACCAAGACCAGATGGTAAAATTGCACTTTTCTTAAAAGCTGTAGAAGAAGGTGGTGTAAGATTGGAAGAACCACCTCAATATAAACCTAGTAGACCTTGGGACCAGGATCGCCCTGAGAAACCATGGGAAGTTACTGATTAGAATAAGTAAATAGATTCATTTTTATTAAATAATTGAATACATTTTTGTTTTTTATTTATTACAACAAATTGAAATTACACTAAGCTTTTATAATAAATATGTATTTTATTTACTTCTTGATGTCCTTGTAGAGTTTCTGCAAAAACATTTAAAATTAGTTAGAATACGAATTATGTAATGTACGTACCCCTTCATTGAGTTTTTCAAAGATGGTATCGGCGGATAAATCAAAAGTACGTTCGAAGAAAAAAGCACAAGCGACACAGGCCAATGCCATAGTAGAAGTTCTCTTGAAAATGGTGTTGTAAATTGTACTTGAAAGAGACATTTTCGTAAAAATTTGAAAAAATCCGCAGTAATGGCTGCAAACTAGACCCGACGACGTCAAATGTCAAAACCATAGATAAAATGTCAAAACGCAGAATTAGATGCTTGAAGATTCGAATGACATTCGATCTAGTGCTGCCAATAGGAAAATATAAAAGTATTACGAAGCAAGCCCATATTAAGGGTTTACGAAAATTAACTCAGAGTGCTCAGATCACTATCTCTATCCTTGTTACTTGTAAGGATTTAGAAAAAGAGAATGATACTTGTAAATTGCACAAAGTGAATTTCCGTAAACCCCCATTATATCTCCGATTTTTCCACTATACTCTATCTTTGTCATTCCTATAGGCTTAGAAAAAGAAAATAATATTAATAAATCGCTCAGAATGTCCGACTGATGTCAATATTGGAATGATTAATTGGTATTGGAGATGCGAAGGCCGAAGATGTAAAATACAATAATATAGTCCCACTGTAGTATCACTAGTATCTGAGGTTATGATCTGTTTAACGCGTATGCAACATAAATTCTACTTCTACAAAAATTGCTATTTGGCATTGTTAGTATTTCGAGCTGAATTATATCTACTTCTTCTACAGACTGCTATTAGGAATGGTTAGTAGTACGAGCTGTATTCTACTTCTTCTACAAATTGCCATTTGGAATATTTAGAAGTTCGTGCTTAACCCGACTTCTTGTACAAATTGCTATTTGGAATATGTTTAGTAGTTTTTCTGTAAATTGCTGTTTGAAATGTTTTCTGAATTTAAATATCGCTCATACCCAAGAACGATTATTACTTTTAGCCTCACTTGTATTACTAATGGTGTATATAAGGAATGTGCATGATTTATATAAATTAGACTCGATTAATCAATCTATATTAAATTATATAAGTATAGGGTAAAGGTACCTGTAGGTTTTATACAACGAAAAATAAATCACGGTATTTTTAGATCTTTATTTGGTAGTAGTAGAAGTAATCGAGTACTATGAATTTATATTCGTTACACGATTACTGTCTGTATTATATTGTTATGCATTACACCCCCAAAGAAGGGAGACTGTTATGCCCATGACTATACTACTAGCTGAAATTAAGTACTAATGGTTAGACAACCAGTGATACGCAAAGCTTAGAATCATGCACGCCATCTCTGAGACGCTAGTATGCTTTCTAGAAGGGTATAGGAGATCGAGTTTTCTGGAGTGTGGTGGAAGAGGATTCTCGATTTGGTTCTAGATGACTCAGGAAGCGTCTTTAGAGTAAATAAGGCGAAATTCATGGCGGAAAGTTCGAAGTTTGGTAAAGAGACATGAAAAAAATGATAAGTGAGGTTGGAAATCGGAAGTGAACGGAAAGTGTAAACATCAAGCACTGTTAAAGATTATTTTAGTTAATTAAAAAGTATTGTGTAGTTCTGAGAAGTTATTAAATAAAGTGTTAGTGGTTATACCCCTTGTTAAAATTATTTAGAACCTATGGATATTTACAGGATGTGTCCTAGAGGCGGAAACACGCGAAAATTTGGTGTCAGAAGCGGAATTTTAACAAAAGGATTTTTCGAAAGTGTTCGAGAAAGGTTTGGACAGCGTATTCTCGGAAAGTATTGCTAACACAGAGGACTAATTTACTGGGCATTGTTCGAGGGTTATTTTCAAACACGAAAATAGTGTGTTACGTGCATTTTTGAGACTTTTCTGGAACATTTTATTAGGACATTAGTGGTACCTAGTAATTATATTCTTAGAACTGAAAAGTGATAAAGACTCTGAACAACTTTTTTCGTGTTAAGTGCATTTTTGTGATATTTCTGGAACTTTGTCCTATTTAGACATTAGTGCTTAAGTGAGAAAGACACTAGATAAGACTTTCGTGCGGTTTCATGATTTTTTTTGGACAGTTCCACTACCGATATTGACGTTATTGTTAAACTTATTTGATTTCAACATAATCGTATGGCTATATATAACAACCAGAAGTATGGCAACCGAAAAGCAAATACAGGACTTATTTGCATAATTCCAGAAAGTGTTGGAAGAGCTAGAAAGAAGGCATCGAGCAGAAGTAAATGAAGTCAAAGAGAAAGTAACGAAGTTTGAAGAAGTCAAAGGGGAAATAGACCTGCTTAAGCGACAGTTGAGGGATAGAGGAAGCCAGCAAATAGTATTATCAGGTCAGTGGTTCAAACCTCCCTCCTTTAACGGCCAAAGTTCATGAACCATTTTCAAGAGACAGTTGAGGCAGTTGCATATGCGAATAGTTGGAGTAACAAAGAGAAGGCTATATGGCATTAATCGTGGAATTTAAGGGGTCAAGCACTGGAAATACTCCAGACAATCCCGTAGAGCAACAACAGGATTTTAAAGTTTTAGAAGCTGCCCTAGATTTACGATATGGTGAACGACACCTTGCCCAAGTGTAACAAACCCAGCTGAAATCACGTGTTCAAGAGGCTGGGGAAAGCTTGCAAGACTTCGAAGCTGCTGTGTGGAGACTGGCTCACCTGACCCAGATGTATCTAAAGAATTCCAAGACCAACTGGCAGTAGGGGCTTTTCTGGATGGTATACAGGACGATGAGGTTAGGCGAGTTCTCAGGTTATCTCGATACCAGAACAGCAGCGAAGCCTCGGTATGTGGACTCGAGGTGGAAGCTGTCTTGAAGGATACCCCGAGTCCAAGAGTGCGAGCTGTGACTACTGAAGAATCGCAACCAGAAAAGGAGAACCAGAACCCTATGTTGACCGATATACATAAAATGTTCAGTCAATTACTGGCTAAATTGAATCTTCCAAGAAGACAGAAAACCCAACAAAATAGAGAAAAGCCGAGTGGACGTATGAAATGTTATAAGTGCGGACAACTAGGACATATCCAACTAGAATGTCCACAGAGAAAATTGGAGAGAGTGGCTGAAGATGCTGTGAAGCCGAGGGGAGATCCAAAGGAAGCAGGTACTAGAGAGGCTGTGATAGATAGGCAAGGTGGTGCCCCTAGAAAAGTGAAAATTTTCTAACTTCGGAACATTACGAGAAGTCCACCACTACAAGGATATGACGATAAAAAAAAACCTCGGAGAGATGCAGACATTTTATCCAGAAGGTGCAAGGAATATGGCAAGTACTGCTACCAGAAGAAACTGCAGGTCACGGGAGCAGTCAACACTGTCAAGGTGGAGGTGCCGGATGACAGGGCAGATTAAGCGCTCAGACAAAGAGCAACTGAACGTTGAGGAAATTGAGCCTATATTGAGAGCCAAAGAAAGGGGAACTCGTCCAAAATGGAAGAATGTTTCAGAGAAAAGAGTGGGACTCAAGGCACTGTAGGCATAGTGGGACTCACTGAAAGTCATGAACGGGCTGTTGCGGAGAGCATGGGAAAGCCCGGATGGCAAGCAGCTGGTTATGCATCTAGTGGTTCCCAGGTGTCGAGTAGCGAAAGTGCTTCAGCAAGTGTACGATGGAACATCTGGTGGACACTTTAGTGTTAACAAGACCAAGAAGTAAATACGAGACCAATTTTATTGGATAAAAAGACGTCAAGATGTTGAGGTTTGGCGTCACAAATGCAAGATTTGTGCAGCCAGTAAGGGACCACAGACTGGAAGGGTGAAATGAGGCAGTGACCGAATGAAGGCTCGATATGACTGGAAGGGTAGTTCAAAAGGGGGAGAGCTCGTTTGGCTGTACAACACACAGCGAAAGTCACCTAAACTACCTTGGGATGGACCGTACGCTGTTATTACCCGAATTAATGATGTCGTCTATTGGATTTAACGAAGCAAAAAGTCCAAGATAAAGATTGTGCATTTGAATAGACTGGCGAAATACATTGATGATTCTGAATTGCCTGACCAGGATGATCAGGCTTAAGGAGGGGGTAGTGTTACGCATTACACCCCCTAAGAAATGGAGACTGTTACGCCCATGATTACTACTAGCTGAAATTAAGTACTGATTGTTAGGCAACCAGTAATACACAAAGCTTGGATTCATGCACACCATCTCTGATCCGGTAGTATGCTTTCTAGAAATGTATAGAAGGAAATCGAGTTTTCTGGAGTGTGGTGGAAGAAGATTCTCGATTTGGTTCTAGATGGCTGTGGAAGCGTCTTTAGAGTATATAAGGCGAAATCCATGGCGGGAAGTTCGAAGTTCGGTAAAGAAAAGTAAAAAAAGTGATAAGTGAGGTTAGAAATCAAAAGTAAAATAGAAAGTGAAAACATCAAGCATTGTTACAGATTATTTTAGGTAATTAAAAAGTATTGTGTAGTTCTGAGAAGTTATTAAATAAAGCGCTAGTGGTTACCCCTTGTTAAAATTATTTAGATCTACGAATTTTTATAGGGTGTTTCCTAGGGGCGGGAACACGTGACAATATATGTGTAACACAGACCAAATTTTGTGGCTCGTAAAGGTTAAAGTTGGTCAAGTGAAAAATGTCATAGTTGTTCGATTACACTTGAGTGCAAACAGTAATATCTTCTCATTCGTTTTGTACACAATTCTCAAGCCATATAAATTTCATCGAGTTTTACCCAAGATTTAATGTCAGCCAAAGCATAATATTATAATATGAAGCAATAAATTAAGTTCAAATAAAAACGTGTTTTATAATAGTGGTTTATTAATAAGTATAGGTATAACTCTGCGTATCACCTTGATTTACGTAGACTCTGTCCATGGAACATCTACAATTATGTGGTTTAGTTATTGGTTATAATTTATATTGAACCATTTCAGAATGTCATTACCAGAGATCGGAATTTTATCTCGGTAAAGTAAAAGTCAGGGTTGGCTCTGCCGACACGGAAAGATTTTTATGCAAATATGATTCAATTTATCTTACCTTGTACTTTTTTTAGGGAATTCCGTAATATCTCAAGTTAATATGGTCAGTTTATTATAAACACTCACTCGAAGAGGAGGTAATGAGGAACCTATTGAACTAAAACACACACGTGAATTTTTCACTATCTTAAAGTGTGTGTGGGTTACATATGTAATTTTTCACGATTTAAAACATATGTAAAAGTATATTATTATTTGTTCTAAATGCTCTGAAGTTAACCTTCGTCGCCTGTCATTAAAAATCCATTTATATTTTTATATTGAGAAAAAGACCGGTTAACGTCAACACAGATGTCATCGAAGCGTATTTAAAATATTGTTACGTTTATTCACCTTTTGGAAAACACCCTGTGTGAATCCATGGGTTCTAAATAATTTCAACAAGAGATAAACACAATCGCGCCTTATATACTCCAAAATTGACTCTAGATTTAACCAGAATCTTCTCCAACCACAATCTAGAAAAGTCCATGGCTCTTTCTAGAGTCTTTCCAGTCACTATTAGTAGGCATAGGCGTATCATCTCCAGTTCCAAGGGGGTGTAATTCATAACAATATGTGTAATTTCTTAAAGTTGCCGTATTGACGCCTGGTGTAGAAAAGTCTACTTCTTTACCGTTTAAAAGGTCTGTTACAGATGACATCATTACAAATCCGGGATTGGTTTTTAAAACTCTTTGGAATTTTGATGGAACCCTCTCAGCGATTTCTCTAGGTAATTGAAAAATATATTGGCGGAGATCAAACACGATGTTTATTGCATCAACTGCAGTAAATTTTGATGTTGGCATATGTTAAAGATCCCATTTGGCTAGAGGAATTCGAGAGAAACTTCCGTGTATGGTCTTCAGATCGTCTTGGATCTATAAATGCCTGTTGAGCCTGTACAACAACTGCGTCGTCTGGATTCAACTGCAGTACTACTAGTTTGACGTTTTCAAAATGGCAAAACCAGTATGATGCCACCTCTAGCCAAGTTCCCCACCGTGTTATAATGGGCGCTGGAGGTAATGGTGTATTTGGAAGTATTTCTTTAAATAACCGCACACGATGTGGTGCTTTCAGGAAAACTTTCTTTACACTAGATATTAAGTTATCAACATTAGCGTAGCACCCTCTAATAGTTTCAGCAATTCTCGGCATGTTACATGCAGCATATTGCGATATGTTTCCTTCATAATTTGTCCTGCAGCTTTCATATAATTTACTCCATCAGTTAGAAATAATAAGACCTTGTCCTTCTCTAATCTTTAGTGATCCATCAACTGTAAATCTCAATACAAATATTTTTTCTACACTCGAAACCTTAGAAAATTGGTTTGCTGCAAATAATCTTTTACTCAACACAAATAAAACTCAATTAATAAAATTTGATTATAGTCAAAAAAATTATGAGTTGACAGTCACTAATAGAACTAAACAGATTACAACTGTAAACAGTGTAAAATTCTTGGGGATTCAAATTGATTCCCGTCTTGATTGGCGATGCCATGTTGGGATGCTTGCAAGCTGCCTAGCACGTTACTGCTATGCCTTGAAAGTGATTTCAAGCATGGTTAATGCCAGATTTGCCCTAATTGCTTACCATTCATACATACAATCCAGAATAAGATATGGAATTATCTTTTGGGCTAATTCTCCAGAGATGTTCCGTATCTTTATTTTACAAAAAAGATGTATAAGAAACATCTATCAATTACAGAATCAGGAATCATGTAAAAATTATTTTATCAATAATAAAATACTTACTCTGCCGTGCATTTATATCTATACATCGGTAAATTTCTTCTGCAACAATAGGAATCTCCTTGAGAACTGCAATAGGCAGCACAGCCACAATACTAGAAATAGATCTGATCGGATTACTGATAGAGTAAATTTTACGTATATTCAAAAAAATGTGAAATACTCCATAATAAAAATTTATGATACATTACCAATCTCAATCCGGAATCATCCGTTAAAAAAGATAAAAACAATGTTACATAATATCCTAGTACAGAAGGCCTACTACGGCATTGGAGAATTTTATAATGACCCTAATTTCTGCCCTAATTAAATCTGTTTTCATAATCAATGTTATGTATTACCTGTTATACTACTGTAATTAACTTTTTAATGTGTTTGTTTGTTCTATTTATTGAATGTACATTTAAAGTTTGTTTTTAGGCATGTAACTACATTTTATTTATTAACTTTGTAATTTTTTGACATGTTCTACACCATAAAGGTATTTTTGAGAACTAATAAAGATAATCTATCTCTATCTATCTTATTTTCTAAATATTTGTCACCCCATAACTTTTGTAGACTTGAATTCACTGCCTTCACTATAATGTGACAATTTGTCGTTTCTACAACTGTAGAGGCGATCAAGTGTCCACGCACTGAACAATTTTCCTCCAATGCATGCACTAAAACATTTGCTACCTTCTCACCATAAGCATTGGTGGTTTCGTCCACACTAACTCAGATGTATTTCACAGTAAGCTCAGAAGAAATTTTTTGTCTAAGATTATCATATAACACTCCGTTGATAAATATTTTCTTCTGAGTGTCTTTTCCGACGGCACCTGCATGTTGTTATATTTGCCACTAATACAGTTTTTCAAAAATTGTCTAAAAAGTGGATTATCTAGTTTTGACCACGGTATGTTACATTCCACCATCACTTCCACTGAATCTAAATTAAAACTGCGTTGACTTTCACTATCAGTAGAGCCACTAGCACTAATATGCTTTTGTGAGGAAATATGTCTATTAACATTTGTTTTAGATGTCCAAGAAATCGTTTTGTTGCAACTACTACAACAAAGATCTGTTCCATCAAGCTGCAGTTCTGGGAAATCACGATTCCACAAGCCTTTTGCAGCCGAAGAAGCACTAGACATTTTTGTATACCGCCGACTTTGTATAATTTCACACCAAGTTTGTAGACAGCGCCGGCGGAAGGTACAAGCGATACAAGCGACCGCTTGGAGCGCCGGCCTGGCTGGGGCGCCAACACCCAAAATTTCAGTTAAACAGCTTAAAGTTTGCAAATCTGATATAAAGTATGGATGTGCCATACATATCAATATTTCAGTGTTGATCTTTTGCTTTCGATAATTCGAAATTCGATATTTTGTAGCCATTCTTGGGCCGAAATATATTCTCGGTCTCGGTATCCATGCTTTTATGTAAATATTGTATCGTTATGTGTTGGTGGCGTCATCCATTACTCAATAGTCGATAGTTAAATGTTGCACAAATTCTAGAATTTAATCCAATTTTCCAATCATGCAGAAACTTCAATTCGACAACAAAGAAAAAACGACAGTTTGATTATGAGGCAGCGGATGAACTAATTGCAGAACTGCAACAAGCGATTAAAGTAAATTTGTTTTACGTAATCGTAGACCAAAAAATTACCTCTCTTCGTGAAAGATTCAAACAAGTTGAGGATCATAGTGTTTGATTTTCTTTACAATATTTCGAAGCTGTCAGAAGTCGGCAAAGAATTAAAAGAAGAATTAGAATAAAAAAAAATTGTAATGATTTGCATTTGGCACTAACCGTCGAAAATCACTCTGATGCAGATGAGGTAGAGTTAAAACAAGAATTGGTTATATTGTTTAGATAATCATCTTTTCAAGATGAGGATAATATTGAACTACGACAAACGCCTAAAGGAATTTTAAATTTTTTGTGCAAAAAAAATTATGCTCCTTTCCCAATACCTCTGTGGCATTACGAATTTTATTGGCGTTACCGACGACTGTTGCAGCGGGTGAACGTTTATTCTCGAAACTCAAATTGATCAAAACATAATGGAGGTCAACAATATTCCAAGAACGCCTAGATAGGTTAACCATTTTGGCCATTGAAGGCGATATTTTGAACGAGATCAATATGAATGACTATCTGAATTTGCGCGAAAAAAGTCAAGAAAGGCGTTTCTTTAACTTTTATTTATTTTTGTTTTGTTTCTTGTTTGATATAACAGCCAAAGAAGTTTTATTTTCTTTTTCGTTTTTGATGTTTTGAGATTGTATCTGGTCATGTCCTATAATTATTTGTAGTTCTCTCTGAACAATAAAATATAACATATATTTTGTTTACCATTCATTTCAATCCGTTTCCACCAATTTTTATAATAAACGTCACGTCCCTAAATTAAATTTTAACGATGAAAATGAAACTTAACCAAATCGAGTTAATTCCTGCCTAACCAAGTTGAATTTAACACTAATGAAAACTAAAAAAATGTATACCTCTTTGCCACACATCATATCTCTCAATGGTGTCAGAAAAACCTATGCAAAAATCTTTTAGTTGATGTGTCATTCGAAAATAACAAAATCGTAGGCCACGCCCCTTTTCCTTTTTTTTTTGGTTCGGTACGGGCGCTTTCTTCGCTGCCGCTTGTAGCAAAATTTTACCTAGCGCTGGCACTGTTTGTAGATACATACATATGTACATATGGCTATAGATATATACTAGAGTTTGCAAAACTGCGATCTAGGATGGTCTACCCTTTCCCTTTATTAAATGTTGACGTAAATGCCAATAATTGCCAGTGTAGGTAAAAAGCGATTTTGAAATGTTTCACAATTTCGGCGACTTCATATAATTAAAGGAGATAAATCCGTAAAAAACATAAAAGTACCTCCGTAAACTGTAATTTATGGTTGACACTCGGTCGGAGTCGAATGCCTTTAACACTGCAAATATAAAAAATCAACTATGTTTTTAGGTAACTGTCAGCACGTTTCACAAATGTAGTAGACTTTCAATAAAAGGAGGTTATATGTATTAACATAAAATGAAATAAACACGCCACACATTAAACAGAGCAGAAAAGTGTGTGTGTGTGTGTTTAATTCAAAATTGTCTTTTTACTTGCTAGATATGTTTTACTTGTTTTTGTAAAAACTGTTACCGTTTTTAAGTTAAATTTATTACCAAAAATACAATGTCGCTGGCAATAATAAATATTTCACCACTTCGTCATTTTTCTGATTGTTTCAGTAAATGTTTGTAATATAATATTACATATATATAAGAGCCGTCTCTGGTACCGAGATAAACTTTTCGATCTCTGGTCATTACAAATTAATTAACGGTAACGGATAAGATGCCTCAAGTTATTCAGAATCAGAACTATAAAAATTACTAGCACAATCAACATTGATTTGTACATCCAAATTATTATAACACCCCTTATATTTTCTGACGATATCACCCCACAAAAATGTTTCATTGCATTTTGGGCATTTTCCTTCTATTGGCACATAATCTCCATTTGCTGCAAAATATTTTGATAAACAATTTACGTGACTATTTAAATTACAATTATTATTTAAACATTTAAGGCTTTTCCCCTCATTTAGTTTGAAGCAGATATTACAATAGCAAGAGTTGATTTCATTCGAATTTTCTCTTAATTCTTGAGTATTTTTCTGTAACTTTTTACTAATTACAGGCCCAAAGCAAATGGGCATATGCATTGGAGGTAATTTTTGTACCTAAAAAGAATGAATTAATCTCAGACGATAATTTTCGTTTTCAGTGTAACTTACTGGAAATTCCTTTACAAATTCTTGATTTAACCACCTAATAGTTAGGGGTAAACGACTCCAAGGACCTACTCTTAACATTTCTGATAAGACCCGCAGGCAAAAATCATAAGTTTTTTCTTTCGTCTTCTTTTTAGCAACATGTTGCAATCTCCTGGATACATGTGGATGCTGCCATGCCCACTCAAACTTTGAAAATGCATTAAATTAGGCAAGGAATTTTATAATTTACTTAAAACATACCCGTAGTGCTGCTATGTCATTTGGAAACCCATGGATAATCATAACCATAGACCTATAACATAATTGAAGATGTCATGAAATCCTGCAAGATGCAAATTGAAAAGAGCGTATAATATTGGCACATTGGTGACCAAAGAAGCATCAGTTACCAAATCTATTAATCTCCCTCGCACAATAAAATACCTATAGTATGTTCCCAAAAACATTCACCACAGCATCTCCAGCTGATGCCAACATGGTTGATGAAACGTGCGTCATGTAATCAATGTTTTGGTGTTTGTGGAAACTACTCGTTATTCATCAAGAGATAAGGAATGGAGGAGAGCTTACCAAGGGCCCTTATTGCTGGTCCTCCAAGCACCCCCATACTGTTTTCCTTTATTATGTTGCTTTATTCTTCGGTTAGGGTCAACAGTATAGCCTATATACGTCCTTCCCTTGTATTTTGGGTTTAGGCAGTATAATAAATACACACCAAAGAAATTTTCAATAGTATCTACATCACCCATTTCCCGCTGCATTCACAAACATGGCTTATTTTTTCTCATGCTTTTTTGACAGACTCTCTTTTAAAAACGAAGAGTTACACCAAAGAGTAACAAAATAAACTACTCTTTGGTTAATACTATAGGTCAACGCACATTGTCAGTATTGTCACACATCTCTTTGGTTGTAAATAATGTAAATATTGAATTTTTTATTTCGCGTTGGTATTTGAACGTTAGTAATTTTCTCGGTATAAAGTTGGCAGCGTTGGTAGCACTGTCACTTTGTGTCAAATTCCTGCTGGTCGGGATAAAAAAATTGGAAAGTGATGAAAAAAGTCTTTTCTAGAAAAGCTGAAGTGGTTTTTTTTTGTTAAAATTTATAGTTCTGTGGAATAAAGTGTACTTTAGTTTTTAGAACTTTTGTATATATTAATCTGTTCGTAGTGTGAATTGTGAGTTGCCAAAAATAACAAAATGGCAGCCACAAGGAGGTTACAAAAAGTGAGTATTTTGCTAGTTAGTTTTGTAATTTTCTAATAGATTCAATAATATTTTATCATTCCATAATTAATAATTATTTTTACGTTATTTGTGTACTTTCTTGACTAAGTTTTGTGTAAGTTCTAGAATACATTGTGACTCATCTGAAGGTTATTCTTTCAATAATGTCAGTATTTACCTTTTATTAATATTGCTTTTTGTATTTTTAGGAACTAGGAGATATTAGAAATTCAGGTTTAAAGTCATTCCGTGATATTCAGGTGGATGAAACAAATATATTAACATGGCAAGGTCTAATAGTTCCGGTAAGTTGATATTATGCTTATTATTAAGAGATAGAATAGGATTTCCCCAAAAGATTAGTTATGGTACCGATTTTGTAATTTTTTGCTAGTCGATGTGATTTACCTATCATCCAAATTAAATCCTGGTATTTTTACATAAAATGAGAAATATCAAATTTCTGTAAACAAAGATAAGACAGTCTCACTAAATAGATTTTCTTATCACAATTGTTTTGTTATAATTTAATTTAAAATAATACCACAGCATGATAATACCCAGCTCAAAATTTGTCCGATTAGGTTTTGAATTAGACATTATAAAAACCAATTGCTATTAATTCATGGACATGGTATCAATGTATTGTAATAGTCAGAGCACTATATGTTTATTCATATCAAAATTCATTTGCAGAAACTAGTGTGTCTGTATGTGAATATAGGTATAAACAGAGATGTTGAGTTTCCAGATTCCCCACTACTAGTGTCTTAAGACCTTTTTATAAATTCTTAACCTTATACTCTTATTTGTTTTTAAATAGCCAATTTGCTGTACAGTGAGTACAGTAAAAAGCGTAAAATTAGGCCTAAAGTAGCGATGCATGACCAGTCACTTGTTTTTTGTCAACTCTACTGGTCACTGACCGGTCAATGACTGGTTAATAGTAGTCTACAAGCAAAAGGGTTTGATCTTCTTGAAATAAACTTATTTTGATGCTGAACATTTAATACAATCACATTAGCACTAAAATAGTAGTCTACAAGCAAAAGGGTTTGATCTTCTTGAAATAAACTTATTTTGATGCTGAACATTTAATACAATCACATTAGCACTAAAATCGTTTGAACGTTTCTAATTTTTCCTTTAAAAGCAAGTGTAGCCATTAAGGTAATGTGATCCGTGGTATACCTAGTTGAATCTAAATTATTAATTTAAAGAATACAATTCGGGGATTTGAAAAATTAAAAAATAATTATGTACTATATTTCGTATTTTTTAATAAAATGTAGGAAATACTTAATGTTATGCAGGGTGGACCATTAATAATAATAATAATAATAAACTTTATTATCCATAGACCACACTATAACATATGGTATCGGACTCGTCAAACGATTACTTACAGAGAGTGAATGTACAAATACAAAATACTAAATTACTAAAATAAAGTAAAGGTACACAAATATAAACAAGGACAATTACAGACAGTCAGGCCACAGTTTCTGCGACTATATTGCTGAACATATATAATAATTATATCTCAAAACTGTGTTTCAAGATATTGTCTTACGTTATCATATACGCTATTTAAAAGTAATTTTCTAACTTCCTTTTTAAAAGATGTTATGCTATTTAATTCTCTTACTGTTTGCGGCAGCTTGTTGTACAGTGTGATACCAATATATCGTGGACTTTTTTCGAAAACTGATAGTGTATGTACTGGTATTGATAAGTTGTTTTTCCTTCTAATTTCATCGGCATTTTTATAATTATTACATAAAAACTCTTGTAAATTCTGCTTAACAAATATGTCAATTTTATGAATACGTGAACAAGATGACGTCATCTATACGGACCTGTCTTTGACAGCGTCTGCCATGAACTATTATGTAAACTGAAATGCATCAGGGTTCAGACTCGTATGGAAAACCTGGAGAACCTGGAAAACTCAGGGAATTTAGAAATTCTAAAATAAAACCTGGAATAATCAGGGAAATTTATAAATTGTATAAAAAATCAGGGAATTGTGCGTCTCGATATGGAAAACTATAGAGTTCTTAAGATTTTTCACGGATTCAGTTCAATTCAAGGAATTGTTTTATGTCAAATAAAAAATTATTTGACTAAATAATATACAGAAACTGATATTTTTGCTTATGGAAAACCTGGAAAATTCAGGGAATTTTTTCAGCTTCGCATAGTCTGAACCCTGTGCATAGGCATCACCGGTGTTTACTTGAAATAAATTAAATCCTACCTGCAAGCTAGATAACCTGTGATAAAGTATCTAACATAATAAGTGTTACATCAGGCGTCCCTCAAGGCTCCCACATTGGCCCAATACTCTTTTTGCATTTTATTAATGATGTAATTAATGTATTTTCAACCTGTAAAATTCTTACGTATGCAGATGTTGTAAAATTCTATTATGTATTTAAATCTCTCGATGGTTGTCTCAAAATTCAAACAGATCTAGATAACTTTTTAAATTGGTGCCTGAAAAAAGACATGTGTCTGCGTAGCAACAAATGTAAAATGGTCCGTTTAGAATCCCCTTTCACAATTGATGGATCTTGGTGTCACCCTCGATAAAGACCTCACTTTGATTGAACATGTTAACAATGTAACTCTCAATTCTCTGAGACTGTTAGGGTCCATTAAAAGACACACAGCAGGTAAGCGACCTACATGTTATAATGAGTATACCATACATTAGCGTGCAGCATATTAGAATATAACAGTAAGTGTCATATGGTCTCCACACTATACTCCTCATATGTATCGTTTAGAGTCTGCGCAAAATAGATTTACTAAATATTATATTTATAAAATGGGACCGCTATAGCCAAGCTTTTGATTCCCATGGAAGATAACACATAATGGGCTTAAAGTCACTAGATCGTAGGAAACTTGTACATCCCTATTTTCTGCATCTCTGTGGAGTAAAATTAATTTCATGGTGCCCCCTGCAACATCCGCGACAGGAGACTATTTTTTATCTGACCTCATAGGACTATGGACAACAAGCTTTTTGCGATAGAATGGCAGCTAACTTTAACGACAATTTCGCTGCATATGATCTGTTAGGCACCAGCTTATATAGTCTTGAAAAAGCTGTCATAGACCTTAAATAAATGTGCTTTTTTCTCTTTGCGTTCTTTTCAATTTTGTGCATTAGATATAGTTTTTTTTAATTAGGTATGTTGTTAACGTACTAATTGAAATTATATTTAATTCTGTAGTGTACTATGTCAAATAAATATGGCATCAAGCAGGTAACTCAAATTCCTAATTATGACCACTTACAAAATCATGTGGACATTACCTATTACACAGTTACCTTAACTGAAATAATAGATAGAGTTCTCCAAGCACCCTATAAATTATCATTTGGGCCTGATGGCATTCCACTGTACGTTCTAAAAAAATGTATATTTACATTAGCGATACCACTACATAAAATCTATAACTTGTCACTGCACACCGGCATTTTCCCTGAGTTCTGGAAAAATAGTTTTTATCACCAATTCACAAATCTGGTCCAAGAGATGACATCAAGAACTATCGAGCCATTTGCATTCAATCTGAGATACCCAAGCTTCTTGATTGCTTGATTACTACTAAAATATCATGGGATACTGCACATATTATCAGCAATGAACAGCACGGTTTTATGCGTAAAAAGAGCACCTCAACTAATCTACTTCTTTATGAACATTTTATTCTCAATGCTTTTGAACATCGATCACAAGTAGATTCAATTTACACTGACTTCACGAAGGCATTTGATCGTGTTGATCACGTATTACTCATAGCCAAACTCAAGGCATTGGGTGTTGAGGGTTGCATGCTTGAATGGATTCATAGTTATTTATATAACCGAACACAGTTTGTCAGATGCTCAGGAGCCGTATCATCTTCTATTAAAGTTACTTCCGGCGTTCCTCAAGGATCGCATATTGGTCCATTATTATTTAACTTATTTGTTAATGATATTAGTGAGGAACTTATTAACAGTAATTATTTAATGTTTGCTGACGATTTGAAGCTGTTTAGAATCGTTGACAACTCTTACGATGCCTCTCTTTTGCAAAGTGATCTCGATAATTTAGTTCGTTGGTGTGACATCAATCTATTAAAACTTAACCCTGCCAAGTGCAATCAAATTTCTTTCACAAGAGGCAATAATCCTGTAATATTCGACTACCATCTAAATAATGCTACTTTAAACAGGGTAAATTCCATAAAAGATCTTGGTGTAATATTCGATTCAAGGATGACATTCAAACCTCATATATCAAATATCACAGCACAAGCACTGAAAGTGTTAGGTTGCATCAATAGGGACTCTACCTTTTTTTCTATTGACATATATAAATTGCTCTACTCTTCTCTGATAAGGAGTCTGCTAGAATATGGCTGTGTGATATGGAATCCAGCATATGTTGTCGATAAACAATCCATTGAGAATGTCCAATCTAGATTCCTTAGACAATGTGCATTCAAGATGGGTCATCCAATAGGCGAATATTCCTACATTGATATCTTACACGAACTCAACCTTCTATCACTTGAGTGTAGAAGAGTGCAACTCGATTTATGCTTTTTGCATAAATTGATTAATTGTAATATAAACTGTCCAGAGTTACTTCAGTTGATCAGCTTCAACTTAAACGACCGCAGAACTAGAAATTCAGAACTCTTTAAAGTACCTTTTCATGTTACAAATTATGGTCAAAATGAGCCCATATGCAGATTACTCCGTATAGCAAACTCTTTCCATAAAAATATAGAACTCTTTGGCTCGTCACTATATACATTTAAAAACCAAGTTAAATCTTGTATAAGTAATTAAAGCTTGTCTAAGACATGGTGTAGCATAATATTGATTTTATTGTATTTACAAAAATTTTATTTGTCTTGTTTTATTCATTATTCTATACTATTTTAATTATGTTCCTATTTATTGAATTGTAAGATGAAAATGGCTCTGCCGTATAATAATAAATAAATAAAAATAAATAAATAACAGTAGCTGTTAGAGCATAAAACGTTGACGTGCTGAAAAAGCCACCCAACTCCTGTACTGTAGAAGTTTGAAACAAGTTTCGCTAGAATAGTTTCATGTGGTTATCTTTTTTTCTAGGACAGTCCACCCTACAATAAGGGAGCTTTCAAAATAGAAATAAATTTTCCCGCCGAGTACCCCTTTAAGCCACCTAAAATAAATTTTAAAACAAAGATTTATCATCCAAATATAGACGAAAAAGGACAGGTCTGTTTACCCATCATCAGTGCTGAAAATTGGAAACCTGCCACAAAAACGGACCAAGGTTAGAAAAAACTCCAAAACACTTGAACACAGTGTCCGAATACTAACACTAGACTCATGTTTCACCAACTACGTTGGCATCATCGAGGGGTGCTTTAACTGTTTTAGTAATATCTTGATGATGCCAACGTAGTAAACGAAATGCGCCTTGAGTTCATATTCATATGCCGTGTTCAAGTGATTTTGTGGAGGTGCAATTTTTATGGCTGCTTCTACTTTGTGATTGAATGTTGTGTTAATTTTTTAGTTATACAAGCGTTAGTAGCTCTTGTGAATGAACCTGAACCCGAACATCCCCTAAGGGCAGACCTGGCAGAGGAATATTTAAAAGACAAAAAGAAATTCACAAAAAATGCAGAGGAATACACGAAAAAGCATAGCGAGAAGAGACCAGCAGACTAAATAAAGAAATAATTTTCAAACACCCCTTACTATAGAAAATGTACATTAACTTGCATTTTATCTCCTTTTTTACAATTGTCTCGACATTTAAAAATTATGGTGTTGTTAATTTATAATTTATTTTAATAATTGTTCTTTATATTGTTTTGCGAGATATTTTGTTTTCTTCTTATTAAATATAGAGAAATTATTTTGGACCTAACAGTATCTTTTGCATTGTACTATTTAATTCTATAATAAATATTACATAAAACTTTATTTCCTTTTTGCTCTGCAGTGCTGAAATATAAATATAATGTAAATTTCCTTGTAAATCTACAAAAGTTATGCCACATTCAGGGGCGGACAGGCCCATCGGGACAAAAAACTTTATTTCCTTCTTACTCTGCAGCGCTAAAATATAAATATAATATACATGTCCTTGTAAATCTGCAAAACTTATGCCACATTCAGGGGCGGACTGGGACATCAGGATGAATCCTGGTGGCCGGCTCCAATAGTGCGCCGGCTGCTTGGCACGATGACTGGCGCCTGCTGGTAGCTGCATTGGAACAATGATAAGTAAAATTAGAGATTGTTAAATATAATGTGAAATATGATCTTACTCTTCTTTGGTTGCCTATGCCGTGCTACATAAAGATTTATGAAAATATGCACTAACACGGTTATTTTATACTAAAAACAAGATGTACCAACATTTAAAATTCTTGCTTCCGTCAAATTTTAATCATATTAAAAAAGAGGAAAGTGTGCCCTTAGAAGCACTACAAACATATTCGAAATTAGTACCATTCAATAAAACTGCTACAAAAGAAGAGCTAATGAATTTTATGAGTAGTTGGGAGAATTTAAAGAAACTATTACAGGCGAGCAGGAACAATATGATGAAGTTGAAAATGATGCAGAACAAGAAGATTCTCTGGAAGAAGGTGAATATTTTAAATTCTGTAAAACTTCGAAAACTTGTAAGAAATGCGCAGTATTCTGTTTCAGTGTGCTTGTAAAATATAACTTATATAGTGAATCATATTAGCACTGACTTACCAATATTTGTTGATATTACCCACAACACAAGTAGCTTCTGAAAGGTGTTTTTCAACCCTAAAATTTGTGAAAACCAGACTAAGCGATAATCACTTGGAAGCATTTTTGTTGATAGCAGTAGAAAAAGATGTGTTAAATAACCTAGATAGTTATAAAATAATTAACCAAATCTCTGAGGAAAGCAGTTTGTTGAGGAGGGAATTTTGTTCCAGGTGTTATATTATTTAAATATTTATCTGTGCCTTCTAAAAGTATGTTGCGTTTAGAATCGAAAACCGCACTGTAAAACAATTTGTGTGCTGATATAAACCTTCCTTTAACTACTATATAGGCACAAATAATGGTAATAATAGAAATAATAAAGTAATAAGTGGCCTACTAGTTCTAAGATCCTGCATCGCTAAACTGTTGCCAGTCCGCCCGTGGCCACATTGGATCCCATTTTGAATTTTAGCTTTTGACATTAGATTCGATATCAGCTACTCCCCTATCAATTTCAACATAATGTTATTCATGACACATTTGTTTTATTCTGAAATAGAAAATACTATTTCTGATTTATTCCCAGCTTATATTAGACATAGCTTGAAGGAACTAATATGGGTTTAATGTTGAGCTATACTCTGCATTTTTCAAAAGATTTCTATAGAACTCACTTAAGCTATTAAGGAGTAATGACTGAACAAACATTAAAAAAATATATACGGGTTGAATTGAGAATCCTTTAAGTCGGGTCAAAATAGCTGCTTGGCTAAACCAGATGTTGCACAGAGCTTAGTGCTTGTACACCTGCTTGAAGCACTTCAGTGTTTGGCAACACTATTCTTACGGGTTCTTTTTAAAATCGGTGCTTATTACTTTAAGTACTTCATCAAAGATAGTGCTTAACAATCTCAAACAGTGCTTGCGAGCACTGGAAGTACTTGCAAACGATGTAAATATATTTTTGCCAAGAAAGACATAAACAAATCGGCAGCTACTGGAAGCGGCTGGAACCTCCCCACCCAGTTGAAATTAGTGATGGGCTGCTAACAACAGTCTGCTACTTTTTAACTGTAATTTGATTCGTAGCAGTAGCAAATGCTACGAGCTCTGATAGTCATTTTAAATCAGCCGTCATGACATGCCTTTAAATCAAATATATTATTGTAATATGACCCACCTATATTTATCTAATTTACGACGTCGTATGTGTTCACCGTCAAAACAGCAATAGAATTATTTATATTTCATTTAAAACTAGTGACCAATCCTCAAACTTTGAATAATTATAAACACCAAATATATGATGATATTTAATCATGTAACATTTTCCGCAATTATTAATAAAGTTTATAATGAAAAAAGAAAGAAAAAAAAACGCACTGTGTTGGGATTGAACCGTCGATCTCTTGATTTGTAAGTCAACGCTTTAGCCCACTCGGCCACTGAAAACTTACGACGTAGTTTTACATGTGTTAAAAGTATAGAGACATTGAATTCTGTTTGTTCTCTATACAATAATTTGTTTGAAAAAATGTAGGTATATAAAAAAAGGTGCAAGTGTGATATACCGTTGAAATCGGAATTTTAACTGCTTTCCAATGGTTAGATTACAAATTGTAAGTAATAATAAAATAAACAAGTTGTTGTGCCAAAATGGCATTAAACATAATTCGATCTCAACCAAAACCTTTTCAGAACTTCTAGAGCACTAAAGAAACCCTCATGCAAAGTTTCATCCAAATCCGTCCGTGCTAACACACAAACACAGACATTTTTCAAAAACCACTTTTTTGGATTCCTGGGACTTCAAAACGTAAAGATTTGATGTTACCTGAATTTTCGATTTTGGACCAATTTTAGTAACCTCCCACAATTTTATTGTGGGAAGGTTAAAATGTCTTGTTACGGAGCAAAACTAGGCGTTTGCCATTACTATCAGAGGATTCTGGAGGGACTTGTTCCAATGTTTTAGTGATTAGTGGGCGGAGAAAGTTGACAATAAAAATAGGTAAGTATAACAAAAATATAGTAAAGTACTCTACATATATTTAAGGCACATAAAAAACCTCAAAGCTCAAAGTCGAATTTATCTCCTCCTAGTAAAAGAGAGAGAATGTGTGCGCTTGTTTGTATCTTTCGAAGTACGACAAATAACAGTATGGACACCGCATTTGACGTCCCAAAATAGTAAAATACAACGTTTCTCTTGATCTTGTGCAATGGTTGTGTATGTCCCTTATGAAAACAAAATTTTCTAATTGTTGATTTGGTAATAATTTATTTAGTATTTTTTAAAAAAAATATTTGTGTTAAAAATAAGTTCGATAGCCTATACATTTACGAGTATTTAAGTTTTTTTATTTATTTTTCTATGACCAATAAAGCTGGAGATATTTAAAAAATAGTGTAGCGATGCACTCGAAATGCATCAAAACCACACTTTTATGTGCTTTTCTCGCGAAGCCACAGCCCGATTTTGCTAATTCTTTCAGCTTTCGACTCATTTACATGTATAGAATAAAAAAAAAATAATTCAACTTCCCAATTACATCACTTTTAATTTATTGTATTTCTCTCCACTATAAAGTACTTCTTGATATTTAAATAGCATTCGGTCATCCATTAAATTAAAATTTCAACAAATAAATATCGTAAAGATTTAATCATTGAACGACTATGTAAACCACGCTATGGTTGGCAATGACATCATCGGTTTTATTAGTGGCTGAGATCACATTTAAATAGTGGTAAACACATTTTATTCGCTTTATTTACATTTTAAGCATGATTAAATAAGTAATACCTAATACGGGATTGGTAAAAGCTATTTCTGGAAATTTACCTGCTATGAAAGTGTGTTGGTACTATCACTAAAACTCTTCCGGGTACATTTTTGGATGTATTTTTGCACCTTGGCACAAAACACCACTTAGTTTTCATTATAATTTTCATTGCACAATAACACGTATAATAACAGTACGGACACAATGGCAATGCAACTGATGATGTCATGGGTGCGCAGTGAAATGATGGAGACTTCTTTGAGATAAAATTTCAACCTTAAATTATGCTTACTTTATGGTATTAATCAACTGAATGTCAAAATTCAAGTGTTTTTAACCATAATCAAATATTATCTTCACACAAGATAATTTAAAATTTGTAAAAACACCTAATTACCGTTCGTGTCAAAAGACCATGGTATATCTATACTTTGACTACAATGTGGAAAACAGAAATAAAACTAATCTATATAATTTAAATCTTTTATTATAGAGCATAGATTAAGATATATCACGAATATAATATACATTCTACATGATTTGAAAATACTCCTAAAAATAATTACTGGAATGATACATTTTCAAACGAACATTAACAGAAAGTACCCTAAGACGAATCAGATAAATTTCATAAAGACACGATCGAAAAACAAACTATATCATTTGAAATTGCGAAAACGTTAAAATTCATTCTATATTATATGTCATTAATGATACAAGTAATAAAATATACAAACAGTACTTTGATTCCTATATAGATATTCAATTTTTAATAATGGAGTCGTAAGCCTGGAAAACGTAAGGCGCGACCTCCACAGATCTCGACTTCAAACTTAATGTAGCAGACGTAACTCCTGGTTGCAGTTTGAGCTCCAAGAGGACCCATATATTATTCGTAAGTTTAAGAGACTGGTAGAGCATATCTTGCCCCTCGACATTCCGCTTGGCGATTGTGAAGATGTTATTCAAGGTCATCTTGCTCGAAACGGTATCCGTTGTTCCCTTGATTTCATTGATAGTATACTGCACCTAAGAAAGTGAACAATACCAATGAGAAAAAAGGCAGCCCCCGAACATGTATCGGAAATGTAATGATGGTGATAAATTTATGAAAAAGTAACTAACCTCGTTTGCAGAGGGAATATCCCGCCAAGTAGTAAGGAACACTCGTTTATCTAAGGTGCCGTCTTCGGTGAATAGAATTTGTATAGGGATTTGGCAGGCGTAATAAAACACATCCACGTTGTTCTTGATAGCCACTTGGAGGGTTGTGAGAGGATCCATACGTTGAACGGGCCCGCTGGTATTGAGCGACAAACCACATTCTAAGCTCTGGCCCGGTTGCAATGCGGGAACGGTCAGAGGGGAAGCTGGGGTGATGCCAAAGCTGTTTTTGTTGAACTGGATCGCAAAGCCGGTCATCGCCTGCCAAAACATTACTTATTATATCATTTGGGAGACTCAAAAGTCAATTACATACGCCGGCAAATTTAAAGGTACAAAATTTAATTGATATTTTGTTCGACATTCTTATTTCTCAAAGAATGTGAACGTAACCCCCTAAAACAAAAAATTAACTAATAACTAACTAATTGCAATTTGTTTATTTTGTTCTCCTGAACGTCGATACGCTCTTTCCCTATCATCAATCGAATATACAGAGAAACAGCTTTCGTCCGTGAATAGCACTTGACCTCACTGATCATCATTTCAATTTTGGAGTTTAAGGGGAAAGGCTAGTCACGCAACTCGATAATATTTTTGGGGTTCTGGACAGTGGTGTAATTTCAGCATTTTTATTGGGTAGGCAGGGATTCTTCACACATAACCCAATAGATGGAAGCAAAGTGAACCCTGTAATTCTTAAACAATAACTATAAACCCAAATGACCGACGGAAAGCGAGTGCTACAAAAAGTTAAATTATAGACAGAGAACCCTTGGCGATCGTTAACCGAACAGTTGTGTTACTTCTACTACTACTTCTATCGTAAAGTAAGAGTCAAAACAAGCAAAAAGTCATGCATGTTATGTTGAAAAGGTTTAAAAAATTTAAAAAGTTGTTGACATATAAACATCGAAAAAATGTGTTTTTCGGTCTTTTTATCTTTAATAACTTTAGAACAGAAAGAAATGTGTAGATTCTGAAAAAATATTCAGAGAGTGTAAGGCTTTAGCTTCAAAACGCCGAAGGAATTATAAAAATTACATCAATATAAAAGTTACACCGATTTTAAAATTGGGAGTTTTCGGCGCAGCGCGCCATGCCTTCGCAATTACAGACCATGTCTCTGACAGCAGGCAACCTAAGTATTGTAATCATAGCATGCTATAACTTTGGAACCATTGATGTAATTTTTATAGATCTTTCGGCATTTTGAAGCTGTAGTTTCTGATTATCTTTGCAGAATCTAAAAATTTCTGTTCATTCAAGTTATTAAATGTCAAAAAGACTAAAGATCGCACTTTTGCAATGTTTATACGTTTACAACTTTTAAACAATAAATCTTACAGCGTAATAATTCTTTTGTTTTTTGTCCGATTTGAATCAAACTGATAATAAAAGATAGAGGTCGCCAAGGTCTATCTAAGACTACAAAATCACTTTCCATATTTGAATACAAGGCCATCTACGATACTAAATGGGCTTGTTCGGCATTTTTTTTTTATTTCATAAGTCGAAAGTGCAAGTATAAAACAATGGATCTGCAAAAAATCAGAATCTTATTCACACGTTTAGTATCTTAAAAACTATTACAAATCTGCACCTCGCGAAAAAGGGGCGTGGCCAGGCGCTACGTCACTATACGCATAGACTCGGCTATGTCAACAGACTTGATGCTCCTTAGTTGTTATAATTATAAGTATTTTCGAAGTATTGTTTGTTTTGCTTACTTCTTGACAGTAGGGGAGTACAATTTGGTGAAATGTCAAAAAATTACAATTTTCTCTCGCTCCTGTCGGGACGAATTTTCGATTTTGACCCTGCAATTTACGATTAGGATTCATCGCCGACCTTCTCCTTTCCGTAGAGACATAGAACGAACTTCCAGTCGACGTATTTATTTAGGTACCAGCGTTTGAAAATTCCATGTCTTTCGAATTTTCAGGTTAAATTTGAAAGGTCCTAGAAAGCCTTTTCTTACGTCACTTTCGTATAGTGACATCACAAATGAGCGCTCGGTTTTTGCAACTATTACTGTTTTCAACTCCTTATATCTCGAGAACGGAAAAAGTTAATAATACGAAATTTTAAGTGCATAATGGGAATATCGAGTACTATATGAAAAAGTATAAAAACCATATAAAAAGAATATCATGGAACAAGCCCATTGTGTGAAAAAAATCAAAAAACATAGTAGGCATTTTTTAATCAAAAAGTTTTGTTAGCAAAACTTGTTCGAAATGATTCAAAAACCCTGAATCAAAAGCTTAGTTAAATTCTGCAACCCTCCAAAAAGTTATGAACAATACCAGAAAGCTAATGGGCTTGTTCAGCATTTTTTTTTTATTTCATAAATCGAAGATGCAAGTATAAAATAATGGATCTGCAAAAAATCAGAATCTTATTCGCACGTTTAGTGTCTTAAAAACTATTACAAATCTCCACCTCGCGAAAATGGGGAGTGGTCAGGCGCTATGTCACTATACGCACAGACTCGGCGATCTCAATAGACTTGATGCTCCTTAGTTGTTATAATTATAAGTGTTTTGGAAGTATTGTTTGTTTTGCTACTTCTTGACAGTAGGGGAGTACAATTTGGTGAAATGTCAAAAAATTACAATTTTCTCTCGCTCCTGTCGGGACGAATTTTCGATGCCCTGCAATTTACGATTAGGATTCATCGCTGACTTTCTCCTTTCCGTAGAGATATAGAACAAACTTCCACTCGACGTATTTATTTAATTACCAGCGTTTGAAAATTCCATGTTTTTCGACTTTTCAGATTAAATTTGAAAGGTCCCAGAAAGCCACATTTCTTACGTCACTTGCGCATAGTGACGTCACAAATGAGCGCTCCGTTTTTGCAACTATTGCTAATTTCAACTCCTTATATCTCAAGAACGGAAAAAGTTAATAATACGAAATATTAAGTGCATAATGAGAATATCGAGTACTATATGAAAAAGTATAAAGACCATATAAAAAGAACATCATGGAACAAGCCCATTGAGGCATGCATTAGGGCTGATGGAGGTTTGATAGAACATAATATTTAATACCTTTGTTTGTATTTATTATTCATTTGTGTAAATTGTTTCAAAAAAATAAATTTAGAAATAATTTTTATTTAAATGCCTCAAAAGGATTTTTTTCATCAAGACTTTTAGAATTTAACTAAACTTTGGATTCAGGGTTTGTTAATTTAGTATCGTAGATGATCTTGCATTTAAAGATGGAAAGTGATTTATTGGTTTTAAATAGACCTTGGTGACATCTGTCTCTTAAAATCAGTTTGATTCAAATCGAACAAAAAACAATGTAACGCTGTTACACTCTTAAGTGAGACACACTGTACATATAAGATTTTTTTGCTTGTATTAACCCATACTCTAGGATAGAAGTGTTCTGGAAACGAAAATCGCGTTATTTGTTAAGAAGAAAAAAAACTTCCAAACAAATTGCCAATTCCTTTAAATTTGCCTGTGTGTGTGTATCACATGTTATCTACCTGCATTGCTTTGTTTGTTAACGTCATGTCCATGGACATTTGTCCGGCTCTTCTAGAAAACGTTCCATAAATTTCAAGTCCTTTGCCTTTTTCTGCAGGCAACCAGCAAGTCTTGGGTGGTGTGTACATGGTAGGAGCCGAGGTAAGGCCAAAAATGTCGCCTAGAAGGCCAGTTGTCGATGGAGCAACTCCTCCGGTAAGATCCGGACCACCGCCCAACTAAAAAATAGTCACATTAAAGAATATCCATGTATTCGTGAATTTTTAACGTACCAAAACGTCCAGACCTCCACCGAGCAGATCGACATTGCTAGTAGGAGCTGAGATAGGGGCAGGCGCTGCAGGAGCAGTAGTACCAAGATCCATCGACAGCAAATCTCCAATCAGACTGTCCTGACTTGGAATAACAGTGGCTTCGGCAGTCGCTGTTGTGTCCTCTGTTGAACCTTGTCGAGCTGGTAGAGTTTTTCTTATACCTTGGAATAGAAAGATGATTAAATATAACATCTGTAGGTATAGCCATATAAGTATATATTCACCTGCGCTTCTGCCCTCAACAAACGCTGTGGGAGGTTTATGATATACACTGGCTAGAGAAGATATGTGACAAATGAGTTCATCTAACAACGTGGGCTCCAAAAGATCCGTTTCTTCAGAAATGAGTGGTTTATCCGCTAGAACAACTTCTTTGGCAGCAGCTGGATCTGTACTCAACAACCTACAAAATTCCAATGAGTAATTTTCTAGACAAACATCCTAAAAAGAGGGGCTAACCACCAATGTCAAAATATTTTTACCTCCAATAAATAAACCCGCGATCCCTCAAATCAGGATTGTCTGAATCTTGCGTAGCCAAACTTAAGACATGTTGTACCAAACCCTGGGTGTGCTGAGGCCTCTTCAAAAATAGTTTTACCACAGCCGTTAACAACTGCAATTGTACTTGGGCATTTTCGTCAGCGAATCCTACAAGATAATGGTAAGTACACATGAACCTTTATTAATTATAAATCAATAACCTTCTAAGAAACTGTCCAATAACTCATCAGCATTATCTATCCTTTCGGCATACTCTCCAATAATCCATACCATACTAGCTCTCGCCTCAGGTTCGTCTAACGTGTCCAAATTTTCGCACAAAGTGCTGATGATGCTTTCGTATTTATTGGGATACTTTCTGAAATAAAGCAAATAAAGAAAAAAGGGCATACTTCATATATATTATAAAAAATGTTATGTTTTTTTTTTCCAAAAATCGGAGCTTAGTACGTTGAGCCTGTCATCATAAGGCTTAACTATTAGCTTCAGGTCCTCAGCGTTCTGGGAGGACTTGTTCCAATGTTTTAGTGATTAGTGGACAGAGAAAAGTTGACAGTAAAAATAATCAGGTAAGTATAACAAATGAAGATATACCTAGTATCTATATTAGTTCAAGCAGGCAGGCTTTCAGCATCTTTCAAAAAGTTAACGCTAATTATGGCTTACATTATGTCATTTTTTCTCGTTTTTCAAAAAATAGTCGTACATTATCGTAATTTATCAGTTAGCATATTAGCAACATATTTAAAAAATAATTCACTGTGTTTAAAAAAAAAATCTTCAGCCCAAAGTTGTAAAGTTATGAGACATGGTGTACTTGTAATGAAACATATTCCTTGTAGGATTTTACAAACAGCAGAAAAAACTATCTATGAGAACTAAAATAAAAACTATTTGTAAAATTATTGATTTACTATCTTTGCATTCTTTCGATAACCTGAATTCTGGTTATGTTAGCAATTAAAATCCTAAAATGAACTTGTCTTATTGGACAATTCTCATTGTAACACTAATTACTACAGAGTCCCCTATGGCTATGCAGAGTAAACCCAAATCCACATAACCCCCTACAGCTATGAAGATTCAGTTAACATGAGAAGGCCTAAAATGTTATGTGGATACTGGTTTACTCTGCATAGCCGTAGGGGACTGTGTAGAAACCAGTGTTAGAATGAGAATTGTCCAATAAGAAAGATAAATTCATTTTAGGATTTTAATTGCTAGCTTTACCAGAATTCAGGTTATCGAAAGAATGCAAAGATTGTAAATCAATAATTTTACAAATAGTTTTCATTTTAGTTCTCATAGATAGCTTTTTCTGCTGTTTGCAAAATCCTATAAGGAATATGTTTCATTACAAGTAAAAACAAACAAAAAATAATTCACTTTTAAACATACGGTGTACGTTTGAATAAATTAAAATTAAATTATTTCAAATCAATGTTCAAAGCAGTTTTTATCAGTGCTCAGCATAGCTCTCTTCAAAAAAATGCCAATTCCTTTTTCAGGGATCAAACCCTGAACTTTTGAGTAAGAAGCAAATGAGACTGTCTTTAATTCAAGCAGTCCTTTTTATGCATTGAAATTTAAACTGCTGTAACTTGTATTTGTCGCGGTATTGTGTGAAAACTGTAGATCTGCGGGCGGAACCCATTTTAGATTAATCTTGGTCTTGCATATGAAACAGTTGACCAAGTTAAAACCGGTATGAGAATTGAAAAGTCCTAGAACCAACTTTACTGTCTGGTTGGGGACATTCATTATGTTGGTACTATCAGTGTTCATGTGGCTAATTTCGCGATGTCGTCATCATCTAACCTTTAATCTAGTTTAATTATTGTAATTTTAAGATTTTCAGAAACAAACCGTTTTACAAAATACAATAAACCAGGTAAAAAGCTATGCAGTAAACAAACAATCAAAATACCAAATACTTCATTACCGACCTACTAAAAATTATCGCCAACCTTGAAATTGTTTAAATGTGGGGAGTGGCAATTTATGATCAATAAAAATTTATGGATATATCCTCATTTCTATTTCAGCTCAGACTTCAGAATGTTGGACGAAATTTTATTGCAAGAAAGGCTCAACCAATTCAATCCAGAGCCACTGATTGATATCGACGAAACTAAAACTAAAGAAAATATCGAGAGGTACGTTATTGTGGAAGATGAAAACAACGTGGACTTAGCCAAGGCAAATTTTTTGGACGTTTTAAATAATGACGATATTAAAAAATCTTCTGAAAATATAATCAGGAAATATGGGGTGGGAACTTGTGGTCCCAGAGCATTTTACGGTAAGAAAAGTTTATGTTGCACAAGTCAGAAAATAATTAGGTGCAATGTTTTAGGTACCACTGATGTTCACTTAGAATTGGAAGAGCGCCTAGCTAAGTTCTTGGGGATGGAAGAGGCCATAGTTTACTCTTACGGCTTTGTTGCAATTTCAAGCTCAATCGCCGCATATTGCAAGAGTAAAGACGTTATATTCATCGATAGAGAAGCAAACTTTCCAATTCAACAAGGCTTGGTAGCAGCTAGAAGTAGAGTGGTCCACTTTAATCACAACGATGCGGATAGTTTTCGTGAAGAAGCCGAGAAAATTGCTCGAAGTGAACGGAATAGAAAGCCCGCTAGGAAATTTTTGATTGTGGAGGGAGTTTCTTGGAAGACTGGCAAAGTGTTGCCTTTGGAAGATTTCCTAAAGGTTGCTGAAAATTTTAAAATGAGGGTATTCCTCGAAGAGTCATACTCGGTTGGTATATTCGGTGACCACGGTAGGGGTCTTACCGAGCATTTTAACATTGACCCAAATCGTTTGGACATGATAATTGGTACTCTAGAATCTGCTATAGGATCTATTGGGGGCTTCTGTGCTGGATCGCAAATGACCATCGAACATCAGAGATTGTCTGGTTCCGGTTACATATTCTCAGCATCCCAGCCGACCTACTTAGTCCAAGCTTGTCTAGAGTCTATAAAAGTTATGGGCGAAAAACCAAAGAAGCTGAGAGCTCTAGCCATAGAATTCCACGAATTTTTGCAGGAAACGTGCAAGTTTGACGTTGTTAGCGACCCTGAATCGGCCTTCAAAGTGTTCACCGTTTCCAGCAAAGATAGTAAGAAAGATAAGGAACAGAGGATCCACGAATTTTGCAAACAAAAGGGAATCCATTTTAAGGTTAACGATATCGGTTTGGTGATAAACCTGAACGTTGCCTTGTACGATAATAAGCCAAGGTTAGAAAAGGTCTACAAAGTACTGAAAGAAGCATCCGACTTATGGTGTTAGGTTTTTACATTTACCAAAGTTATTTAAGTACATTACCATATTTATTATTCCCTAAAGTATACAAATTTTATGATTCCATTTGCTAGTATTAAAAGATTTATATATTTATTTTAGAAGCCACACATTGCAGAATATATATTTTATTGTTAATAAAGAGTTTACTATCAGATTTTGTTTTTTACTATCGTTGGGATATAAATATTTGGATGACACACATAATGTAGATAACGATGAGAGATCGAGTGTTATAACTAAGAATTTATCTTTATCATTTTGCCGAACCGGTCTGATAATATTAAATGATTTTGTTTATTGTCTACAGTATATGAAACATTGAAAATTACTACATCTATTTTAAAATTATCTGTGTTCATTTTATTTCCGAATATGTAAGTAAAATATTTGTATATTATCAGGGAGTTAGAGCATGATTTTATTGATTCAATCTGTGAGTAAATAATTGGGTAAATTTGTTGCAATATGAAATTTATACCAGAAACTAAATTAAAAATCCAATTAGATTTTGTCTATGCACTAAAATAATGTTAATATACATAGAAATCGGAAATTAACCAAATATTTAAAGTTGTGGTTTATGACGTTGAAAAATTGTTCAAAATAGTCCGATAAATATGTGAAAAACATGTACCTATATAATTGTTGGAAAAATTTAACTTCCACCATATTTTTGTTTACTTAACAAAAGAAGTGTTGTAAATAACACTAATAACATTTATTTTTCATTTTAACCACCAATTAACTCCCGGAATGCAAGCTAAAAGGCAACCTACTTAAGTGCCTTCAGTCCGTACTACTATGTGCACGCTTTACAAATGTTATAACTCTTGATTTATTGTACCAAATTTAATAATAAATCAAAATACACTTTAAATTAGATATTGCTTCCTAAACAATGCATATAGGCACATCCAAAAAAAAATTATTTAATTCATAATAATAGGGCATTTTCACCAAGTGGAATTTGATAATGTCTATTTAGGCCAAACATATAAGATATTTTGTATTTGACTTCACAAGTTCTCATCACAAATGGAATTGCCCTAGACTACTAAACCCATAGTGAGGTATGCACCCCAATTTGTTTCTGCATAAAAAGTTATTAGCAATAATAGCAACCAATATAGGTAAAAACTGGGTAGGTACTCATTGTTATTTCGTCAATAACTTGAAAACTAGATTATAAGTATCTTTTCCGTAGAGCATATAATTCTCAAAGATAATGGCTATAACAGAACCAACAGTATATGTGATGTATGAGAGAGGTACAATCAGAAACAAAAGTACCAAAAATGTTTAATTCGTTAATATCTGTCTGTTATGTGATATAGATGAATATTATTGGACTAAACGATTATTAGAATTAAGTTTTATTATTAGGCAGTCATTTTTCTACTTGTCAACGGTATTTTCGTATTATTTGCGAATTTTTAGCTTTTATGACAGAAACTTTTGACGCTGAAAATACCCTGATTTTAACTTAGCTTCACGATATTTTAATAAAGTTATCATTGTTAATGATAAATTAAATACATACTGTAAGTTAATCAAGAAGAGTACTTACGAGATTTATATAATTAATATGAGTCATTTTTAATTATTAATGAAGAAATTAAAACTGATGAGAAAGTGAAATCGTGACAACAGTGTAATAATGCTCATTTATTATTTTTAGGTTGGTACCATTGCACATTGTACAGGTTAGGTACATTTCGTAGAGATGGGGGAAGTGGTTCCACTTATGTAGCGCTACAAGCGCGACCACTTTTTTGTTTATATTGTTGTGTATATATAAACAAAAACAAATGGCTTTTTTGTATTATGGCAGTTCCGTGCGGTTTTCGGATCTTAGATACTATCTGAAACAATTTTCGTGAATAAATCTTGTTCGTCAAGAAATTTTCGACGAAACTGGTAATCATTGTTTGTAGAAGGAACTCTGATATTTTTTAATTCAGGCGTTTAACATGATATACTGCAGCTGATGCATGAAATGTGCATGTTGTTGAAAAAATAGATTTGCATTCTAATTTGAGGTTTTTTAGTTACGATGTGTAAATCATATTGAATAAGTTTCTAACATTACCCTTAATTTTTTTAATTATTAGTTAACAATTTGTTTTTTTTTTTATGAAAAAGTATATTTTTAAATAAATTTGAGATTTTACTAATTATTAATACGATGCATTCATAACCACACTTTCTAGTAAGTAATAAGGAATACTGCAGTATTGGAAAATGTGGAAAATAACATGCCTAAATTACTTTACATGAAAAAATAATATACTTTCCTGTACTTTTAAATTCCTTTTCATAAACCTTTATGCTTTGTGCACATAATATAACATGAGTTTAAGAAAATATTCCTCTACAAGCAAGGATGATGCCGACCAGCGTTGCAAGATTCTTAAAACCTTATTATCGTACAATGAGGGTAAAATTATCGTATTTTCCAAAATTTTATCGTACATTTTGGAAAAGAAAGGACAATAATAATTTTCAAGAAATTGCAGAGGTTGGTTTAAAAAAAAAAACGATTCGAACTAGTTGAGGGCAACAATGTTATTTCAAGGTCAAGAGCCGCTGACCGTAATAAATGCAATATACAGCTAATTTCAGAGCCCTCTAGCCAGGGCCGGATATAGGGGGGGTGTCACACCCCCCCAAGTTTGAAGCCAATTCGGCAAATCGTTTACCATTCGGCACTTTCAGCGTTCAGCAATTATGTACATAGTCAAGAAAAACTCATAGAAAAACTCAAAACAATAGAAACTCAATCTCATAAATAATTATTACTTGTCGAGCAACCCCTATCTTGTATGTTGTATTTGACTTAAAATCATCCTCTAAACATGGCAGCTTGCAACAGCGAGGCCAAATCTACTTGTTCTAGCCTCTAGGGTTGATCAAGAGTTACATCTAGATAAAATTGTTGAAAAGGCTTATGAACTAAAGATCATTCTACCATTGTGTTACAAATTATGTACTTTAATTCAAACGGTGCCGGTGAATGTGGCTTCAAATGAAAGGAGTTTCAGCAAACTAAAACTCATAAAAAATTTTGTTAGAACAATGACCGATTCACGTTTAGACTCATTATTAATCGTATCATCAGAGAGGGATATTCTAGAACAAATACCTTTCAACATTTTACTTGCACGATGGGCCACTTTAAAAGAAAGAAGAGTTAAAGTTGCTTAAAAAAATTAAGTTGTATAATAATACATCCGTTTTATTTATAATTAATTTGTGGCAATATTCATTTATTATGTTTGTTGGGTATGTTGCCACTGTAAAAATATGCAAAAATTTTGATGAAAAAAACTTCTGCGCCAAAAGGATCAGACAGAGAGAGGCTGGTTTTTAATCATTCTAGCACAAAATGTCACACAAGTGAAAGTTTTGATAACGGAAAAAGAAATAGATTTACATTTGTTTGTATCCCAAGAATTAAATGAACTTTATATACAAATAAAACAGAGGACCAGATGAGAAGAAGTCATTCGGTATTATAACAATTTCACACCCCCCCATAAAAATTGCTTAAAACCGGCCCTGCCTCTAGCGCCAGGGTTCCCACACCTTTAGTCTAAGCACCACTATCTCAATCACCAAACTCTGTGGGAAATTCAAACATGGAAGTACAGGGACCTAAAGTAAAAGAAAAGAAAAAAGAAAAAAAGAAAGAGGTTTCATTTTATTTAATTCTTTTGTTTTTATTTAAAACTTCATGGCATAAAATTATCGTACATAATGCCATTATCGTACATCGTACTCAATGGAAAATTATCGTACAAAATCGATTATTATCGTACGTCTGGCAACGCTGATGCCGACTACACTTGCTCAAATTCCCCACATAGTTGTCAGATTTCCCCACATCGTCAGATAGCAGACATTTTTGTTAAATATTATATACTATTCAGTATAAAATTACTGATACCATGCAGGTGGTATAAAATTCACCACACAGGATAAATATTTCTGCTGGTGCAGTATTGCACATTTTGAAATAACATCGTTCAATGTATTTTGCTTAAATGTATCTTAAAAATATAATAGATAATAGGTATTCGAAATTATTGAAATATATTTTTGATGCTAATAGCCAAGTCTCCAAAACTTTTTACCAGCTCGAGATGGCAGGCAAATATGGGTAGTGAATTAAGTTAATCTTTACACAGCTTATTGTTAATCATTAAAATTAAAATTATGATTAACAATAAGCTGTTTTCTGCAAATTGGGTGATGTTATTTAACTGAAAATATATGTAAGTTATACATAAATAAATACTACAGGATTGTTGAAGACTATTTTTGGATAAAATTAGATTATAAGGGAGATATCTCCTAATTTGGTGCTTTATCCCCCTCCCCACTAGCCTTACGTGTTGTTCCCTCTTAATATTTAAGTTATCCTCCACCGTGCAGCTTATTTTTATATCAGCACTAGCTATATTTACAAAATGATCGTTAAAGTTCTCTGCAATATCTACCGGATTAGAGTATATAACTCCATTTCTATTTATATTTTTAATGTTACAATTTTGTTTTTTAATCTTTGTTTCTTGGCGAATAATGTTCCACATACCTTTTGTTTTATTGTTAACAGTATTTACATATGTTTTTTAATACAATTGTTTTGCTTTTCTTATTAGTTTTTTGTATATTTTTCTATATGTAATATAATTATTCCTCTGAAATCTCAACACTGAGTTACTATAGCACTTGGAAAGTTAAAAACCTGCAATCATTATTTGGCCTTCAAGTGTCTGTAACTTGAAATCTATGGACTTACTGCACATAAGAATTCTTATTTGGAATGGTTCAACGAATACATTTCAGCTGGTTTTAGCGATACAAGAACGAGTCTTTTGAAAAATCTGATCAATTGGAAAATGTCGAGACAAATTATATTCACATGTAGTTGTACAGATTATGTTACTTGTACAGAAAATGATGTGTTCATTGAATTCTCCCCAATTCCCCACATAAGGTCATTACCCACACAACGTCCAAATTCCCCACAAATTGGGACCATTGACATCGCTGTTTACAAGTGCTGCCAACCAATGTCACTTACCTGAAAATATCCTTGATGACAACTATGGCCTCCTGCACGACGTAATTGACTTTCGTCTGAATCAAGTCTAGCAGAGTAGACACACAGCGTTCCGCAGATGGTTCTACTTTTATAGCACACCTTCCAATAGCCCTGACTGCTTTCCTCACAAAATCTACATCAACTTCTGTCGCATATTCTTTAAGCTCGCTTAGCACTTGAGCGATATTGGCTTGTGACGCCAAACGGATCATGATGTCTAGTTTTTCTAACTTTACGTAAATGGGGTCATTGTATTTGACGAAAAACACCTAGGTTAAAAGGAAAAAGTAAATTAAGATGATAATTTTTACAACTCCATTACTACCTTCATTTCATGTTTAAGTATGTCAGGCTTCTTTTGAACAATTAAGTTGATGTTTCTCAATGCAACGTACTGAACTTCAGGCTCCGAACTAAGAAGCGTTACTAGAGGTGGAGCCAGCTTCTTGCTTAATGTGCTACAAAATTCGGTATCTCCGGCCAAAATCTCCATCATTTTAATCAAAACTTTCACTGCTGACAAGACAACTGCAGCATTTGCATGCGCTAAACGAGGCGTTATTCTTTCGCAGATACTCTGAGCTTCACGCTCATCCCTAGGTGTGTAGTTCGAGAGAGAGTCCAGGATAAAAACTTGACCCCATTCCGTACATTCATTGAGAGCGGTGAGGAGTTTGTTGATAGTACTAGTACTAAGTTCTGAAACAGATGTTGAATCAATTATCTAGTTCCTTGCTAGTTCTAAATATTAAATTGACACAACTATCTGCTTACCAACAAGTGGCTGACCAGTCGGACTACTTTCGTTAATTTCTGATAAGGCCGCAACGGCATTGGCAACCACCATGGGATTTGAATCGCTAAGCAATTCTTTTAGCTGCTCCAAGAAGCCTTGATCTTCTACTAAACCTACAAGCGAAGATGCTTATTTATTTATTTATTTACGGGACAGCCCTCTTTACAAAAACATACAATATTTATTATTTAGAGTCAGATAGTTTCAATACACAACATATATTACAATGTTCACATCTCTATTTAACAGCGTGATTATATATAAATAAATAAATAAATATAAAGTGGTTATACTTGTTTGATTTCTTAACACTTTGACTGCTGATGACGTCTGGAGGCATTATCTCCCTACTACCCTTCAATGCTCATGATGCCTTCAGGCATCATAACACCCAATGACGTCATGAGCACTAAAGTGTAGGTTTCATAACGAGTAAGTAAGTAAGCTTTATTCATAGAATGTTACATTTAAATACATGTTTAAATCGGGTAATAATGAGACATCCAAAATTACAGAGCTATTTGTACTCAATCAGCTTTACCCAAGTTGCTTGATAAACTAGTTACTGCTCAACTGTCGGCAGCATGTAGTCGAGTAATTCTAGAACAACATGGTTTTTGTACTGGGCGTTCGACTCCCACCAACCTACGAAAACCATATGATTAATGCCTTTGAAAATAAAGCTCAAGTTGACAGTATCTATACAGATTTCTCTAAGGCGTTTGACCGGGTAAATCATGAACTATTGATAAGTAAGCTATACAAGGCTTCGGCAAAATAGTGGTAAATTGGATTGATAGCTATCTCTCTGACCGACATCAATGTGTTCGAATAAACAACTATTTGTCACATGAATTCGCAGTACCCTCCGGTGTACCTCAGGGTTCTCACTGTGGACCACTTTTCTTTAACTTATTTGTTAACGATATTGACCAGTTTATTGCTAATTCCCACTATTTAATGTTTGTGGATGACCTAAAAATCTTTCGTGTTGTAAAAAACGATACTGATGCCTTACTTTTACAAAATTATATTGATGGTTTCTTTACGTGGTCTTCCATTAATGGTTTGAACTTAAATACAAAAAAATGTTCCACAATTTCAGTTTCTAAATCCCTCTTACCTCGGCATCACGCATATCATATAAACAACGAACAACTCGTGCGTGTCATGAAATCCGTGATCTTGGTGTGACCTTGGATTCGCACTTAGACTTCAGGACCCACATCAATAACATTACGTCTAATGGCTAAAATAACGTAGCTTTATTAGTCGCCAAAGTAGGGACTTTTCTCCTGACAGTGAAATCATTATATATATCTTTAGTTAGACCAGGTCTAGAATACGCGTCAATGGTATGGTCACCTAACTATCAACTTTACATTGACTCAATCGAACGAATGCAAAAAAAGGTTATAAGAAGTTACGCTCTTAAGCTAGGTCTAGACTTAGAAAGTAATAATTATGCTGCTTTGCTGAGTGAGATCAATTTTTTATCTCTTGAAAAAACGTAGATTTAATACTGATATTATATTTTTATTACTTAACTTTAATTGTCTCCACATAACAAGAGCCAAATCAACGTTTGCAATAACCTTTCATAATTCTAATTACGGCATCCACAGCACAGTTAACAGAATTCAGAAAAATTGTAATACATATTGTGACAGCAGTGATTTATTTTATTTAACATTAAATAAGTTTAGGAGTTCCCTATAACTTCATTTCCGAATTAATTTTATGAATTGATATGTATTATTCTTATTTGATTTTATTATGTTGTATATTGCATTGTATCTTATTGATATCAGGTTTCCCTCGTTTGTTGTGTCCTATTGTCCTATTAGGTTCTTTTTTGCTCTTTAATTATTGTATTGTGTTCTACTGTTTTAGTCATCCTTACTTATGTATTATTTAGCATTTAAATGGAGTATTCCGTAAATAAATAAATAAATAAATAGATAGATAGATTTCATGAAAATGTAATCCATTAGAATGAAAAATTCTTAAGATAATGTACATTAGTTTCATTTTTTCTCATATAATTTTGATACCAACACTTCCTTCATTCTAATGTTAAAACACACCTAGTTATACAGTAAGTAAAATCTTACCCGATGAAATATCGTACAGCTTGGCTACACAGACGGCAGCCGTTTTCCTTACATAGGGATCCTCATCCTTCAAGCACTTCCTCAGAGGTTCACAGAGATATTCCGTGATCTTATCGACCCTGATGCAACCCATGGTCCTCACAGCCAAGGCTCTAATCAAAGGGTTCGGATCCTCGCAATCCTATTAAAACAAAGGTACAATGTTTTAAGTTGCAAATGTTAAAATTGGTCTACGAAAAAGGATACTAAAAATTACCTTAAGGAGCTGTGAAGTTGGCAAATCCTTGCATAAAAATCATAATATAAGAGCGGTGCAATATAAGCGTACTCATATAAATTGATTGCTGTATCAACTTACCTTAACGAATGTGTTTACGGCCATGATTGCCATGTCAGGCTGGGATTTTGCATAGTTCATCAGATATAAGTATACCAACTTCTTTAGCTCTAAGTTGTCGGTTTGCATGCAGTTTACTACGTCGGGAAACAAAGCAGAGACATCCTTCCCAACCGTCATGGAGGCAATAACCTAAAACATCCCAAAGTTAAAAAGATTGATGCATTAGTAACAAAGAGCTACCTTTTTTACTGCCTCCTTTTTCTTTTCCTTCTTGTCATTGTTCAATTCAGACTTTAATTCGAATATTTCACCCTTTTTAGTTGTAGTAAAATACTTGGAGTCCGTCATGATCCTGGATTATCTGCAATCAATAAAAAGGTACTAATTCACATTCTGTTCTTAAACTCTTTACAAATCATCAAAATCAATAGGCATGTGATTTGTGTGGTATTACAGTTGGTATAAAGAAGTAATTACCTGTATTTTAAAAATGTTAAAATAATTATTTAATTTTCACGAACTACAAAAACGCCTACTGTTTTGACAGATAGACGTCACCTCTGGTGAGTGCTGCCATCTGTTAGAATTTACTTACGTTGCAATATTGGATAATTTGCATATCGTAGTTGAAGGAAATACATCTTGATGGCTCTAGTAGTAGATATTTATCATTTTCAATACCATGAAATACAACATTTTTAAAATGCTGATTAATATTTATTTTAATGAATTGCTATCGATAAATTATCAAATTGTCCAATACGGTTCCAAAACAAGTGTTTCACGTTTGCTTCAAAAGATCGATGTATTGTGACTTTAGTTTCTTTCTATTGGTAAAATTTTGTTGTCCACAACTGCAACTTCGTATCGGTGTAAATAAATAGACAGTTGTCATTTTGGTGATTTTGTAAATTGTGTAATATCTGTGGTATTTTGTTTATAAAATGTTATTAACCATGAAGAATTTATAAAAAATGGGTGCAAAAGATTCGAAAAGGAGTTGCCTAAGCTACGAAGATGCTGTTAAACGGAGTAAGTGCAGTTTCTATTATTTGCAAGTGACCTTTTTCTAGTGCTTATATCATGTGATATGTTAAAACGTAAATAGTATTGTTAAAAAAGACGTGTAATTATCTTATGTATATTCAAGGAAACAACAATAACTAACACCGAATTGCTTGCATTATTATCGTTTTCTTTTTTTACTATTTAATCTACTGGTTGATTTGAATTAACTGTACTGGTATTTATTAATTTATTTAATTAATTAATAGTCGTAATTTGTTCTAAGTGATAACATTCATGTTGATTGTTGTTAAACGGTGATTTCCACAACAATTTTTTTTAATTTGTTTAATCAAATTAGGAAATTTAATTCGGCGGTGCCCTGGAAGTGCCCCCATTTAATTATTTGTTTATGTAACAAGACCTGTTGGTATGTAAACTTTGGAAATTTCTTGATATTTGCTTTGTGGACATATTTCACATACTTACATGTACCAGTGTTATTAAACTCGTTATTTAAATTATGTAAGTAAATAAAAGACACTGATAAAGTCAAGCAGCAGTAAAGGTCTTGTCTTTAGATAATCTGTTTATTAAATAATTAGCATTTCACAATGCAAATAGCAATTCATGTAGGTGTATTCTTGTTTGAAACCCATTTTTGTTCCTTTTTGAATAAATTAGGTGAATTTGCTTTGGTTTTTCCAGCTGATTCTTGATAAAATAAATAAAAATAATAATTTTAAATTAAATTTACTTTTATGTAAAAATAAATAATCAGTACTGTATAACTAAGGAAATGGTAAAGAGTTTTTAAATTTTGTTAATTAAATAGGTGTGTGTATTTTTTATTCTAATAATATTGAACTAAATCTGTTAAAGCTAATACTTACTAAAAGTGAAGAAACAGAAAGAAAATGAAGAAGGTTGTAGGATCAGATGCTTTTTATACTTTTCATTTGAATATATAAAGAAAATAAAACGTGATACAATTTGTTAAAAAGCTGAGTAAAGCTCTGATGTCCTTCTTACGCATGATGCAATGTATTGCATTTAGTGCAGTTTGGAGACCAATGAGGTTTCCTTTTTATTGTAAATGTCTTTGCTGTTCCAATTTTTCATTAAGCCTGATAAAATGATATGGGTGGTTAAATTGTCTTAGATTTGTGTTGGCTGTAAGCAGTTCTGTCGCCACCTGCCATAACGTGTTGTATGGGTGGCATTAATTGAAAAACAATGATATCAGAGTTTTCTAGAAGCAGATAAAAATCACTATATAATTAATGCACGTAAATGATCAGATAAATGTAATCTATATAAAGTATTTCTATTATATAAAAATCAATTAATTATTGTGAATCACAGATAATACTTTTATTTTCCTTGAATTGATATCCTTTCTTTTCACAAGTGATTATTGTTATCTTGATCCTTTTATTATGTATTGTTTCTGTAAATGTCGTTATCTCTTACCGACTTATTAATATATTAATAAATGAAACATGCTAAGTATGTGTTTAAAATTGTCTAGTGCATTACACTCGTCATTGTTTGAGGCTTTGTGTTTGTTATAATACTTTGGAATAAAAACGATCATCTTCTCAACGATGACTTGGCAACGCCGTATTGTTGCTCAGAACTTTACTGTCAAATTAAATAGGTTATTTAATTTGAAATTAAAGTGGCTACAGTGCTTCCTCAGAGGAAAAATTAGGCTGTAGTCCGTTGATAGGGCCCTAATCAGCTAGCATATATTAGAATATATTTTATGGTGGAATGTTTTGAGAATAGTGTCACCTATTTTATACAAAAATGCGTCCTGTGTTTACCCTGTGAAAAAGCCATAATTTTGAAAAAATAGCTTAAAATGTCTGTTTCTCACAAATTGCTCAAAAATTATCAGGTACCTACACATTTTCAGTCTTAACAAATTTGTAGCTTATTAACTCTTCTATAATCTCATTTCCACATTAACTGTATGATGCTATTAAGACGTGACTTTCTGTTATTTACATCGTAATATGCTAGTATTTAAGCTGACAGAAAAATCTCATGTCTTTGGTAAGTACATAAATTGATGACGTGAATGACAACATTCGTGATTTGAACTCTACCTATATAATCACTAAAATATTCGGATATTAGATGAGCAAGATATGAGAATGGCCCCATGAAAAGCAGCACGCTGACTGTACCTGACTAAAGGTGCCACACCAGAAGTGGATTGTCATTCATAAACCATGGAATTATCTGCTAAGGCATAAAATGATGCCGAAAAAGCCACCCAGCACTTGTACTATAAATCATGAATTCGACCCATGTCATCATTAAATGCATTTTATTAGTATTTTTGTCATTTTGATGTATTATACAGCTTTGATATTATTGGATGTGATATATCATATTAGATTATCTAATAATATTAAGGAGTCTTAGACACAATGAATGATTTGTAATGGTTTTCCAATTAATACACACAATATGTCAGTAATGAGTAGAATGGCAATTGAATATTTCTTAGAATAGCTCTAGTAGCTAAACTTCGCCCTTGTAGATTGTCTAGAGGGTCGCTCAGCTCTTTCAGCCCTTCCTCACGTCTACCTAAAAGATCTTTTGTAAATTGCTCTACAATTTGTTATTGCCGATGTTTTTCACCAAAATGCATAATTTTGGCTGAAAATCTAAAAAAAGGCGCAAAACTGAATATATGTATATACAGGGTGTTTCACTTAAAAGTCCCCAGGCCATTATCTCTAAAACTAATAAAGATATTTTATTTTTGTAAATGGCCGATGATTGATACCAAAGAAAGGTTTAAATAACGGTGATTAGAATTTTTCCTCAACAGCACACAGAGATGGCGCTGCGATGCAAAACTTTTTTGATGGCTGGAACCTTGAAACATAAGTCATGTGATTAAACAATAATTTGTGAATAATTTTGATGGTATAGAGAATTTACAAAAAACAAGCCGTTTTGGAGTTACATGAGTTTCTTTCATTAATGCCAGTACACGTGAATTTTGATAAATCCCTATAATTTATTTATTATTTATTATAGAATATTGGTTACCAAACACTTTTTTTCAAGATAAGGAAAGTGATATAATACACTATCATAAAATTATGTTTACCACTTCCGGCCAAACCGGAACTAACATGATGAACCAATATCCATATGTTCCTACATATTACTTTTTTTTTTTCTAATAACGCTTCTAATAAAACGGCTCCCAAAACTTAAAGTAAGTAAGACAACAAAGAAAATACACACTAATTTAGAATGGGCTAAATTTATATTAACAATTCAGTAAAGAGCGTAAACAAAAGTTTTATAAACAAACATTTAAAAACTATCGAAATATTATTAAAAATGAAATTAAACTAATTTCTTTCTTATTAGTAGGTACTTATTATATTGAATGTTCAAAATTTCTCCCTTCTTCTTGAATACACATATTGTACCGTTTCAGTAACTCTTCATTGCAAACTTTTTGTAACGTATGTCTATTTATAGCAGCAACACTTGCATATATTTTATTATACAAATCGGCCATATCCTCAATGGGTTCAATGTACACTACACTTTTTAAATACCCCCAAAGGTAAAAATCTAATGGAGTCAAGTCAGGTGATCGTGCTGGCCATCTGACTACTCCATTAGTACCAATCCATCTCTGAGGGTACATTTCATTAAGACAATCTTTGACTAGTACTGAGTTATGGGGTGGTGCACCATCTTGGTGAAACCAAATATTCTCCTGGTTATGAGGGATAGTCTCTAATAATCCTGGCAATACATTTCTCAAAAATATCTCATATTTTCTTCCATTTAAAGTTCCATGGAATAGATATGGTCCAATAATATATGAATTTAATATTCCACACCACACGTTAACTCCAAAAGTGACCTGATTTCGGGTCATTCTCATCCATCTAGGATTATTTTGTGACCAGTATCGGCAGTTATGCTTACTCACAACTCCGTTGTTGTGAAAACGGCTTTCATCGCTCCAGAGCACATTTTTTTTAAAAATTTGGGCATTCTTCAGAAAGAACTGAAAATTCAGCTAGAAAATGTAATCTTCGTTCATAATCACCAGGCCTTAAATGATGGATCAATTTTAATTTGTATGGATGGTATTTATTTGATTTTAATATTCTATGGCACGAAGATATCGACAGATTAGTTTCCGATGCCAATTTCCGGAGAGAACATTGAGGATTGTTGACAACACTATTTAACACCAAGGCTGTATTTTCATCGTTCCTAACTGGCCTATTTCTGTTACGAATAGTTTTCTTAAAACTACCCCAGTTTCTTAAATTTTTAAACAGCATGATAAATGTTTTTTTATCGTTTTGCTTGTCGGGAATTTCTTTTGCATTCACCGTATATTAAAATCATATTTAACTTATCTTCATTGGTGTATCTAACCATTTTTTAAATTTATTTTTTTTATTGCCTTATTTGGATTAATTTGCTTTGAATTGTTTCTAATTACACTATTTCTGTTTGAAACTATGATTGAAATGCACCAACTACAAACTTTGTTTAATAACTGTCAAACTTAAAATTAAATCAAAGCCTACTAATATCTCTTAAGTAGATTTTTCATTACCATTCTAAATTAGTGTGTATTTTCTTTGTTGTCTTACTTACTTTAAGTTTTGGGAGCCGTTTTATTAGAAGCGTTATTAGAAAAAAAAAATCTAATATGTAGGAACATATGGATATTGGTTCATCATGTTAGTTCCGGTTTAGCCGGAAGTGGTAAACATAATTTTATGATAGTGTATTATATCACTTTCCTTATCTTGAAAAAAAGTGTTTGGTAACCAATATTCTATAATAAATAATAAATAAATTATAGGGATTTATCAAAATTCACGTGTACTGGCATTAAATAAAGAAACTCATGTAACTCCAAAACGGCTTGTTTTTTGTAAATTCTCTATACCATCAAAATTATTCACAAATTATTGTTTAATCACATAACTTATGTTTCAAGGTTCCAGCCATCAAAAAATAGTTTTGCATCGCAGTGCCATCTCTGTGTGCTGTTGAGGAAAAATTCTAATCACCGTTATTTAAACCTTTCTTTGGTATCAATCATCTGCCATTTACAAAAATAAAATATCTTTATTAGTTTTAGAGATAATGGCCTGGGGACTTTTAACTGAAAGCGGCGAAACTATGTGGAATTCGGGCAAAAACGTAGAGACAAAATTGTAAGAAATTTTATGGTATACAGCTTTGCTCTCTTGACATTTTTCACCAAAATGCATAGTTCTTCCTCAAAATAAGGAAAAAAGCGAAAAAGCGCTAAAACTCATATATGTATATATTTCTCAAAAACCACCCTTTTTTAGAACTCCGGGGAGTGAAAATCATGTTTGGACAATCCACATGCTTCACTTTTTACAAGTCTCATAGTTGTGGGAAAATTTCTTTAATTTTTCCTAATTTCAAGGGACTATGCCCTCTTCATGTTCTTTTTGCAACTGAGTTATCACTTTTCAGTATCTTTTCCTCTCAGCATTTTCATTTGTCCAGCTGTGATCGAATTACATGTCAGTTTTATATAAGGATATACATTTTTACCAGATTTATTTCTTTGCTAAACACATACTTACAATTACTTATACAAAAAAGGAAATATGAATATTCTAACAAATGATTAATATATTACTTTTGTTGACTTAGCAAAAAATTTAAGGTTAGTCGAACAACTTAGATTTTCCAAACATGTTATAGAGTAAGATCCCAGAGCCATCAGACCTACGTCATTTAGGAGCACCACAGTAGATTCATGGGGGTCGCGGTGGTCAAGGCCAATCAGCCAGCTCCTCCTTCCTAATCTAATCTAATCTAAGATGCCAGAGCCATCAGACCTACGCCATTAGTGATGGGTCGTTCATGAACGAGTCGTTCAAAGTGAACGACTCACTTCAGTGAACTGTGAACGAACGACTCACATTTAAAATACAACTCGTTCATTACGCCATTACGACTCCGTACCGCACTGCAGTTCAGTGAGCGCTAGCGCCTGAGCGGCACACGGCACAGATTGTGTGGTGAATGGTGATTGGTGAGCCTGAGCTGTGGAAGTTTTGAGTGGATCACGAGCTTGCCGTATCGTTATCGTTCAGTTCACCTTCAGTCGTTCACTCGTTCACAAACGACGCAAGTGTAGATTACCTCATACATTTCTTCCACAAACTCTCAGTTTGCCATGCTATTCGCAAAATTATAACATAAAGATAAATGTATAGAGTTAATAAATCTTTTTTTTTCACTTTTTATTTATAATAAAACAAATTTTAAACATTCTACAACCATAAAGAACAAAAAATAAATAAACTAAATAAAATAAAAAGATTGAACAGAACACAAGCTCATCGTTGTTGATTTATACACATAATATGTGACATTCTCATATAGCTCGTGCCCATAATAAGGAGTGCATGAACTTGATACGATACATATGTATTATCTTTGTAAAAGAATGAACGAAGTGCCGCTGTACATCGGAACGTCGCGCGTCGTTCAAATGAACGACTCACCTCGGTGAGCTGAACGAACTGAGCGGGCTCAGTAAAAATAGGTGAGCGACCCATCACTATACGCCATTTTAGCAAAGCTAATATTTTGGCAGTAAATAGTGTGATATGTAGTTAAAAACATATGCATATTTGCTAGCTAGAAATCGGGGCCCTTTTACAGATAACAGGTACAAAAGGTACAATAAACCTGACTAACCTATGTTAAGGTATGATACCTGGTTTTCATATATGTTTGACAGAATACTGTCAGAAACCAACATTCATTATTGCCACACACTTCCTGTGGCGCCAGGCGCTTTAAAGCTCGAATAAAAACCCAACCTAACCTAACATAACTGTGTAATCATATCTACTACCACCTATGTAAAAAACGAAACAAAACAAAAAATTTATTATTTTAGGTTAGGTTGGATTTTTTCGAACTTTAAAGCATCTGGCGGAAAATAGGGCCCACGGAAAGTGTTTGGCAATAATGAATGTTGGTTTTTTAACACTATTCTGTGAAACATATATGAAAACCAGCTATCATACTTTAACGTAAGTTAGTGAGGTTTTTTTCTACCTTTTGTATCTATTATCTGTAAAAGGCCCCACTTTCAAGCTAGCAAATATGCATAAGTTCTTAAATACATATCACACTATTTATTGCCAAAATATTAGCTTTTCTAAAATGACGTAGGTCTGGTGGCTCTTGGATCTTGGTCTGTTAGCTATTTATCTTAAAAATTTTATATCACACTTAAATTGCTGTATTCAAACAGACAGATATTAAATGCAAAGATTACAACTAACTTATCACCAACCATGCCCAGCGACACAAGAGCCATGTTTCTGAGATTATTTTCATACGTCATAAAGTTGACAATGTATTCTAAAATATAATTAACAGGTACCCACCAATTAAATTTAAATTTGAGTTAAAAATAATTGGTTATTTATTAAATTCTCAATAAGTTAAATTGGTTTGTCAGTATCTTGTTAGATATTGAAGATATGTATAAGTGTAGATAGGCAAAGGTAGTTTGCTTATAGTATTTGAAACATCGCCCAAGTCCTTTCATCTTTTTGTTTTTAATCACATTTATGGTGATTGTAAATGTAGTTTGTTAATCATGTTTGATTCTTCTCACCTTTTCTTCTTCCTAATCACAGTGCCAACAGAGAGTTAGATCTACTACTACTAATAAAAATAATAATAAAGTATTTTGTTGGATAAACCAAATGGCCATCGACCGAAGTAGATGTACTAAAATTCAAAACATTTCAGATACTTCACCAAAGTTTACTTAATGGTCTACCTAAATATTTGCCAAGTGATAAGCCATTTTGATAAATGTTCAGGTGGACCTAAGATGTATTTATTATCAGTAAATAAATCGTATTAGCAAAGAAAAATGAAATTATGATTTTTATTGCTAAGTAACATAGTTTCGAAGATAAGTGTTATTTTTAATGCTGAGATAAAACAAATAGATTACATTTTGTTGTGTGTTTGTTTGTTTTGTAAATATTTGATTCTTTTCATTGTGTCGATACAAAATATAAATAAATATTTTTCGTAATCTTACCATTAGAATAATTTTTATTTGAAAATATATTTATAAGGAATCGGCAGAAGGGTCTCGGTCAATAGCCTGTTGAATCAATTTTGGTTCAATACATTTATGTATTATTATTATTTTTATTATTATTTATAAGTACCTAATAAAATATAGCCTCAATTTTACTCAAGGTGTTGATTATAAAAGAAATGTAGGCCCGAGTCTTGTAAAACACTTAATTTGTTCCTTATATTGCAGTGACAGATGCTGAATTCAAAAGGGTTTGCGAAGCTTTCAAAAGACTTACAAATGGGGGCCAACTTTTGAGCCGACATGCCTTCACACAGAACGTGCTGGGCGATGGTGTACCTCTAACGATCGCGGACTGGCTGTATACCGCGTGTGGTGGAAGCTCCAGGGGCATTGCTCTGAGAGATCTGATTTGTGGACTAGTGCTACTCACCAAGGGTACCCAAGAAGAGAAGATCAAGTGAGTTTTTTTCATATTTTGACATAATGCTTTTATATTTTCTGGTGCTTATTGATAAAAAATGTATGTATGTAGCTACAGATATACTGAAAAATACTTTGAATAAGAATTTAGTTGCCTTGTGCTTTTAAAATTTAAAAATGAGGTTTCACCCAACCATCTTCATTCACCACCAGAAGGGGAAACTATAAAGTCTAGAATTAAATTTGGATATAGTGTTCTTAAAAGAGCTAGTTTCTTTTTTTTGCACTAGAACAAGATATCTGGTGTATAAGTATAAGTAAAAAAGTCTTATAAAATGTTTACTTTATTCCAACGGTTTTTCTTAAATTCAATATTTTCTAAAACTAGGTACTTTTCAAGCCAGATAGTACTATTTATAATATTGATTAGGTCAGTAACACTGGCCAAGTTCAAGGTAGTTTTGAGACTGACAGCTCTCATTTTATTATAAAATAAGATCCCAGAGCCACTACCTAACCTAACCTAACCTAACATAACTGTGGAATCATATCTACTTCCAACTATGTAAAAAAACGAAACCAAACAAAAAATGTATTATGTTAGGTTAGGTTGGGTTTCTTTGAGCTTTAAAGCGCCTAGCAGAAGTTAGGGTCCACGGAAAGTGTCTGGCAATAATGAATATTGGTTTTTAACAGTATTCTGTCAAACATACATATATGAAAATCAGCTGTCATACTGTAACGTAGGTCGGTAAGGTTTTTTGTACCTTTTGTACCTGTTATCTGTAAAAGGGCCCCCTCTTTCAAGCTAGCAAATATGCATACGTTCTTAACTACATGTCACACTATTTATTGTCATAATATTAGCTTTGCTAAAATGGCGTAGGTCTGGCGGCTCTGGGATCTATTTTGTTTATTACATCTAGAAGAGATAAACACCGTAAACACCCAGATAAGTGCCACCCAGATATATGTATGTTGTTAACTGTTTTGTGTGTCCGTCGGTCGATTGGTCGGTCAGTCTGCATTCGTATGTTTGTCTGTCCCAGTGAGCATTTTATTCCTTTAAGGGAAATGTGTTCTAAGCGACGTCATTGTTACGTTGCCGGACCCTTCTTTTACGTCAAATAGCACACAAAACTGCAAGTGACGTCATGACTGGTGCCTAAGTTGGCTTAAAAAAGAAATAATGTGTTCTTTTACACGGAATAGAAATTGTGTTGACACATAAGGAATTGCTACTTAAATGCAAATAATGGGTGACGTGCAGTAGGAATTGTGTTAAAAGAATGCCATAACTGTGTCTGTGCCTTTAAAAGACCCAAAACCGAAATTGTGGAATGCGTAGTGTGACATGCAGTAGGAATTGTGTTAAAAGAATGCCGTAACTGTATCTGTGCCTTTAAAAGACACAAAACCGTAATTGTGGAATGCGTAGTGTGATGCATAGTAGGCATTTTGTTCTTAAAAACCATAAAGTTGATTTGTGCATTAAGGAAAACAGTAATTTGTGTAAACGCTCATGAATAAGTTCAGCGTAACGCTATAAGGGCATTTTAACCAGTAGTTTCTTCTATTTAACACGTGGGTAGCGCACAGTAGGAATTGGACCAGGTTTGTTGCAGTCTTCGGTTACAAGATTCCTCGTTTGTTTCAATCATAACGCATAGTAGAAATTGCGTGAAACCAATAGGGTAGTGTATTTTACCTGTGTCTGTACACACATATAAGGCACAATTAGGGAACCTTGCGTTAGCGGCCATATTCTCAATAATTTTATATGTTGATGAGTATTTATTTTGCTAAATAAAATGCCGCTTTTATCAAAACGGAAACAAAAAAAGTAAAAAATTTTGCATCAAGTAATTTTAAACATTACTTTTTACAACTTTTATTAACATTAACCATAAGTTGGAATGTTATCAATTTTATATTTTTGTAAAATTGTTAATAAGTATCTTTGCTATATACAGTATTATTTTTACGGCCCCCGTTGCTATCTTTTGTATATCAATAAACAACACAAAAAATTTATCGCCACAAGTGGACTGATACTGAGAGAGAAAAACTTAAGCAGAGTTAATACGCCTAGCTTATACTCATATATGATGTATAGCCATTTAGGAAGAAAATAAGTGCATGATGTTATACTTTGCGACAATGACGTGCGAGAGAATATAATTTAAAAAGAACAAGAAATATAAAAAAGAGTACCTAATAAGTGTCTTATTTGTGTATTAGCAGTTCACTTTTTAGTCAAGCAATTATGCAGGATTTGTTTCAGGCGTAAAGAGGGAAATGTTTCGGCAACGTGTTGCTAAGAGAACCTTAGGGAAAGGCCACATGCATTGACACAATTTTACCTACAATGCGTTTTGTCACCGTGCTTCACTTCCCACGTATAGTTGACACATAAAAGTTGCAGTTTCAAAACATGGGTGTGCAATTGGTCGCAATTATGTATCTGTTCCCTAAATGGGACGAAATTTTGCTCACTGGGGTCTGTCCGTCCATCCTTCATGTTTCTTCTAATCACGATAACTTAAGAATGAAAAGTCCGGTTATTGATTTATTTATTTACCATTCAAGTACATAACAAGTTAAAAACCCAAATAGTACAATATTGATAATATTGAAAAATTAATTAGAGTTGACAATATACAGGGTGATTCACGTAGGCCATCCATTAGAAGTTTTTCAACTTGCAGTTGGATTAGAAACTTGAAATTTGGTATGTAGCCACAATCGATCATGCCCGTTCTATCTAAAATATTTTCAGTCCTCCAACTATACAGGGTGTGCCAAAAATTGGTACCAACTTTCTTATTTTAAATGGACACCTATATTTTTCTTTACATGGTTCGATTGGTCTTTTAATTCTGGGTTTAGAGAACCTAAGTTATGTTAACTTATCTATTACAATTTTTGACATATGTCCAATTTTTTGAAAAAAATTGCCGCTGTAGTAGTTTACGAACAAATTTTCATCTCGCAAACCTTTCAAAATTATGAAACCAAATTTGTGAAGCAGTTAGCTGGAAGTCCAGGCTAACTTTTGATGTCCCATCGGTGGTCCCATTTTGTACTATATGGGCGCAGTCGATTTTCAAATGTCGTAATCAAAAATTGTCAAAAAATCAATTTTTTCAAATGGCACCTACTATTTTTTTTCACATCATTCGAAAGAAAATTGAATTTTAGGGTGAGTTACTTAAGCATTCCCTATACCTAACTTCGCCCCATATCGAGTTATTTAATAAAAATCAAGAAATACCTTATCTTGCCGAGAGATTCCTTACTTCATCAAGTATGCCATGGAAACAAAAGACAGTTGTAATAATTTTTAAAGAAAAATATGGATTCTTATTTAATTACACACAACACCAACAAATTATTATTAACGAACAAGAACAATGTTGACGAAATTCTGACGTAAATGTTCAATGTGACCACCATATTTTTGTTCAAATATTCTATTATTCTACTTTCAACAGATTGCGTAGTACATCTTTGCGCCCACCATTTCTGACGCCAGAAATCAATGCAAAATTTAATTTAATTTTTGAGTTATTGGCATTTCTTGAAAAAAGTATTGTTTTTTTTTCTTCTCAAGGGTAGTAGGCTTTGGAAACAATCATTTCATTTTAATTTTTATTCAAAAATCGTATTGCAATAATAAATAATAACAACAAAATAACAACAAATAAACAGATTAACAAAATAATTATTTTAATACAAATGCTCAATGTGTGCACCATTTTCACTGACAGAATTTCGTCAACATTCTTCTTGTTCGTTAATAATAATTTGTTGGTGTTGTGTGTAATTAAATAAGAATCCATATTTTTCTTTAAAAATTATTACAACTGTCTTTTGTTTCCATGGCATACTTGATGAAGTAAGGAATCTCTCGGCAAGATAAGGTATTTCTTGATTTTTATTAAATAACTCGATATGGGGCGAAGTTAGGTATAGGGAATGCTTAAGTAACTCACCCTAAAATTCAATTTTCTTTCGAATGATGTGAAAAAAAATAGTAGGTGCCATTTGAAAAAATTGATTTTTTGACAATTTTTGATTACGACATTTGAAAATCGACTGCGCCCATATAGTACAAAATGGGACCACCGATGGGACATCAAAAGTTAGCCTGGACTTCCAGCTAACTGCTTCACAAATTTGGTTTCATAATTTTGAAAGGTTTGCGAGATGCAAATTTGTTCGTAAACTACTACAGCGGCAATTTTTTTCAAAAAATTGGACATATGTCAAAAATTGTAATAGATAAGTTAACATAACTTAGGTTCTCTAAACTCAGAATTAGGAGACCAATCGAACCATGTAAAGAAAAATATAGGTTTCCATTTAAAATAAGAAAGTTGGTACCAATTTTTGGCACACCCTGTATAGTTGGAGGACTGAAAATATTTTAGAGAGAACGGGCATGATCGATTATGGCTGCATACCAAATTTCAAGTTTCTAATCCAACTGCAAGTTGAAAAACTTCTAATGAATGGCCTACGTGAATCACCCTGTATATGTTCATTTTTTAACATTTAAACCTAAACTAACAATAACAAGTATGGCAAGAATTAATTCTACATAATTAAAAGGAAAAATACTAACAGTACATAAGTTAAAGGAAAAATATATACTAATAATAGATAATTAAAAGGAAGAAATATAAAGGTAATGGAAAATATCAATAAATTATATTGAAATTTGGGCAGTAAGTTAGTGTTAGCCAGAGGAAGAACGCTATTGTTTTTTAACATAATTGATCAATAAATAAATAAGTTAATGATTTAACTTAACAAAAATAATCTTTTTTTTTTTTGTAAAATCTATCTATCTAAGCTCTGTCAAGAATTAATTTTTTGCAAATTTTACAAAAACTGAAACTTAGTGAATCCTTTGTAGAATGTTTCCATGTAAGCAAATTCTGGAGAGAGCTAAATGCACATAAATAAGAGTTGAAAAACCACTCGAACCACAACAACTATGCCTTACAGAGATAACTTCAGTTTTTTATTATTAAATTTGGTCTAATTTAGGAAACAATTTGTATCAAAAGTTGTGATAATGTATTCTATTTATATGTGTACGTTTAGATGTGGTCAACTGTAATTTTCTTTAAAAAATGTAATTCGATGATTTTTTTTTAATGAATTATTTGAAATACTTAACTTGTTTATATGTGTCTGTGTATTTGCTAGGGTTGTCCAAGAGTTACATAAATCAAGTTTCATATAAATCATAAATGGAATGTATAATGTATTATTAATTGGCGACCTTGAAGTTTTATTACTCTTTGATAAGGAATTAAAATATTGTAAGAATATTAGCAACTGCCATTGACTTTGAATACTCTGTCCAAAAAGGGCATAGCCATATTGGTAGAGATCATTGTCAAGGCACAATGTAATATAGAATCATATTAATACATGCACAGTTAAAGAAATGGCCACTTAATTTTATGTCTAAAGTGATATAAGCAACGTTTAAAAAAAAAGAATAAATTGTTTGAATTATTTACCACACCTAAGTTCTGAGTGGAAGGAAAATATGTGATGTGTTTTTTAATGGCTTTTATACTAGTTTTTATTTTATAAATGTTTAGATGTACTTAGATTATTCACAATTAGCTTATGATGAATATTACTGTGATTATTACAATGGAAACTTTACAGGTGGTATAGACTGGGAAACTTTTTAACAATAAGGATATTAATACTATGGTATATTTTTACACTTTGTATAATACTACTTTAGGTGTTTTTACTATGTGCAAAGGAGGAGAGTCCCTAAGGCTGGTTTTCGGCCTCCTCCAATTTTTGGCAAAAATAAGTGAATTTAATTTTTTTAAGCTTTTTGAACAAAAATAGATCATTTCCAGGTGAAACGAAAAGATTTTACCCAGCCCGCCTCCCCCCCCACATCCCTTTTCTAACCCCATTTCCGGCCCTATATTATAATTGTGATTAGGTAGTAATTATTAGGCATAAATAGATGGAAATGTGATCAAATAGACTTGTAACCTTTACTGACGTAAAAGACAAAAAAGTACCTACTTCTCCTTCATTTAATTGCCACTTTCTCCATAAATAACGTAAATATGTGTACGAACGAATATGTCAAGTTAATATCGTGTCTGGTTAATGAAATATTATAGGTTACTGTACCATATATATTGATATAATTTCTCTCCCTCTTTTTGCCACCCCACACTTACACCTTTTCTATAAGTCTTCACTCTGTATTTTAATTAAGAAAAATCCATTCAATGTGTATATTTGTATAATATTCGATAACTAATATGGGGCCATCCATTAATTACGTCACACAAATTTCATGTTTTTTCTACCCCTCCCTCCTCCTACATGACAGGTTGTCACATTCGAGTCAACACCCCCCCCCCCTGTTGTGACGTCTCACATTTTAAATTTTAAGGTAGAATTTTCTGTTTTTGTTTTTTTTTTGAATTTCATTCAATTAAAAGAATGGTGTACGTAGATGTAAATAATGCGATGTCGCAAAAGTTTGACCCCCTCCTTCCCTCTTGTCACGCTTTATGGACCTCCTTCTCCCCCCTCAAAGTGTGACATAATTAATGGATGGCCCCTATGTCTAGGGGGTAAATATCTAGGAATTAATCTCAGTGCCCTGACCCTACTATTTAATTTGACTGATAGAAAAAATTGCAATTCAGATATGGACAAAGTGAGAGTACAATTCAAAATAATGTAGACTTTTTTCATCTTCACCTTTATTAGTCCTGGCAACGAACTGGAAAATTAAATAAAAAAGACATGTAGATCCGAATCAAAAATTTTTTTTGCATTCGATTCCTGGGGTGATATGGATCATTCATAGCCATTAAAACCTTATCGGTCACCCGCTCTAACCTTTGCGGGCCAAAAATGGGCGAAATTTGGCAAAAAAGGAAATTTCGAATTTCAAATGCACCATGACGGTTTTTTGGGTCGCTCATCACGATTTACTTGAAATCAACTCTAGGGGTGGAAAATTTGTCAAATTTGCACCCGTGAGAGATATTTTTAGCAAAGAAGGAAAATTTCGCATTACAAATGCACCAAGGGGGTTTTTTGGGATGCCGTGTTCAAATATTTCGAAAATCCGCTGTAGAAGTACTACATCGCCGAAATTTGAGCTTACAAGAGTGCATTTCAACGTACATAAAGTGACAAACTAAACCAATCTATTCTTCTCGATTCTCAAATGAACAAGCCAAACCTACTCTTTTTAATTTTCAAACTATGAAGCCAAATGAACAAACAAACGAAACTATCCCCCCCCCTCCCTCCCTCTCTCTCTCTCTCTCTCTCTCTCTCTCTCTCTCTGTAGGATAATGTGTTTATTAATTATTATGAAAAAAATTACATAGATTTTTTGCCCAAAAAAGAACTCGAGAGTTGAAAATTTTGAAAAATTCGGCCAAATTTCGGCCATTTTTGGCCCCCAAGAGTTGGAGGAGGTGACCGATAAGATTTTAATGGCTATAAATGATCCATGTCGCCCCAGGAATCGAATGCAAAAGAAAATGTTCGATTAAGAGCTTCATGTCTTTTTTATTTTATTTTAGCTTTTTCCCAGCCTATTGCCTGGTTTATATTATTATACTTGAATACAGTTGAGGGACTTCGGTTGGATTATTTTATTAAACGAGGATAGATGCGTTTCTAATTATTCAATAGATTTTTGTACTAGTTGGTTGCCCATCCTTAGAGACGAAGTAAGTAAAAATAAGATAAATATAATTTAATGTCTCACGTGACTATGGAAATACATAAACAAAGAACTGTCATGGTTGACGGCCAAAAAAGTTTTGAGAATGGAAGTAGATTCTCTTCCGAAACGTTAACTACCTATAGCTTTGATTTTCAGTTTTTAGTTTATAACATTGTTCTAGTTTATATATTTTTAGGTGTGAGACTTTTTGAAACAGTCAATTACTCAAGAACCAACCTCTGTCTGATCCGTTTGGCGCAGAGGTTTTTTCATTAAAATTTTTAAATATTTTTCCGTGGCAAAATACCCAATAAAAAGTAAGAAAATTGAGAATAATAATCGGAATATAGTTATTGCTATTATTACAAAGAAAACTTGATAAGTTTTGGTCAAAAATATATACAGTTTGCTCATCCAACAGCAAAAGTTCAATACTAAATAGCAGGTGCCACATATGGCAGGCTTGCGCAAATTCCTTTACAAATGTCCACCATGACTGAATTATTTCTTGGGATGACATTTTTCAATAAAAGTATAATGGGTGCATATGGCAGATATTACTGCCATCTGTCACATTTTCAATCCAACATTCACGTAATGGAGTGGAAGTATAGTGGCGGTTAAAAAATTTCATATTTTTTGAAATTTTTCAAAAATGTTGGTAAAAAAATTTTAAAATTTTTTTCTTCTGAAATAGGTTTAAAATGTCAAACAGAAATTTTAAATTTGAGCAAAAAGGAAAGTTTCCTTCTATTCTATAGTAGTGGTAAAGGAAAGTTTAAAAGTTGAAAATTATATGATTTTTAAATAGGTTTAGAATGCTATGAAACGTGAAAATTTTAAATTTGAGCAAATAAAAAAAAATTAGATCTATTTTGGTAGTAAAATCTTTTTGAAAAATGTTGGTGAAAAACATTTTCAATTTTTTTTTTTTGAAATAGGTTTAGAATGTCATGAAACGTGAAACTTTTAAATTTGAGCAAAAAAAAAGTTTCCATCTATTCTAGTGTTAATTTTTTTTCCAAACTGGTAACAAAATGTTGCAAATTTTTTTTCCCGAAATTGGTTTGGAATGTCATGAAACGTGGAAATTTTAAATTTGAGCAAAAACAAATTTTTCGTCTATTCTATAGTAGTGATAAATAGATTAAAAATGTTTTCAATTTTTTTTTAATTTTTCAAAAACATTTTTAAATTTGTTTGAATAGTTTTAGAATGCCATGGAAACGTGGATAGTTTAAATCTGAACAAAGAAAAAAAAATCTATCTAGTGGTAAAATTTTTTAAAAATAGTAAAAAAAAATTCTAATTTTTCTTTTAAATAAATTTAGAACGCTATGAAACGTGGAAATTTTAAATTTGAAGAAATAAAATAAAATTCCATCTATTGTAGTGGTAAAATAATTTTCAAAAATGTTGGTAAACAAAATTTTCAAAATTTTTTTTATTTGAATCAGGCCTAGAATGCCATGAAACGTGGAAATATTAAATTTGAAGAAAGAAAACAAATTTTTTCATCTATCTTAGTAGTAAAAAATTTTTCAAAAATGTTGGTAAAAAAAAATTCAAATTTTTTTTTTTTTTAATTAAGCTTAGAATGCCATGAAATGTGGAAATTTTAAACTTGAGCAAAAAAAATATTTTTTTTTCTACTATTTTAGTAGTAAAAATTTGTTTAAAAATGTTGGTGAAAAAAATTTTCAAAAATTTTTTTTTTCCGAAATAGGATTAGCGTGTCATGAAACGTGGAAATTTTAAATTTGAGCGAAAAAAATTTTTTTTCACTATTTATTCCGTTTAGGCGGTCCACCCTGTATATTTTCCAGTGAAAATTCTACCATTTCTTCGCTGTCAGTAGGGTCAACTACCTACCAAATTTGACTGCTCTCCGTCAAGTAGTTTTTTAGTTAATGCACCAACAGACAGACATACAGACAGACTGACGGAATTGAAAAACCTATATTTTCGTAATCTCCGTGATCTGAAACGTCAAAATCCGAAAAAATCTCGGAGGGTGATTTTTTCTCGAATACAATACTTCCCTTCGGTATGCGAGGGAAGTAAAAAAATATTAGTTACTAAATGATACATGTCTTCTAATAATTCAATTCTAGTAGTAGTCTAAATGAACTAATTTGATTCAGTTATTTGCTTAAAAATACGCAGTATTGTGTTCTATTCAAGTGGAGTGTTAAGAAACAATATTTACTTTAAACAGTGACAGTGCAGTTTAAATAATGATGCTGTTGATGACGAGGAATAATTATATGTCACTTTGGTTGTGGTTGGTTTAGCAGAATCAAGATAGTTATGTAAAGATTCTAGGAAACTATCTCACAATTATTGTAATAGGTCTCGTATAAATATCTAGGAATATATTATAAATTAATTTCATATGGGTTGTTTTCGTATGAAACAGTTTTTTTTTGCATATGTAATTGCGATACAATATCTCAGGAGACATTTTTTTAAATTACTTCTCATGAGCATACAAGATAAATGATTGTGAATAGGAAACAGCCGGAAAATTTGTCTTGTGTCTTATTTGACAAAGCAATAGAAGAATGTCCTATAAAGAAAAAGGTATAAAGTACAGTAAATATATTAATACTACAAGAATGACTACCGTTGTGTAGTAAAACTTGTGGTTTATCAGTATGGGTATTAGAATCAGTTATGCAATTAACTAATTAAACAAAAAAATGTTAGTGTTATTGAGATAAGTGATAACATCAATCTGTTGATGAATATGTAATTCATGTTATACATTAACATATTGTAATTAAATAACCAGATTACCTGTGAAGGGATTTACCGAGTCGGATGGGAGAATGTCATCCACATTCTGGTTTTGAACTTAATTAACTTAATCATCATCAGTAGGAATCTTTTCAGATATGTTTGAAACAAATTAACCATTATACTCTTCACTGATTTACTGCACTTATATAATTGTTGCGCATTCTATAGAATACTCTTCACATTTTTATTGTAAATAAAAAAATATTTGCAAAGAGCATAATAATATTAGTTCGTATTAGCGAGTGACGGCCTTGTCTAACGATTAGATGAATGAAAGCCGCCAAAGCTTGGTCCATAACCTTAGTGCATTTGCGATAAATTTGTTTCTGTTAAGTTGATAAGCATTAGGGACTATTGCCTAATTAACCGGTTTTGCAGTATCTAACAAAAACGTGATAGTAAAATATAATGACGCAATGTTTCACTCAAAAAAAAAAAAAAAAATTTCTTGAAATGGGTGTCCCTCAAAGTTCCCTTTTGGGACCACTCTTATTTATACTCTAAGTAATGATTTATCCCACTATATGATATGGTTGTAATGTTTATAAATAATGTCGCAATTACCTTATCTGTAATAACTCTATAGTATTGTCATCATATAGTTGTAATGTTTGCAAACAATATCATAATTACCTTATCTACATCAGCTTCAGAAGTACTGTCATCATATATTGCAATTATTTGTGATATCAGTTATATTAGTTTGGGCAACTGAGCTTGGGAAAAAATTATATATAACATAAAATGTTAAAGCATGAGCTGAAAATGCAGGCACAAAAATTAAATGTGAGGCTAAACTTAAGAGAAGTCTTGCAGTAAACATTTCAGCCACAAGTCAGTCTAATATAATACATATGTATGGCTATTTCTGGCTCGTCACGTCAGTCGCTACATTATATTCAAAATGTGGTGAATCTGGAGATTTTTAAATTTCTGCAACTGCATTTGTTGAATATTTATATTTGCTTCGTTTTTTACTGAATGAGCCGTTTTGGAAGTACATCTCCATGTGACGTAAATGATGGATTAAAAAAAAAGGTTTGTAAACACAAAGTAATGCCAGGAGAGCATCTGAAAGCAAAAACTTATTATTAAAGACATGCCTTATGTCAACGAAGCTTTTGAAAAAAATTTATTGATAAAATGCTACGCACTAGGAATATTGCATATGGTAAAACTGTGTGTAGGAGCTCTATTTGCTGTCAAGACCCGATTTTATTGTTTTACCACATTAATGAAATTGATTAACCTGATGGTCTGAAAACTTGAGGTTTAATTGGCTATCGTGTTGGGTGATATAGTCATGTATTTTGACACCAATAAATTATTATTATTATTATTATATTAATAATTCTAGAACACTTTTTAACAAAAAATATTTGCCTTTTAAGTACCGTACCTTTATTATTTCTTTACAGATTTCTGTGGACTCTGTACTGCAATGATTCTGGCACTCACGTCACTAGAAGTGAATTCCAGAGCGCTCTTCAAATCGAAGGCACGCTGCCTCCGCCTGATGGCACCAACAAGCCGAACTTATCGTGGGACCGAACGCTCATATCGTTGTTTGGTGTTGGCCAAGATAAAGTTACTTTTGAAGATTTCAGGGCCTGGATAATCTACAATAAAGAAGCCACGATACTGTCTAAATGGTAATCTCTTATCTATTTGTTTACATGTCAAAGTTATTTGATAATTTCTGATATTTACACAGATATTTTATTTTTGTAATCAAACATTGTCTGGTAGTTTGGGATGTGAATCATTTAAGTTTCTACCAGATAGAACACCAATGAAGCTTTTTGAATTACTTTTCAGGCTACTCTCAAACTCATGCCCCGTTTCATTGAGTTCCGAGGTAGATGCGCCTACTTTCTACCAGACGCTCGCTGGTGTGACTCACCTCGAGGAACAGGATATTTGTGAGCTAGAAAAATGCTTCTGGGCATTGCAAAGTGCTTCTGTGTCTGGCCATCTCGATTTCAATTGTCTGAAGTCTCTGGTATGCCCACCTGTACCTTTAAAAGCTTGCAAAGGGTAACAAATATACAAACTGTTTTATTTTAACTCGATCTGAGTTTTTATTTCTGTTTTAGTTTATTTTTGGCGCTAGATGTTAATAGTGATGATCACGTAGATTTTAAAGAGCTTTGTTGTGGAATATCTGCGGCATGTAGGGGACCTTTGGTTGAAAGGATGAAATGTAAGTCGCTTCCGTTTGTAAATTTGAACTTAATTACTAATTTTTTTCATTCCTAGTTTGCTTTAAAATATTCGACGTGGACCGAGATTGCTATTTAAACTCTGATGAGGTGCAGCATATGCTGCAGATGTTGCTCTTCATATCTAATGAAAACAAACTAACCTACTCCACTCAGTCGTTTCATGATATTCCCGTGCATCAAAAACCAGATCTGTTCATAGAGAATGCCAAAGACGACATTCAGAAGAACAGCTTGGAAAGCGACATAGCTAAGAAGCACAGCAAGACTTTAGAATCTGTGAATGACAGACTCGATCAACAAGGAGGTTTAACGCAGGAAGATTTCTTAGTGTGGAGCGTGGAAAACAATAGCCTTGTCGCACCTCTCCTGGAACTACTATTTCAAGTGTGCCATGTGTCCCTCGGATTAAAACCTCATTGTCGCCATGATGAGTATGAAATAGGTATGTACGTGTGTCCCTTTACAAGACAACTTCTAAACGTTTCTTTCTAGTCATGGGTTGGTTAGAAAGGGAGGAGCGCAGAGGCTACCATGTCGGTCAGTTTTGGTATCTCGTCTCTTCAGATTGGTGGCAGCAGTGGCTGAACTATACGTCTGCACCTAGATCAAATTTGGATTTTTGCAACTGCCGCAATGAACCGAGAATGCCCATCGAAGAGGGCATAGTGTGTGATGAAAGTCTTATAAGTAATACTACTGATTACACGTCGACCTCTAATGAATTTAATTCCAATAGTATGGAGTCAATGGGGGACCTTTTAAGTAGAGGGGACAGGTTAGTTTGCTTTAGAATGTCAGTAGTAGTAATTTATTCATATTAATAGGTCATCAACTTATCAGTCTAGTCAATAAATACTTTCATTAAAACATTTTCACATATTGAAAATTTCACCCCTTTACTATTTACATAATTCGTCAGAAGTAATATTAATATTGTCACCATTTTTCTGACATGCTCTAATGTTTAATCTTGCAGTTGTAGTATTGCCTCCAGCTCTGGAGTTTCCAGCAGCTCTGGCACTGGACCCAAAAGGAGTTTGGGACAACCAGGACCTATCGATAACTCCAATTTAGTAGCGGAACCCATGTTCAAAGTACCTACTCTTACAGGAGAAGGTAATCGTATTATAAAAGGGACCCAAAATTGAACCTTGTGTACCATATTTCATTTTAGGTGGACGTCTAAAGCGAGATATCGCCTTAGTTCAGAGGCGAGATTTTGAGTTGGTACCAGATTCATTGTGGAAAGCCCTTTCAATGTGGTATGGAGGGCCCCTACCCCTTCCTAGGCAGGTTATAAGGCCTCCTGGTAGGGCCGAGGTTGAGTTGGAGCTCTATCCGCTGAATCTGAGGATTTTGAGACATCAAGCTCAGCAGTCTGTTGGAAACTCTGCTTCGTGGAGCAATGTGGTAGGAGGGTATGTATCGAATGCTCAATTATCCGGCAATATTTTCTATTAAAGTCTATATTTAGGTATGGTGCAGCCGCCTTGAGCACAGCAGGCCTGACCTCAACTGTAAATGCAGCCATTAGACGTTACCTTGCGCATACGGCGGCTTTTTCTCGCCTAGCGACTGTTCAGCAGGTTACAGATTTCTTGTGCCATCGACTAGCAATAAGATCAGAAGAGGCGCGACTGTGGCTTCTAAGAGAACATTCCTCTAGCCTTCTGGATGACGATAACGCTACTTTGCAAGATCTAGGCATTCTAGATGCCGACCAGATACTTTTGGAAGTCAGAAATAAGGATTTGACTTGGCCCGAGGAGCTGGGACAATTGGTGGCGAGCGGAGGACATGACGTTGGGTTGAGTGTGGAAAGGAGGCCTACGATAAGCCTTCCTCCTGGTAATTTATTTATTTGTCTCAACAATACGTAGATACGATCAATTACAGATATAAAGTCGGGTACAATTCAAACTGACGTGTGTCATGGCCGCTAAAACGCCTGAACTAAGATTTTATTTAAAGCATAAGAAATACCAGTAGTTCTCAAACAGTTCTCAGCAATGATATCGCTAAATAATTTTAAAAATATATAAATGTTAAGATTATTAATTTACTAACTTCATAATTTTAGTGGAATTCTGATTATACAGTGTCCATAAAGTTGGCTACATATGGGAAAAAATTGTATTTTTTACATTTCTAAAAAACTCTATTGGGGGTTTGTTTATGCATGTCCAACAACAAAAAATTATATTTTGTCACATGTCATGTGATCACCGGTTTGGCAGGACTGTAAAAAATAGTTGACGGTGGTACCGAAAAATGGGTCAAATTGTTAAGATATCGAAAAATTTTATGAAGAAAAAGTGCATATAGAATACAACAAGGACTCCATATAGTCGCGTCATTTTAGCATGAAAAATCTGAAAACCTCAAAAAAAAGGTACAGGGTTAATTGACTTAATTCTTGTTGCAAAGAGTTCAGAAAGGCATTTAAAAAAACGGTACCTTTTATTTTTTGGCGGAAATGTTTGGTTTCATTTCTTTTCCGATAATTGGCCAAATTTAATTAAATTAATTGAAAAATTTGTTATCATACACAATATGCCATATAATTAAACGAAAATGGTTACTCGGGGGTTTCTGGGGTCGCTGATCATCAATCTGAAGTCCAATTTGGGAAATTCAAAATGGCGGACCGGAAATCGGGCCATCTTCCATAAGAAGAATGAGAATGGATATCTTGGCCTTGAAAATCTGTACTCGGGAGTTTTCGGGGTCCCTGATTACTAATGCAAGGCCTGATTTGGTAAATTCAAAATGGCGGACCGGAAGTAGAGTCAATTTATCAGGAAAAATTCATATTTTTTCGTTCTTGGGCTGAAAATGAGTACTCAGGGGTTTTTAAGGTCGCTGATTACGGATCAGAGGTCCAATTTACGAAATTCAAAATGGCGGACACGGGAGGAACAGTCAATCTCTTCGGAAAACCTCGTATTTTTTACTTTTTCGGGCTGAAAGTATGAAAAATAAAAAAGTATTTCCTGAAAAATATACTACTTCCGGTCCACCATTTTGAATTCTCCCTAACTGGACATCAGATTCGTTATCAGCGATAACGAGAATCTCCGAGTGCCCCCCAACGTTCAGCCCAAAAAAGAAAATAATACGAGTTTTCAGGAGAAATAGAGTGTTATTCCGGTCCGACATTTTGTATTTCGTAAATTAGGTCTTTGATTCATTATCAGAGACCTCAGAAACCCCCGAGTACTCATTTTCAGTCCAAAAGCGAAAAAGATACGAGTTTTTCTTGATAAATGAACTCTACTTCCGGTCCGCCATTTTGAATTTACCAAATCAGACCTCAGATTCGTAATCAGCAACCTCGAAAACCTCCTAGCACAGATTTTCAAGGCCAAGATATCCATCGTCATTTCTTATGGAAAATGGCCAGATTTCCGATCCGCCATTTTGAATTCCCCAAATCGGACATCAGATTGGTGATCAGCGACATCAAAAACCCCAGAGTAACCATTTTCGTCTAATTCTATGGCATATTGTGTATGATAACAAATTTTTCAATTAATTAAATTAAATTGGCCATTAATTGGCCAATTATTGGTCCAGAATTTAAACCAAACATTTCCGCTAAAAAATAAAAGGTACTGTTTTTTCTAAATGCCTTTCTGAACTCTGCCACAAAAATGAATTCAATTGACCCTGTACCTTTTTTTGAGGTAAAGTGCGTAAATATATATATCGAGCAGATATGAGGAAAATAAAAAGTGCAAATTTTACCCCTACCATTAATTACTATATCAAAAATCATAAACTCTTGTGTCTATTTCACAAATATTTGATTAGTTTCGACAAAAACTGTATGTATTTTAGGTGAATAAAGGTATTTGCATGTAAAAAAAGAAACGAACCCCCAATATAGAATTTTTTAGAAATAATCTCAATAATACAAATTTTTCCGATATGTAGCCAACTTTACGACGGACACTGTAGGTATATAGGTTCGGGCACAAATGAAACTGATAACAAAAAATGAATTGCCCAATTCAGTCAATAACAATGAGTGATCAGAAAAAGAAATCAAAGACTAATATTGCTACAGTCCAGCAAGAGACACGGGAAGGTTTGGGCATTTCTTGCCAGGAAAGGATAGGGTCGTAGTATTAGTAGGGGAAACGATGTCAGTAAAAATAAAATATTTCATATAACAAAAAAAAAAATCTGAAATCTCTATGAGAATAACGAAAATAAATTATTTTTCTTTTAAGCGGTAATAAATAAAAATTCTAGTTGACAAAATAAAAAAAGACACATTTTTGGGGAAAATAAAGTTTTAACAAAACTCGAGGCGCAGCTTAATAAAATAAAAATTATAGAACGAAAATTATTAACTTTTAATAGAGCTTAATGAAAAAAAAAAAAAAAGTAGAAGTGCTGGGGATCGATCCCTCACCAACGGCATATATATTTGTTGCATCGAGCATCTTACCGATTGAGCTAGGCTAGCTACTTTGTTCTGCTTTAAAACTTGTGCTATGTACGTAATAGAAAATTGTATGACATAGTGGTTTGATATTGTTCGTTTAACGAATGAATATTTACTATTTACCACTAAAAATAACTTAAATATTTCATATAAAGACGTTTTTCATATTTAGAGTGGTGTTAGTTCACGGAAATAAATAATATTCGTCGTCAAATCACACAGTTTGAGAATCGCTGAGCGTATGACTATGTTTCTCACTCCGCAGTGTACATTTCATATTTCCATCTCAAAAGCAGTGGGAAAGAATCTTGGTAGACTTACATTGACAATGTCTTTAGGCTATGGCTTTAAGTTTGTGTGCAAGAGATAGTGAAAACGTATGTGCAATATTAATTCATACAACGGTCTTTTTAAATTTTACCCGACTATACTTAAATGTTAAAAGAAAGAATTGTACAAATATATATGTATATTGCATGTGGGTTTAAAGTTGTAATTATTATTTGCTTTCAGGTGCGACAGGACTGCATAACCTCGGCAACACCTGCTTCATGAATTCCGCACTTCAGGCGGTTTCGAACACAAGACCGTTAACGTTGTATTTCCAGAGGGACAATCAGTTGTCGGAACTAAATAGCACAAATCCACTGGGCACAAAGGGAGCCGTGGCTAAACGCTACGCAGAGCTCTGTAGGGAACTGTGGGCTGGCTCTACGAGGAGCGTGGCACCATTGAAACTCAGATACTGTGTGACGAAACATGCCCCGCATTTAGGAGGTGGAGGACAGCATGACTCGCAGGTACTTTTATCACTTTTCGATAGCATTTCTCGGTCTTTATCGTGAGTTTGATGAGTAATTTCTTGCAGGAATTGCTAGCCTGGTTACTAGACACTCTACACGAGGACCTCAACAGGGTAGCTAGAAAACAATACACAGAATTAAAGGATAGTGGCGGACGTCCTGATGATCTTGTAGCAGACGAGGCGTGGCAGCAGCATTTAACACGGGACCATTCTATTATCACCGACTTGTTCTATGGCCAGTTGAAAAGCAAGGTGACATACACTGGAAGATTTTAAGAAAATTGTTTATAATATTTTGGTTTTTTTAGGTGACGTGTCAGACTTGCGGGCACGAATCAGTGCGATTTGATCCCTTCAACCTCTTGAGCCTGCCTTTGCCTATGGAGAGTTACACATTGTGCGAGGTGCTAGGTAATTTTTAACCATACAAGTATCTAGAACCCAGTAAATTTGAAATTATTTGTAGTTGTACGGTTAAATGGCGAGTGTCCCGTGAAATATGGCATGCGTTTGAACTCGGAGGCGAAATACCTTGAGTTGAAAGAAGAATTGCACAATTTGTGTGGTATACAACCTGATAGGCTCTTGCTTGCCGAAGTAGCTTACTGCCAGATTCGTACCCTGCTTTCCGATGATGCTCGCATTAATCACGGCACAGCCACAGAACTGTACGCCTACGAGCTACCAAGCACTACTGAGGCCTTTGAGAATGAGGAGGCAGACAATGAAATAGGTTCGTAACTTATGGCTGTTTGTTTTACTGATCATGTTTTAGACGATGCTTACAAAAAAAACCAATTTGTAGAGCATAAAGAGAGTTTCATTTTTGAATATAATTGTTTTTTAATATAGCAGTATATAGATAGCACTGTGTTCTAAAAAATATCCCAGTTATGTGTAGTCTTATCTGTGAATTTCTAACCGTAAATTTTTTCATTTGGTATAAATCGATATCATTCCCATCGAATGGTGTAAAAAGGTAAAAAACACGAAAATACGTTTGTTTTTCTTCTGGATTAACATTATTCAAATACCTTACTTGTGGCATCTCACAATCAGTGTCAGTTTTTTATAACCTATATGATAATAAAAAAAGCTGAATTCCAAATAGGCTGATTCACACCACTCAATATTAGTAAAAACTGGATTACTTTATTTTTCAAGTGTACGGGATTTCATTGCACAGAAGTGTATCTCGTAAAACTTCAAAAATTAAACATATGAGAATGACAAGAAAACCTGTTAAATTTTTTTTAAGCCCGGCAGGCTAGGATTCATTTGTTATTTTCTGTTATTTAGGAACTTTCGAAATCGACGAAAATAAAAGACTTTTACAATTGAAAACATCAAATTGAAATTTATAGTATTCAGTGAAAGAATATATAGTTTTTAAAAGAACGCGTCTGCCTGACTAATTTTGTTCATTAACACCTGACAGACTTAGTTGTGCACAGAAATCCAGCTTAAATCGTAGCTCTGCATCAATTTTCTAACAGAAACTCTTCTTACAAATTGTAATTGTTGAATTAGTCTACATACCTGAAAGTTGTCCTAGATCTAGTATAATTTTATTTTTGTTCTCAGACGCGGAACTGATGATATCTGAAAGCCCACTCGCTCGAAGTCCAGAGGTAAGCGCTGGTTCGGCCCTATGCATGCCCAACATTCTATGCTTCAAGGTATGCACGTACCCAAACAATGCGTATGATTGTTGAAAGTTTGCAAATGTTTGTGTGCCCTGTTATTAATTTAGAGACAATTTGTGTCAGACTAGTTTCTATGGGGGTTGTAGGAAAATTTTTATATTGTAGAAATATAATTATCAGTTTTGTGGGGAAATATTTTAACTTTATCCAAAAATTACATGATTTTTATTGATTTCTTCGTATGGCATTTATTAAACCTGTAGTTTTAAAGAATTAATTTTTGTGCATATTAAATTGAATTATATAAATGTTCAAATTTCTGTCATGCTAAATAAAGGAATGCTCTTGTAGCCCTGGTATAGTGTAAAATAGTCAGAATCTACTGTAGTGCATTTCGTAAACTAGTATTTGGTTTTGGTTTTTGCATGGAAACGAGAAAGTAGATTAACAATTTGTAGCTGGTTGAATTTCTTTCTATTATCCATTATTAAAGATATTTTTGATAACAGTTCGAAATTTCTGTTTTTATATGTTACTTTTTGTACTGTTCGAATGTTTTGTATATGGATGTTGTATAATTTGGGTACTATTTGTCCTATTTTTTTGTTTCAAAACATCTACAGGGTTATCTTAACAATCTGTCCGAATAATATTAAAACTCAAATAAAGAGTGTATAAAAAGCAATGACAAGTTCTGTACAAATGAACACGTATGATTTACATTGGTTTTTGTTAAACTGTCATATTAAATTATTATTTTTCCTATGTGTTACATTTATTTTATTTAGAAACGTCATTCTACGTTTCCATTCACATGGGTTTCTTGACAAGGTGTTTTGAAGATCTTTATTAAATACTACTTTTTAAGAAAATACGGATTCATATTTTAAATGTTTATGGGCAAGCAATAGGAGATCACTCTGTATCATGTACAGACTTCTGCTTAACCAGCTTTCCTCGCCTACGACTGCATCATTTTAAGGTATTTCCAGGATTGTAGGTCTGGAAAGTGTTAAGTGGGAAATCTGATGTAAAATATATTTTTTGTTGCATAGTGAAGAGTTGTGGCTTGGTGTATTTTCGTGTTATTTTTATTTATTTTAATTTCTGGTTTTATTGCTGATATTTTCATGCTTAAATTTTTTTTAAGCTTTAGCCAACACATTTTTTACATACTTATGTTTGAATATAATTGTTTTGACGGTTTGGACTCTCAATAAAATGTAATTTATAAAAATTGGCCCTTTTTTAATATATTTTGATTTATAAGGGTTATCATTTGGTTTAAAACTGCAAATTCTTAGGATAGTTCTTACAAAACTTTCCTGAGCTATTTTGATGATTTCTAAATTTTTTGCCGCCGGCATAAAAATTAATAAACTATTTGAGATTTTCGATTCAACCTATTAGTACATTATCTAAAGAATAAATTTCATCAAAGCCACTTAGCTAACCAAAATATATTTTTAACTAGTATGAAGGGTATGTAATGAAATAAAGAAAAGTTTGCCTTTATAGGGTTGCCGTTTCGATCTGAAATTCATCACAATAATTTGGCAATATGACGTAAACATTTTTCGTAAATGTGTTTTAAAATAATGTATTTATACGTTATAAAGTTATAGCCGATCATCAAAAATAATAATAGCTATCGTAAATTTTTTATATTTGTATATCAGGTGACTGGGTTCAGGTAGTTTGAAATTAGAGTATAGAATATCTGATATCAAAATACATTTTTTGACCTAATCATACATTTTCGTTTTAATCGGAAGTGCAAAAATATTTAAAAATACCTTTCATGAAAATGCTGTGGATGTTTGCCAAATATTATAAACTTAAATAAGATTTTCATGACCACTAAGTAATTACGTAAAATTCCAATAGGGCGGGTGCATTGTAAGACCAACATAACCTCAAATGTTACATTTTCGTAAGTAACATTAAAAATGAGTATACATTTTTAATGTTCTTATTTGCATTTATAGATTAGAACCAGTGAAACATTAATGAACTCTCTCAGATAGGATGCATATAATTTATTAATATCATTCAATATTAAAGTAAGTAAGTAAGTAAGTAAGTAAGTAAGTAAGTAAACATTTATTTCCCGCTAAAAATAGACCGCTAATTATAGGTTAGGATTCCAACCTGTAAATATCAGTATATTTTTTGACACCGCCGCACAGTGGGAAATTTAGCACTTCCTTTGGACAAAAGTCCATTTGACGCACAGTTGTTGACCGATATAAATATATTTTTTTTTATATACTCGTAAATGATTCTAGTTTACCCTCCGATGGCTAATTTAAATATCTATTCTTTTGATGAACGTATCTGACCCAATATCGGAACATCAGCGAGCTGATGTTATCATAGATACAATGTAATTAAAAATAGCTATTATTTGAATTAAAAACGCAAGGTAAAAAAGTAACCAAGTTTCAGTTTTAGAGCTAAAGAAGCATAAGAAGTTGGAAGTATAAGAAGAAGCCCATGGATATGCAACCTCAAAGTTGCTTATCTGCTCCTTAATTGTAAACACAAATACATCTATTATATTTTATATAGCTTTAATTTAACATCATTCTTGAGTAAATCTTCTTATTTTTTATATTTGTTATGCTTTCTAAAATTAATTTTGTTCACACATACAATTACTGACGAACGGATATACCAAAACTATAAAGATTCCTACCAAACCCTAAAAATTAAGTAGGTTATATAAATAACCCCATTATTTAGGGATTTTTATTACAAGACGGCAACCCTATTCCAGTAAACCTTTTAAGATCATATTCTACATATATAATGTACTACATGCTTGTACAAAGTTTGCTTAGATAACGAATTAATTTTGAGTCAAAACTTATAGCAAATGGACTATGTATTCAAGATATTAATCTAAATAAATGAAGTACAATATTGTTCTAGCATAGTCTATTGGAGAACCAACTCCTGTAAAATCATTGTTTAATAAACATACCATTATGCATCATAAAAATGCATGTTTTTCAGAATGCCAGAAGTAAACCGGAACCTAGAATTAGCAAGACCGTGCCATTCAAGAAATCCAGTATATCGATACATTCCAACGCTTCCACTGCTTCAGGTGAGTAAATCACCCATTGATGTACCCTTTTATATAAAATATGCTGATGGACCTCAGTCGATTGCCTTTTGATTGTTAACGCAGGCCCACAAAAAAAGTTATCTTTTCTTGGGACCCGACATAGTAATCGCTATGTATTTCGACACAAATCCGATGCCGGTGTAGCTCCATCGGCCACTAATTTTTGGTAAATCGCAAGAATAACCTAAAAAATTCAGATTTTCTGTTATTTTCCTGATTTACAAAAATTGGTGGCGATGAGCTAAACAGACATCGAGTTCGTGTTCAGCACATCGAAATACATAGGAATTACTATGTCGGGTTGCAAGAACAGGGGGGGGGGTTGTGGCTGTGAATCGATAAAAATTATTATTATTATTATTATATTTGTAGTTTCCTCAAACACCAGCAACAAGTTCCCTTGCTACCTAATAGCAGTACACAGGAAATGTGTGCGCCAAGAAACGTATTTCCTGTCGCAGCAGAAGAGCAAGCCCAGCCTCTTCGGATTGCCGCTACTTCTAGGAATCAACCAGCAAGGCACATGTCAGAACCTTTATGAAGCCGTGTGGGGCCAAGTAACAAGGTTGTTGAGTCCTATGCCGCAGAGTGATCAAACTAACCATGCCACTGACTGGTAGGTGAAAACGTTGCTCAACATTTTTAAACTTAAAAAATATTTAGAATAAGAGAGCATAAACATAAATCGAGAGACAACAATAAATGGCGTCAAAACTGGGGTTGACTCTCAGTGATGTGCGACATAAATATGTTCATACATATATGACATATCTTCTTATTTTGTAGTTATTTTGGTGAGTTTGGTAACATCCAGAGTTAATAAAAAGACGGCTGAAAGTATTGGTGCATGTAACAGCATGGTGCACTATAACTGACAAACTGACATTGTAGGAAATCTGGGATTGTTTTTTAAAACGGTTTCAAATTTTTAATTTACTTTCTCAGTAAAGTTTTTCAATACCAGAAAAATGTATTGTCGAAGATTAAATACGGTATTCATTTCATCATTTATGTTGTTGGCGTTGGTGCTGTATAAATACTACGTATAGTGTACTCATTTTCAACAAGCAATAAGCGTAAATGTGATAGCCCCAGCCATATGATTCGTCTATATCTATCTACATATTGCTATTGGTAGTATTGGATACTTGAATATAACACACTAGGACAGGCAAACATTTTTATCAGGTGTGAATTAAGTTGAACGTTTATCCACGCATAAAGAAGTTTGTAAACCAATAAGTAAATAACTACCTATTCACAGGCTGGAAGTAATTGTTTTTTATAACTATATGCCATGCAATTACCTGACATAGATTTTTTCCAATTTTTATAAGGAAAACAGATTCATTGCATAGTACATAAGAATATTTAATAATTTCATCCTTTTTAAAATATTTGGGAATAGTTTCACATATGTGTATTATTATTTGTATGTAGCTGTCCCTGGATCTCCCGATCTCCATTATAATTGAACCTTAATGTTTCAGCGACGATTCGCTCGGATATGCATTTCCGTTCACGTTGAAAGCGGTTCTGCAAGGAGGGCAGATCTGCGCGATTTGTCACTGGACGCAGTTCTGCAGGGGTTGCGTCTTACCTTGTTCCGACGAATTGTTCATAGAAAAGTTCAAAGGCAGTCAGGCCACCATGTATATTGCTATCGATTGGGACCCAACGGCATTACATCTGAGGTACCAAAGCAGCAGAGAGAAGGTAAGGATTGTGATGGTAATGTTTCATTTTAATTGAATGAATGTAATGAGGCTTAAAGTCAAATATGTTTATTTTTATTTATTTTTTGTTTACAATTTAATACATAAAACACAATGCATAAAATACAATTTGAAAGAAAATCATGTAAACAAGTACTTAATAAACCTCTTAATAGTATCACATGATTAAAAAATATCAAACGTCAGCCCAATTATGACTGACAACAGTACTACAGAGTCGTACTCCAAGTTTTTGCGTATTAGAATGAACAGAATAATAGTAGTGATTTAAAAATCCTATTTTCGGTAGAGACTTAATGTGATTTTTGGTAAACTGAAAAATCTTACTGTTTTGCTTTGAGATAGGACTATCCTTTGTTACTTACGGCAAAATAATTGCTACTTTGAATACCGACGGAAAATATCCTAATTCGAAAAATTATTCACTGAATAAGAGCGAGGAACTGCAATAGTCTCTGCAGCGAATTTAAGAGATTTGGTAGATATATACTGCCTGTACCAACTATATATTGTTGTTTTAGTTGTGGTTGGAGCACGAATCAGTGGCTACGTGTAGAAAATTGCATACTGAGCCGATTGACTTGGATTATTGTCTGAAAGCATTTACTTCTGAGGAACGACTGGAGGCTAAGTACCACTGCAGCAACTGCCAAGACAAGCAACCGGCTACCAAGAAGTTGCAAATTTGGAGGCTGCCTCCAATTCTGGTATTTTACGCAAGATTTTTATTTAATTTATTATTATTATCGTTATTATTTTATTCTATCTTTCATACCTTGCTATCCTCGATTGTTTCTTTTGCAGATTATACACCTCAAGCGTTTTGATTGCGTGAACAATAAGTGGGTGAAGACTCAGAAGGTGGTCAACTTCCCTTTCAAAGACTTTGACCCCACCCCATACCTCGCAGCTGTCCCCCAGGAGACCATACTACGCCACATACAACTGCAACTGGACAAGTCGGCCCGCGACGAGCTAGAGAGGTCCACGGACAGCCAGCCGGAGAGGATCATCGAGGAATCTGACTCAGTCGTTAACGGTGCGAATGCGGATTCCGTTAAGTGCAATGAAAAGTGTGGGAATAACAGGAACCTTTCTAACGGCTCATGTGATAACACGGAACACAGTAAATTGTTAAAGGAGAGCAGTGATAGTTCGGTAGGTGATGGAGGCAAAGCTGTAAATAAAAATAAAGTGAGTGAGAGGGTGGGTAAGACCAGGACCAGGCTGGAGTCGACGAGCCTGATGAAGACACCCATAATCGATGAGCAGTTGAAGGACTTCCATCAGCATCAGTTGTTGCCGGGTCAGGATCCGTTCGATCTGAAGTACCAGCTCTACGCAGTAGTGGTGAGTAGTAGTCTGTCACAAATATTTTCAAAGGACGAGGTTTCAAAGGACGAGTCTGGATAACGGCGGTTTTTTACCCTTCACTGTATAGATTTTAATATATTTTCTATAGTTTCTAGAGGGCGTACTATATAATAAAATGACAAATTTATTCATAATTTTACTTTATTAAATTAATTAAATAGTTGTGAATCACAGCGAGTAACTGAAATAATGTATTTCCCATTCTGCCTGAGCTTTCCCTCACAAATAATGAAATAAGGGGAGTAACGAATAACTGGTTTAAATCATACCTCGACAACCGCCAAATCGTAGCCGATATTTGCACACTTAGTGATTCCTCTTAGAGAAAATACCACTCATAGCCTGAAAACATCAAATGTGGAGTACTTCAAGGGTCCATTCTAGGACCAGTACTGTTTTTAATTTACATCAATGACCTGGCATATAATTATCCATCGCCACATTTGCAGATGATACAAGCATTTTATTTAGACATCAAGACATAAATGATTTAATTAGTCTGGTACAGGACGAAATAACTGATATAACTAACTGGTTCACAGCCAACAAATTAGTCCTTAATCTGGAGAAAACTGTCAATATGCTACTTCAACCCAACAAAAATATCCCACAAACAACTTTAGTGTCAACCATAGGAAATATCGAACCCGTGTTAAATACCAAATTTTTAGGTATATATATATCGATGAAAAACTCAGTTGGAAATATATATGCTCAACAAAAAGTTATCTAGTGCAGTATTTGCCATTGGCGCTGTAAATAATGACATTGGCTTTAACGCAGCAAAGACAGTCTGCTATGTGTACTTTTATTCTATCTTACAATATGGAATTGAGTTCTAGGTCTACGAAGGTAGACTCATGTCGTAGCTCATTTAAGGAATTGGAAATTTTTACTCTAACCTGTATATATGTCTTTTACCTCTGGCTATATTTAAAAGGAAAAATAACCTAATAACCCCATCAGACATACATAAATACAATGCAAGAAATAAAGATATATATTTACCCCCATACTGTAGCTATAACGTCAATCGTAGAGGTCCTCTGTACAGGGGGGTGCAGATTTTTAATCACTTACCCCAGCATATCCAAACAATGGGCCTTTCCCTCAATTTTTTTTTATTGTGTTATTGGAAAGAGCCTATCAAAATATTACTAAAAACGATTTTTTATTTTTTTTCTGAGCGCATGAAATACCACAAAAAAAATGCAAATGTTCCGTAAATGAACAGCAGTTTGAAACGATAGCTTTCGGGCGCCAATGTGACGTCATCATAAACTGCACCAATCAGTATGAGATTAAACGGCCGTCAGAATTAGCTATGAAGGTGCATTCAAAAAGAACCTCACTTCTCTGCTTTGCTTTCCACAACCTGCAATTCTATTGGTGCCTGAAGTACATTTATGAGGAACTACCAATAGAATTTCATATTGCAAAGTGGTAACGCTTAATTGCGAACGTGCGTTTATGACGCCCATTGACAGTGCCAAGAATTATCTGTCATAAATCACGAGAGTGCAGCCCAGCGTGTTTACTTCTTGTTTGGTGTTATAGTATTAATTTCTTTTAAAAATATGAGTAAATGTGAAGACGGATTTGTAAAAGGTGATTCTGATAATTTACCTGTGGTGAACAGTGATATGGTAAATGACTTTTATATTGCGAATCCGAAATTTTTAAGTGCCGAAGTTCGTAACGTCAAAACAAAGAGGTTAGTAGTTGAAAAGTAATATTTAATTTAGTAAATTATGCAATTTTATTTATTTGCCAATATAGGTAGATACGTGAAATGTCTTTTCTATCTTTTTCTTTACTTGCTCTATTTATTGATAACCTAAGTAAATACATATTTTATGAATATTTCGTAAACATAATGGAAAATACTTTTGTTACAGATCAACCAAAATGTCATACGGTGATAATGCTGTAGCTTACGTACAGCTGAAAAGAAATGGACATATTTGCACAGTCAAAGGAAAAGTAACACCGGAGCATAAAATCCACAAAAAAGCATATAATGTCTGTGCAGTGGTAAATGAACGAGAAGAGGAAGTTATTAGTTGTTCTTGCTTAGACTGTCCAGCTTCTGAAGGTATGTACTTACAATTTATTAAATTTAATTTGTTAGTATCTGTATTTACATATTACCTACTATAAAATCTCAATGATAAATATTTGCATAGAAATCTGATTCATAATACTGAACTGTTTGTCGTGTGCTGAAATTTGTAAATAACATTATTTTGTATTAAAAATAAATGATAAATGGTAGATATTTTACATAATAACTTTAGAGCAACATTTTTTACAATACTACATTTTATTACGTGGCGCTACGTTTCTTAGGGAGAATGTGGAACAGACTTTTAGAATTAACTAAAGCGATGATTCAAAGCAAGTTGTTACTTTATATTATGTTTTAGGTGGCTGTAAACATGGGGTAGCATTTCTATTGTGGCTACATCGACGAAGCGAAGAACCTTCTGTAACATCTACAGTATGCTACTGGAAAGCCTCTAGTTTGGCAAGAATCAGTAAAAGTGAAATGTGTATTTCAGCTTTATTAAAAGAGAAGGTGCCGAAATTGGAGCCAAAGGACCCAACATTTCTACAAGAAGTCGTTGAATTTTGTGAATCAGATGGAACTCTATTTAATTTTTTTAAGACACCAATTCATAATAATATCTCGATTTATAACCTACTAATTAATTATTTAAAAGTAAATCCTAACAAGCATTCACCCGAAGATTTTTTAAAACAGGCAATGTCTGTAATAACAGATAATAATTGTGAAGAAGCTGGGTTAAAAACTAGAAATCAGTCAGAGTCACAAGACTGGTTTGAACTCAGATTTGGTCGAATTACAGCTTTATGAATCTGCAAGATGTAAAACGATGTCGGGGGCATTAACAGAAAGGATTTTGGGTGCTTCGCAACCTTTAGAAACAGAGGCTATCTTGAGAGGAAAAAAATTAGAGCCGTTGGTATTAGAAGAAGTCGCTAAACAAAGAAAATTAACTGTAAAAGAGGCTGGTATATTTTTAAAAAAAGAATATCCAATATTTGGTGCCTCACCTGATGGAGTAACCAACGACTTTGTAATAGAAGTGAAATGTCCTGCAAAAGATAAAAGTATTGAAAGGTATATATCCAAGGGAGAAATAGTTAAAAAATTTTGGTATCAAATACAATTGCAAATGTTTTTTGCAAATAAAAAGAAAGGACTCTTCTGTGTGGCATCTCCTTCTTTTGAAGTGAATAAAGAAATTCGAATATTTGAAGTTGCACTTAATACAGGGGAGTTAATGGAAATTATGAAGATGGCAGAGACATTCTGGAAAAATGCAATATATCCAGTCTTATCTAAAAGTTGAAATTTTTTTTCTTGCTTTTTTTCTCAATGTCAAAAATAAAATGTGTTTTCTTGTTAAATTAAAGTTTAATGGATATACCACCAATATAATTATTTATGTTATTTATTACCTAAGCATATTTTTATACGTACGTGTGTCTGTGTGGGTAGACCGTTTCTTGTAAACACGATAACTCTTGTTAGATTTAAAATTTGTGGTATATGTATAATGTAGCACGGTAAAAAGTACTGTACAACTTGTTATTGTATTATTCCAAAGGTTTTCTGATAATTTTTTTTAAATTGTATTCATAGTGTATAAAACATGAAAGACCAATAAATATTACAAGTATTAAAGTTATTTTTTTGATGAATGTAAGTTACTGAGTTGTCCTATTGGACAGTAAGTCATAAAATGAACAATAAAAATACTAAGAGCTATGTAAATTAAATTTTGTGTACGTATATGAAATAAGACTGGTTTCAAAATTAGTCAGACCAGTTTATGTAATTTTGAAAATGACATGCCCACGATATATAAAAAATGATAACATTAATGGCAAACATTCTATGGGCCAAATTATGTCAATATTATTAATACCTTGACTAATAACGAAGCAACAAGCATTTAAAACTAGGCCTGCAACGTTACCACCTCATATAAATTTGAAAATGGTTACTGGATTATTAAGGTAAATCAAAGATGCATTTAATTTGGAACATATAATACATAAAAACATAAAAAATACAGGTTAGTATAGCAATTTCACTTAATTCTCCACTACTCGACGACGTTGTTGGTAAAAATTCACTGCTAATATAATCACAAGAGTCTGCTGTCGAAGTAGATGTTGTAGACATAGGAGAGTCTTTTACAGTAGTTGCAATTTTTTTACGAGAATACTGCGACACACCTTTCACTATTATGGGGGAACTAGCATGATCAGTCTTAGTAATCTTTTCCGTATTTGTATGTACACTGCGCACCTTTTTTCTTTTTCTATTAACCTGTATGCCAACAGTATTAGTCATTATTGATGTACCTGGTGTGATGCATTTACACTTATTAATTTTAAATGCTCCAGAAGGAGACGTAACAATGGTATTTTCTTTTAATGCTGTTAATGGTTCAGATTCATCAGAAAAGATTTGCTTTGATGTTGAAGGTTGAATAATATCACAAACACTTTCAGGCATCTTATCAAATTTTGTTAATTTTGTAGGTGTATATTTAATATTTTCCAAATATTCCATTTTCCTTTTTTTCACCGAATTACTTAAAACATTAGGTAAAGGAACATCTGGGGGCCCGTCAATAAATTTGTGTGGAAGAATCCCTGGCTTAAGTTTTAAAACTGATCCCATAGTTTTGAAATACATTCAGTTCTCTGAATCTTCTTCAATCTAAAGAGACAATAAAGTAGGTATAAAATCAAGTCCACTAAAAGAAAGAACAATATATACATACGTTAAAATGATCTTCGCAACAGAAAAATCCAGGAGCAGTATAAACAATACCTGGAACTTTTTAAACTTTCCACCATAATTTTCGAATTTCCAAATTTGTTGGAACTCGCAAAAATAACTTCGTACTATTTTCACTATTATTTGGACACACTGGTACAAAACAAACCTTTTTAAGCGGCATTTTATAATTAGAAGAGAGCAAAATTAATTTTCGTATCGAACGTAAACAACAGAAAGTGAGGTTATTAGGTTATCGAATAAAGTTTGAACATTTCAGTACAGCGTTGCCAAATGAAACTGGAATTATACCATATGTGAAACAAATGAACAAAAATAGAAAATATAAATCTGATACATAGATTTTAGAAACTCATACAGTCAAAAGTTGATACAATTTTTGCTTTTATTTAGTGTCAGAGAAACGAAGAATACGTTGTAACGAAAAAATGCGCTATTCAAAGTAGACAATTGATAACGGAGATACGATGTTCATGTAAAAAGACATACATCTGGCAATAGAGGATCCTCATTAAGAATACGACTTTTATTGGTCTAATCAGTGTGACGTCATGCATGGCGCCTTAAAACTTACGTTTCAAATTACCTGAAATAAAACTGATTTTGTAATGTAAATATTTGGTAGAACGTAAAAAATTGGAAGAAACTAAATTAAAATAAAATTATATTGCAGTTTATTATATGGCTTGATTATAGTGAAGTAGTAAAATTCAGTCATGCGGGAAAGGCCCATTACCAGCCTAAACAGATTTAAGCAAACCTTAAAGAACATTTTACGATCACATGTATTTTACAGTATTATTGAAATCTTTGAAACAATACTATAATCATCTAGTTTTTAATGTAATATTCACCACACAGTAAAGTATGTAGTTTGTAATAAAAATGTTATACTAATGATTGATAAGTTGTTGTACGTAAAATTTACTATCGTTATTCTATTACATTATTTTATAGTCTTATAATAATCTAAATTAGTTGGTATTGAGCTAAATTAATTTATGTTTCCCTACTGCTCCATGAGGCAAAATTTTCCATGTATACGTATTCTACTTTTAGGGTAATGTTGATAACATGTATATAGGCCAATTCAAATTGGATGCTCTCCATTGGCATCTCAGAAACCGTAAGAGATAGAGCGACCCGCCATCTCTTATAGTGGCAAAGTTGCGCAATGTAGTACTCAGTAATATGGCACAAAGAAATCCGAAATACTCCTATTGGTTTCTGAGATATTGAAGCAAAATCCAAATTACCTATGGATTTTTTATTTTCGGTTATTATTGATCTTATTAAAAATCCAAGAGCACTTGACAATGCTCTATATGCCAGTAGTATCCGTTTTGTTTGGCGACGTTCTGTTGCCTTCAAAAATTTTAAATACATAATTTTTGGAAATCATTTTGTAATACGAAATCAATGATATATTGCACTTAATTATTTTTCAACATGCCATTGCACAAAACCATTACTTAATTACAACAGGTTGCCTGAATGCGGCCCTGTAAGTTTTGTTTTTTAAATCAGATTTTACGGGACTTTTGTGGTATTGGTATGTTGTTGATTTACTTGACATTATTTATTGATTTTTATATCAGAGTGAAAGAAAGTGAGGTTAAGTTTCATTGATGATTAAAAGTGTGAATTTTATCACTGACTAAAGCACCTCCAATCAAAGCACCTCCGATCAAAGAACAAGTCTAAATACATAACAGCTATCTCTTCAGTACATGTCTTGTTTGCTCCTAACATAGTCACATTATATAGTCATAAAAAGGGATAGATATCATAATATTCCCAAAACAGTGGCGGGTATATGTAGAAGGGTAAATATTTTCAACAAAATAAATTTCTATAATTTCTGGATTACCTGCTCTTTATACAATAATATTCTGATGTAGGTATGCAAAATTACATCAAGATAATGCTTGGATATATTTCAAATTTAATTAGCCTAAAATTTTAAATATGTCTATTAACCTTTCAGTGGTCGCGTGAACTTTTTTTACTTTAGTGGTCGCACATGGTCTCAGACACCAGCTTAAAAAAATACTTTAAAGGTAAAAATTCAGAAATAATTTTGAAGGGACCTCAAAGCTATAAGGGAATCTATTTTTGTACATAAAAGTCTTTGGGTTTGTTCTAAAAAAAAGCATGCAGGTTATAAAAATCATGAAAATATTTTTAATTTTCTTTCCTTGTTCTTACATTTTTGGGTGGACAATCTTTGCTCCATTTCGTTTTTTTCTCTTCCCATAAAATATGGTGCACTTCCATTCATTTCCTCACCTTCATTTTCTTCAAATTCCTGTTCTGTAGCGCTATCTTCTGATCTTTCATCAAATGTTTCTTCTTCGTCATATTCTTCTCCACTGGGTACTTCTTTGAACAGCCTCAATAGCCTTTCTTGCTCTTTGTTATAGTCAATATTTATATAAAGTAAGGATAATAGAAGGTAAATACGTACCGAAATATATATTTTTCAATGAATAACCCAAAACAAATAACAGAAATTTTATCTCACTAGTGGTCGCACCCGGTCTAAGACACTGTGTGTGCGTTTGCAGCAGTTATATGGACACACGGCATAATAATAACTGCAGCAATGTATAGACGAGAAACTTTTTGAAAGGTACACCAACGGAAACGGATGAGTTTATCCAATTATTTGAAATATTATAGATTAACCGTTGCGCCGGTCCCCTACACTGTGCACGACTACTGAAAGGTTAACACAAATGTATAAAATATCACATCATTCATAAAAATTACATTTCTCTGTTCTTTCTGAAAGTTTGCATATAATAACAGGGTAAATTATACATATTCACGTGGCTAAATTGTTAATATTGAATGTTGGTCATTATAATTAATTATATTTCCGCATATTTAATAAACACATCCCAAATTAGACAAAGCTCAGATTCAATGTCAAGATTGTCTGGGAAGGACTTACATATTTCAAAGAATACACACATGCATTTGTTACTAGCCAACATTAACATGTAGAAGAAGGCGATTGAATTCAGTTATTGGTAGACAATGGGATCAAATATGCTACCCACAACACCTTTTAGCTCGCCGAGTTACCAAGTCGGTCAAATATTCACAACCACCAGATGTACAGAAAGTTAGAGAAAATTCACAGATCTTGCATCATTCGCAAGTATCTTAAGCGTATTGAAAATACCAGATGCAACTATACTGCTGTTGGAGTCCAAGGATGGATGGCTAGGATCGTAGGTATTTTCAGCATTTGCATTAGGTACCATTAACGATTAGTGATAAAATAAAAAAAATAAAAAATTTTATCAAATTTAATAATACCACTTGGGTTCATTGTAATTGGACCCATGTTCATTGATACATTTTTTTTTAGATTAACCCAGCTATCATCTGTCAAATTTTGTCATAAAGCTTGTAGAACACCCTGTATAGTGCTTTTCTACTGTACTTTTTTTATATCATACTTAGATGCGTTTGATAATTTTATTTACATAATTTTAAATATATTTGTCTATACGATCGAATTAAGCTAGTCCATGTTTTATTGGGTTATTTTGTTTTTTAATGTTAATTTGGAAGTGGCGGTGTTCTGTAAGAAATAACGCAATTTATGCAAACTAAGTGACATACGATATGGCAGTGTTGGCATGTATCACAAGAGACCATTAAGTTTAGGAGTTTTTATGTTTATATTTTAGTTTCGAGATATTGCTAGGATTCTTATTGAAACATGATATCCCTAATAGCATGGCATTGAGTGAACGGTACGGTTACAAGGCCGGCGCAGCGGCCTCGACAGAATCTGTCGCTCTTGATACGTTTTTTTTAAGATGGGTCCTATATCATGCGCCCGGTAGTATTTTCAATACTAAAAGAAAATGTCGTAGTAAAGCATATTTTTTTAAAATGTTTTCTTAACTGCTTCTCAAGTTACCGAGGTAACTCCTTGAAAATCTTTATTTATGTATACCAAAACAAAAAATTATTGATTTTTAAACAGTACAGTTTTTGTCAAAATACATCTTATTCTGGTTCCTCCTACATCTTTTAACTTTCTGCTTTCATAATGAATTCTGAAAAATAGTTTTATAATTTCCGTCGGGTGATGTGATAGGTTAGTATTCTTCAAATATTTATGCCACTCGGCTTTATTATAAAATCACTTGGTATTAAGTGATCTGAGCATATCGAGCTGTTATTGGTGATGATAGTATTTTATTTTCCCAAAATTATTAGCAACCTTTGAGAACTTACAAAGTAATGTTAAGGTGAGTAGCCTTAAACTAAACTTTCCTAAATATTAAGAATAATCGTTGTAAACTTTTATTCCCAATAAAGTACTTTTATTATTACTATTATTATGTTCTGTTTATATATCAGCACAGCAACATAAATTATTTGTTTTACTGTCCGGCATCTAAAAATACAGTAATGAAATTAACATAGTGCACATTATGTGTGATACACACATATTTGTTCTTGTGTAATGAAGTTTATTCAAGAAAATAAATATGTGTTTATTAATATAATGACAATCCCTCAATACATTACATTCTTTCACGAGAAACTTAAACAGATTGTCAGTGAAAATACGCCAAAATTCACAAAAAAATACTTCTCGCACAGACTTCCACCTTTTATAATTAAACTAATTAAGATTAAGAAACAACTCTACCGAGAGATTAAAGACAACAACGAACCAGTTTTAAAAAGAAAATTTAATGACCTAAGCAAAGACATTCACAAACTAATACTGCAATACAGATCTTCCCAATATTTAGAAGTATGTAAGGAAATTAATGTAACAAGGGGAAAAAGATACTGGAACCAAATTAAAAAACTATCAAAGTATAGAAAACATAATGGCACTCAGCACTTAATAGAAAATAATAAAACACTAATAACAGACCAGGAAATTGCGGACGTATTTGCGAACCATTTCAAGCAATCATTTCAATTTAGTGAAAATGCACATTTCGACGTTCCTCACCGTAACGAAGTAGATGAATGGGTTAACATGATGCATTTTGTGGAAAGAAACCTTAATGATAATATACCTCCCATAGATGCAAATGAGTACTACGCTGCAGTCGCAACAAAAAAGAACACTACACCTGGGTACGACAACATATACAATATATTAATAAAACCAAATGAAGATATACATGAAGAGATAATTCGAATATACAATTACTGCCTAGCAAACTCATTTTTTCCTCCTGAATGGAAAAAAGGTATTGTGATTACAATCCCAAAAGCCAATCTCGACCACTCTAACGTAGTCAACTACCGCCCTATAACCTTACTACCAGTAATTGCTAAAAATTTTGAAAAGATCATTAAAAAGCGGATTGAAACAACTGTCGGTCAACACATACCCAACTATCAATTTGGCTTCAAACAAGGAACATCAACAATGCATCCCCTAACAATATTAACAAATAATATCCAAACAAACAATAAATTAGGAAACAATTCGGCAGCAATCTTTCTTGACATCAAGAAAGCTTTCGACAGTGTTTGGCATCACGGACTTTTATACAAATTACATCAAATCCAGTGTCCGAACTATATAATATGGATTTTAAAACACTACCTGTCAAATCGGTCTATTCAAATCCAAGTTAAAAACAAAATGTCCAAAATGTTTACTCCCGAACAAGGTTTACCACAAGGTTCTCCTCTCTCTCCATTGCTCTACAATATTTTCTGCTACGACATATATAATTACATTCTGGAACATCCACAGATTATTGACCACAACGCATATATCCTGCAATTCGCTGATGACAATTGTCTTGTGTCACATGGAAAAAATTTGAGTGAAACAGTTGAAAACCTACAACACGTCTCGGACAACACAATATTCTGGATGAAGAAATGGCGAACTATACCAAATCCAAATAAATCTCATCTGATTATATTTAACCATAAAATTTCCAACAATTCTCCATCAATCAACCTACTTCAGCAAACACTCCATCCTTCATCATCATGCAAATACCTAGGAGTCAATATTGATAGCAAATTAAGTTTTAAATTGCACACCAGACTTTGCAAACAAAATATCATAACAAGAACCAAACACTTTCGATCGTTAACTTATAAAAATGAAGGAATAGATACACAAACAGCTTGCAAAATTTATAAAATGATTTGTCGACCAATACTAGAGTATGGTTTTATATTATTTGGAAATTGTCGGAAGCCAGCTTTAAACAACATCGAAGTAGGAGAGAGAAGCAGTTTGAGGAAAATCACGAAGATTAGACACCCCAACAACCCCTTGCATAATCCCTCTAACAACTTTCTTTATCAAAAAACCCACATTGAACCTATCCTCTCCCGATTTAAAAGACTATCACAAAAATTTGCCAATAATTCACTTAACATCGAAATTATAAATCCTTTAATACACCAAACCAATCCCAACATCCCACCTAAAAGAATATTCCCTACACAATCAATTTACGAATCCCTTATATTGCTACGTAGTGACTAATATTATTAATTTAATTTTGTCATACACATAAACAACTACTTATATATAATATGTATTTTTTTTTTTTTTTTGTAACATTATATTGTTGTACAAAATCAATGTGACTGTAAAATAATGTATTGTACATAGGCTGGAAGACCTCGGTCGTTAGCCAATTGGAATTTCCAATAAAGCTGTATACTACTACTATAATGACAATATTGTGAAACGTTATAATTTCTTGAGGAAAAATAAAACGAATCATTCAATTTAACTTACTTTAATGATTTTCTAAAAAAATACACTCACAAAGGCAGAGCAATTGACATTAGGGTTGTGAGTAAACTATACAAAAACTTTCGTCAAAATAAGCATGTAAACAAATCATTAAAAGTCCAGCTGACATATAGCAAAATACAAAGCAAAACTGTACACAATAAGAATCCGTATACGGAGAGTCGGCGCGTATATCGTCTACTATTCTCAAAATTTCTAGAAACAGAAAAAATTTTGTCAAACAACCAATTTGGATTTAGGAGCAATTTATCAACCCAGAATGCTATTTTGGCAGTATATAATTATATCCTGCATAATTTTGAACTTAAAAATAAAACAGCGTGTATTTTATTTGACCTCAAACGTGCTTTTGACACCGTTAATATTGATTTATTGTTAAATAAGTTATACAATTATGTCATCCGTGGGCCTGCCTTACTTTGGCTCTCCTCCTACCTTCAAGGGAGGAGCCAAGAAGTTATTTTAAAAACCAACAATACCACTTTCAAGTCACTGCCCAAAGATATTGAAACAGGAGTACCCCAAGGGAGTGTATTGGGCCCCCTATTATTTATAACATTTATCAATGACATATTCTCTTATTTTCCACATAGTTTTGTGTCTCTTTTCGCAGATGACGCCTTAGTAGCAGTTAGTTCAGATAATATTTATGATTTAAGTACCATAGCAAATGATGTAATTCACTGCATGAAAAATTATTGTCAGTACACTGGTTTTATACTCAATGATCTAAAAACTGATCTAATATTGTGCTCTCCAAGAAAAATGGATGAAAGTATACTAATAAAAGTAAATAGTAGAAGTGTTCAACAGAGTGCTCAGGTTAAATTTCTTGGCTTGTATATGGACTCTCATTTGACATGGAACAATCAGATTGATATCATATTGAAAAAACTATCAACTTCATGTTTTGTCTTATGGCAGCTCAGAAGTTATGTTACAACTGATATTCTAATAACATATTACTATGCTTACGTCTACTCCACATTAAACTATGGTATAATATGTTGGGGCAACTCAACAAGAGTCAGTGAGGTTTTAATCCTCCAAAAAAGGATCTTAAGAACAATGACTTTCAAACGCTCTAAATTTTCATGCAGAAATTTATTCAAGCAATTAAACCTTTTAACTGTAACTAATATATACATTTTAAATTGCGTTTGTTACGTTAAGTCCCACCCTGATGAATTTACTCTTACCAGAGACACAAATTCATCTTACAACTTTAGACCAAATCTTAATATAAGTATACCAAGGCAATACTATGTCGGCATCAGCAAAAGGGCCATTGGTCATGGCTATTAAAACATATAACAAATTACCTATATCTATTAAGACTATACCTACCTTTGTTTTATTTAAATCAAGAGTTCGTAATATGCTGCAAAAATATAGTTTTTATTCTATTGATGAATTTTTAAACTGTGAAAATTTATCATGATGTTGTCTGTGTGTCATTTATATTCTTAGTGACATTTTTATTATGTACTTTTATATTCATTTATATTTTTATCTGACAATTTCAATACTTGTAAATTACAGGTCTTATGGAAATAAATTATTATTATTATTATTATTCTCTAAACTTCGTCGTACAAGCTACTACGCTATTGGTCAAGCATTTGTCAGGACTAGCCGATAAAATTTAAACGCGTATAATGCTCAGACCAGTATCTAGCACTATCGCGTGCTTTATCTAATTTAAGGTACCGGGTGTTCTTACAAAACGGAACCGTTACAATTGTACCTATTTCATGGAATAATTTTTTGTTAAATTTTCATAAATTTCTAGGTACATAACCACGGATTTAACAAGTATAATAGGTAGAGAATACAAATACAGAGAGTTTTATTCTAAGGGAATGTATTGATAGTATATTAAAATTTAATTGCTATTTCACCTTATTACAACTGTAAACAGAACCCCATCAAATAAAAGCCGCAAATAGATAGACTAGCCAATCAGGAACTTAGGGAATGTTTACAAATGAAGTGCCTTAGACTGTTATTATCCCAGCATCAAACAAACCAATACACATTATGTATCTAGGGATGAGTTCTTTGATCAGAGGTCAACACACTTTTAGAGTTGTCATTTAGAGAACTGATGCCTGTAAAGTTGCCAACTATTGCAGGTTGGTCAAATCTGCTGCTACTTTCAGAGTCTTGTCGTTTTTGTAACCAACAGTACTTGTACAATTTAGAAAATGGTCGCATTATTTCTCATGTATAATTTATTTTTCTCTAATTACAGAGCCATTCAGGATTGCTCAACGGGGGTCATTACATCTCCTATGCCTGCAACCCGAACGGCCACTGGTACTGCTACAATGACAGTTCCTGTCGTGAGGTCCTCACAGATGCAGACGCAACCAATAGCAATAAATCCACTCTGTCCATAAGCGCTAAAGGTATGGGCTGCACCCCGCTTAGTAGGCGAAAAAACATGCCTAGAAAGCTTAGCACCAGTAGCAATAATTCCGACGACTTGGAGAAAAAGGAAAAGTCAGCACCTCTAGCCACCGTAGACACCTCAATCGTTTCCACCGATACCCTTGGCAGTTCCAGGTCTGGCTCTGTCAGCTCGATGGACAAATGTGGGGTAACCTCGGACAGTCTCGTTGAGAGCAAGACGGGTAGCAGTGAGAAGTTGCTAAGAGATTCTCCGTATTCGAGTAGGAAATCGCTAAATAGTTATAAATGTCCCTATGGGGAAGTGAAAGTACCGAAGATAGATACGAGTACAGCTTATATTTTGTTTTACGAAAGGTCTGGTCTGGATTATAAACCGTATTTGCCTAAAGTCGTGCCGAACAGCAATGGAAAACAAGTGCCTGTGGAGGATTTAGACGAAAACGAATCGAAATTAAGAAAACAAGATTGTTCTATACAGTAAGCTAGTTTGTAAGTAGGTGAATTTTGATTATTTTGTTTTGGGTTATGTTATTGTTCTTTGGCGATGAACTGTTAAAGTTTCTCTAAGAATGTTCGTTTCTGTTATCATATCTTGTTGATTTTGCTGTCGAGGACAGTCCCGTTTAGTTATATTAGGAAATGTTATTATTTACGTCAAGAGTTCTTAACAAATAATGGTTTATTTCGATAATACGGTTACTTTACAGTGGCATTCATACTGATATTATTCAGTGTGTCCAAAGCGATACTCAGTTTGGGAATCTCTTCAACATAAAGTGTTACAAATTTTAGGTCCATAATAGCGGAGTCAGATTAGATTTTCACTTAGGATCGGTTCGATGGAACGTGTTCTGAAAGGTGTGGAAAACAAAACATCAAAATGCCACCGCAAGAAATTGTGTGCAAAATTTTGTATGAATCAATTTGTGTGCAAAAATACGATATATCATGAATAACTTTTTAAATTCAATTTGTATGAGAAAACTGACAGCACCATTGGAAAGAACAGAAAATTTTACGAAAGAAACATATTAGACATATGTTTGTCTAATTGAAGTTGAGCGGGCAGTAATATGTTAACTAACGTTCCAAGTCTCGCTATGGCCGTCCGCTCATGCTGAAATAGCCTTGCGGGAGCGCACACGCTCTACATAAGTGGCCATAACTTTTGATTGGCAAAAGCAAATGATATAAAACCAATTGGACATTAGAAAGTAACATTTTCTCGAAGTGTTACGTGTGTTGCAATAATACTAGTAAATTTAGATTGAAACGTTTTACTGTCGTCACAATACTGAAAACCACGTAATTTTCGACATTTAATGTTTATTTCATTAAAGACAATAAAATAAACATAAAACCGAGGTGCAGTTGTGAAGATTAATACCTAAGCTTCCACCTCGAAAAGGTGGGATTGTCAAAAAACATATTTTTTTAAAATTGTTTAACTTTGTTCTCACTTGAATTTTCTGGTTTATTAGTTGCAACAAATAAATCATTGGTACTTATAATACATATAATCAGCTTTAATTTGATCACCTATAAAGTGCCGATATCTCTTTTCAAAACTTTAATGTTAACAAAGTTAGGTACTTATAGCGGAAAACTGCTTTTTTCGAAAATTAAACTTTGAAGGCCTGGATTTTGTGAAATAAATTTTTTAATTTTTTTCTAAATGCGTATTTTAAATAATCCCTTTAAATATGTTATCCAAGTATTTATTTTTTATTTTTCAGTAAATTATTCAATTTTGACTAATTTTACGAAATAATCAAGAATTCATGAAACGCTTCGCTTTAAAATAATATGTGCAATAATTAAAGTACTCAAAAATTTATTGCAACACGTAATACTTCGAGGAAATGTTTTTAATGTCCAATTGGTTTTATATCATTTACTTTTGCCAATCAAAAGTTATAGCCACTTAAATATAGCGCGTGCGCTCCCGCAAGCCATTCCAGCGTGAACGGATGGCTGACCGAGCGCAACTTGGAGCGTTAGTTAACAACTTACAGCTCGCTCAACTTTAATTCGAAAAACACATGTCATGTATGTCCCTTTTGTAAAATTTTCTGTTTTTTCCAATGGTGCTGTCAGTTTTTCCATACGAATTGAATTTAAAAAGCAATGACTTCAGATAGGATAGACAAAGCATTCCCTATACATTAATGCAGGTGTTGTTGTGTTTCCCTATAATATGATACATTCTATTCTTAACAAAGGATGGAGATAGTTTTGTTTATGTTTTGGTACTTGTTGCCAGTGGCGTATATGTTAGAGAGGGTGATAATTTTGTATAATTAATATATAAATTTCTCTTCTAGTTCGACTTCAAAGTAATATGAATAACTTTGTTATTTTGTATTAAATTCAAAATTATTTATTTAAATATTAAGAACACAAGAACAGAAAACAGTACATATGTCAAGAATAATGGTATGTTTAATAATACATAATTATTAACTTTAGTGATAGTACACACAACTTGTGTGATACAAAATATTTCAAAAAGGTTAATTATTTTTTAGATATTCTCATATAAACTTCTAGCATAATATATTTAAATTAATTCAACATAAAAGGCACACTTTTATTATATAAATTAAGAATAATGAAATGAATAAAAGTAGTTGAAAAAAACAATAAAATCAATTTAAGTCAAATGCTTTCAGAAAAAAAAAAACAGGTGTGACATGAATATATATTAACTAGGTTGGTATCCTATTATACAATATACATAAACAATATTCGTGAATATATCTTTTTAAAAAAAGAACTAAATAAATAATACAGAAATAAAACTCGAAACAATTATATTCTAAGGACAGATAAATGGATACATATTTCAGCTACATTACCGGGATAACTAGAGAGTTATACAACTTATGATTTGTCGTTGTCAAATAATGATACCAATGGAAATAAATCTTTTTCCCGTCCATTCGACTCGCTTCATTATTGCTATTTCATCAAAAACTAAATTGCATAATACTTTTTGATGACGTACTGCCAGTTTTGATACTTTAGTCTGTATTGCTCTGAGGGAAGCTTCACTTAATCCAGAACTTCCGTCGACTGACATAAACCATTTTGTGATGGTGGCAGGATGAGGAAGAGCACGACACAATTTTTCCCTTACATAATTGTATGCTTTAGCAGAATAAAAGTGTAACGTTGATGCAAAAGCTCATAGCTCAGGTGAATACTTCTCTTTCGATTTCGAATCAATTATTCTTCTTGCAATTTCACCAGGTAGCCCAGGTAATAATGCCTGTAAATTACAGAAAATATAAGAGCATATAAAAGGCAAGTGGTGTTATTGACTTTTTTATTATTATGCACACAATTTTCTGTATTGTAATCTTGTTTGGCACAAAATCTATTTTCAATACGTTAGGACTTTAAAATTTATAGAGGACGCTGATAATAGTTTAAAAATAAAAATGTTTTCAAGTAAACTGACATTTATGTGCAGGATATTAAAGAATGTCATAAGAAAAACTTACTCTGAATTAGATAATGTGAAATGTTTCAAATTTGATAACTAAGTAATTCTACAAATAATATAATATTGCACTTTTAAAATAATACCATTTGCACTTCAACTTTATTTTCATTTAACTATATTACTCAATTTTAAAACATAAAAAAACATTTTCTATACTTCCAATATTATTGTACTGAATATTTACAATTTTACTTATTTGTCGTTCCAACCCGAGGTTACGCTTATGAGATAATTTCACCTACCTGTGAAAAGATCGATTAACTCCAATTTTAAAGGGACATCTACATATAACACAATATTTTCCCATTGTTTATTCACAATAACAAATTCAGTCTTCAAAGACACTACAAAATCACTGTAATTACAACGTTTAACCTCGGTTTATCACAAACACTTTAATGGCGGCCAACGCTACAACTGAATCGTAAACAAAACGTTTGGAGAGGGACTGCGTGCGCATATACCCACGTGCCTTTAGCCAATAGACTGTTGCGTACCAATATTTATTTTTAAAGCAATGTAAACAAATAAAATGATACATAACAAACTACGAGGATGCTTTGTCTATCCTAGTTTTCTGAAGTCATTGTTAAAAAGTTATTCATGAAATATCGTATTTTTGCACCTAAATTGTTTTCCACATAATTTCTTGTGGTGGCATTTTGATATTTTGTTTTCCACACCTTCCTGAACACGTTCCAATAAAAATCATCGATTGGGGAATTTTTCCGAAGTTGAGGTGATTTTTTGTCTAATTTGACTCCCCTATAAAAGATTTAGCTGGATAAGTGTGGTAAAATACTCCCAGAAGCTTTTCGACCCAATTCGGTGTAAATAAATCAATAATAGGGAAATGTATTCCTCCAGTTTCAGCCATCTGCTGCCACTAGTAACCCTCGTACCCTAATAAATATAGTTTTTCCTTTAGACTTTTTGATACTTTGATCTTTTTGAATGGAATAGTCAAACATTTTTTGTCTTTGTTTGGCTCTTAATTCTCTATCCAGGCATATATGGACTTAATTTGTTTTCTAATAAAGAATGCATTTGCATCAATTAAGAGTAACATCTGTAGAAAACCAATTTTCTTAAATCCGACTGTCGTGTCACTGAATGTTAGTCGAGGCATGTACTAGTTTCAAACAATTGTACAGGGTGTTCTCCACGATGGTTCAGATTTTCACATTTTTAAATTGTCATTACTTAGTTTTTCAAATGGAACACCCTGTGCGTATTTACTTAAAATGTCTCAGCAATCAATTACCTACATGCCCAGATCCATAGTGACTAAGTTTTTCTACCCCACTGAATTTTTTTTATGTGTCATTTTTGTACTATAGTCGATCTCAGTTAAGAATACAGTTGTTTATGTTATGAGTGGAGCACAGTTTACACAGGCACATGGGAATGGGCCCGTTCATCATTTTTTTTATTATTTAATTGAAAGTAGAACAATTTTTAAGAATTTTCAAACTTTGAAGTTTTTATTCGAACGTTTAAGCCTTTAAATAAATTACCAAAGTTGGATCGCTCGAAAACGAGGCGGAGCTTCGCGTGGTGTCACTTTGCGCATGCTGATAGGGTGACAGTCAAGATTTAATAAGCACGTGGCACGTGTTATTGTGTATCTGTGTAAAAACGGTGTTTGATTGTTAAATTGTGTTGTTGGAAACAAACACCTTTTTTCTTCAAACGTCAGATTAACTCATATGTCAGGATATTAAAGTTTGACGGATTATAATGAACTATTGACTACTATAGCAAACTCAAACACTTTCACCCTAGTGTTCATGCAAAATAACGTCACGAAACGGCGAAGCGCTTTGTACTGAAACCCAATCTTTAACATCAAATATCTAAGGATTGGATATACTTGTGAAGCTGAAATTTTAACAGCTTATCTAGATGAACGAATATTGTTGAATACCTAAAAAAATTACGAAAAAAGAATTATCGGTAACAAGCCCATTCCCAAGTAAGTGGAATCCCCTGATGGCTGTCTCAAGCCTATAGGTACACATAATAAAAATTAATGGTTTAAATTGGCTTTCATTTGGTATTTACAAATACATTTTCATTTAAATTGCATCATAATGTTCTTATTTTATTGCAGTAAAACTAAACAATACACTCTTATTTATTTTGCACATTTAACATTTAATATGTTCACTTTTTAAGAATTGTAGAAAAAAATGATATTATTTCCGATTCAAGGACTTCAATAATGAGTGTTTGTGATACTTACTACAGATTTATAATATTTAAATAAAAAGTTACCAATATTAAATTGTGTATGTAAATGAAAAATGTAACAAAAATTATTAACTTAGACAACACGAGTTTTACATACAATTAGTAGGTATATTATTAAAACTTATTACGGGAGAATGTCAAAATCTTCTAAATCGGAAAAATCAGGGTCTTCATCGGATGAACCTGTATTTACTGCTTTCAGTTCCATCTGTTCCACTGTTATTAAATTTTTACATATTTTCGTCTTTCATTATTACGTGTTCCACGCATTTTGCTCAATTTTTGCATTAAAACTTGGTTTATAGCCCAATCGCCAGGGGTTTAAGGCGTCACTAAATGTTATATGTCTGAATTTTTTAAGATAAGTATATTCTCTCGTGTAGAATACGATAAAAAAAGTTTACAGCTCTATGGTGCTGACGACCCCTAAAAAAAATTGAAAATATAGGCCGATATTCGGTTTATGGCCAATAACTCGAAAATTAAAAAAAGTCTATCAAGAAACTAATAGCGCTAGGCGATAGACGGGACATTTCACATCGAAAACGTACATAAAGTTTTTTTGCGCTGTAAAAAATTAGGGTCCAGATTTTTTTGTTTAGCACACAAGAATGGAACGTGGTGACACATAAGTAGGGCGCACGAAGCGTGCGCAGTCTCGAACGCGCTACACTAAATTTGTTGTAACTTTTGAACTAATTGAGGAAGTTGAGCTCAACAAAGCCTAATTGAAAGAAGAAACATGTGACTATTGGATTATTATATTTTCAAATATAAAAATGAATGTAGGTAGAAATAGTATACACATGAATTCGGAACATAAAGAGATTTCCGATGAAATTGGCAAGAGCTCTACCATTTCTACAATTTTTAATATAAAAACCTGTAACTTTCAAGTAACGTATAAAAAGGTCCGGTGAGTGAAGAAAATCTCAAAACTTTATTTTTGAAGATATACGCTTCCAAAATTCCAGAATTTTGAGAAAATGATAGAATTTGATATGTTTAACTAACTTTAACCACCTATTACTCTGGTTTAAATCGTGTTATTAGATTTCTGTAGCTGCAATTTTTAAAGCTTGAAATGTGTACTTTAAAGTGCTTTAAGGGGATTTACCTTAAAAATTAATTAAAATTTTTCTTTGCTCCAAAATTCGTGAACCTAGGGGTAAACTAAACATTATTTACTTTTATAAAAAAAATTATTTGGCATACCTATTCATCGGATCTTTTTATAAATTACTTCAAGAGTAATATGTGAAAGTTTCAGAGTTTTATCTTAAAAATTGTAGAAATGGTAGAGCTTTTACCGATTTCATCAGAAATTTCTTTACGTTCCAACTTCATATATGTACTATTCTTACTTACAATCATTTTATATTTGAAAATATGATAATCTAATACAATAGCCACATGTTTCTCGTTTCATTTAAGCTTTGTTGAGCTCAATTTCATCAGTACAACAAATTTAGTGTAGCACGTCCGACACTGCAGACCTTTCGCGAGCCGTACTTACGTTCCATTCTCGTGCGTTAAACTAAAATATCTACATTTTTTATCGTACAAAAAACTTCATATACGTTTTTGATGTGAAGTTTCCCTCTTTATCGCCAAGCACTATTAGTTCTTTGATACATATTTTTAATTTTTCGAGTTATTGACCAAAAACCGAACTTCGTCCAATATTTTAGATTTTTTTAGGACTCGCCAGCACCTTACAGCTGTAAAAATTTTTTTATCGTATTCTACACCTACAAAAAATTTAGCCATATGACATTTAATGACCGGCTTTTATCAATTTCTGTTTCTGACAACCGGGCTATAAATTTTATATGATAAATTATTATATTCCAAAAAAATATCCCTTTGTTATTACTTAAATAAGAATGTATTTCCTGGACCTGGCAAGAAATCTGTTCAGATTTATTAATTTTTCCTTACATAAACTTAGCTTGCAAATTTACCAATCAAAGACAAGGACACACGTTCCCTATCTTTCCAAACACTGCATTTTAAACTGAGATAAACTATAAATTTAATTTAGAATACAACAATACTCTTGCAAAATTTTGCTTTATGTCTTTATTTCTGAGCTATAATAGTTTTCCATTGCTAAATAATACATTTTTAGTTTATTATTTAACTAACCCTGCAACTCTTAGGTAAATGAGATCCCCCACATTACTTGGATACTCTGTACCTATTGTACTAAAAGTTCAAATGTTTTATGCCATGTAATGTAAGAAATTTATTTTGTAAATTAAAGAATAGGATAAAATGTAAAGCAATAGACCAGCAAGAATTAAATATTTTTTGCAACAAATTTGTATAATGGGATTGTCATCTCAAATTTGTATGTCATTTGATTACTCCCAGTAAATTTTTTAATTATTTTGAAATAAGAGAATCTTCTGCTTTCTAGTAGGGATGGGCGGTTATTGCAAAATAATCAGTTAAGAGTTTTAACCTGTTATTGTATAAGTACAGGGTGATTCATCGTAAGTGTCCCCCCCCCCCACCTCTAACTTGGGACATTTTCAATTATCGACGTTTTTGTAAATATTAGAAAAACTATGGAAGATAGCCATGAGAAATATATTTTTGAAATCAGATAAAAATGAGGATTACGGTTCTCGAGTTAGATACAGCATGTTCCATTTAAAGAAAATCAAGTAACACACTGTATACTGTTAGATTTGGACGTCATTATTTCCTCAACATGACACATAAAAACTTGCTAAACAATTATTTAATTTGGTTCTTGAAATTCTCGAATCGGTCCAGAAATAGCTAAGATAGAGGGGGGGGAGACATTTTTGATGAATCACCCTGTACAAAATGTTTGCGTGTTCACTAACTTCCGTTCTACAGGGTGACCCATAGTTAAACCGAGAAACATTCAGGATCGATTTTTCAACTTAAAATAAGACTTTTTTCATCTATAATTTTTTTTTCCAAAAATGCACCCCCTCTGAGCTAGAGCAAAAAGGAAAAAAGAGAGAAATGTGTCTCGTTTCATTGCATTTATTACAAAACGGTAAAGTTTTGAAAATTCAGTACACGGCACTCTGATGGTGTGTTGTCCCGAACTGCTTCAGCAATCCTTTTCTGGAGGGCAGCTTCGCCATTCACTACAATTTTGCATAAAATGTGTGCTCTATATTTGATGGTGGTGATGGTGATGATGATTTTTGATGCCTGTAAATGATAGAATAAACAGATGGTTGCACGACTATTTTCCGGGAGGATAAATCGGTCACGGTCGAGATTGCCTCTGCCTTTGGCCTACGTGCTTTCCAGACATGACTCCTATGGACTTTCTTGTTGGGGTACAATGAAGGCCAAGGTTTATGCAAAGCCCACCAACAACGAAGCTGCCCTCCAAGAGAGGATTATTCAAGCAGCCCCGTGAGATCACACCAGCAGAGTGTCGTGCAGCTACTCAGTCTGACGTAGGTGCCGGCTTTGCGTTAAAAATGGCAGCCATTTCAAGGTTTAACTCTCGGTCACTCTGTATTAATATTCAATTGTATTTTTTGTAAGTTTTGTTTGTTTTTGTAAAAAAAACATGCATAAAAAATAATTCATCTTTAACTGGTTAACCAAAATTAAATAACCGATTATTTTCACCCATTCTTGCTTTATAGTAAAAAAAATAAAAACTCTGTGACGATATACCAGTGTGGATGTGTCTTAAATTGAATCTTAGCGAGTGATAAGTCGCAGCAAAAGGTTGAAATATTTTTAAAGAAACTTATCGCCAACTGTGTTGAGTTCTCACCGTCAAATTTGTATCGTCGTTAAGTTCTCTGTATCTGAAAAATGTATATTTTTGTATGTGCCACACGAAGAAAAATATCGTTTCTTTCTCAATTTAATTCAATTGGTTAGAACTAGTATTATTTATGTTATTATTAAAAAGATCTATTTTATTTATATTCTTATATTTATATTACAAAGAGAAATATTATTGTGATTGATTAAACCTAACGCCTAATGATCGTATGATTAAAAAATACTGTTATTTTTTAAAAGCTTATAGGATGAAGGTTTTTTTTGTAACTTAGGTAAACCAAAGATATTTTAAAATTTGTCATTTTGAACGACTTTTATTGGTAAGATTGTGTGATCTTGTCGAATTATTTTTAAGTTGTACATTTGTTCCTAGTCTGATATTTTAATGATTCCACTATTTTTAAGATATTTTAACATGTTATGATGATTGACACAAGTTATTCCATTTATGTATATGCAATATGTTATACAGTTATATGGTGCCATTACATATTAAATAAAGCTTGTACATTGTTTATTTGTATTTTTATCTTAAACAGCTGTCTTCGAGCAAATTAACTGGCAAGTCAAATTTTCAAAAACATTAATCATGTTGGATCCATCCTGGGACCACTTTTGGTTTAAATGAACAACTTTCTTCAACTGGTGTTGCCAAATAAATCCTTTTCTCTTTGCCGTTGGTACCTTCCTGTTATGTTCTGAATGCAACGCTGTCAATGTACTACAATTATCTGCTAATACAGAGTGGTAAGCAAAACACCGATTTATTCTAAACAAACTTACACTTAACCATGATAAAACCTGTTAATAACTTCTATTAGAGACTGGTAATATCCTCTAATAGCAAAATTCGGCATAATTTTGGGGTTTCGCTTTATAAACTTCATTCTTTATTTTTACTCAAAAATAAAAATCCAAAGGAGTAATATCTGGCGACTTCGGTGGCCAGAGCTCAAAAAGGCAGTTTCTCGATATCCAGTGCTGTGGAAAATGTATGTCTAATTATTTCTGAAAAATCCTACAATTACGAATCGATGCTCCATTTAATTGGAAATACATGTCCTGTCTCACTTCTAACAGGAAACTTTCAATGGCTTCCAACAATTGTTTAAAAATATTTAATAATTGAGTTACGTTTAAAACTATATGGAAAAGGAAGGTACCAATTAGCTCAATATCTGCAATTTTAAGAAGACACTATCCTATTGGTAGCGAATGTGGCCTCGTCGATAAAGATAATTTTGTTTTAACACTTTCACTGCTCACCCGGAAGGGGACCCATTACCCAGATGCTTACTATATTTTTTGTCAGAATATAGCTTTATATATTTGACAAATTATTGATGTGATGTTTTTGGATGTTTATATCATATGTCAAATGTTGCTGTCAAAAAACGTGGATCCGCGTCATGAGCACTGCGGTAGCAATTGCAACGCTTTAAGCTGAAAGATGCAGATCCGCGTTTTTGGATTTTCTTTACTTTCACGGGTAATAAATAAGATTTGTAATCATAACCAATTTTATATTAATAAAATGAAACACAAAAAAGAAACCCCATATGGAATAAACTAAAATATCTAGCTATAACAGAAAGTATTTTCCCAAATGCATTGAAAAAAGCATTAGTTATACCTATCTTCAAAAAGGGTGATGCTAATGACATAGCAAATTTCAGACCCATATCTCTATTACCGATACTATCCAAAATCTACGAGAGAGCTTTAAAAATAAGAATATCAGCATACTTTGAAGACAACAATCTATTTGTTCCAACTCAGTACGGGTTTAAAAAAAATAGGAATACTACTGATGCTATTTTGAACTTTGTGGAAAAGACTATTGCTTGTTTCGAAAAGGGAGAGTATCTGGTCACAACCTTTTGCGATCTTAGTAAAGCTTTTGACTGTGTTCAGCACAATTTATTAATACAAAAACTTAAAAGATACAATTTTGATAATGACAGCCTAAATCTTATAACATCTTATCTACAGAACAGGACACAGAAAGTTAAATCGAATAACACAGTCTCCGAAGAATGAATCGTAAATATCGGAGTGCCCCAAGGATTGGTCCTAGGGCCCTTGCTTTTCTTAATATATCAATGATCTTGCGGTAAATGTAGACATAACTGATTTTATATTTTTTGCTGATGACACATCCATGTCAAATATTTCTCAAAACTGTGTTAATGCTATGAACGCAAGTCAAGAAGCTCAAGTCAGTACTGAACTATGGTTCCAAAGTAATTTCCTAAATTTAAACATTAATAAAACACAAAAAATTATTTTTTCATTGAGGGAAATTGAACTTCCCAATAAGAAGGAAGAGGTCAAATTCCTGGGTGTAAGTCTGGGTCCAACCTTTAAATGGGACAAACATGGTTCAAATGTAGCAAATAAGTTAAGTAGAAATATATATCTCCTACGCCAACTCAGTGAATCTGTTTCTCCATCAATATTGAAAATAGCATATTATAATTTCTGTAAATCTGTCATGACATGCACTACTAGCCTGGGGGTATTCAGCATCCTGGTCCAGAATATTTAGTTTACAAAGAAGAGCAGTGCGAATTGTAGACAATGTAAACTACAGACGTGAGTGTCGTAATTCCTTTATTAAACAGATATTGACTTTTCCCTGTTTATTTATCTTGGAATGCCTTCTGTATGTAAAAAATAATACCTTTAAGTTTAACAAACACTGACGTACACCATTATGATATAAGAAATAATACCAAGCTACTACCAAGATCATGTAGACTTAGCAAAAGTCAAAAAAGTCCAAATTATATTGCAGTTAAGTTTTATTACTTGCTCTCAAGTTACTATAAAAGTTTACCACCAAAACAATTTAAAAATAAAGCCAAAGAATTTTTGATGGAAAATGCTTTTTATTCGTATGAGGAGTACTGTAACTTTAAGCATAAATAAGACAATGGGCACCTATGTGATGTGTTTATGTTGATTGTATGTAGGAACTGCTATTACCTATGCCATTTATAAGGTATAACTACACTATTTTGTTTTATAATTTTCTTTTTTAACCTGTGTAAAAAATCGTATTTACATTTTTATGTCAAGTTTTCTGTAATCTGTAAGTTGTACCTTTATCTTTTATAGACTTGTGTAAATACTTTGTAAGTATATAAACACCAATAAATAAATATCAAAGAATAAACGTCGGTCATATAAAACTCTAAGAACTACTGATGATACACCATAAAATGTTCACCTGCACAAAGACCAGATTTCTCTGAACACATGGTGCATTTGAATTTGTTGCTATTAATTTTTGTCTTTTAGGATGTGAGCAACCTGGCTGACCATTTTGAAGTAATCTCAAAATCGACAATAACGTAACCTGACTAAAAACTGCACTCACTTTTATAACCTATTATGGTTCACCCAAGTGCTCCTTCAACGACAAACTTCTTCGTCCAGTGCTTAATAAATACTAGAGAACTGAAACCACTAATGGTCAAAACGCGGACCCGCGGCGCGCGCACTCGGCGGAGGTATACGAATAACGCGGATCCGCGTTATGAGCAGTGAAAGTGTTAAAAAAATTCAATAATTTAAGAATAATAATAATAACTTTACTTCCTTCAGACCGTGTTGCAAGTGTTGCAATAGTCTACAATTTCAGAATAATTTAAAAAATGAAAATAATAGTGATAACTGTAATAATATTTAAATGCTATATTCAAATTGATATCGTCATACGCACAACATTTTTTTTTCGAAGACCAAGGGACCACTGGAAACAAAATCCTTCATTCCTTTTATAGACAAAAAAAAATATTAAAAAAAGGAAACTGAACAAATTATCAAATTTCTATCTCAACATTCAATGTATACATTATAAATTATTCGACCTAAACCTATTTCTTTCAGAAAACAGCTATGATGTTCTTTGTTTTAGCGAAATTTGGTTTCTGTAGAGCAAATAGAGCAGATTTCTTTAAGTATATTTTAGCTAGCTATTTTTCTAGATTGAGTCATATTCATGGAGGTGTGGCGATTTATGTCAAAGCAGGTTTGAATTATAAACAATATAAATGGGTCCATATAGCTTATGTGAAGATGTAAACATTGAGATATGTGCGATAGATCTCTCCAAGTTTAATCAAATGTTGTTGCTATCGATCACCAAAAGGAGATATACATATTTTCAATCAAAATTTAACAAAAATTTTTTCGACAAATTATCCCTAGATAAAAAAATTACTTTTTGTGCAGACTTCAACGTAAATTTTGGAAAAAACTTTGGAAATGTCCAACAAATAAGAAACATCTTTCTTTCCTTTCGCATGATTGAATGTGTAAAAGATTTCACTAGGATCTCAATAAAATCGGCAATCGGAATGGATAATATCTTTGCAAATATAGAATGGGGTGACATGAAAGTTTTTAACCCCTGTCTATCTGATCATGAATGTCATAAGTTTTTCTTGTTTTGAATCAATTAATCTCAATAATTCTAATGATATACAACAACATTATAGAGCAATAAATAACTAAAGAAATGTACAACCTATGACTGATGGTCATATTACCTTGAAACGGGTGATGTTGATGAAATGTCAAAAATTCTAATCAATAATATTACAAAATCATATAAAACATCTTACCCTCTGAGACCATGCATGCAAAATAAGTAAGAGTACAAATAAAATAAAATACACTGAGAGGATTAGAATAAGGGAGAATAATCTAATGATGTTACATGATTTTAAGAAATGTAACCACTTCAAGGAAAACTATTAGTTTACAGAAAATAGCCAAAAGAAGGAGGAAACCTGGACAAAATTAGTAAAATCTGAATTTTTGCATACATTCTTCAAGATGTCCCAAACCCAAATCCACAAAAATCCCAACATGGCTATCCAAGCTATTGAAGGTAGATAATTGTAGATAATGGGCTTGTTCCATGATATTCTTTATATATGGTTTTTATACTTTTTCATGTAGTACTCGATATTGTCATTATGCACTTAAAATTTCATATTATTAACCTTTTCCGTTCTCGAGATAGAAGGAGTTTAAATTAGTAATAGTTGTAAAAACCGAGGGCACATTTGTGACGTCACTATACGCAAGTGACGTAAGAAAAATGGCTTTCTGGGACCTTTCAAATTTAACCTGAACGGTCGAAAAATATGAAATTTTCAAACGCTGGTAACTAAATAAATACGTCGAGTGGAAGTTCGTTCTATGTCTCTACGGAAAGGAGAAGGTCGGCGATGAATCCTAATCATAAATTGCAGGGTCAAAAACGAAAATTCGTCCCGACAGGAGCGAGAGAAAATTGTAATTTTTTGACATTTCACCAAATCGTACTCTCCTACTGTCAAAAAGTAAGTAAAAAACAATACTTTGAAAACACTTATAATTATAACAAGTAAGGAGCATCAAGTCTATTAAGATCGCCGAGTCTATGCGTATATAGTGACGTAGCGCCTGGCCATGCCCCATTTTCGCGAGGTAGAGATTTGTAATAGTATTTAAGATACTAAACGTGCGAATAAGATTCTGATTTTTTGCAGATCCGTTATTTTATACTTGCACTTTCGATTGATGAAATTAAAAAAAAATGCCGAACAAGCCCATTAAATTATCTACAAGTTGTCTTTTTCATGTTTTACCAACCCCTCCCCTTTTCGAGATATTCAAGGTCAAAGTTTCAACAAGAGACAGCTATAAAGTTAACATGAAAGTTGCAGAGAATTCAAATACCTACAAGATTGATCTTTTGCATTTTTTTCCCAAAACCTCGCCTTTTCGAGATATTCAAGGTTAAAGTTAAAAAAGACCGGTATTCCGGAATTCCCATTTTACAGTCAAGTTCACTTTGAGGTCGATTATGAGGTTACTGCTACAAAGGGGTTTAAAATTTACTTCTTCAGAGTAACTTTAAGGTCAGTTTAACGGTAAATGACTTAATGGTTGAAATCATCAGGTAGGTATAAGCTACGTAGAATTTATCGACGTTATCGACCTAATATTCCTTCAAAACAGTGTAGTAAAAGCGACCAAATAGGTTGCTATTTAGGTATACATTACGTAGGATTTCCAACAAAATCTACCTAGTAAGCTATTCGACTATTATAGAAATACTTTTAAGATGCTAAATAGGTAAATACTACCTAATTATATTACCTATTTCGGCCTTAATGGAAATTTATCCTTGGGGTCATTTTTGGTAGATTTCTTTAGTAGTTTTTCACTAGCTGCTTTCGTTAAATTGATATTATTTATGTAAACTGAAATCTAAATTAAGACCATGTGGTAAATTTTCATCAGAAGTCTATTGTTACAGCCAATTTACGTCATAATTAGTTTAATAAGTAAATTTGTCTTTCCCCAAGTCGAGTTGGAGCTAATTTTAACAAAAATGTTTACTGTGTTTTTACTTATGAGTGTTAGATATCGTGTTTAGCTTAGCAAATGTTGGAATGGTAAGTTAAGGTGTTTTGTAAAGGGAACCTTTACATGTTTAGGAATCATTTACAGCATTGAGCGGATCTAGGTTTAAAATTAGTTGATACAACCCGCCTTAAAATATCAAAGGCCTTACTTTCATACTTACCTGTTGTTATACAACCAGTAATACACATCTTTGTATTTTAAGCGGCATACTCATACATCATAATTTCTATTACATTATTTAAGATTGACATTTTCGTTTAAGTTACAAAAATAAAAAATATTAAATTAAAATCGATTTGTTCTCTAACTAGCAGAATTCTAATAGCCAAAGAAACTGCAGATAATAAATTGCCCGGAGTCTTTTCCCACCTGACAAATTGAACAATTATAAAATACTGTTAGAAATGAAGAGCAATACAGTTTTTTTTAAATAAGTTCAGATAAAACGCGTTTACTATGCAGCAGGTTATAAGTTTATGTAGATATAACCTACTTTAGCACTGACCAGGACCCTAACTGTAAATCACGATTTAAATTCTGCAAACATTGCATTCAATTCATATCAGACACAGTACCAAAAGTGAAGATATGGAGCTAAAAGGTTGCTTGGCACGTCGCTAATAATAAATTAATACACATATTGACATGGTTTCTAATTTATTGTAACATTTTATTCATTTCATTTTAAACAATTCAGTGAAGCGACTGATACGTTATTTATTGCCATTTCATTGAAGGAATTAAAATGAGGTTGTTGTTTAGAATATTGTTAGTTTGTGTGATGATAGCGGCGATTTTAAATTCAAGTGAAGCCAGGAAAAGGAAAAAGAACAGTAAAGCGATGATTTTGCGTCAGAAGGAAACTAATCCAATTAATTTTATAAGGTTGGTATCTCTACTAAAATAAAGTTTTATATGTGCATTTTTAATTTTTTAACCATTTTTTTGGGAGATCCAAATTTTACATGATTGGAAATGAAATTTTTATTATCTCAATGGCATTTCTTATGAATTTAAAAATTAATTTATAGGATATTCTAAAGTGTGGTCATTTGTTTTTTTTATTGCTTAGACAACAAACAATAGGTACACAGGGCTAGTGAACAGCGCGTGGACGGACAATGTCTCCTCAACCAATTTGAAAAATGTCTCACATGGCATGATGCAGAGGCATATTAAAAAAAAACAGATCTACAGGGTGTTCAACATAATAGTGGCAAGCTATAATAGGTACTTGAATTTTTTAAATACTTAGAACACCCAACATTTTTGTATACATTTGTATCTGATTCTTATATATGCATAGGTAGGTATGTTATTTTTGAACTTACATCGCGACGAAAACAATACATTTGTATCGGTCAAGAATAAAATCTACAAAAAGCGTAATTTTATGAAGGACCCTGCACAAAATACACGGTAAAAGTTATAAGTATAGCTGAAGCATTGATTAAGATTTAATCAATGGCTGAAGCTAAAACCAGCTGATATGTATTCGTTGGACCATTCCGAACAACAGTTCTTATGTGCAGTAGAAACTGAACTCTACATTGTAGTGTTCATTGGCAGTATAAGTCCATAAAGTCCATAGATTTCAAGTTCCGGACACTGCGGAAGGTCAAATCACTTTTCGGAAAAGTGCAATAACATGGCAACGTCACAGTGTGAAAGTCCAAAAAAAGATATATGCCGTCTAATCATAGATATATAAAAAAATGTATAATGTTCCATGTAATAAAAGTCCTAAAATTTTTTCACCACTGTGTAAAACATCCTATAAATTTTAAAACATGCCACTCTTGATCTTCCACTATTTTTATCCGAGATATTTTTCAAATTTCAAATGGTTGAGGAGACATTGACTGTCCCTCACTTCTGACTCACTCTGTATACTATTTTCAAGCGGTTCAGTTTGAATTACAAGTAAAAATTGAGTATGTTGTTTATACAAACAATAATTTTCCTATAAAAACCACGAACTATGCCAATACAGGGTTCCTTAATGACGGTCTCTTGCGATTTTCTCGTCAGACGCATAGGGGAGTCATCTTAGACAAAAAAAGGCATATACCTCGGAATAATTTCTCGATCCATATTATTTGATGAAACTTTTTTCATTTACTTCTAAACAGTGTCAATGAAAAATGTCTCCTCTTAAAAATGGGTGCTAATTGTTCATTTGTTTAACAACAACAAATAGGTGCAAAATTAGTTGTAAAATTGAATATCTCAAATACAAATCGATGAAAAATTTCGAAAATAGGTTCCTAGGAGTTTTTCGGTATGCTGATTGAGAATCTGATATTAATTCTTTGAAATTCAGTATGGCGGAATCAAAATGGCGGATAAAAATGTCAAATATTGCAAAATTAACCGAAAAAAAAGATTTTTTTGGATATCCTTCTTAAAAGATTCATGGGTCACCTGATGAAGCCCGTTTCTTCGTTGTGTGATTGGTTAATACTGATCACGTTTTTTAGAGCGGGTTAATTCGAAAATGAAATTTCGAAAAATGAAAAAAATAGATATTTTAATTTGTAGGTTTAACAATATCTGTTATAACAAAGCCGTTAATTTAATTTCTTTTTATAAATTATGAAGCCCCCTAGTATATAAAGAGTGACCCATTTAAAAGCGGGGCACCTTTATGACTTTTTTCTTTTTTGCCCGTCTTGAACCAAATTTTACCAAATGATAGAACAAATTAGGATCTACTTATGACCAAAAAATCATTCGCTTCTTACAAATGCAAAGGCACCTGCGTTACCAAAATAAATGGAAAAAGTAAAGAAATCATATTAGGCATTTTTTTGTCCAAAAACTTTATTAATGAAAGTTGTTCAGAATTGTCCAAAAACCTAGAGTCCAATATTAAAAAATATTGAATTTTGTCTTTGAAGTCCAAAATTTCGACAAAATTAAAAAAAAATACAAATCACTTGACAACTACCTGACAGCTTATGTTTAATTTCAAACAAAATTGTCATAGCACAATTTTCTAAAGAAAAAGAAACAATTAAAATGATATTTTCGGACTCGGACATTGTTTTAAACAAAATTTCAATAGTGTTTAATATTGCTGAAATTTTGGACTCTATGTTTTTGGACAATTCTGAACAACTTTCATTAATAAAGTTTTTCAATAAAAAAATGCCTAATATGATTTCTTTATTTTTTCCATTTATTTTGGTGGCTTTGCATTTGTAAGACGCGAATGTTTTTTTGGTCATAAGTAGATCCTAGTTTGTTCTATCTTTTGGTAAAATTTGGTTCAAGTCGGACAAAAAAGAAAAAAAGTTATAAAGATGCCCCGTTTTTAAATGGGTTACTCTGTATAAATAAAATTGATTTAAAAAATTTCAAATACATACTTTTTTACAGTTTCCAAGGAAGTTACAAATTTAACGTTAGGTAACAGAAATTTGCGATGGCTTGTCTAACGTAAAAAATCATATACTACTATTGTTTTATAATTATATTTCTAGTATTTTTAGGGAAAAAAAAATTACCTTGTAATATCGTTGATGTATCTAAGAAGTATAAAATTATTGGGTAAACATTGATTTGAATAAATTTACAATACTTATATTTTTATGAAATAAAAATGAAAAAATTAAACCATGAATAAAACTGTACACATATTCAAGAAATTGTACCACTCGCCTAACGGCTCGTGGATTCAAACATCATTTTCGTGAATAATGGCTATGATAATCGCTCATATAATAATATACTACATTATTTAACCGACTATTGTTAAAAAAACTGGATATGTTAAGCACAACGTGTTATTATGCAGCTACTTGCTGAAAGAAAATGTACTGTTTTGAGCTGAATTATAAGGCTTGCCCACTCTAGATACAAGAGAACAGATGGCTTTCTTCCTTCCCAGAATATACATCAAAAGTATATATCCTACATACATGGGTCAGGTCAGCTTCCATTGAATTGCCCTGCGCTAGTTGTAGCCATATTGAAAACATGTATATTTTAACTATTCACCGCTCATTTTGTTTTCCAATTGTTTTTACATAAAAAAAAATTATAAAGCTTATCCTTCAAGGTTTATATGTCAGCTACCACATCCATGTGGTCAGTTAATTTTTTTTTTTTTTGTAACAGCAATTTATTTATAATGCAATTTTCAGACTTTTAGAGTGTAATTATTATTATTATTTTTTTTCATTAAAAAAACTTACGAAAAATTATAATTATCATAAAATAAATTTTTGTATCTTAAAGTACACATCATAAATTTTAATTAAACCCCCTATAGAGTGCCGATATCATTTTCCAATACTTTATTATTTACAATCAAAGTTAGAAAGTCAAAGTTTCGTAAATCGACCAACTTTGAGGGTCCGATTTTCGTAAAACAGATTTTTATAATTGTATTGAAACATTCTTTATAGGATTTTGCAAACAGCAGAAAAATTAACTATCTATAAAAGAAAAACTTTGTGTAGAAATATTAATGAAATCATTGCTTTCTTTCGATAACCTGAATTCTGGTTATGCTAGCAAGTTAAAATCCTAAAATGAATTTGTCTAATTTCTTATTTGACAATTCTCATTCTAACACTAGCATCCACACAGTCCCCTACGGCCATGCAGATTAAACTAGTATCCACATAACCCCCTACGATTATGAAGATTCAGTTAAAAATGAGAACAAAGACCTAAAATGAATTTATTTATCTACCTTGTCTTAAAAAAATTTTCATTCCAATGGATTACATTTTCATGAAATCTATCATTCTGTTTCCTGGAAATGCTTAGCCTTCGAAACGTTTTTCGCCCTTATTCTGGAGCTCATCAGAAAGACATAAAGCCATTCATAAAGATGTTTCATGCAAAACCAAGACGATTTCTATGAATAAGTGTGAAATGATTATATTTGACATTGAGATTTTTATAAGTTTTGGATAATACCTTTAAATGCAATATCCCACTGTTTACTTTTTTTTTGCCTATTTTATTCGAGTAACGTTAAATATTATGAAATAATCGAAAATTCGTGCAATACTTAACTTCAAGCTTATGTATGAAATGTTTGAAATATGAAAAAAAATATTTAAATACACTTAGTATTTCAAAAAATTGATCCTTTTCAATATACATTTGGTTTTATGTCGTTTTCTTTAGTCAATTAAAAGTTACAGTTACTTTAGTGCCGCACTTCCAGCGTAGCAGGAGGTGACACAGCGCGAATCGGAACGGTACTTAACAAATTACTGGTCACACAATTTATATTCAGGTCAAATGCGGGTTACATCCCCCTTAAATCCCAATGCATTAAACAACTACTACTGCTCGATTGCAGGTAGTCTCACGGAAAACATAATTCCTCCAAATGATCCACTGAGTTACATGAATGAAATGCATAACTGTAATACTTTATATTTGCACAATACAAATATAATTGAATTAAAAGAAACTATTAAGGAAATAAAAAATAAAAAATCTTCTGGTCTAGATGAAATATCTGTAAAAATACTCGAAAATCTACCAGACGCTGCTCTTCGCGTATTAGTTTCGATAATTAACGAATCATTTGAATCGGGAATATTTCCATCTCTCTTAAAAACATCTATTGTGATTCCCCTTTACAAAGGTGGGGATTTAGAAGATCCATCTAATTTTCGTCCCATATCGTTAATACCCACATTGGCAAAAATTATTGAAAAGCTAGTAAAAAAGAGAGTTGTTGAATTTTTGTTTTCATGCAAGATATTAAGTAATCAGCAATTTGGGTTCCAAAAAAATAAAAATACTAACGATGCCATGTTTGCCTTTCTAAAGATGGTCTACACTGAAATCAATGGTGGAGAGTGTGCCGCGGCAGTATTCTGTGACTTGTCAAAAGCTTTTGATTGCGTCCAACATGATATATTGTTGCGAAAGCTCGAACACTATGGTTTCAGAGGCACTACCTTAAACTGGTTTCGGTCTTATTTGTCAACCCGCAGCCAAGTAGTTAAAAACTCATCATACTCCAACAAACTAAATATAACTCATGGCGTACCTCAAGGTTCTGTTCTTGGCCCAATTTTATTTTTGTTATATGTTAACGACTTGACTGAAATTGACATTAATGGAAAGTTTACCTTATTTGCTGATGACACCACAATATTGTGGCATAGTAAAGATGAGAATACCCTCTGGGAGCAAATGTGTTCCGATGTAAATAAAGTCAAAGATTGGTTTAACTCTAACTTGCTTTCTCTTAATGTCAACAAAACAAATATAATGACCTTCCGTTGTAATCTAATAGATATCCCACTCGGTAACCATATACTTGAAAATAAGTCGTGCTCAAAATTTCTTGGTTTAAATATCGACCGCAACTTAAAGTTTAAAGATCATGTTATTAACCTCAGTAATAAGCTAGCATCTGGTTGTTATGCAATTAGAGTCATTTCAAATGAGCTGGGCTTCATGACTGCGAAAACCGCATACTTTGCACTAATTGAATCACATTTGAGATACGGTATTTCGTTCTGGGGAGTAAGCAGCAATTATTTGATAAATAGGATTCTTGTAATTCAAAAGCGTGCTGTTCGTTATTTGTGTAAAGCAAGAATTCGTGATTCATGCAAACCACTTTTTTTGGCACATGGAATCCTTACAGTTATTTCCATTTTCATTCTGGAAACGGTATGTTTAATTCATAAACATAAAAGTAATATAAGTGAAAATTCTCTCCGTTATATTACTCGTCAAAACAATAATCTTACTATGCCAATTCCGAGTTCCTCCCTGGTCAAAGACTCTATTATTTACAATGGTTATAAGATGTATAATCACCTACCCAATGATGTTAAAGATATTAATTCATATATTCAGTTCAGGAAGGCAGTAAAAAGTAAACTTGTTGTAAAACCTTATTATAATTTAAGAGAATTTTTTGAGGACACACTGTAATATGTTCACATTAATTTTGGTCTGTAAATTGTTGCTATTTGACTAGTTTTTGTATTGTTTTTACTCTTTCACATTTATATTTTTTACGTAGTTTATTTATATTTCTCTATTTTATATATCTGTTTATACAGCACTTTGTCAACAAGAAATGTTCTTCTGGACAATAAAGTATATTTGATTTGATTTGATATTGAAAAAACAAGTATTGTATATATTTCTTTTGTAAAATTTTCCGTTCTTTCGAATGGCGCTATTCATTTTTTGATAAAAATAAAATTTAAAAAGTTATTAGCAAAAAACTGCATTTTTGCATACAAATTGTTAAATAAAAAATTTAGCACCCACTTTCTCGCGGAGATATTTTGATATGATATTCTACACCCTTTCACGAACAACCAAACCAAAAGGAATATTCGATCGAGGAATTTTTCCGAAGTAAAAATCTAACACGACTCCCCTAGCACAGTTCTTGATTGAAACAATTAAATTCAAATTGCTTCATTTAGCAGTATTGAGTAATAATAATTTTTGAACACATAATCTATAGTCATCCTGGAATAAATGACGTTTTTACAACTATCATTTTCAAAACAGTATTTGTTGACACAAAGTAAGTTGTTCGTGTTCAAAGTTATCTCATCGTATTATTTCTTTGATTTTTAGTGTTTCATTGAATTTATTTTATTTTTTCTTTGTTTTTATTCGAATATCTCAGTAAATATGATGGATTATAAGAATATGGGAATTACGACAATGCATTATGTATATGGTTGCGGAGGACCTCAGCAATGACCAACAAGATCCCCAGATCTCAATACTTTGGATTTATTTTTGTGGGATCATTTTAAAACCCTCGTGTATAAAACTCTCATTAACACTTTGGAAGATCTAAGAGAGTGAATAGTTGCCTTGTGTAAAACAATACGGAATACGGAGGGAATATCTGAATGAGTGCACAAATCGATGGGAAGACGGGTGGAAGCATGCCTATTATTAAGTGAAGGTGGCCATTTCCAACAATTTTTATAAAACAAAATTTATCATTATGAGTGTTAATAATAATTAGTTTCAATTCCAATACCTTTTGTATGGTCTTTTGGACAATAAACTATTATTATTATTGAAATTTAATTGTTTTAATCAAGTACTGTGTGTCTGACGAGAAAAACGCAAGAGACCGTTTTCATGTATAATTGGCTAGACTAATCAGAAAAAAATATCCAATTGGAAAAATGTCAGTGGCGTACCAACTTTTTGGTAAAAAATATCAGAGGAGATATTTGCAGGGACGCCACTGGTGGAGCTATAAAATACCTTTTCTAGTTACTTCAAAATAACCGTTTACAAAAAAATTTGAAAAAGCGACGGCGTTTTGTAATACGTCGTCCCAAACTTCTACTTCTACCATTTTTAGGAAATAAAGTAATCCTACCCTATCCATGTCATAGTTTTCAAATGACTAAGTAGAAGTTGATTTATGTAGAGTTGTTGCAGCATATTCAGTGGCGGTTGTATAAACGTTTTCCCATCGATATATCGAAACAGCACAATGAACTTACGATATTTTTAGGTTGGCTGCAATGAGACTGGTTTATGGAATAGCAACTAGAATGGGCCTAGGCGAACAAATATCAGAGGCTTTAAATGGTGCCTTTATACCCCCTGGAGTTGAGGATTATGACTATGACCAGGGTGGCTTTGGTTTGTTTAACAGAGGTGATGATGACGATTACGACTATTAAATTAAAAATAAAATTTTCATGTACAGATTGTTGGCAGCGCTGTAAATAAGCTTTAATTTATTCTAATATTAAGTGTTATTTATTTAATTTATTTTGTATCGCCAATATATGAATATTAAGGAAAGCTGGTTTTTGTTATTTATTTCGGGTTCAGTGAATTGAACTTTTTCTCTAACAAACCAAGACAGTTATTTAATTTTGTTGATTAAAAGTTTACTAAGTAAACCTGCAAATTACTTAAACAAACAACTATCAGTTATTTAAAAAATGCCCTATATTTTCTAAAGGACCCTGCAGTTTTTACATACAACTTGGGATTCACTCCCAGAAGCTGAAATTTTGCGGAGGTAGTTCATGATATACTGATCAAGTCTCCAGTCACAGAAAATTCTAATGATAGGATTTCGAGATATTACTCAAAGAAATCGTAATTTTGTATTAAAACCTTCTTCGGGGTTTGCCAGGTCCGAAGAGTCTGTCATTTTATTCTAGACTTTACTAATAATAAAGAAAAATCTATGCAAATTTATAAACAAAGTCGAGTAGTTTTTTTTTTCAAGAATGAAGAAAAAGAATTGGATGGATTTAACCTGTGATTGTACTTCTAAACTATACATAAGTGTGGAGGAATTTATTAAAATTTTGAAATTTAAACACCATTGTGCTTAAAAGGTGTCTATTATACGCCTAAATGAAGATCTTAGAAATTCAATTTTTTTTTCATTTAAAATTCAGACTTTCGCCAAAATCGTAGCTTATGTTATTATTGTTGCAATTAACTAGTTTTTAATGAATTTGGTTATAGATGAACGATGTCATCAAGATTTATACTCATCTACATTTTCAAATAACACTTCTAAATTTTCCAATTAAAGCATGGAATTTTTACACAAATCTGTTGATTCAAATAAAATTATGGCCATTGGTTGTGACAGAACTGTGGTAAACAACTGGTTTAAAAAACGGAGTAATTCGAGGTTTAGAATCGGATCTAAGGTAGCCGTTGCAGTGGATGATTTTTTTACTCCACTCCACCCCAAAGGGTATTCAAGAGAAATAGGTAAGGCACTTGAATTGTGTAAAAATTTATCTATGGTAGAATTTGAAACTTCTTTACCTTTGGTTCATTTGAAAACGCTAAGTACTGACCAAAAATACATGTATGACATGTGTCAATCAATTTCCAGCGGAGTTTTAAGAGATGATTTAGCTCTAAGAGCGCCAGGGAAAATGTTATACTCCAGATAACTTACCACAGCTAAAGAGTTCTAAGGTTATATGTTTCCAGCAAAGTGCCTTCTCAAAACCTTAAAATATTAATTGGATTTATAGTCAAGGTGTATGCCTTATGATGGTTTGAAATTAAATGCCATTTCTCTTGCAAATCTGGTTCTCAGCATGATCAGAAAATCTCGCTACCTCCCTGATGAACTTAAGGAAGAAATAGATCCTGTAATTGAGAAAAGCCAATATTTTGGCCATCCAGAAAACCTTTTAATAGCAATGTTAGGGGATGATAGGAAAACACATTTGAGTTGGCTTTAAGAAGAATTTTGTAATGTAGAAAATCAACGGAAAGAACCGAGGACATCAGGGTATTTCAGGTAAAGCAAACTAAATTCTGATTGTCAAGATTATGTGGACTTAATTGACTGGTAGAATGTTACTATAAGCGAGCCCCCGTTAACACTAATACCAAATGAAGAAATAACCAACATGATTTCTCTGGTTCTGGAAAAAAAAACCATTATTAATATTTCCTTGCCATTCACAGGTAGTGGAGTGATGCATTAAACTAGTCACCGAAGCCCACTGTTGCTAGGCCACTAGAAATTCATGTCCTGATTTGGAATGAAAAGGTACTGACAGAAAAATATGTAATATGTACATATCTCCAAAAGGTGTCGGCCACTAGTTTAAAATACTGTTTCACATCTTTGACTTACACCTTGTTACGTTGTGGTGCAGGTCCATTCCCCATACATAGCGCACTCGACAAAATGAAAGTAAAATATGTAGTATGTATATATGTCCAAAAGTTATCGCTTCTAGTATAAGTTCTAATTATTTTCACAGCTCTGACAATGGGCTTGTTCAGCATTTTTTTTTTTATTTCATAAATCGAAAGTGCAAGTATAAATTTATTGGATCTGCAAAAAATTTGAATCTTATTCGCACGTTTAGTATCTTAAAAACTATTACAAATCTCCATCTCACGAAAATGGGGCGTGGCCAGGCGTTACGTCACTATACGCATAGACTCAGCGATCTCAGTAGACTTGATGCTCCTTACTTGTTATAATTATAAGTGTTTTCAAAGTATTGTTTGTTTTGTTTACTACTTGACAGTAGGGGAGTACAATTTGGTGAAATGTCAAATAATTACAATTTTTTATCGCTCCTGCCGGGACGAATTTTCGATTTTGACCATGCAATTTACGATTAGAATTGATCGCCGACCTCCTTTCCTTAGAGACATAGAACGAACTTTCACTCGACGTATTTATTTAGTTACCAGCGTTTAAAAATTCCATGTTTTTCGATTTTTCAGGTTAAATTTGAAAGATAACAGAAGCCATTTTTCTTACGTCACTTACGTATAGTGACGTCACATATGAGCCCTCGGTTTTTGCAACTATTATCAATTTCAACTCCTTATATCTCGAGAACGGAAAAAGTTAATAATACGAAATTTTAAGTGTATAATGAGAATATCGAGTACTATATGAAAAAGTATAAAAACCATATAAAAAGAATATCATGGAACAAGTCCATTGATACAGATCTCAAAACATACTGAAACTATGAAAGTAGCACTGACGTACTGATAGAACTTGAAAAATACTTATTTCACTACAAATGTACTGGCACTGGCAACACTGCCAAAGCCTCTTTAACAGTTTATGGCCCCAAAGCACGAGACGGACTTATAAGGTCTTGTACTGAATCAAGAGAAATTTTGACGCAATTTGAAAAAAAACAATGTTTACAAGTTCTAGGACAAACAAAATAGAAGTCTTTACTTAACGGGTGGGAGGGTTAAGCTGGAACTCGAGATGCAGACACCTCCGTGTGGTGAGTTCCGGCTAATTTTGAAATAAAAACTAGCTGAGGGTTGCATGTTTGGGTGTTTTATCCATGTTCGTATTTATTTTGGTTTCTTTCAATTTTCAAGGTCATTTCGGCAGCCGAAGGAATCGTTTTAGGACATCCGGAATTTTGTGGATGATTAAGAATCTCAAAATGCGTCTTTTGCATAGAAATAGAATAGAATAGAAATAGATTTATTTCATCAGATACATATATACAACAGAGATTTTATAACATATTTGAAGAGACACGTCACAACAAGCATTAAAATATACTTCACAAGAAAAAGTACTTAAGACTAGCAACTAACAATATAAATATATATGTAAATACAATGTAAAGGCCTATGCGGAGAAAAAATCATTAAGTGTATAACAATTTTTTTCTATTAAGTGTTTTTTGAGAGATTTTTTGAACACAGGTTGATTTGCAGATTCCTTAATTTCTGGAGGTAGAAAGTTGAATAGTCTGCAGCCATTGTATATAATGCTCCTTTGATATAAGGAGGTTGAATGAGCGTCAGGTTGAAGTTCAAACTTATGACGAGTATCATGGTCATGGGGAGTTATATTTTGAGTGAACATAGCTCTGTTTTTGAAAACAAAGCAGCAGACTTCATAGATGTAGGTACCAATAACTGTTAGTATGCCAAATTGGCGAAAAGCGTTTCTACAGGATTCCCGATAACCTAGATTTGCTAAGATTCTTATTGCAACTTTCTGCAAAATAAAAACACGTTGATTTTGATTTTGCCCAGTGCTTCCCCAGTTTACAATTCCATTTCTTAGGTGGGAGTGAAAAGATGAATAATAGAGGGTTTTAAGAATGTTACTACTGCAGTAATTTTTCAGAAATCTTAATGCATAGCAGGACTTACTTAGTTTTCCACAGAGATTTTCGATGTGTGTGTTCCATCGCAAATTATTATCTAAGGTGATACCCAACATTTTGACGGAGTCTACATTTTGTAATGGAAAGCTATTGTTCAAAGAGTATGTAGATCTTTGCGATTTAAAGAGCATGCACTGTGTTTTATCATGATTTAAGCACAAATGATTATGCTCAGCCCACTCCGTAATCATAGAGTAAACTGTACTTGCAAGTGTCATAAGATTGTTTATGTTTTCAGTTGTTATCAATACATTGGTATCATCGGCATATTGTGTATTTCCAGAAACATTCCCCTGAAATTTACGAACGTTTTTTAATTTCCCGCCAATAATTGACATTAATGGCGGTTTACCAAACATTTGACATATTGCTTATTATTATACTCTTCGCAAATACAAAACGAAGAGTATATTGCATTCAATCAACACATTTCTAAAACCAGTACTATTGCTTCTAGAGAAAAAAAAATCATATCACTGTATTGGTGATCGAATTCTGAACAACTTTCAAAATGTCCGTCGGTCCGTCCGTCCGTCACGTTTCTTATAAGCACGATCACTTAAGAACGAAAAGTTCGATTAAATTGAAGACAGTAAGTTAGTGTTAGCTAGAGGAAGAACCCTATTGTTTTTGAGCAAAATCGATAAAAAAATAAAAAAGTTATAAATTTTTTTAAATCAAAAAATTTTAAAATGTTCAAGGTATTAATGATTTTGTTAGAAAATTTCAACTTACTGGATCTTTCATTTTAATAGTTAAAACCATATATTTATAAACCTATATTAAATTAAGTACCTTATGCCTCGCAGTATGTATTCAATATTAACAATCACACGAAGATTTTAATATTTTACATTTTTTTGGATATTTTCCTTGTCTTTCTAGAAAAAGTGCACGTGTTTGGTGTTTTTAAAAAGCTCTCGATATGACAAATTCAAAGAAATGATAATTTTAACAAAAATGGAAAGTTTTGGAAACTTTCCGAAATTTTCGTCGGAAACTTTCCGGGAATTTTCACAAAGTGGAAATTTTCCCATCACTAACATTTTCCCTATAAATTTACGAAAAAACGTATTTCTCTGATAAACAATGCCCGTAAAACTTCATGGTTTCATAAGCATACATTAATATGAATGAATTTTGTTGAAATTGGAAGTATCCTGGGGTACCCTGTATACGTTATCATTTTAATTTGATGAAAATGCTAAAATTATATAAAACATTGATTTATATAACTCAAATTAGACAAAAAAATCTTAATAAATAATACATCACTTACAAAAGCTTAAAAGCGAGTAAGGCGACTAGATCAGTGTACAGCAAAGAGAGCAATGTGCCAAATGAAAAGAGATTTTTCTAATAACCAAATTTTAGCTAAAAATATTCACAGGCAAGAAAACATAGTTGGAATCATGAATCTTGTTGTTCACATCATCAATTTATGTACTTATCAAAGATATTTTTCATCAACTTAAATACTAGCAAATGACAATGTAAATAATGGAAAGTCATGTCTGATGGGGTTACGACAGAACTTCCAGGCATAACAATGTGTTTTAGGTTTTAGAGATGAATAATACATAAGTTTGTTGTTTTTTACCGCGGCGTTTAAGTTTCATGTAATTATGAAAATTGTTGTGTAAATAGTTTGAGTTCTTTAGTTTTACTGTTTGTAAAGAAACTGATCTCAAAATGCCCGGAAAAAGACTGAATGCAGTAGCCAGAGACATGTTGGTGAAATTAGTTGAGTACTTCAATCAAGAAAAATGCAACAGAAGTCCCTGTTTAGCTTTTTAAGTAAAATGAAATGTGGCAAATGTTTATAAAGTAAATTTTCTTTTAATGTACTTCTAATGCATTGGGTATTTCTATGTAGACGGTGCAAGGGATTTGTAAGGAAACCCGTGAGAAGCGGATGCTCCAAATACTACTGTGGCAAAATACGGACTCAGAAAGAAAAATTAAACTAAGGACTTGGTCGAGGCAAGAAGATGGATGTGAGGGATACAATTTATAATTCATACTCTGAAAGTAAGTTTGTGGCGTAGTGGATTTTGCAGTTTTTGTACTTAGTCTATCCGACCGCTGAAGTAGTGTTGTCGCTTGGCGAGAATATTATATTATAATATTAAAATAGTATGAAGTAATAACTTCTTTTAAATGGTATGCCCATGCATGCCATTCTGTGTGACCTTGAGTCAATTTGATTCGAAAATTAAAAGATGACGATGTGAATGACAACATTCATGATTTCAACTGTATGCTTCCAGTTTAATAGCATCAGGGTTGGCAGTTTTAAAACAAAATGTTTTAAACAAATGTTTTTTAAGTGTTTAAAACACACTAACCTGTTTTAAACACATTTGTTTTAAACACGTTTAAAACAATTGTTTTAAACATGATTTTTTTCAATGCGTTTATTCAATGTGTTATGCTCTACAACTTTCCTCTCCTGATATTTTTCACCAAAATGCATATTGGCTGAAAATCTAAAAAAAAGACGCAAAAGTCTATAGGTATATGTATATATCTCGTTCGCGCCCTCTAGTGGCGGAACTATGCGGAATTCGGACAAAAACGTAGAGACAAAATTTGTAGCAAATTTTATGGTGTACAACTTTCCTATCCTGATATTTTTCTCGAACATGCATAGTCTTTCCTCAAAACAGAAAAAAAGGCAAAAAAGCGTTATAATTCGTATATATGTATATATTTCTTAAAAACAGGGTTGGCAGTTTTAAAACAAAATGTTTTAAACAAATGTTTTTTAAGTGTTTAAAACACACTAACCTGTTTTAAACACGTTTAAAACAATTGTTTTAAACATGATTTTTTTCAATGCGTTTATTCAATGTGTTTGATGGATAATTTTTGGAACATCGTTGTATTTGATAAGGTAAAAAAAAATACAATAAAATAAAAAATATGAACTTTTATGTAATGCAATAAAACTAGTTATAATAATATAGTAGTATAAGTAGTATTATTTATTTGCTTAAGTGTTAATTTTAAAGCGATTAATAGCACAGGTACACACAAAAAAAAGTCAAGTACTTACGGGAAGGTAGACCTATGTATTCCCATGCATTTTGACCTACTGAACACGAATCCGATGTCCGTTTTGCCCGATTGGCTCTTGTATTTTTCCTAACCTCAAAAAAAAACACTGTAAGAATGCCCGAGAAAATGAAAGTGTAGCTAAAAATCTGAAAAAATTCAGAGGTACGTAGAATGGCGAAAGAAATCGAATGGCGCAAACTAGAATTCTATAGCTTTTTTGGTTTCCGATATAGAGCCTCGAGGAGTGCGAAAAAAACAAATTTTTTCCTTCCGGTGACTTTGAGCTGCTCTATCTCGAAAACGAAGGACCGCAGGGATGCCTGGTTTGCATCATTCGATTTCTATCGCCATCCTATGTACCCCTTTTTCAGATTTTTAGCTACATTTTCATTTTTTCGGGCATTTTTACGGTGTTTTTTGAAATTAGGAAGAATGCAAGAGCCAATCTGCCAAAATGGACATCGGACTCGTGTTCAGCAGGTCAGATTTCATGGGAATACTTAGGTCTGCCTTCTCCCACTCGACTTTTTTTTATGTGCCTGTGTAGTCAATAACCAATCACCAAACAATGATTGCACTGTTGCACAACTTGATGTATTTATTACACCGAATTGGCCGAGCCGTTGTCAAGTATCGTCCTCGTCTTGTTATGATGGAATATGGGCATGGCTTATAGAATAAACAATGTAATGGGTCGACGCGCCCGCATAAATTTAAGTTTAAAAACATGTTTTTTTTCAACAATTAAAAAACTATGTTTAAAACACATTGAATTGTTTTAAATTTTAAAAAACGTATTTTTTGATTAAAATTAAAAAAAAACACAATTTTTGCCAACCCTGAATAGCATCAGCCCACTTGCCAAAAACAGCTTATTACTAATCACTGTTTTAATACAATACAGTTTTAGTAGATGGAGTCACTGTCTATAGAACTTGGATCGTACGAGCTTTATTTCTACACAAAGAACACGGTTTAAAAATTTCAGAATAATATCCACATAACATACACAATATGTCGCATATCGAGTACCAAAGTATTTTGACTGTTCAAACATGTACCACAAATGCAAGTATGGACGGAGAAACCAGACATATCTTTAACATCTTGCACACACACAGAATTTAAGACTGATCTAATCTCCTTGCTCACTTAGGTTCCATATTTTACGATATTTTCGAATTTAGATGACCATTGCTATGATTACTATTTTGATTACTGATGTTTGGATCCATGCTGCCGTTAACAGTGGGAGTTGTCAACAAGCGACTCCGCCGTCTCGTATAATGTTGCCACAATAAGATTTGTTGATCGTCTATGAATTTGGAACACTGTGCATTAACTAATTCTCGTCTAAAATGCTCATATTGTAACAAATCCAGGAAGTATAAACACATGGGATATTTCAAATATTTGGCGTAATCTGGTTCTTTCCAATACAATAAATATTTCAAATAGTTTATAAAAGTGCTGTCTTTAAAATATCCTCTCTGCGCCAGGACTAAAACGAAACGATTTTATGTATAAAAAAAACAATTTAGAGGTTAGGTTACTTACAATTTAAATAATTTGGGTTGCCTAGACACTGCACAAATTCCAGTTCTACCTGAAAGCGTAATTTCTGTTGTTCCTCAGTTTCTGGCACCCCTGCAACATAGTTCCAACCTTTTAAAGATATTTTTATTTAATAGTTCTTTGCAATTTTGTAACTCACCCTTTCCGGCAATTGCCGCCATCTTGAACAATAAGCTGTTGATGTTTTTCTATTTCTGATTTCTGACAATTCATTTATTTTCTTTCCTTCCAGCTAACAGGCAACCAGTTATACACGTTACTAAAAAGTGGATAGCATAAGAGTTCCTCATAATGTAGGTCAACTATTATAGTGAAGGAGACTAACTGAAAAAGTTGTATAGTTTATCTAAAGTCAGTTTGAAAATTATAAAAAAGAGACCGACAAAGGAATAGTTGATAATACGAGCGACAATCTTTAGAATCACTTTTTAATTAGCTTTTTATTACTTTATATTAACTGAGAGGAATGTCGTAAATTATTTATTTATTGTTTGTAATACAGGGTGATTCACGTAGGCCATTCATTAGAAGTTTTTCAACTTGCAGTTGGATTAGAAACTTGAAATTTGGTATGCGGCCATAATCAATCATGCTCGTTCTATCTAAAATATTTTCAGTCCTCCAACTATACAGGGTGTGCCAAAAATTGGTACCAACTTTCTTATTTTAAATCGAAACCTATATTTTTCTTTACATGGTTCGATTGGTCTTCTAATTCTGAGTTTAGAGAACCTAAGTTATGTTAACTTATCTATTATAATTTTTGACATATGTCCAATTTTTTGAAAAAAATTGCCGCTGTAGTAGTTTACGAACAAATTTGTATCTCGTAAACCTTTCAAAATTATGAAACCAAATTTGTGAAGCAGTTAGCTGGAAGTCCAGGCTAACTTTTGATGTACCATCGGTGGTCCCATTTTGTACCATATGAGCGCAGTCGATTTTCAAATGTCGCAATCAAAAATTGTCAAAAAGTCAATTTTTTCAAATGGCACCTACTATTTTTTTTTCACACCATTCGAAAGAAAACTGAATTTTGGGGTGAGTTACTTATGCATTCCCTATACCTAACTTCACCCCATATCGAGTTATTCAATAAAAATCAAGAAATACCTTATCTTGCCGAGAGATTCCTTACTTCATCAAGTATGCCATGGAAACAAAAGACAGTTGTAATAATTTTTAAAGAAAAATGTGGATTCTTATTTAATTACACACAACACCAACAAATTGTTATTAACGAACAAGAACAATGTTGACGAAATTCTGTCAGTGAAAACACATTGAGCATTTGTATTGAAATAATTATTTTGTTAATCTGTTTATTTGTTGTTATTATTTATTATTGCAATACGATTTTTGAATAAAAATTAAAATGAAATGATTCTTTCCAAAGCCTACTACCCTTGAGAAAAAAAACAATATTTTTTTCGAAAAATGCCAATAACTCAAAAACGACTGTAGATAGACATACACAATGTTAATAAAAGTGGCCCTAAAATTCAATTTTGCATTGATTTCTGGCGTCAGAAATGGTATGGCAAAGATGTGCTACGCAATCTGTTGAAAGTAGAATAATAGAATATTTGAACAAAAATATGGTGGTCACATTAAACATTTACGTCAGAATTTCGTCAACATTGTTCTTGTTCGTTAATAATAATTTCTTTGTGTTGTGTGTAATTAAATAAGAATCCATATATTTCTTTAAAAATTATATACTATTTTTTTATAATAAATACTGTTAATTCAATAAACTCTATAAATGATTCAATAGGAGTAAATAAATATCATTTAACCTACGGCTATGCTATCGGCAACGTTAAGAATGAATCAAAAGCCGGTAATGGACTTGTAATGGTGAGCCAGGTACACAATCGACGACTTTCGTTTGAGGTAAGCGCATAACATATATGGTTAACTATATTCATATACTGATATCGTTTGCAATATTTAAGCGTTATCTCGGGGTTATTTTACCACATCAGGCTTTGATTGATGATGATTTATCCTGGTAAAAACGCTTTAGACTAAATTTCTAAATTGAGAATAAACAATAAAATTTATTGCGATTATCTCAAGAAATGTATCGGATTAAGTGTTAAAGAATACGTATAGAACGTTTTCAGGAGAAGAATCCCATTATGCCAAACTGAAGCTGCGCCCGTCCCTCCATTGTGGGTGGGGCGGGGAGCTAACTTTGAAATTTTAAATGTAAACCTCCATTTTCTATCGCAGATTCGGATTCTACGACAAAAATGGCGGAACTTGTTAACACTGCTGCGAACATGTGAAGAAATACTCTATAGCCATATAAGAAAGCTCGTAAAAACGCGTGCAGGAAAATGACAGCTTCTGGTTAGTACACCGCCATGCAGCGTTTCGGTCGTGTAGTACACAGTTACTCCATCCCTAGAACCACCTTGACTAGATAACGAATCATCACTTTGGTAGGACAAATTTCAACCAATTGCATTTTCTGCGATTGGCTTGTTAGGAAACATGTACCAACGACAATTTTTTGTGATTGTGATAAAAGAGGTCGAACATTTTATTCTTTAAGGCATAAATTGATATGGGGTATTGTAAGCTTTTTTATGAACTTTTCTATATTTCTCAATTGTATACAGGACAGACTATACCAAGAATGCCAATAAATTGAGAAATCATGAAACACCTCGAGTCGAAATTTTTGGCCTTAAAAATAGGATGAAATTAAGATAAGATCGCACTCCTTGAAACAGAGGTGGACGAGGTTGAAAACAGGCTGAAAGGAGACTAAAGAGGCTAAACGGAGGTTGAAAACGGATGTGTCAAAATTATTGAGTTTTTATTATTTCAAATAAAATTGAAGCGTAAAAATTTTTAGAAATTTTCCGAAGAATATTTAACGATTTCGTAGTTGGAAAAACACTTGCCGCCATGTCGGTATATGAGAGTCTGGTTTTGACATTTGTTGTAGAGGTTATAGGTTGGCTATTCTTTAACCGTGTGTCTAGTCTCCCGGTACTCGTAACCATCCGGCAGTATGTAAGAAAATAGATGTATTTACGCAAATTTGTTGCATTTTAGATTAATTATGAACTGTGGAATATAAAGTAAGTAGGTAATTTTCAACAGTGGAACAGTGTCTTGTTTGCAAAATTTTGAAGTAGGTTAAGGTGCGTATAAGCTTGGCGAACCGAGCATGTAATGTAACATGCAATGCAACAGATTCGTCAAATTGGGACGGTCTTGCGAACACGGTACGAATGGCTATTTCGGAGCGAGCTGCGATCCACCGCTTGTCGGTTTTTGCGACGAACACAAAGGGATTCGCAGTGCGTAGTGGGACGGCATTCGTGGTGTTTTAACGATGTTTTAGCGAACATGGAGTAGTCTGAGGAAGCGGCTTTGCTGTTAATAGAAATTTACAAGGAACATAGTGTTCTTTGGGACCCGCCGAACCCGAATTATTTTATAAAAACAAAAAGAAAGATGCGTGGATGGAAATTGTTGCTTCCATGTGGCAACCAGCGGAAGCATGTAAAGAAAAGTTTATTATTATAGTTTTATTGTATAAGTTGATTACCATCAAATTTTGATATTGGCCGTTACTGTGCTGGAACTTCAAAACTCCCAATAGATCGTAGAGGCTTTCGTTTTTTTCAAATATTTGCGATAATTAATAAGGCACTACTGCCTAAACCCAAAGCTTCAGCTTTACCGTCGGACATGTTTTTGGTCTGTTACCATCGGATAGACTAATCAGTTCGCTTCTTCGCGGCGTGTTCGTCACATCCCACGGTTCGTAAGATGTTCGTGGCATGATCGCGGGAGACAAATTTCAACGCGCATTGCATTGCATGTTACATTACATGTTCGGTTCGCCAAGCTTATACTCACCTTTAAGGTTGTCTGTTGAAAATCAGTAGTGGTATTCATGAAGGGCAAGGAGCATGCGCGCCGTTTTCGCAATTTAATTTCACCTCCAAAAATTACGCAATTTTCCTTGCCTTTCTCGGATACCATCTACTGACTTTCAACGGACGACTTTGACTTACCTCAAAATTTTGTAAACAAAACGTTCCACTGCTCAAAATTACTTCTGATAACTGTGACGTTGTCATTCATACTGGGATAAAATTGGTTACCGGTACCGGGAGCCTAGAAACAGCGGTTTTTTAAGTATAAGAATCTTGCTTTTCATTTCTTGGGTTCCTTTCTCGGTTCCTTGGTTCTATTATTTTCGCATTAATAAGAAAAGTATACTTTGAATGAAAAAATATATCGCGAAATGAGCATTCTCTCGAGTGAAGATCTTGAAAATATATTGATACATTACTTACTCGTCAGTGGCGCAAATAACGCCCCAGCAAGGCTCACGGTGCGGGGGGGGGGCACCAAAGCCAGGGGGGGGCTCCATCTTTACCCCAGCGAGTACGGCTTCAATGTCTGTTTCAATCAATAATATGGTTTTTTTTTTAATAGAAGTACATTATCGTGAAATTTTATCATTTTTACAACAAAATATTACTTGAAAATTACATAATATTTAACAAACGTTGCAATTAAAAACACTTATAAGTGACATTTTTTACGAAAGTGTAAATATAAAGGATCAAGACGGATGATAATTTTTACTTTTCACGAACATATTTGTAAGTTCTTCTAATCTTATTAAGGAGAAAACAAAACATATTCTTTATATTAAAGAAAAATAAGTATTGAAAAATAAAAATGTATGAGACTAGTTCCAAAAGTGGGACTTATTAGCCATTATCTCTCGAAAGTTTAAAAAATTATGAATACTAAACAGAACTTAACTTTCATCATTTGAAATATTTCAATGAAATTTCGGTTAACTTTCATAATATTAGGGAATTATTCAATTCAATTTTATAAAATGAAAGTTTCGTTTAAGTTTCACCATTTCACGAAAGTTTCACGATACTTCCATGTTTAATTTAATATTTCAGAAATTCCATAAATTTCAGATGAATTTCGAAATTTTCACAAAAATGTCATTGAAATTTTCGCAAATTTTAAGTTTCATGAAATTTTGCATCACTGCTCAGGAAGCACAGGTTCCCGTTAGTTGCGCCGCTTGGTGGAGATATTGTAGGCATCTGTAGCACCCCCCCCCCCCCAACGGCAGGTCACGTGACAAGAATCAAAAGTTGTTTATCCTTGTCTAAAGGATATGCCTAAAGTTTTGGGATTTTTCTGAAGAAAAAAAATATAGGGAAATTCTTGACCGAAATTATTTTTGTCTGAAAAATTCTGAAAACCATTAGGGGCGTTCTTTGGAGAAAAATAAGCAACGTTTGGCTCTTGGAGCTTTTCTCTAAAACGCCTCCTTCGCCGTAAATTTGTCTGAAAAATTCTGAAAACCATTAGGGGCGTTCTTTGGAGAAAAATAAGCAACGTTTGGCTCTTGGAGCTTTTCTCTAAAACGCCTCCTTCGCCGTAAATTAATAAATAAATAAAAAAAATCGGTAAAGGTATTTACACAGAACTTCCCTCGTTCATGGCAGTCTCTCAAAAAAATAATAATTACGAAATGACATTGAGAATAATAATCGGAGTAGAGTTATTGCTATTATTACAAAGAAAACTTGATAAGTTTTGGTCAAAAAATATACAGATTGCTCATCCAACAGCAAAAGTTCAATACTAAATAGCAGGTGCCACATATGGCAGGCTTGCGCAAATACCTTTACAAATGTCCACCATGACTGAATTATTTCTTGGGATGACCACCCTGTACATTTTTCAATAAAATTATAATAGGTGCATATGCCAGATGTTATTGCCATCTGTCACATTTTCAATCCAACATTCAAGTAATGGAGTGGAAGTATAGTGGTGGTTAAAAAATTTCATTTTTTAAAAAATTTTCAAAAGATGGTAAAATAATTTTCAAATTTTTTTCTCCTGAAATAGGTTTAAAATGTCAAAGGTAGAAATTTTAAATTAGAGCAAAAAGGAAAGTTTCCTTCTGTTCTATAGTAGTGCTAAAAAAAGTTTAAAAATTAAAAATGATGTATTTTTAAAATAGGTTTAGAATGCTATGAAACATGAAAATTTTTAAATTTGAGCAAATAAAAAAAAATTCGATCTATTTTAGTGGTAAAAACTTTTTGAAAAATGTTGGTGAAAAAAATTTTCAAAATTTTTTTTCTGAAATACCTAGGTTTAGAATGTCATTTAAATTTGAGCATTCTGGTGTTAATTTTTATCCAAACTGGTAACAAAATGTTGCAAATTTTTTTTTCCGAAATTGGTTTGGAATATCATGAAACGTGGAAATTTTAAATTTGAGCAAAAAAAATTTTTTCCTCTGTTCTATAGTAGTGATACATAAATGGATTAAAAATGTTTTCAAATTTTTTAAAAAATTCTTCAAAAACATTTTTAAATTTGTTTGAATAGTTTTAGAATGTCATGGAAACGTGGATAGTTAAAATCTGAACAAAGAAAGAAAAATTCTATCTTAGTGATAAAATTTCAAAAAACTTTTTTTTAAATCAGGCTTAGAATGCCATGAAACGTGAAAATTTTAAATTTGAAGAAAGAAAAAAAAATTCATTTTAGTAGTAAAAATTTTTTCAAAAATATTGGTGAAAAAAATTTTCAAATTTTTTTTTCCTGAAATAGGTTAAGCGTGTCATGAAATGTAGAAATTTTAAATTTGAGCAAAAACAAATTTTTTTCATCTTGGTAAAATTTTTTTCAAAAATGTTTGAAAAAAATTTTCAAAATTTTTTTTTTTCTGAAATAGGTTTAGCGCGTCATGAAACGTGGAAATTTTAAATTTGAGCAAAAAAATTTGTTTTCAACTTGGTAAAAATTTTTTCAAAAATGTTTGAAAAAAATTTTCAAAAATTTTTTTTTCCTGAAATGGGTTTAGCGCGTCATGAAACGTGGAAATTTTAAATTTGAGCAAAAAAAAATTTTTTTCATCTTGGTAAAAATTTTTTCAAAAATGTTTGAAAAAAATTTTCAAAAATTTTTTTTTCCTGAAACAGGTTTAGCGCGTCATGAAACGTGGAAATTTTAAATTTGAGCAAAAAAAAAATTTTTTCACTATTTATTCCGTTTAGACGGTCCACCCTGTATATTTTTCAGTGAAAATTCTACCAGTTCTTCGCTGACAGTAGGGTTAACTACCTACCAAATTTGACTGCTCTCCGTCAAGTAGTTTTTTAGTAAATACACCAACAGACAGACAGACAGACAGACAGACAGACAGACCGACAGACAGACAGACAGACAGACTGACGGAATTGAAAAACCTATATTTTCGGAATCTACGTGTTCCGAAACGTCAGAATCCGAAAAAATCTCGGAGGGTGATTTTTTCTCGAATACAATACTTCCCTTCGGTATGCGAGGGAAGTAATATGCTTATTTTTGCCCTAAAAATCTGCTTGAATCTGTTCAGAATTTTTGGCAACATTTAAGCGGCCTCTCTCTATCTCTGGAAAAGAGTGAGGTACCGTGATCTGTCGTTGGGGGGAAATGGTAGCTACAGATGCCTACAACATCCCACCAAGCGGGGGCAACTGCGGTGCCCCAAGCCACTTTTGTCGACGGGCTCCCGTGCAATATAAGTGTAGTATTTATTACAAAACCTTCAAATTTTGGAGAGTGGCAGACACGTTTTAGCACACTTGATATCAGGGATATAACTTGGCGCAATGTCCGCCTCTCAAGAAATAGCAAATGCCGGCACATCTATGCGATATCGAGATATATTCAATATAAAAATAAAAACAAGAATAATAGAAGATTTTCATCTACTTACAATGTTCTGATTTCTTTTTGTAAAAGTTTCAACTGTAGAAATATTGACAAAATTGGCGCGTTCGATTTTCGAGTTCGGCTTTCTTTTTGATATTAATGTTTATTCTACTGCTTAGTTAAAACTCCTTTTTGAAACCAATATATTTTTGCCGTGCGCAAAATATAATACCAGTACAGCTCTGTGCAGTTAGATTTTGTTGATAATTTAAATTAGCACTTGTTGCACACACTGACAACTTCTCTTTTGTACGTATAAACTAGCAGATATCGGTAGTTATTTCATAATAGGAAGCTCATAAATTAAATAAAGTATCGTGACTGTGCCAATTCTGCCATTATTTAGAATGGTACATGTTGTAAAAGTCATTTTACTATTAAAATTATTAAACACATCTGTGAAAGTAGATATATTTCATACTCGGTCCGATTTATTAGTTTATTATAGAGGGTGAACCATTAATAATAGGCCATAACTCGAAGGTATATTCTTTGGATCAAAATATGAGGATGTAACCAAACACGCGTTAGTAAATTGTTGTTTTGGAAAAAGATTCAGTGTATCAAAATTGTATTTTTACTTCCCTCGCATACCGAAGGGAAGTATTGTATTCGAGAAAAAATCACCCTCCGAGATTTTTTCGGATTTTGACGTTTCAGAACACGTAGATTACTAAAATATAGGTTTTTCAATTCCGTCAGTCTGTCTGTCTGTCTGTCTGTCTGTTCGTGCATTTACTAAAAAACTACTTGACGGAGAGCAGTCAAATTTGGTAGGTAGTTGACGCTACTGTCAGCGAAGCAATGGTAGAAATTTCACTGGAAAATATACAGGGTGGACCGTCTAAAGGGAATAAATAATGAAAAAAATTATTTTTTGCTCAAATTTAAAATTTCCACGTTTCATGACACGCTTAACCTATTTCAGAAAAAACATTTTTGAAATTTTTTTTCACCAACATTTTTGAAAAAATTTTTACCAAGATGAAAAAAATTTGTTTTCTCAAATTTAAAATTTCTACGTTTCATGACACGCTTAACCCATTTCAGAAAAAAAAAATTTGAAAATTTTTTTCACCAATATTTTTGAAAAACTTTTTACCAAGATGAAAAAAATTTCTTTCTTTAAATTTAAAATTTCCACGATTCATGACATTCTAAACCTATTTGAAAAAAAAAATTTTTGAAAAATTTTTTACCACTAAAATTGATGGAAATTTTTTTTCTTTTTTCAAATTTAAAATTTTCATGTTTCATAGCGTTCTAAACCTATTTAAGAAAGCAAAATTTTAGAAAATTCTTTTACAATTTTGCAAAAAGTTTTACCACTAAAATGGATGGAAAATTGTTTTTCTTTGTTCAAATTTAAAATTTCCACGTTTCCATGGCATTCTAAACCTATTTGAACAAAAACAAATTTAAATATATTTTTGAAAAATTTTAAAAAATTTTTGAAAAGTTTTAATCTATTTATCACTACTATAGAATAGATGAAAAATTTGTGTCTGCTCAAAATTAAAATTTCCATGTTTCATGACATTCCAAACCTCTTTCGGAAAAAAAATATTGCAACGTTTCTTTACCATCTTGGAAAAATATTTTACCACTAGAATAGATGGAAAAACATTTCTTTTTGCACAAATTTAAAATTTCCACCTTTCATGGCATTCTAAACATATTTCAGAAGAACAAAATTATGACATTTTTGAAAAATTTAAAACAAAAAAAATTTTGTAACCACCGCTATACTTCCACTCCACGTGAATGAGGAACTGAAACTGTGACAGATGGCAATAATATTTGGCATATGCACCTATTAAACTTTTATTAAAAAATGTACAGGGTGGTCATCCCAAGAAATAATTCAACTGTGGTGGACATTTGTAAAGGTATTTGCGCAACCCTTCCATATTTGGCACCTGTCATTTAGTATTGAACTTTTGTTGTTGGATGAGCACTCTGTATATTTTTTTGATCAAAACTTATGAGGTTTTCTTTGTAATAATAGTGATAACTATATTCCGATTATTATTTTGAGTGTCATTTCGTAATTATTAATTTTTTAGAGTGACCGCCATCTACAAATAAAGAGGGAAGTTCTGTGTAAACACCTTTACCGATTTTTTTTTCTTTTTTTGCAATACCTCAACTGCCTCTTGACCAATCTTCTCCAAACTACCCCGCACCATTAGCATTGGAAAAATCATTTTGGTGGAATTTTCTTCAAACTTGGGGAATAGGTAATTCAAGGGCTTCTGAATATTCAAAGATTTTTAACTTCCAATCACTGTAACCATACAGGGAAGGCATTAAATCAATTTTTTCATATGACTTTTTTGTTCGGAAGCCCTTGAACTACTTATTCCCAAAGTTTGAAAAAAAATCCACGGAAAAACTTTTTCAAAAATGTTTAACTTCCAGTCACTGTAATTCTGCAGGGAAGACATTAAATAATTTTTTTCATATGACATTTTTTGTTCGGGAGCTCTTGAACTACTTATTCCCAAAATTTGAAAAAAAAATCCATGGACAAGATATTTCAAAAATATTTTACTTCCAGTCGCTGTAATTCTTCAGGGCAGGCATTTTTTCATATGAAATCTTTTGTTCAGAAGCCCTTAAACTACTTATTCCCAAAGTTTAAAAAAAATTTCACGAAAATTTTTTTTTCAAATTTTTAATTTCCAGTCACTGTAATTCTGGCAATTCTGCAGGGAAGGCATTAAATCAATTTTTTCATAAGACATTTTTCGGAAGCCCTTAAACTACTTATTTCCAAAGTTTGAAAAAAATTCCACGGATTTTTTTTAATTCCACGGAATTTAAAAAAATCCACGGAATTTAAAAAAATCTTTAATTTCCAGTCGTAATTCTGCAGGGAAGGCATTAAGTCAATTTTTTCATATGACATTTTTCGGAAGCCCTTGAAGTACTTATCCCTACAGTTTGAAAAAAATTCCACGGTAATGATTTTTCTAAGGCTAATGGTGCGGGGGGGGGTCCTTTGGCAAGGAAACATTTTTAAGCAAAGAAACAATAATTTATGAATCACAACACGCTAGCCCGCGGAGAGCGTCTCATGAGTTATACATGGTGATGAATATTTTTATCTTTTTTTACGAAACGTAAATCGAAAATCTCATACATGAGACATTTCTAAGTAAAAAAGGTACACTTGATAGAACTTGATAATTCCAACCGTTTTCGAGAAAATTGCCGCAAAGGATTTCAAGAATTCTTTGAAAAGCACAAATTTAGTCCATTCAAAACGCGGGGGAGGGGGGGGGGGGAGGTTTCAGAAAAAAAACACAGATCTGAAACTAGTTTGACTATACGTTTACGAAAATCGAGGCCCCGTAATTCTAATAGTTGGGGAGCACCCCTAATAACGCCAAAAACACCCCTCATTTTAGAGGCATTTTCTCGATAATTTCAATAGGAAATCAAGAACGACCCTATGAAATCCCTTTTTTTAATATTAATCTGTAAAGGTGGTTAATTTATACCAAATATATACAGTGCGGATCATCCGGACCATGAATAATAGGCCATAGTGCAGGGGTGGTTTTGGGCCAAAATATGAGGATATAACCAAATTTGTTAGGGAAAATGTTGCTGTGGAAAAAGACACAGAGTGTCAAATTTCAAATAATTTTTTTCGTCTTTTTGCAATAACTCAACAGACTCTTGACTGATCTTCACTTTGCTAGAGGAACTTTTTTATTCTAAGAAACAATAATTTATGTATTACATCACGTTAGATCATAGAAGGCGCCGCAGGACCTAAAGCTGATGATGAATTTTTTTCATATCTTTTTGGATGAAACGTTGTGGTACTTCTGACCAGAAAATCTGATGAGGGCGTCATTTCCACGTATAAAATACACTTGATGCGTAATACATAATAGTATTGCAAACTTGCAATGACATTATCCTTTACGCTAAATAACTAAATTAATATTTGATACATACCAATTATTTTTTCTGAAAATGCTTAAACTTCATATAATTAACTATTTTAATAAAAGAAAAATTAAATACATTGATAAATAACCGAATAAGCATGACGTTACGTTTTTGAGAATAACTGCAAAATTTTCAAATAAAGAATTATGAAAAAGTTCCCTCGCACAAAAAATGCCGTGCTTTATCGATGTCTAAAATATTATTTACAGGGTATGCATATTTTCCAAGGTATAATGGATTTAAAACTGGCATGATCAAAATTTTCTTAAAAAGTAGCACATTTTTCAATATAACTTAGCAGAACTTCAAAAGTGTCCAATGTACATTATTCAAATTTTAGTGATTGATTTAGAATATACTCATAATAAACACATGATTTTTTCAATTTTTTCTGCTCCTCCGTTTCTGAGATATTCGCGGTTAAAGTGAGGGATCAATACATTTGAATCGAATATTAGTGCATTTTCTAGATTTCTGGTAATTTTTCTTGGACAAATGTGACTTTTTCATCCATTCCTAGTTTTAAGAATAAAGTATAGCATCTATGCCTGCCTGTGTGTAGCTGGACTTAAGAATCTTGTTTTTTATTACAGGTACAATTGAACACGTTAAAACAAGAATCAGAGGAAGATAGTGCCCCACAGCCGCTCTTATGTTCTAGGCCATTAAGTAAAAAAAGAAAAGTAGTGCTTAACTTCAGTTCTGGATCTTTATCATCTTTTGTTTTACGTACAACCAAGTCTAATAAAGAAGAAATAGATAAGCAAATTGCTAGAGCTCTCTATGCGACAAACAGCAGTTTCATGTGTATTGAACAACATGAAGTAAAATAGGCAATAACGCTTTTACGACCTGAATATGTTCCACCGTCTAGACATGAGGTGTCCAACAGGCTGCTCGATGAGGTGTATAACGAGAAAAAAAGTAAATGTTTTAAAGATTTATCTGAAAGTTCAGTTTGTCTGTCATTGGATGGATGGTTCAACATACACAATGAATAACATGTGCAACTGTAACTTCGGAAAAAGGGGTCCTCCCTTTTAGTAGATACAATAGACACATCTGGAAATCCACATACATCTGTATATTTAATAGAACTTGCAACAAACTTAATCAAAACTCTAAAGACTGACTATACCTGTACAGTAAGCAGTTTTGTGACGGCTAATGTTGCCAATATGAATGCTATGAGAAAACAAATTAAAGAGTCAACATAACTAAATGTTATTTGTGCTCCACACATTTTAAACTTGGTATTGTTACGTTTTTTCCACCTTTTAGGAAACACCCTGTATGAATCCGTGGGTTCTAAATAATTTCAACAAGAGATAAACACCACTAACACTTTATTTGATAATTTACTGACTATACAATACTTGAAAATACACTTTGTTTAACCTCACTTTTTCCACTTTCCAACTTGTTCACTTTTAACTGCTCTTTAATAAACTTCTTCTTCCGCGCTGGTAATCGCGCCTTATATACTCCGAATTTGACTCTCTAGATTTATCTAGAAGCAATCAGGAATCTTCTCTTACCACATTCCAGAAAAGTCCATTTCTGTCTGATATCTTCCAGTCACAATTAGTAGGCATAGGCGTATCATCTCCAGTTCCAAGGGGGTGTAATTCATAACAGTATGTAAGGATTTGGAAATAATGAAATTAAGGAACACATATTACGTTCGTTGTGAAATACTTCCGAAACAATCATTTTGCCTTTGCGACATACGCAAAAGAAGGAGGAAAAAAACTTACTGTACCTTCTGACGTAAGATGGAACTCACTTGCCGACTGCTTAGAGGGTTTCGTTAAATCATGGCTCACACTTTTTAAAATTAGCGAGGAACATAAAAATGAAATTGACAGCATATTAAGACAGAAATTTCAAACATTTATTTAAAAAGAACTGCTGAAGATTACTTATCACTACTAAAACAAAACCTATATCTGTTGCACTTGATAGGCTTCAAAGAAACGATGCAATTTTATTAGACGTTGCAGAACAATTCAAAATAATTGAGTCTCATTTTGACGAAACTGAAATTACCTTAATGCAAATGCAAATATTTAGATACCGATACGACCAGTATATCACCTCATACCATTTGCTAGTCTTCATTCTAGACCCTACGAAAACAAAGCATAAATTAACAGAAAGGGAAAAGAATCGTGATTTAGAAGCCGCTAATGAATTACATCTCGAAAATAATTTACTACCACTGATAATTAAATTTCTGGCAAAATCTGAGCCTTCTGCCGATATTATGTTTCAAGGAGAAATTCTTAAAAACCCTTGGACTGATGGAAATCCCAAAGAAATATTGATATTATTGACAAATTATTCCCGATTATCAAGCAATTATTTTCAGCTGCAGCAAGTTCAGCCTCGGTTGAGAGAATATTTTCAACATTTGGTTTGATTTATTCTAAGATTCGAAATCGTTTAGGGACCAAAAAGTAGCTATAGTAGTTTATTTGTACTAACTTTACAATAATTAAACCCAATTTAATATTTTTGTTTTGGAGTAAATCATGTTTTATGTTCTTTTAGAGTTGGTTTTGTTTAATCTGTTTACTGTATGTTTCTGCTTTTAAGTAGGCACCTAATTTATAATGCACAATTAAGAAGGCAACTTTTGTTTTATATGTGTAACCTAATTGTTCTTTTCTTCTATTTATTTGAAATTTCGATTTAAATCATGATTTAAACTTAAAAAATCTGTTGATTTAAATCATGATTTAAATCACAATTTAAATAATATTGATTTAAATAGTCGCAACCCTGTTTTCCACAGCAACAAATTACTAAGCATGTTTTGTTATATCCTCATATTTTGATCCAAAGAATGTACTCTTTCGATTATGGCCTATTTCTGATGGTCCACCCTGTACACAGGAACACAACTACTTATTATATACCTGCTTGATTTAATATTACAACCAGGAAACAGAAATCTTCAATATGATTTCTATTTCTATTTTTTTTTAACTCTGGATTAATCCTTTGATCTTATCCCAAAAATGGATGTTGTGACTTTGGATATGAGTATAATACAAAAAATAAATAGTGGTGTTCCAACAAAAATATCATTAAAAAATTATTTCGAAATTACAATAATTCTTTACTTTTTTCTCATTACAGGAATTAAGTGTCAATGTTTTTTTAAATTTTATTAATTTTACGTACAACATATATTTGAGCCATCAAAATCAATTTATAAAATTTTGCGAAAATCGATTTTTTAAGTTTTGTAAAAAAAAAGTAAGCTGGAGTAAATTAGTATTATAATAGCAGAAAATTACCTACAAATATAAAACAAATCCAAGAGGAGGCATCCCAGTTGATACTTTTAAAATTGTTGATCATTATTTCGTGACCTCGGGCGGTTTCCTCCATTCATTAATTCCTCATCTACTTGAGACTGATGCTTGACCTATTAACTACGCCAATATTTGAATTGCCCCCATTCTATATGCTCTTCAGGAATTTTTACTATAATTAGTAAAAATAATTTCTCCGTTATGCATTTTTAAGCATATTGATACAATTATAATAATATAGTTTTCTACCTTGGTATTTTACGAATTTTACTAACTTAAGACTATAAATTAAGAATCAATTTGTTACGAAAAGGTGAAAGTTAGAATTACTTAAAACAGTAGACGAAATGGTATCTACAATTATTGGTTTAGCTCTCAGTACATTAGACAAATTAATAAGTAAACTGAAAATTTCGGAATAGTAAATGTCAATATCTAATGTATATTTAATTTTGGGTTTCTTAATGTTTAAAGCACTATGTTAATATACCAGAAAAATTATTACGAGCATTTCATAATTCTGACAAATAAATCCAAAAACAGGCATAGATCCCAGTGACGTGGTTAGATGTTCGTTAACAAGGGGTCTGCAATACATGTTACGTGGACGAATTAAAAATTAACTTTTTAAAAAATAATTTTATTGTACGTAACAAAATAATTACAATTTTATATTTTTTACAAAACTTTCAGAGAGACAACTGAACAGTATCAGGTCTAAAACTACACTCGTCTTAAAATTACAATTCTGGGGGTATTTATACAAGAATATACGTTTTAGGAGTCACGTAGGCACTTCCAGAAATATACTAACAGGGGCACTTATCTAAAGAGGGCTTGCCCTTGACCTTAGAGTTTATCTATCCCTTAAGTAGTGTCATACAATTCTAGGAACATATATACTGATGTGTCGTCTGAGAGACTACTTTAAAAAAATATAAATATATACATATTTGTTATGATGGTATTATACTTTTGTTTAAGTATAATATACTTCCCTATATTGGTATGTGATATAAATCATACACATTGAAAAAATAATACTAGGTGTTTAAAAAAATATATATTTGGTAACTATAGATAGGAAATGTAACATAAATGCATATATACCGCATTTTGCGATTATGGAATAAAGGCATGAATGCAAAACTAATCCAGCTGTTTTAAATGTTATTTAAATGTTAGAAAAATATTAAAGAAGCGTTGGAATGAAAAAATGATGAACATAGCAATACATTTACAAACGTCAAAAATATGCTTCTCACATATCTTCCACGCAGCGGACGCATACCTTTTTTGTACATTGAAGGCATAGGTATGGGCTTCTTACGTGTGTTACACAGGTATTTTGTCATTCTTCTCTTTTTACTTGGGCAAATGGAACATGGTTTTTCTAATATATCTTACTCAACCCCATCTAATGTTTTACTTCCCTCGCATACCGAAGGGAAGTATTGTATTCGAGAAAAAATCACCCTCCGAGATTTTTACGGATTCTGACGTTTCAGAACACGTAGATTACGAAAATATAGGTTTTTCAATTCCGTCAGTCTGTCTTGTCTGTCTGTCTGTCTGTCTGCCTGTCTGTCGGTTGGTGCATTTACTAAAAAACTACTTGACGGAGAGCAGTGAAATTTGGCAGGTAGTTGACGCTACTGTCAGCGCAGAAATGGTAGAAATTTCACTGGAAAATATACAGGGTGGACCGTCTAAACGGAATAAATAGTGAAAAAATTTTTTTTCGCTCAAATTTGAAATTTCCACGTTTCATGACGCGCTAATCCTATTTCGGGAAAAAAAATTTTTGAAAATTTTTTTCACCAACATTTTTGAAAAAATTTTTACCAAGATAAAAAAAAAAATTTTTGTTCAAATTTAAAATTTCCACGTTTCATGACATGCCAAACCTATTTCTGAAAAAAAAAATTTTGAAAATTTTTTTCACCATTTTTGAAAATTTTTTTACCAAGATGAAAAAATTTTTTTTTGCTCAAATTTAAAATTTCTACGTTTCATGGCATTCTAAAACTATTAAAAAAAAAAATAATTTTTTTTTACCATTTTTAAAAATTTTTTTTTACTAAAATGATAATTTTTTTTTCTTCAAATTTAAAATTTCCACGTTTCATGGCATTCTAAGCCTGATTCAGAAAAAAAAAATTTGAAAATTTTTTGAAATTTTTTTTTACAAACATTTTTGAAATTTTTTTTACCACTAAAATAGACGGATTTTTTTTTTATTTCTTCAAATTTAAAATTTCCACGTTTCATAGCGTTCTAAATCTATTTAAAAGAAAAATTAGAAATTTTGTTTACTATTTTTAAAAAATTTTACCACTAAGATAGAATTTTTTTTCTTTGTTCAGATTTAAACTATCCACGTTTCCATGCCATTCTAAAACTATTCAAACAAATTTAAAAATGTTTTTGAAAAATTTTTAAAAATAAAATTTGAAAACATTTTTAATCTATTTATCACTACTATAGAATAGACGAAAAATTTGGTTTGCTCAAATTTAAAATTTCCACGTTTCATGACATGCTAAACCTATTTCTGAAAATTTTTTTCACCATTTTTGAAATTTTTTTTACCAAGATGAAAAAATTTTTTTTTGCTCAAATTTAAAATTTCTACGTTTCATGGCATTCTAAAACTATTTAAAAAAAATATATATTTTTTTTTACCATTTTTAAAAAATTTTTTTTACTAAAATGATAATTTTTTTTTCTTCAAATTTAAAATTTCCACGTTTCATGGCATTCTAAGCCTGATTCAGAAAAAAAAAATTTGAAAATTTTTTGAAATTTTTTTTACAAAACTTATCAAGTTTTCTTTGTAATAATAGCAATAACTATATTCCGATTATTATTCTCAATGTCATTTCGTAATTATTAATTTTTTAGAGTGACCGCCTTGCACAAATAACGAGGGAAGTTCTGTGTAAAGACCTTTACCGATTTTTTTTCTTCAATACCCAAAACGGGGCGTATGCAAAATTTTATTTCTCTAGGAATATGAAGATTGGCTTCTCTCCTTCTCATATGCGGTTCAGCTAGTTGCATTGCAAGTTGTTTTAGAAAATTTTATTTTTCTGGTATTTTGAAATTATATTTATTATCTACACTCGTACTGACGTGTCGTTTGCCGGACGACGTTTTTCTTTCAGTTTTAAGAAACTTCGGTACTATTCGGTAATATTTCTTTTATACGTGCTGTATATCTTTGTTTACCTTTCATTTGAGAGTACACTAATATTTGGATTTAAATTTTGTTAAGTAAAAAAGATATCGACATTTATAAAATAGCGGTAGTCTGTCGGACGACATGTCAGTACTTAAGGGCTATTCTAATGGATTTGTTTACATCCGTTATATTTTAAAATCTAAAAGTATTCAATTAAAATACATATGGAACATTTATGTTAAAAGCCACTTAACGGGAAATGGGGTTACATCTTTATGAAGGGAAGTTAAGTTATTTATATACTATGCATCGATATTTTAGGGTGTAACATACATAATTCACGAAACATTTATAATTAATGTCTGGCAAATGTTCAAAAAAATTAAAAGCTATAAAATATCGTGCCTTACAGCTTTTCCCTCGAAACGCTGCGTATGTGTTATAGAGTTATATACAGGGTGTTTCAGGTATGCGGCCATTAATTTCTAGTGGTGATTCTACATAAAAAAATATGAAAAAGAGAAATTTGACATTTTATTTAATATCTCAGGAACCCTTTGAGCTTTGAGTTTTTGCACGTGATTCGATATTAATAAAGGTTCTGATGTTATCCACCAATGGTAAATTCAGTCAGGGGTGCACAAAATTCGAAAGGGAGGACTTACTTCTCCCTGAAAATTTATTATTGTGAATTTTCTGTAATTGTCTTATCGGAATATGATTCCTTGGCTATAAATACACAAAGAGGTTATCTCGTTGTAACGCCGTAGGACCAACCGGTTTCGAGAAATTTGAACCTAAAGGTATTTTCCAGTCTTCTTAAGTAAACAGACTTTTCCAATAAATTTCGAACATTTAATTTAACTTGTTACTACATTTTGAAAAAAAAATGTAGTACAGGTTTTGGATTTTTCCGGTGGACCATCGAAACCCGAAAAAAACGTCGGATCGAAATGAAAGTTATGTCTGTCTGTCGGTCTGTCTGTCTGTCTGTCACGCCCAGCCCCCCTAATTCGTTCTCGGATTTCGATTAAACTTGGGTGGTTAATAGGAGGTCTTTAGAAAACCTTAACGCCGGAAGCTCGGCTCCGTTTGGAAACCGGAAGTGCCCGATATAGACGTTTCGAGTTTTTCGGGAGAAATTGAATAACTCGCTAACGAGTAGTTGGATCGAGATATTTCAAAAAGAAATGGTGCCGCTGGCAAAGCTCTACAAGTAAGTATACCAGAGACTATATCGAAAAACAAATGAAAATAGATTTTTTTTGCAAAAAACTGGTGTTCTCGAAATCGGGCTAGGAAGCACGATAACTGTCCAGAATATTGATCGATTTCGATGAGACTTGGTGGGATCAAAGGTACACGGCCACAAATGAAGCCTATTGCTGGCGGCCCGAATCCGTTGACCGCAAGTATTTTTTCCAGGGCCGACTATGGTTTTTCAAAGAAATTAATAACTCCAGAATCGAAGGTCCGATTTTGATTTTCAAAAATGTCGATTGTACGATAGGTCTATTAGGTGACATTTGTGAAAAATTTGACAAAACAATAACGAATCTACAAATCCTGGAAAACTTGGTTTCTTTGATAAATTCTACAAATACCGAACAGTATCCTAATACAAATAGAAAATTAAGTATTTCGTCGATCAATTTCTATAACCAGTATAAGCCACGGACCTTTTTTGGACAAAAAATGTGAAATAGAGTTTTTTCGAAAAATTAAAAATAAACGAGTTATTTACGAAGATGCATTCCATAGAATTATTTTAAAAAATTTAACAAACTGATGAAATCTCCGTGCGACATAGGTGCAAAAAAATAATGTAATGTTATGTTTAAAATATCATCATTCGTTTCCTTATTTGGTTAAGTAATGGTGTGAAATTTTTGGTGTGGCGCGAAGTAGGCTCTAAGCTTCAATTATTGTAGCTAAAATAATTCCAACTTTATAAGGCAGAAAAATTCACAGACTTCGTAATCCTTGCAATCATCGGGACATTGGAAATGATAACACCATACATAAAACATAAAGTTTTTCAACTTTTTCAACTTTTGCCGGACTTGGCTTCGCCTCGTCCGGAAATAGCACGATCCACCACACCGCTGTATTTCCACCTTAAATAAAAACTGGTAATTTAACCCCCTGTGATATATGCAGTCCATGTTACATTTGCGTATATCAGCAGTTGCATATACACAGTCTCACTCGACCGCGACACCGCTGTATTTCCACCTTAAATGAAAACTGGTAACTTGACCCCCTGTGATATATGCAACCCATATTACATTTGCGTATATCAGCCATTGCATATGATAGCCTCAGTCGACCGCGACACATTACTTTGAAATAAAGAGATATTATTATTGTCACTCCAGTTGTACAACAGACAACCTGTATCAGTTAGTTGAAATTCTAACACATTTATTTGCAAGTAGGCACCTATTTGTAGCAAGCTATACACTTTTGTGTTCTACCGTCAGCATCGCTGTACAGCTTTTAGGTAATCTCCCGACATGGTAGGTAATGTAATGGGCTTGTACGGCATTTTTTTTATTTCATAAATCGAAAGGGCAAGTATAAAATAATGGATCTGCAAAAAACCAGAATCTTATTCGCACATTTAGTATCTTAAGAACTATTACAAACCTCAACCTCGTGAAAACGGGGCGTGGCCAGGCGCTACGTCACTACACGCATAGACTCAGCGATCTCAATAGATGCTCCTTAGTTGTTATAATTATAATTATAAGTGTCTCGAAGTATTGTTTGTTTTGCTTACGTCTTGACAGTAGGGGAGTATAATTTGGTGAAATGTCAAAAAATTACAGTTTTCTCTCGCTCCTATCGGGACGAATTTTCGATTTTGATCCTGCAATTTACGATTAGGATTCATCGCCGATCTTCTCCTTTCCGTAGTGATATAGAACGAACTTCCACTCGACGTATTTATTTAGTTACCAGCGTTTGAAAATTCAATGTTTTTCGACTTTTCAAGTTCAATTTGAAAGGTCACAGAAAGCCACTTTTCTTACGTCACTTGCGTATAGTGACGTCACAAATGAGCGCTCGGTTTTTGCAACTATTACTAATTTCAACTCCTTATATCTCGAGAACGGAAAAAGTTAATAATGCGAAATTTTAAGTGCATAATGAGAATATCGAGTACTATATGAAAAGTATAAAAACCGTATAAAAGGAATATCATGGAACGAGCCCATTGGCAAGCGCAGCAGCCTAATCCATAGTAACGCGGCCTTTTCGGCAGCCGTGTACAAATTTTTGCTTGAATAATATAAAGTCATACATTTTCAGTCTGTGTGTGTTATGTAATAAATGTAAGTAAAGGCAGGTCAAATTTTAATTCGTTACTTATTGATTAATCAATAAACATTAAATTCAATCGCAAAATAAATCATCGGCCAAGGATATCTTCGAATAGAAATAATTTAGTGTCATTGTAAGTGTTGGCCAGTTTATTAACATTTTCTAGCTCGAGCAGTGTATATGTAGATGAGCGTACAAATATCGGATGCGCAGTGGATTCATAAAAAATAAAATCGATTACAACAGATCTCAAGAGTAAGTGAGCCTACTGGTCTTCTCGCTACTGTGCCGCGACACCGCCTGACCTTGAACAAAAACTGGTAACTCTACCCCATATACGAAAACATAAACATTTCCAGTGTTAAAACTGATTATGATAAATTTGTATCTTTTATAAAATTTTGATATTTTAAATAAGTTTAATTAGAAAAAAAAAATTTCAATACCTGTATTGTACCCATTGTAAAAGAAAAATACGAATGTAAAACAAAACAGGTTTTACTATGAAACAGATTTTGATATCGTGCCTTCCCGAAAAACTCTCTGTTTTAGTTATACACGAAATTATCTATAGGGGTCCAAACCAAAGAAAATGAAGATCATACCGGAGAAAATTCTATCTCTATAAATATTTCACCGATTTTCATTTACTAAATAAAAATAGAACCGATGCCCTTTCCGTGTTTAAAAATGTAGTTAGCCTTTACTTTAGTCAATGCAAAAAGAAAAAAAAAAGAAAAATAAAACATGTCAAAATGTGCTGAGTGATTTTACGACCCTTTGCTGAAAATGTACTGAATCATCCCAAAAGGGATGAAAAGCATATCAAAATGTAGTTTTTTTAGCTTGTTAATCTTTAAAACCTGTTAGTCCTTTAATTGAGTAATAATTTGTTATTTTTCCTTAGTTTATTCAAGGGAATAATAAATCCAATTTCACTAATTTTGTGTGTCCTCTTCAGAGGCCCGTAGCGCCCTTAGGAGGGATTTTCTTACCCATGTTTATATGAACTTCTTTTCATATTTTTTTATGTAGAATCACTCCTAGAAATTAATGACCGCATACCTGGAACATCCTGTATATAGGGCTCTTCCTCTAAACAATACTAATTTACTGTCCAGATTTCAACACAATCGCACATTCCGTTCTTAAGTTATTGTGCTTACAAGAAACGTGACGGACGCACAGACGGACAGACGGACGAACATTTTGAAAGTAGCTCAGAATTCAATATGAAAATTTCTTCTCTGGGATAGTTATTTACAGTTTTAGTAAAGTTCCGATCAAATGCAATATATTCTTCGTTTTAGTAATTGCGATGAGTATAATTTATTTATGATAAATTCGTACTTATATCATTTTTCGTTTTAAGTTATTTTTCTTGTATACCGAAGGAAAGTAAGTATTATATTGGAGAAAAATCACTCTCCAAGATTTCTTCGGATTTCCACGTTTCAGACCACGTAAATTCCGAAAATAAAGGTTTTCAATTCCGTAAGTCTGTTTGTCTGACAGTCGGTCTCTTAGTGCTACTGTCAGTGAAGACTTTCATTGGAAAGTATACAGGGTGGATCGTCTAAAGGGAACAGATCATGAAAAAAAATTTTTTTCGCTCAGATTTAAAATTTCCATGTTTCATGACATTCTAAACCTATTTGAAAAATATAATTTTGAAATTTTGGCAATAATTTTTGGCATAGAGTTATAAAAATTGGCAAGGAAAACATATATTATACTTTTATTGAAAAATATACAGGGTGGTCATCCTAAGAAATAAATCAACGCAAGCCTTCCATCTTTGACCCCTTTAATTTAATATTTATTTTTTACTGTCGGATGACCACTCTGTATATCTTTTGACCAAAAGTTATCAAGTTTTCATTGTAATAAGAGTGATAATTACATTCCGTTTATTATTATCTTATGCAGTTTTTTCCCTAGATTAAAATTTTACATAATTGTTTGAATTAAGAACCGCTTTAAAAACATTCAAACATATTTTTGCTACCCATCTTTGTTGCTCACCCCCATGACGAAGTGCAGCTAATGTAAGAGAGTTTCCACCTACTACTTGATACTTGTGTCAGTGTTGCCGATTGACGTATAATTTGAGCGCCAGGAAATAATTTTCGCACTCCCAAAAAATTCGCATAAAAACGAATAATTACAAGTCTCTAGCTTCCTACAAATATTTTGTAAAAAAAAGTTGTTTGTTCATGATCTTATCGCATTTTCCGAAAAATAACATGGTCCTGACTAACTTACGATGATCTTTTAGAGAGCAAAAGTAAAATTTTATGTACTGTGATTCTGTAATCCTCAGACTGCCCTGGTTTCCAAAAAGGGGTAAAACTTACCCCCCTCCCCTCCTTCTTTCTATTTCATTTTTTTATAATTAAATATAAATAGAAGTACACTGGCTCTTTACGCAGGTGTAGTAAATAAGTTTTTAAAGAACCGTTTTTAAAGAATTTTTATTAAATCGCACAATGTTGCACAGAATCGCACAATTTATGGACGAGGGCGTGCACATTTTTGTTCTTACCATTAGCAAATACTGCCTGTATTATAATTCATGTACTTACTCGAGTTCGAGTTAAACTAATACCGAATGCCTAGTCATAACTAAGAGAGGTAATTAAATATCGTTTTGAAACCTTACAACATTGATGACATAACATACTTACAGGTAATTGGACAGATAATATTCTCTACTGATACTATTCTGAATACTGATTTATTTAATAAATATGTTTATATAACTTACGGACTAGAAATATTTTTTCTATTTTAAGCAGGTGGGTAGGTAGGTTCATAGAGGTGTACCAAAATAGCTATTTATGTAACGAGTACATAATATAGGACTTTATTGGACGAATCTATTCAGTGGCGTAGCTGAAAATCTCGGGCCCCCCCCGCAAAATGTATGGTCGGGGCCCCCACAAAATGAAAAACTCACTTAAATTATAATGTTTTTCGGCAGCGGAGTACATTCTCTTTAGCAAAGTCTTCGATGATGTGATCAGTATCTATACTTCCTTGCTCTCTCTTTCTCAATACTTAATAAGTACACATAATGCTGACAGTCTTTCTTGTGTCGTTGAAGTTCATACAAACGTCTTAATAAGCTGTAATTTTGAAAATCAGTTGTATCAACAGTAATTGGTAGTGTTAAGAATAATTTTATGGCAATGAAAACATTTGGAATACTTAACAGTAAAGTTTTATGATTTTTTATAGGGAACATAGCAAAATAAAAAATTGAAGAATCCGCAATTTCTATTATTTATGTTCTCAAGACATTTCTTAGTAAAAGAAGTTCGAGGGGAAAATCTGCCGATAAATCATCAGAATAATTTTCAGCAAGTTTGCTAGCTTCCAAATAAAGCTGATCGTCATTCAACTTTGATAATGTTTTGGGATTCAAACAGGAAAATCTCTTTACCACTTCGCTCATCTCAGAAAATCGGTCAACAATCTGTTGAATGACAATATCAAGGTTGGCATAAAATACCTCTACTTTAAAAGATGTTTCGGAATCTGTAAGTCGTTCATCTTCTGCTAGTTCATCAAAAAACTTTTTAACACGCATTTTTCTCTTTTTTTGAAATTCTTGTTCTATACCCCATTTATTTGACAAATCCGAGGCCTCTACTAAAATTAATTATGTACGAAATAACTTTTTTATCAACCATTATTATCTTAAAATGTTTATATATAATATTGACTATTGAATATTGATGTTTAAGTTGAACGTAATTTTTAATTTCGATGAAATTTTCGCGTCATAAATTTCTAGACTCGGGGGCCCCCCAAGAGCTGGGGGCCCCCCCGCACCGCGGGCCCTGCGGGTCCGTCCGCTACGCCACTGAATCTATTGTTTATAGCCGGGTGAGCTTGCGAGCGGGGTTAATAAAAAATCGAGGCAAATAAAGTCCGATTCCACTAACCGACAAATTTTTACTTTTATTTTGTATCGTTAATCAAAACCACTTACTTGCATTGTTTTGGTCCCAGTCTAACATAGTCCTAAAAAAAATTGTTGGCTCTAAAATATGTAATAACTGACCTAACTCACATATTATGGTATAATTTTAATAAAAAAAGCAATTAATTACATCATGCGAACAAATATTTGCCATTTTGATATATATTTCAAACACATGTTATTAAATAATTAAATATATATTATATATATTTAATTAAACTGCTGGCCACTCGAACTTACACATAGAGACTTTTAGGCAAAATTTAAAGTTCAATATTTTCAACAGGAATGCAAATTTTTGAACGCGGCTTGCAAATTTTAAGAGGTAGTTTTTTTCGGATTAAGCTGCATGACGTATATTTATCGTAGGACCATAAGTTTATTATATACGGGGTGATCAATGAAGTCATGCAAAAAATAAAAAGTTTGTATGAGTGAAATTTCCACAAAAAATTTTTTTGGTCGTTGCAATATGGTTCCTTACTAAGGTAACATCAATATCTCTAGACGGTTTTGTCAGTTTTTGGATTAAGACCCTTAGGCCTTGTACACACTACTCAACATAAAATTTGGATACCGAAATCTTTAAAATGCTATAACTTGACATTGGATTGACGGTTCTTGATGATTTTTGCGGATTTGGAATCCTTATTTCACGTAGATTTTCTATGGTCTAAGCATTTTATTTGAGGGTTGAAATTTACACATTATACCTGGTCGATAATAAACAAAAACGTAGGGTACGACGCGCTCTAAAGTTTTTGTAAAAATAAATTCTCACCTCAAGTTGTTTTTATTTAATGTTCTTCTCACTGTTCTGTCCGAAACTCACACCCCAGTTTGTTGTCTCAAAGAATCATTCAGTTTTACAGAGTTCTTTGTCCACCCCCATGCCCATAATTATGATCGAGTGTAATTTCTACGCGACGCGTCAATTTCAAAGTAGGCATTGGAAAAACAAATTTGTTGCTATGGAATTAAAAACTGTTTACATTATTTTAGAAATAATCTGACATATTTCAATGTTATAATTTTGTAAAGTTTAATTAATATGAGGCGTTTAACCACGGCATAAAGGGAAAATTGCATTCGACTTCTCAACGAAGGAATGTCAAAACAGCAAGTTGCGCACATTTACAATGTCAGCCGAAAGACAATTTATAATTTGAACCGCCGCGTCAAAACTACTGGTGATCATAATTATGGGCATGGGGGTGGACATACAAAAAAAATAAACCAAAGAACCGAAAGAATTTTAATGAGAGAAACTATGCGGAATAGAACAAAGGACTCTAGAAAACTAAATGACTCTTTAAGACAACAAACTGGGATGAGAGTTTCGGACAGAACAGTGAGAAGAACATTAAATAAAAACAACTTGAGGTGAGATTTTTTTTTTTAAACATAACATAATGCCAAACATTTTAAATTATAGAGCCCGTCGCAGAACAAAATGTGTGCGGTTATTACAACGCCATAGAGCGAATAGGCGGGCATGGGCAAATCGGCATGCGAATTGGGGTAATACAGAGTGGAGCCATTGTTTAAATAAACAATGGCTCCACTCTGTATTACCCCAATTCGCATGCCGATTTGCTGACGAAACAAGATTTAATTTGTTTCACTCCGATGGCCGAATGTTAGTTTGGAGAAGGCCAAATCAGCGATATTTGGAGGAAAATATGGCCCCTCAAGAAGCATTTGGTGGCGGAGGTGTTACAGTGTGGGGAGGTATCATAAGAAATGGTAAAACCGAGCTATTCATTACCAACCAAACCATTAATGCTACTGTTTATCAGAAGGAAATTTTGGAACCTATTGTTGTTCCTTTTGCTCGACATTACGGCCCAGAAATTCTATTGGTGGATGACAACGCTCGACCTCACAGAGCGCGAAGGCTCAGAGTTTTTGCAGGCATAAAACATCAATAGGATGGACTGGCCTGCAAAGTCTCCGGATCTTAATGTCATCGAACACGTTTGGTCTTATTTAAAACTTAAAGTAAGATCTCTTGACGTACCCTTTGAAACCTTAGAAACGTTCAGTGAGGCCATTCGTGAAGAATGGGAGAATATTCCACAAGATTTTATAAATAATCTTGTGGATACTCTACCAAATCGATGTCGGGAAGTAATATTCCGAGCAGGAGGACCAATAAAATATTAGCTTCTCTTTTTTTTAATTAATGTACCTAATTTTAATTAGGTAATTTTAATTTAAGTTTAAATTAAATTAATTTTTAATTTTTTAGTTGAATTTTTTTTCAGTTATTAAAAATTACCAGAATTAGAATTATAAATTTTTTAAGAATTGACTTTTGGTCGTTGTTAAGCAATGTTGTATATTGTAGAATTTAATGTAATAAACTTGTTCTTGTCGCTACGTTTTTGTTTATTATCGACCCGGTATAATGCGTACATTTCAACCCTCAAATAAAATGCTTAGACCATAGAAAATCTACGTGAAATAAGGATTCAAAATCCGCAAAAATCATCAAGAACCGTCAATCCAATGTCAAGTTATAGCATTTTAAAGATTTCGGTATCCAAATTTTATGTTGAGTAGTGTGTACAAGGCCTAAGGGCCTTAATCCAAAAACTGACAAAACCGTCTAGAGATATTGATGTTACCTTAGTAAGGAACCATATTGCAACGACCAAAAAAATGTTTTGCGGAAATTTCACTCATACAAACTTTTTGATTTTTTGCATGATTTCATTGATCACCCCGTATATAATAAACTTATGGTCCTACGATAAATATACGTCATGCAGCTTAATCCGAAAAAAACTAGCTCTTAAAATTTGCAAGCCGCGTTCAAAAATTTGCATTCCTGTTGAAAATATTGAACTTTAAATTTTGCCTAAAAGTCTCTATGTGTAAGTTCGAGTGGCCAGCAGTTTAGAATATAAGCTCTTTAATCAGCAAATTAATTATTCTTCTTGCGCTTCTTAGCCTGCCTCTTATAAGTTGAATATTGTTAGGTATTGCCTCCACTCCATGATTGTGGATAGGCAATTTTGGTTGTTTTTTTATCTGGTTGATCCTGGTCTTCCAGGAATTAATACACGAATTATTTTAGTTTGATTTTATTATTTTTTCATTATTTTATACATATATACGGGCATAGCCAGTCCACCCAAGTGCTATTATTTTAATTTCAATTCTTCTCTCTTTTTTGTTTACTTAGCAACCACACTTCAAAAACGGTCTTATCACACACTGCGATAAATATGGTTAAACATACCGCCGCCCTTGAAGTGTGTCCGCTTCAATAATAAGTCGTCACCTTTGTGAATTGGCATAATCACATATTTTTCAATACATAATAACATAATTAACAATAGGAAAATATTTTAAATATAATACATAAGTCAAATGAGATATCATATAAGGAAATTAGGGTTGACAAACAAATGGAAATAATTATCATTATTGTCATTAAACATGCTAATTAAACAACAAAGCCTTTTTTGTGGCAGAAACTTATAATTCTATAGGTAACAAGCAAACTTTATTTAACGCCCTCTTAACAACGCGGTTAGAGGTCTTTACACTCACTACAGGAACTAATCCATCAGCTCCAGGATGCGTAGCCAAAATTCGACCCAAGGGCGGTCATATATCGAGTTTCTGAGGGGGGGCTACGGGCTACTTCAAGAAATATATTACCTATTAAAAGATTCAAAATAATGAAAATTATGTACATAGGTACTGATAAATAATATTTTATTTAGAAACACAAGAAAATATTTAATTACATAGGTAATAATTAATTATTGCAAATTCAGATAATAGTTAATAATAATAATAGTAGTTATTTGTTATATACGTGTTAAAGGTGATATTTTATTTTGTGAGTAAAAAATGATTTCGAAACGGGAGTACCGAGCAAAGTAAAATCGCAAACCACAACTGCCTTTTGACAATTCAGAACAAAATTTCGTGCTTATTTTGACAGCTTCTTAGAATATCTTGACATTTTAAAAACATATAAGTAGATTTTATTTTTAACACGCCACATAATGTTCTATTTTTAATTCGTAGCAAATGTCATTTTAATAATAGTTGCAGAATAGAAAATATTTATTAATCGAAATATTTACTAAAAAAATACTACTAACAAACTAACGAACTGTAACTATAAAACAAAATCTATGTTTCGTCTTACTCCACTTTTAGAGAAACGTTCAATAATGTTTTCTTCATTAAGGGCAATATCCCTGTGAACGTTCATTAGTGCGAGATCACTTAACCTTTCTTCACCTATCTTGGACCTCAGCCAACTCTTCAGTCTTCTCAGCCCGGAAAAACTTCTTTCGGCAGATGATACGCTTACTGGCAAAGCGCAAAGAATTTTTAAAAATTCGTGTATGGTTGGAAACATAGTGGTATCACACTGTTTGAGACCAGTTAGTCCATCGGTTGGAACTTCCACTTTATTGCCGTTTTTCCATTTCATCTTCCATAATCTTAATTCAGCGGAAAGACTTGACTTCAACATCATCTTATTTAAAATGGACACCGGGAGTCTATTTGGTAACCACTAAAGTGTATGCAAAAAAATTTTGAGCGGTCTGAAGATTTCGTATAGTTATGCAATTTTGAATAAGGGACTAAAAATTTGCAAAAATTCGCCAGTTTTTGCTATGTAAAAATAGTATTTATTATTAAAGCACAATGGAATGTATTCCCGTCATTCCCGAGTAAAATGAGCTTTGGAAAGTTCAAATCGGACGATTAGAACGGAAGTTGTAAAGTAAAAGGTTTATAAACAATTGAAAGAATGAATGAATCTTGCGGTAATTCTGCAATAACAAATTTAGCGGTGTGTGAATTACATCAAGAGTATTTTTCCCGTAATATGGCTAAGTTTTTACTATATTTACAAAAAAAAATCGGCGTGCTAAGAGCAACAACACTGCTATAAATTAAAGTCACTGGTCTATGGTCACTTACCTCGAAAGAGTCGAAAGGAATGATTTATAAAATCCGAAAATGGAAAATCAAGCACTGACACTTATATTATTAATTAATATATTTTCAAATGCCGAATACCGACTACCAACGTTTATACAAGCGAAAAAAAGGAGGAGTAGGATAAGACTATATTATAAGGTCTAAGACCGAGAAACTAAACATTTTTATTTGTTTCCTAGTTAAAAAGCTGTAACAAAAAAATTCCAAGAAAGTTGTAATTGCGACTCTCTTGAATTGTTCAGCCCGGCTGGCGGGTGGCCATCTGTGCACATGTAGGCTCACTTCCAGGAATTTCGTGGTTCCGAGTAGGTATCTAACTGTTCCGGTATAATAAATTTGCTGCTTTATCACTACTGAAAACATTTCAATATTTGCTGCCCAACTCAAGTATAATCAGAGACAGAGTTAACTTACATTTAATTTCTAGTAAAAAAATTACATTTGAATGTATACTGTCTAATACTAAATAATTAACTTTTTTTTTAATTAAAAATCAGTTTTTCGCATTTCTCGCCCCTGTGTAGTTTGGGGGGGGGGGCATGGCCCCCATGGCCCCCCCCTTATGACCGCCTTTGATTCGACCCATGGGCCAATGAAGAGGAGGGGCATTTTCCTCTTTTAAAAGGACCATGGCACCCACTAGAAGAGAGGACTTCTTCTGGAATTTCCATTTGGTTCGTTGCTGCAGCTGGTGTAGATAGTCAGTAGACCAACGCCTCCAAATATCTTGGTTCATTTTACAAATGTGCTGGTATCGTGACAAATGACTTATTGGGATTTCCTGCACATTAGTCTGAGGCACAGCCTTTAGCGGCTCGCCGATTATAAAATGTCCTGGTGTAATTGCTTCCAGGTCATTGGGATCATTGGTAAGAGGAACCAGAGGCCGTGAGTTTAAAACCGCCTCCACTTGTGTAAGAAGGGTATAAAATTCCTCATATGTAAATGAAAAACTATTTGTGACTCGTTTGAGGTGGTGCTTAACTGATTTTACGGCCGCCTCCCATAAACCACCCATATGAGGTGAACGAGCTGGTATAAAATGCCATTCGATATTTGACTCAGATAAATAGCCCTTGAATTTGTAATTCTGTAACAATTTATTGATTTCTAGCAGCTCATTACTGGCGCCGCTAAAATTTGTAGCATTATCAGAATAGATTTTCCTACACAGACCACGCCTGGACACAAATCGCTTAAGCGCATTCAAGAATGCATTTGTAGTGAGTTCACTTGCCAATTCTAAGTGCACTGCTTTAGTAGCAAAACAGACAAAAATGCATATATAACCTTTTACTAATTTGCGATTACCCGTTTTACCGTCCTTTATCAGAAAAGGTCCAGCATAATCAATACCAGTTACAGAAAATATTCTTGACGGATTTACTCTGGAATAAGGTAAATCTCCCATTTGCTGCGAAATACTTGTGGGTTTAGCCTTAAAACAAGGAACACATTTGTGCACGATTGCTCTTACAGCTTGTTTGCCATTTAAAGGCCAATAGTTTTGCCTTACCAAAGATAGTGTTGCTTGCGCACCTGCATGCAAGTTGCGTAAATGCTCATAAGTTATTATTAATTTTGTAAGTTGGTGTTTTTGCGGAAGTAGCATTGGGTGTTTCTGGTTAAAAACTAATTTAGAATACTTGAGTCTACCTCCGACACGAATAATGTCGTCTTTATCTATGAATGGATTAAGAGATGTAAGTTTACTATTTGATTTTATCGATTTAGATTGTTTAAGCAAGAAAATTTCCTCGGGAAATACTTGACGTTGAACAATTTTAACTAATGTTTTAGTACTGTCTGACAGTTCCCGAACAGTCAACAGTATTGTCTCGCTTCCGTAGGTGTTCTTGAGTTTCTTAAAAATCTTAAACAAAAAGCAACAATTCTTTGCAATTTTTTAAAATCTGAATAACGCTCGAATATATCGAATGAAGTGATATGTGATAATAAAGTGGTTTTACGCTTACTTTCTGGTGTTTCTGCACCAGCGCGGGCAAAATTAGAGATGTGTGATTTTTCTGGCCAATGTTGTGTATTTTGCAGGAGAAATGGTAGCCCGTTCCACCACAGAGTGGAATTTGAAAGTTCTGTAGGCTTCATACCACGTGACACTATATCTGAAGGATTATTAGCCGAATTTACGTGATGCCACCTATCAACGGGTATTAAATGTTGTATTTCTGAAACTCTATTGCACACAAAAGTTTGCCACATGTATGGCTCAGCGAGACCTCAAATATAACGTTGCTCCATAAGCCCGCTCACTGGCATCACAAAATCCGTGTAGCTGTATAATCAATGGGTTTTTTAAAATGACATGTCTGGGAATGTGAAATGAGTTTATTTTATTTAATTGTGAATAGAAGTTGATCCAAATTGTATATAAGTCATTAGGAATTGATTCATCCCACGCAATTTGCAGTTGCCAAAGTCTTTGCAATATTATTTTGGCTTGAATTATTATTGGGCCCAAAAGTCCCAATGGATCGAATATTTGTGATATATAAGAAATTATCGTCCTTTTTGAAACCTTTTCGAATGTGAATGGTTTAAATTCATATCCAAAGTTATCTGAAGTAGAACTCCAAGATATTCCCAGTGTTTTCATGTTTTTATTATCTGTTATAATATAATGCGAAATATGTTCCGGTTTATTGTATAGGTCAGCTAGAACTTGAGTGTTATTTGAAGCGGACTTTCGCAATTCGAAACCTGCACTTCTAATATGTTTGTGATATTTTTCCGAATTGAGATTGCGCTATCAACATCATGAGAACCGGTCAATAAATCATCTACATAGAAATCCTTTATGATGATGTTGGCTTCCAGTGGAAAAGTAATGATATTATCTAATGCTAACTGTTTTATGCATCGTGTAGCTAAAAAGGATGCCGACGCGGTTCCATAGGAAACTGTATTCAGTCGAAAATGTCCCAATTGCGATTCGGGATTATTTCTCCATACAATACGTTGAAGATCGCGTTGTGATGAGTCTAAATTTATTTGCCTGTACATTTTTGCAATGTCGCCAATTAGTACAATATTATGTTGGCGAAACCGGATAATTATGGAAAATAGATCGCTTTGTATTGTTGGGCCTACCTTCAGAGTGTCATTTAATGAAAGTCCTGTGGAAGTCTTAGCAAACGCATCAAAAACTACTCTAAGATTAGTAGTTAAACTTGAATGATTTTCGACTCCATGGTGGGGTATATAATAGATCATAGTATCTATGTTTTCACTAGGACTGATACGGCTCATATGGCCTAAAGATTCGTATTCAGCCATAAATTTACAATACTCGTCTTTAAGCTTTGTATTTCTTGTTAATTTACGTTCAGTTGCGTAGAATCGCTGAATGGCCATCTGTTGAGAGTAACCTAAATCAATATAATTATCTTTTAACGGTAATTTAACAGTAAATCTACCCATGCTATCACGTTGGAAATTCTCCGCGAAATGATTTTCACATTCTATTTCCTCACAGGAATATGAATCATTGATGTTGGTTTCCTCCAATTTCCAAAATTGCTCTAATTGATTATGGAGATCTAAATCAGCTGTGACTAAACATGTTTGTATTTTTTGAGGTTGAGGATTAAATATGTGCCCACTTACAACCCATCCTAATTTTGTTTTGTTTAGTGTGGGTTGACCTCCACCTAATTTAATTTGACCAATACATAGTAAGTCAAAGGATATACCTGCTCCTAATAGGATATCTATTTGAGAGGGTTGATTAAAATTTGGGTCTGCTAATTTTGTGGTATCAGGTAATTTGAAACTATCTGTGTTAAAATGTCGCTGCGGCATAATATCGGTAATATTCTCGACCACAAGGCAGGACAGTTTTGTATTGAATTCGTTGTGCATAGACTTTATTTTTACATTCGCATGTGTTTTAATCTGAGTTACAGCATGACTTATTCCGGAAACAGATAGATCTATTTTAGATGTGTGTAAACCTAAGCGTTGAATCAAGTTCGATGTTGCGAAATTTGACTGAGACCCATTATCGAGAAGAGCCCGGCATTCAACGAGTTGATTATTCACGTCATATATGTAAACCAGTGCTGTGGAAAGCAGAACGAATGACTCAGGTGTCTGATTGTAATGCGAACTTATACTACAGTGATTGATTTGTGTGCTTGATGAAGGCATATTTATGTTACTAGCCGACCGATTGACTTGACTGGTGTTGTGATGATTTGAAACTGTTTGGTTATGTGTATCTGATTGGCTATTTCGTGATTGGTCATTACCTTTTCTAGAGCTTCTATGTGGAGAAGCGAATTGTTTTTTGTGACATGTTCTGCATGTACTCCAAATACATTCTGAATTCGAATGGCCAGTATGTAAACAGTTAGTGCAAAGTCTTAATCGCTTTGCCTCAGAAAATCTTGTCTGTACTGACATATCCAAAAATTTCTTACATGAAAAGATGTAATGTGTTCCACGGCATAAAACACAAACGATCTTATCGGTTGCCACATGTGCGTGAAACTTAAGTTCTGCGTGTTTTTTACCTATTGCATTGCCATAGGTTGATTTGAATTCAGTTTTGGGATTCAGAACCTCCAATAAATGACAACGTTCTGTTAGAAATGTTGTAAAATCGATTATTTTTGGCAACTGAATATGTTTTATGTAGCCTTCCCATTGCTTTCTGGACGTAATATCAAGTTTATTGGTTAATAAATGAATTAATATGGTATCCCAATGCTTTGCACACTCATCTAATCTATCTAAAGCACGATAATGTTTCAGGAAATTATCCAGAAATGAACGGAGTGCAACAGAGGAGTCTTTACTAGTAACATGAAGTTCGACTATACCATTAATATGTGCAGAAACAATTGCTCTTTTATTCTGAAATCGTTCAGTTAATAAAAGCCATGCAACATCATAATTTGCTTCCGATACAGTTAATGATGTTATAACTTGAGCCGCCTCATTCTTTAAACACGACTAACAATATACAGCTCCGTAGTCGCCTTTTTAAAAAGAATTTTTAAAGTTTTATAACAAAATGTCTTTATTTCGATTTTTATACAGAAGATAATAATTAAATGTTTACTGCTTGAAAGCTTACAATAGACTGACTAACATAATGCAAAGCAATTCTAGTATTCCGCGAGACGCAGATAACGTCTCGCTGAGTCGGCGGTTTCTTTAAAGATGCAGGGGCGGTGCATGATGTAATTCCTCCCCCCGAAGATTCAACTACCGAGGGTAACTAAGGGAGTTGAACGGTTGAAAGGTCCATATCTTCTGTTTGATGCTCTTTCTTGGGTTTTTGGATGTACCACTTAAGGATGACTCTCTCCCAGACAATATAGACCAATATTAAAATTATTAGGCCATAAATAAATAATGTCCAAATGCTCGGTACGTGGGACACTTTTTGGAAATACATATCGGGCTGATTTTGGATTATTTGTGTTTTTATTTCTTGAAGTTCATCAAGTTCAATGTTGTCAAGCTGGAGGCTAATATTTATTTTTGGTGTATTCATAGCTTCCGTATTTAGATTTGGAAACAGTATTGGTTGATTTGAACTTATCGATTGCATCGTATTATCGATAGTTTCATGGCGGGTGGCTATTTGACAACCAATTGGAATATTTAGTAGGTAGGTACCAGCGGTAATTTTTCTGGTTTCTTCTTGTTGTAAACAGTTTAATTTAATCGCTTCTTCAGATGGCAAGACTGCAATCCACTGATCAGATTTATCCAATTGTTTGATTATCGGTCTGGATAAGTCAACTTTTACTTGTTCACACGTAGAATTACTTGTGTCTAGCAGCTGTATTTCGCAAGGGGTTTCTTTCTTGATTTCTTGCAGGTCTAATCTCGCACAGGTGAAGGTTTGTGTGGTTACTTCTATACAGGGGTTGCTCAGAAATGCGTAGTACAATCCGTCATTTACCAAAAATTTGTTTCTTGGAATTATAGCCTTAAACTGACCCTGGGTCAAAATGGGGATAGAGTAAAGGTGATAATAATTGAATTCTGAAGGGTAAGTTATTGGAATATATAGGATGTAAGTAATTTTGTTGTTCAATATATATCCATCTATTTTTATAATTTTTTCGAACAATAATATATTATCCAATGTGACTTCAAAAGGAAGTTGGTTTCTTTTTACTTGTTTTTGTAATTTTTTCAATTCATTAAACAAATCTTTTGTTTTTATAATACTGGGGTGCATTATTTGCAATTTTAAAAAGGATATAGAGTTTTCTATATCTTGCAATATTGAGTTAATCATCTCATACATTGTGATAATTTGGTTCATAATATCTTTTATAAACAATGTAGTTTCCTTGTATAATAAGCGGTCTGAAATTTGGTTGATTTTCAGTTCCAAAAGTTTTTCATTATGACTTATTTGTTGAATTGTTTGATTGAATTTGTCTATTAACTCTATTGAAAGTGAATTTTGATTTTTGATATTTGAAGCTAATTTTAGTTGATTTTCTTGTAGTTCTCGAATTAACATCTCGTAACGTTCCCCGTCATTTGCATCTAAATTTCCTGTGATTGATTTGAAAATCGATCCTAGGCCATTTATTAGTCCCCTCTTTATTCTTTGACGTTGGGGTAGTATTTCCGACAATTTGTTTTCTACCTTTTCTTCAGCAAATTCAAGAATTTTTAAATAATTTGACACTTCAATTGAATAGTATTTATCTTCGATAATTATTTTTTTCAAATTTGTGGATTGTGATTTCAAACGATTTATTTCGGCGATGACTGGGTTAAGGTTATAGTAATGTATTAAAGTATGTGAATATTTTGTAATTTTGGCTGTTCCCAGTTTTAGGGGAATTATTCCAGGATTACCTTCTAAATTTCGTAGGGATATTTTTTGTGAAGATCCAAAAGTTCCCAAAAATCTGAAATGAATTTAAAATTTTATTTTAACTACTGTTTACTCGTTTTACGTGGTCGTTTTAAATTGTCCATATGAACGGGACCTTGTTGGACAGTAGATACTGTTTTCTTTTTCTTATTAACCTTTTTTATTGTGGTAGGTTTATGGAATTTATTTGCATGTTTCTGGCGTTTGTGTTTTTTAACATATACCTTTTGTTTTCGCTTGAAAATATCGGGATTTTCTCGATCTCTGTTTTCTCTTTCAATTATCTTTTCTTTATGTTGGATTAGATCCGAATTAATTTTTGAGTATAATAATTTTGATTTCTCTTTATGTTCGTTAACATAGTCATTAAGGAGAATTTGATCAATCTGCATGTTAAATGGGTCATTATCAGTGATATGCCCGCTAACAATATCTATGGGCTTCATTTTAGTTGCCGAGTGTATTGAATGATTATAAGCGAGGACAGCATATATCATTTTCATTTTAATGGGTGTTTTTAAGAAACCTTTGGTATTAAGCAGACGAATGTGTTCGGCGATAGTCGAATGAAATCGCTCGATTACCCCATTCGATTGAGGATGGTAGGGCGTACAGAAATGTACTTTAATTTTATGTAAACCTAGAAGTTCCGAGATTAATGAGTTTTTGAATTCGGTTCCATTGTCTACTATAATTTGTTTTGGGATACCGTGGTGAGAGAAAAATTGCAACAAGCTATTTGCTATTTCTGTGCCTGTCAACGATGTAATGAAATATGCTTGTGCATATTTTGAAAAACTATCAATAATTGTGAGAAATTTTGATTGTTCAAGTGTGTATGTATCTAGGTGAATAATTTCGAATGGTTTCATTGCGGTCGGCGTAACATTCATTTTTACGCGTACCGGGTTGCGTTCATATTTGCTTTGTAAGCAAATTTCGCATTCGTTAATAAAGGTTTGAATAGAATTTTTGACATTTGGCCAATAATATTTATCTTTGATTTTCAAGTACGTTTCGTCAATTCCGCGGTGATTTGATTTACTTTCGTGATAGCCTTTTATAAGTTCCTCAATATCGTCCTTATTCGTGACGTCAATTAATTTTTTGGTACACCTTTTAAATTTGATTGATCCCCATCTAAAATATTTTTGAAGGACGGCTGAAAATGGTTCATACATTTCGGGTTTTTCGAAGTATATGTAATATTGCATTTCAGGAGATATATAATTTTTGATGAGATCTATGACATCTTGCTCAAAATTATTTTCCGAAATTTGAACGTTTAAACGTTTTTTCTTCTCGAATAGAATCGTGATTTTCGGTTTACTTGGGGAGTGCAATACTGAATTTATAATAACTTGATTTTGGCCAAAATTTACAGCACAGTCTATTACAGGGATTTCTACAATAGGGTTTTGTTCTGCATTGGAATGTAATGTGTCTTCGTCGTCATTTTCTTCTTGTGGAATGTTTTCTTCTGGGTCTTGGTCATCGACCTGGACTTGCATAGATACATTGTCAATTTCACAATTATGTGATGTACCCGGTAAAGATAGGAGGTCTTGGACGAACCGATCAATTTCGAGATTTTCAGCCGGATTTCTGTTATTACTTTCGATTAATTTTTCGATTTCGTCAGAGACTGTATCGGTTTCCTTAGTATGAATTTCGACGCGCGACAATGCGTCCGCGTTAGTATTCTCTTTTCCCCGTTTATAGGTGATACTGTAATCAAATTCTTCCAATTTAATGCGCCACCGAAGTAATTTGGAGTTTGGGTCTTTTAACGAGAATAACCACTGTAGCGGTTTGTGGTCGGTAACTATGTTAAACCTTCTGCCAAATAGGTACGGCCTGAAGTATTTTGTCGCCCACACGATACTCAATAATTCACGTTCGATCACAGAATAATTTCGTTCAGAGTCATTCAGTGTTCGAGATGCGTACGCTACAGGGAGGTCATGACCTATTGGGCCCTGTGATAAAATAGCACCAAGACTTACATTACTCGCATCGGTCGTCAAATTAAAAGGTTTGGAAAAATCCGGGTACTGTAATAGCGGTTCGTTAATTAGTAAATTTTTGCACGTTTCGAAACTTGTTAAAAATTCGTCATTATGTTCAATTTTGGCACCCTTTTTTAAGCACTTAGTTAGAGGCTTGGTAATCTTGGCGAAGTTGTTTATAAAGCGGCGATAATAGCCTAACAACCCTAGAAATCTTTTTATTTGTTTCGTAGTCTTAGGTATCGGGAAATTTTTAATCGCGCTAATTTTATCGGGGTTGGGCTTGACACCCTCAGGAGTGACAATATGTCCAAGGTACGCGACTTCCTTTCGTAGAAATTCCGATTTATCCAATTGGATTTTGAAATTTGAGTCCCGTAACCGTTGAAATACATTTTTTAATCGTTCTAAATGTTCCTGCAAGGACGTGGAAAAGACAATAATGTCGTCGAGATAAACAAGGCATTTTTCATTTTGAATGCCGCGTAGGATGTTATCCATAACCCGTTGGAACGTGGCAGGGGCGTTTTTGAGCCCAAACGGCATCCGCAGGTATTCATAATGCCCGTTCTCGGTATTGAACGCGGTCTTTTCAATATCATGTTCCTCCATTTCAATTTGGTGGAACCCGCTCGCCAAGTCTAACGTGGTAAAATACTGACATTTTCCAAGTTTATCTAGTAAGTCCGTAATATTCGGTAGCGGATACCTGTCGTCGACGGTTTTTTCATTAAGCTTCCTGTAGTCCACGACTACTCTCCACTTTTGTTTTCCCGAGGCGTCGACCTTTTTGGGCACCACCCAAATTGGCGATGACCATGGGGAATTACTAGGTCTGATAATATTTTGATTTAACATGGTTTTGATTTGATTTTCGACTTCTTTTTTATGTATAAACGGGTATCTATATGATTTGGTATATACCGGAATTTCGTCAACTGTTCGTATTTGATGTTTTATTTTGCTAGTAAAACTTAACGGCATATTTTCTTGATAGAATATATCCGAATATTCCTTACACAAATTGAGAATTTTTGATTTTTCCTCTGAATTCAAATGATCAGTTCGAATTTTTGACAAATTTAAATTGTATTTTGAATGATCATCAAAATTATTTAAATCAATTTGTTCAATTATTTTTCTCTCAAATTTGTCAACTTGAATAGGTTGCGAAAAATCTAACGTTACAGGTTTAGTGGTACTATTTAATATGGTAGTCAAGGCTTGTCCATTTTTTGCAATTGTAAGCGATTCAGGTATTTCGCAGTTATGAAATTTTTGGTGGGGAATTATTATTTCTCCGTTTGGAATTGATGTTTTAATTCTTATCACTTGTTCAGATCGGGGTGAAATTGATATTAGATTTAGGTCATTTGATGTTTTATGATATAAGAGCTTTATCTTTGCATATGGGGTAATTAAATAATCGTTGCTAAAATCTAGTTTTGCATGTAGAAGTTTTAAATTGTCTAACCCAATTAAACCATTAAAAATGTTGTGAAACTTAAATAAAAAGAATTTTAAATTTTGTTGTGCTGGTAAATTAAATATTTCAGATGCAGGTATACAGGCACTGTATTTATGCGCAGATTTTTGAAAAACTGTCGAAACAATGAAAGGATCATGCACAATTGAATTTGGAAAAAGTGTTTCTGCTATGTTGGGGTCAATGAACGATTTTGTCGATCCCGAGTCTATTAAGATTTTAAGCTTATACTCAGGAAATATAATATATGGTAATTTGCTTGAATTAGTTGTGTTAAACGATATAATTTGGGGATTTATGTCTGATCGGCCGGTTGAGGCACTATCTGAAAATTTTCCTCCTGCGCTTCGACTACATTTGCATTTTCAAATTCATGTTGGCTATTATATTCAGCAAATTCATCATTTTGGTAATTATAATCCACATATTGATTTTCAAAATTTTCATTAGATTGATTTGTTTCAGTATTAAATAATTTTTCAGAGGCAAAATTTCCCTGTGGTTGATGAAATTGGCGCGAAGTTGACGGGCCTTGTTGATAAGTATTTCTAGTAGATACGCTCATGGGTGTAGGTTTTGGCAAGGTTCTATTTAAGTCTGGCTTAAAAACATTGTTATTTTGCTGTGGCTGTTTAAATACTTGTGCATTTGTGAAAAATCGCTGAGGCTGATAATTCATTCTAGGCTGTACCGGTACCGGTTGAGATGGAAAAGTATTCCTATTATTAAAATTATTGTTAAAATTTTGATGTCCGAAATAATTCGGTCTATAAAAATTTGGCGTATGGGCATTAAAATGAGATTGTCGAGGAGCTTCGACAGGTCTTTGATTTGATAATTGTGGTCTATTAGGTACTTGAATATTTTTTACAAAATTTTTATTAGAATAATTTTGAAAATAATGAACGTTATCCTCCTGAGTTACAAGCTGTAAAGCTTCGCTAAGAGTTTTCGGCTTCATACAGCGAATGGTTGTACTTAATGGTTCTTTCAGCCCAGATAAAAATGTTCTTAATGCCAAATTATTATAAAGATCTCGCTTTAACTTTTTTGAATCCTCCGTAGTTTCATGTGCACTAATATAACTACATAATAAATTTAAAATTTCTAAAACTCTATCATAAAACTGTTGAGGCCTTTCGTTTTGTAATTGTCTCATTAAAACAAGATCTCTATTAAGACATGATTCGTCTCTTTGGTCAGCAAAATTCCTAATTAATGTTTCTTTTAGTTCCTCCCATGTAGAAACATTTTGAATGTTTATTACAACTTTTGCATTACCGGTTAATTTTGAAATCAACGAATTCAACAAATAAGTATTCTGAAAATCACTTGTATTTTCGCGATTATAAAAATGTGTAATTAGTGAATCACAAATTGACAAATATCGATTTAATTCATTAGGATCGCCATTAAATTCTGGCACACATTTAAGATAGTCATTCTTAAATTGAGGCATAATTCTAGTCGTATTTTGATTTGGTTGAACTGCTTGATTTGACTGCATAACTTGATTTATATTTAAATTTAAAATAGTATTTTGATTTTCTTCAAGAATTTGAAGGAAGTTTGAAGGATTTTGTGAGTCAGTTGAAGAGCTTTCTAATTTCAAATTTTCCAAAATATCACTTAAATCTTCTACAGACATGGATTGTACTTACATTAAACTAAATGCGACGTAGAGCATCTTCTATAAGGTTAACGTTCGGTTCGGCGATTCGGTCCTCTCCAAGTACGTTTCCCTTGCAAGACTGGACGATTTGTGTTCCAATCCTCGATGAATAATTGCTATTGTGTGCTGCTTTCAGGTCTGCGATAGACAGGGTTTCTTGAGTTTTGAAGAGCCACTCCGAAACAACACCTCCAGTCAATAAAATTCACCAATGTTCGATATTTCGGCTAATCGATGAATCGAAAAACTATACGTTCGATACGCGTAGTCCCGAAATTATCCGCACGACTGCGCCACTAACAATATACAGCTCCGTAGTCGCCTTTTTAAAAAGAATTTTTAAAGTTTTATAACAAAATGTCTTTATTTCGATTTTTATACAGAAGATAATAATTAAATGTTTACTGCTTGAAAGCTTACAATAGACTGACTAACATAATGCAAAGCAATTCTAGTATTCCGCGAGACGCAGATAACGTCTCGCTGAGTCGGCGGTTTCTTTAAAGATGCAGGGGCGGTGCATGATGTAATTCACGCTTGCAAATAGTAATACTTTTGTATCTTTGTTAACGCAGGATTGTCATTAATTAAGGCATTAAATGTGTCATGAAATTCAGTCCACTTTTCATACGAACCTGAAAATTCTGGTAGGTTAATTAATGGTAATTTAATATTAAACGTATTAATATCTGACGAGTGGTTAATAGGCGGAAGACCATTCGGCCTTAACTTAACTGCTTGCCCTTGCAAAATCTTCGATGCGAGACTTACGGTCTCAAAATATTTAAATTCGAACTCCTCGCGTTCCAGTGTGTGGGTTTTTGAGTCAGAAGTTTGATCTGAATACTCAATATCAATTTGAATATTATTAAATTCATTAAATGTATGCTTTATTGTGTCGAGGCGTGTTTGTAATTGAATCAAGGCATCTGTGCGAAGAGTATCCTATAGGATGTGACACAATATATAAAAAGTGCAGTAAATCGGCGACGAGTATAATAGTTAGCTTGTTTGCTTCTGTATTTGAATTTTAATGGTATTCATTGCCATGTAATTACAAAATAAATTTCTTATGTTGATTGGGATTGCGTTTTTAACATTCTTAACTCTTTTCATTAGTAACGTTTGACATTTATTTATAATTTACCTCGAGCAGTCTACCAATGACATATCATATTTATTGTTTTCTATAAATTATTGCAAATCTTGATACCGCAAAGTCACCGTCTCAAAGGATTTTGTTATACAGGAAGAATAATGAATAATTAATATTAATGTTAATAGAGGTAACATCATTTAAATTTATATCTGTTATTGGAAATAGTGTTTATAATTAAACAGGCGCACAAAATAAAAAAAGGCCTGTACTTTTGAGCAGAATATACCCCTCTGTATAGATAGCCGTATTATGGATGCAAATATGTGGCCAGCAGGTGTTGAGGTATCCAAATATAATTTCAAAAAGCCCTTTCGATCGAAGACAGGATTACAGCAAACTAGGTACCGAAAACAAAATACCAGATTTGCAAACTACAGTTAACGAGGACGACCAACCTGACGTGCAGGTGTTGCACCTAAACGTGCAATCTGTGCGTAATAAAGTACAAGAATTGGAAGCATTTTTGTGTGCTAGTAATAATAAATATGAAGTAGTATGTTTATCCGAACACTTTTTAAATGAACATGAAATGCATAATCTTGTTCTCGATAAATATGAAGTTATAACAAGTTACTGTAGAAAAAATTCTATTCATGGGGGGGTCGTAATTTTATGTAAAAAAGAACATTATAATTTTAGTCCATGCGAAGAAATAAATTCATATACTGTAGAAGTTGACTGTGAAATAGTAGCAGTAGAATGTAAAAAACTAAATTTATTAATAGTAACTGTTTATAGGTCACCGCTGGGGGATTTTGCAAATTTCTTGTCACAATTAAACTCCGTTATGAATCATTTAAAAAACTCAAATAGAGACATTATAATAAATGGGGATTTTAATATAAAATTTAATACCACCGATAAAAAATACCTGGAATTTCTCGATTTAATAAACTCATTTTATTTTCAGCATACGATCTGTGAGAATACACGACAAAATAATTGTATAGATAACATTTTAATAAATTTCAGCAATATGTATACAACGGAGGTTTTTGACCCAGGGTTATCAGACCATAAAGCTGTAAATATTAGTATGAAGACAAAAACTGATCCCGAACAAAAAAATTCTTTCACAACAAGAAAAGTCACGGATGAAGGTATGTTCTTATTATATAACAACTTGGAAAGGGAGGACTGGAGTTGGGTAAACTCAGTAAGTGAAAATTTTGATGTAAATAAAAAAGTTCTGTTGTTTTTAACAATTTTGACGAAAAATATCGACAAAGCTTTTCCTTTGATTGAAATAAAAATAAACAGCGGTGTAAAACCTAAAAAAGGATGGTTTACTTTGAAACTGCAAAGAATGAGGGAAAACGTTTGCCTACTGAGTGAACTGTACAATAATTTTCCCGATGTCAACTTAAAAGAACATTTAAAAAAATATAAAGCAGAATATAGACGGCAAATAAATTTTACCAAAAGAAATTATTATGAAAATATTCTTAATAAAAATGGTAATAATCCGAAAACATATTGGAATATAATAAATAAAAATAGGCAACAAACTAGAAAAACATTAAATGCAGCGGTTGATGTAGAGGACCTAAATAATTATTTTATAAATATATCCGAAAATATTACAAAAAACTTACCTTCAGTAAACAGCACCTATAACGACTATATTCCAATGACAGATAATTCTGAGGTAACAAATTCAAAATTCCAGTTCGATACTGTCAGTATAAATATGGTTCGTGACATAATAAATAAAATGAAAAATAAAAACAGTAAAGATCACTTTAGTTTGTCAACAAATATTATCAAAGGTATTAAAAACATAATAATTATACATCTTACTAGTTTAATAAACCAATGTATAAGAGCAGGTATTTACCCTGACATTTTAAAAATAACAAAAGTAATACCAATACATAAGGGTGGCCCTGTGAACCACAATAACTTCAGACCCATTTCACTTGTACCAATTATATCGAAAATTTTTGAAACCTGCCTAAAAAATCAGATCACTGAATACTTTGAAAATAACAAATTATTTTATGCTAAACAATTCGGGTTCAGGAAAAATTTTACGACAAGTGATGCAGTAACACATCTAATATACAAAATTGTTGAAGGAAATGAACATAAAGAATATGTGGGAGTCACCTTCTGTGACCTAAAAAGCATTTGACTGTGTCTCTCACCTGGCTCTTCTAGACAAACTAAAATATTATAAATTTGACGCAATCAGCTGCAATTTAATAAAATCATTTCTAACACATAGACAACAGTACACAAGTTTAAATAATATTAAGTCCACATCTTAGTATGTCAGGAGTGGGGTAACTCAGGGATCGATGTTAGGACCGACCCTATTCTTAATTTATGTAAATGATCTGAACAAAGCACTATCTGAAACCGACTTAGTACTATTTGCTGATGATATGACACTGCTGACAACTGATAAGAAAATGGATATGCTAGAAAGACGCATGGGCGAGGCACAGTCAAATACTAGGGAGTGGTTCGGAGCAAACAGCCTGTCACTAAATGAGACAAAAACAATAAACATGATATTCACGCACAGACCAATCGAAAATTTTCAAAATCCAGATAAAGTAAAATTTCTTGGGTTGTTTCTAGACCCAAGTTTGAATTGGTCTCATCATGTTGATTACGTAGCAAATAAAATGGCAAAAAACATATTTGTCATGAGAAATCTAAAAAATATTGTTCCATTTAAACTCATGCTAACAGCTTATTATTCACTAATAACATCTCACATGACGTATGGGTTATTAAGTTGTGGACATGCATCTCAAGCTGCTAGAATTTTTGGCTTGCAGAGAAAGACGCTAAGAATAATCACAAGCCTGGGCTATAGAGATGATGTAAGAAATAAATTTAAAGAATTGAAAATACTAACTTTTCCTTCACTATACATATTTAACTGTTTAGTATATATGTATAAAAACATTCACTCTTACCAAAAACAGGAGGATATAAATAATTATAATACAAGAAATCAGGAAAATATCATAATTGATTGTAACAGGCTAAAGTCTAGTGATTGCGGATTTAATTATTATGGTCCTAGGTTTTATAATAAAATCCCCAATAGGGCAAAAAACGCACCGGAGGTGAGATATAAACAGTTGATAAAAACATTCCTAATAAGGGAGGCTTTCTACAGTATAAATGAATTTCTAGTACACAATATTAATGAAACAAACTTTCTTAATGGAGTTCAATAGTCTTCTGTATTGTCCTGTTATTGTAGTTTAATTGTTTGTAATAGCGACGTTTTAATGTATTATAATAATATATTATATACTGTAAAATATTTTTATTTATACCATGTAAATGTAATATTTTATACTGACCTGCTGTGTACAACAAATTATTTGTTAATTAACACCAATAAATTGATTGATTGATTGATTGACTGATATATTGAAGAGCTGAATCTAGTGCCGCCGTCAGAATTGCTCCACCACATCAGGATTTTTCCTAAACCTCAAAAAATTGCTGAAAATCAGTGAAAATTTTAATTATGACGGTATTAGGAAAAATCCTGACGTGACAGAGTAATTCTGACGGCGTCATCAGATTCAGTGGCTCAAAATACAGGGGGATATCACGCTCTGCTCAAAAGTACCATTTCTTTGTGTACCTTAAATAATCTATTGTGCGCAGAAAATTTGGAATATTGTTATGTATTACATCCCCTTGGAACTGGATGAGATTGATACGCCTATGCCCAATGGTGACTGGAAACTTGTAGAACGAGATAGAGTTTTCTAGAGTGTGCTGGGAGAAGATTGTGGATGGATCTAGAGGCAATTTCAGAGTATATAAGGCGCGATCACCGGCCCAGGTGAGGAAGTTTTATTAAAGTGATATTTGGTAGCGAAAAAGTGTAAAGTGTTAGTGGTTTACCCCTTGGTAAAATTAGTTAGAACCCACAGATTCATACAGGGTGTTTCCTAAAGAGGTGGAAGCACGTAACAATATAAACAGTGACAGCATATTTCCGATTGGAAAACGAAATAGTCTACGTGGATGTGGAAGCAATGACAGTCAATAATTTCTGTTTTTGTGTGCAATCAAGGCCAGCCTTATTAGTTTAAGAAAATGGATCATGGAGCATGGGAGAATGAAAATTAAACCATTAATATATCGTAAATCGTTAGTGACAGGTACAGAACATAGTTAACAAAGTTTGTTCCTAAATAAAAGGAGAATCCAAAAATTAAAAAATATACAGGGTGTTCCATTTAAGAGGGTAAAGTTGCATAGCTGGCCACCTTTTTAGGCGCCTTGTGCATATAAAAATTAAGTAATTAAATGCATCTGTGTGAAAAATTTTGAAAAAGTTATATCTAAAAATAACTCACATCGATAAATTGAAGACTGTAGATTTGATACACTGAACTGAACTTGTGGTAGGTACCTTGTGAAACATCTTGAAAATAATTGTTAATAAATTAAACACTGCTTTTAGATGAATCAATCAATATATTATAAATACTCTACACATGTTTCGGCTTATTAGGCCTTTATCAAGAGTACTACATAGTGAATACTAAAGTTTCCGACATGCATATTCAATTTATACCTAAAAGTATTTATGTCTTAATCTATTTATGACTTAAGCTATTTAAAATTTAATTTAACATCTTTAATTATTTGAATGTTTGGAGTGGACCTAAGCTGATTATATAAATCAAAGGATATTTCTTAACAATTGGTTTATTATAGGGGTGTTTAGGAAATTCTGCTGGTCATTTGTGGTACAAGGGTTGTACTTGAAAGATTTTTTGATTTCTAGTTGTTCTAGCAGATCTAAACGTTTACCTTTTCTTTCTGAATGAAGTAAATTTATGTTATCAGTATCTATGAAATGGTTGTTTTCAATACAGTGTGTTGACATTCCTGTATTTTTATTGTTATTTATGATTGATTTTTTGTGTTCTTTTACCCGGTTGACAACGCTTCTACCACTCTGACCGATATAGACAGCATCGCAATCCTTACAATTAATTTTATATACACCTGATTTATCAATTTTATTTAGTTTTTCTTTGTTATTAACCAAAATGTTTCCTATATTTGTTTTGTTCACACTTATTGTAGAGATACCCAAATTATTCAATTTTTTAGAAATTTTGTTACTATATTTCGGAACATAATTAATAAAACTATATTTTGTAGGTTTGTTAGGCACAGTGAAAAATTCTTTTTGAAGCATTTTGCGTTGTTTGTTTTTGACCATGTTATCTATTAGTGACTCGTTGTATCCGTTATTTCTTGCAATTTGTTTAATTATATTTAATTCTCTATCAAAATCACTTTGATCTAAAGGAAAATTCGTCAGTCTATGTATTAGACTATGAAAGGGTGAAATCTTAATTTGCCATGATTGCTGCGAATTATAATGTATTACTGTATCTGTGGTAGTAGGTTTGCGGTAGATGCTAAATTTCAAACTGATTGTTATGTTTTTTGATATTCATATCTAGGAAGTTTAATTGACTATTTTGCTCCGATTCCATTGTAAACTGAATTTTACTATTAAAAGAATTTAAGAAATTAAGATAATTACTTAGGTTTCTTTCTGTACCGGTCCATATACAAAAAATATCGTCTACATATCGAGTCCAATAAAACACATGTGTATTTAAACTGTTATTGCTATTAAAAATTAAATTTTCTAGGTTTGACATAAATATTTCAGCTAACAAAGGAGAAATTGGTGAACCCATTGGTAGCCCGTCTTTTTGTCTAAAGAATTCACCATTAAACTGAAAATAGTTTTGTTCGGAAACTTTAGTATTCACTATGTAGTACTCTTGATAAAGGCCTAATAAGCCGAAACATATGTAGAGTATTTATAATATATTGATTGATTCATCTAAAAGCAGTGTTTAATTTATTAACAATTACTGTAGATTTGATTTATTCCATTACGGTAAGGGAAATTTTAAGGACAGGATAAAAGGATTTTCCGTTACCGCATTTGTTCCACGCCGTTTTATATATTGTTAATAATTAGATGATAACATTGATAACATATAAAGTGAATTATATCATTAATTACACGTTTTTTAAAATGTACATTTATTTCTCACAACTTAACTGTCACCGGACGTGCTTCTTTTTTTTTCCCGAGGGGAAAAACCTTCATGAGGTTCCCCACACTGATGGACCGGCGTGTGGGGATATGTGAGATTCTTACTCACTAAAAAAAAACCCTCTTCTCTCCGGAACTGTAATCAAACATTTCTTCGGAGTTCTGTTGGTTTATGGAACCCTTTCATCTTCGTCTTTCTTTCTAAGTATGGTGCAGCACATCGTGTTGACGGTGGCCCAACATGTGGCGTTAACAAGCATGATGCCAACGAAGTTTTGTGCGGTTAACGCCTGTCCTACTTCTCTACTTGTTGCCTCCCTGTCGTCACGCCATCTTGGACATTGGAACAGCGTGTGTTCGGGACTATCAACTATTGAACAGTATACGCATATATTGGTGTCTTTTTTCCCTATACGGTGTAGGTATGTTCCAAAATTTCCGTGTCCGGTGAGCGCCTGGGTCAAGTAGTAATTGAGATCGCCGTGTTTACGGGCCGCCCACACCCTGACGTCCGGATTAGTCGGTACGTCCACCTGCCAACTTGGCAGCTGTCCCACCGCTCCTGCCAGCGGTCCATAAGATGGTTTCTATAGGTGGCCTTGGCTGCTTTGTCTGCTCCGTGACAGTATGCCCGTTCTTTGGCGAGCAGGTCTGCGGGAGGGACCGCCATTACCACTTGCAGCGCCGAGGCGGAGGTTGTCCGGTATGCACAGCTTATCCTGATTAGCATATGTCTTTGAGTTCGGATCAAGAGATCTCGATTTCTGGCGGTTTTGAGTGCGTCGATCCACGCCGGGGCAGGATATAGCAAAATTGAATTCGCCACAGACCAGAGCAGCTTTCTGGCCCATAAGTTTCCGTAATGCCATACTTGACTTCTCGGTCCTCTCGGTTGCATACAGGACGTGCCGGTTCCACGTCAGCTTCTGGTCTAAGAATACCCCGAGGTATTTAATTTCTGGTTTGGCGGTGACGAGCGCGCCGCGGATATTCACGCTCATATTTGTAACGTGTTTTCGCCCGGTTAGCCTCAGATTTCTCTGGGGCTATTTCCAGGCTGGTATTAGCCATCCACCGCACGTGCTAGGCTAGACCATCTGTCTGTTTCTTTTTACGCACATATCGCGCATGTCTTTAATATCAGCGTATCACTCGCCGCAATTAGGTACTTTCATAATTGCGACAACACATAATTCACAGAACAAATATCTGACTATAATTAACCTTCCATAATTAATTAAGGCGCAAACAGCATCTTTTTAAACAAAATAAATTATCTAAGATTTCTTTCTATGTCTTACCGTTTTCCAGATAATACTTGTCTAAGTAGAACTAGGACACCCTGTATAGTAATATAATATGCAGGAATGTATAATATTGTTATAACTTTGACCTTGAATAATTTTCTAACCCTGATCTTGTACTCGATTTTTAATATTTTCATAAAAACCGCTGCCTAAGGAATCACTACTTCCACATCCAGATTCTTCATCCAAGTCGTTTTAAAGGAAACATCTTGACTATATTTGCACTCTAGTATGTGGAAATTATTGGTCATAGAATTTTAATAATATTTGGGGCAGATGTCATAGAAAAGTTTGAGGAGTTGGTTTCTACCATATACGTTAAAAATGAAGTTTTTAGTTCACCCTACTTATTTTCTACTATTCACCTCCCACCCCTTCAATGGAGGCATCTCAATCAGATGTCACTACAATACATACGTGTACTAATCTCAAGTGAATATCTCAATTTGATGTTATCAATCCCATTAATAATGAAGCGGAGGTGGTGGAGTTTGAAAAATATTAGAAAGAAATCTGAGGCCTTGGTTTCTAGTATATACACCGAATCCAAAATTTCTGTACTCTTATCACCTTGATTTACTTATTTTCCCCTAGTCACTCCTATTAACCCTAACCCTTCTACGGAATCATCCCAAAATATAATCTAGTTCCAGATGTCGTTATAATACATATGTCTACCAAATTACAAGTGAATATCTCAATTTTATTTTATCAACCCCTTTAATAATGTAGTAAGGGTAGTGGAAGGGTTGAAACATATTGTTAAAAAATTTGAGGTCTTGGCTTCTAGGACATACACCGAATTTTAAGTTGCAATACTCTTACCAGCTTGCTTTACTTATTTTTCCCTATTTACCTCTACTTACCCCCACTCCTTCAACGCAATCATGTCAAAATATAATCTAGTTTCAGATATAATTATAATATATAAATGTACCAAATTTCAAGTGAAAATTTAAATTTAATTTTATCAACTCTTAATAAGGGAGTGGGGGTGGTGGGGAGAAATAGAAAATACTAATAAAAAAACCTGAGACCTTCGCTTCTAGTACATACACCGAATTTCAAGTTTCTGTAGTCTTACCAGCTTGCTTTACTTATTTTCCCATATTTACCCCTATTTAACCTCCAACCCTTCAACGGAATCATCTCAAAATATAATCTAGTTCCAGATGTCGTTAGGATACATATGCGTACTAAATTTCATGTGAATATCTCAATTTTATTTTATCAACCCCTTGAATAATGGAGTAGGGGTGGTGGGGGCTGAAATAAATTATCAAAAAATCTGGGGCATTTGCCTCTTGTACATACACCGAATTTCAAGTTTCTGTAGTCATACCTGCTTGCTTTACTTATTTCCCCCTATTTACCCCTAAATAACCCCGAACCCTTCAAAGGAATCATCTCAAAGAATAATCTAGTTCCAGATGTCGTTATAATTCATACGTGTATCAAATTTCAAATGAATATCTCAATTTTATTTTATCAACCCTTGTAATAATGAAGTAGGGGTGGTGGGGGTTGAAAAATATTATAAATAATCTGAGACCTTGGCTTCTAGTATATACACCGAATTTCAAGTTTCTGTGGTCTTACCAGCTTGCTTTACTTATTTTCCCCTATTTACCCCTATTTAACCCCCAACTCTTCAACGGAATCATCATCAACGCGGCCGGCGCGAGGCCGTGTTGTATGAAAAGGGAGTTGATCTGTACCCCTCTAAAATTGCCGTTTTACCGCGGAGTGTTTGTCGCGGGGAGGCGGTTTTTCGGCACGGGTCCGGCGTCGTTCGATTCGCCGCCGAATTTTACGTCGCTTAGGCCGTATGCGGGGCGGGTATTTTTCGTGGTTTTTTAGTTATTAACGAGTGAAAGTCCGCTATCTCTCTCGCCTGCTTTTTTTGGGAATGAGGAGTCGAGGGGTAAGACATAAAATAGGAGAGGTCGTTTTGGTATTTCGTAAACGTCAAAAATGTTGGATTTCTTTTCGTTCCTGTCGGGCTCGATTTTCGATTTCGACCTCGCAGCTTGCGGCTAGCTATAACTAGAACCTCTGCCCGTTCCGCCGCGACGCCGTACGGCGCTCAAAAATATGTATTTCGAAAAATGCGGACGTTTTAAGATTGCACGTTTTTTCGCTTCTTCGTTTCCGAAGCGAGACTCATTTTTTCGGTTTTTCGCCTATAACTCGAAAACGGCTGGAGCTAGCTCAAAATAAAAAAATCTCAAAGGACAAGAGCGTTTCTTTCCGCTTCCTCCGGTATCTTCAAAAATTCCGTACGACGCTTCGTTTCGGAGATATCGGCCGGAAGGTGCGGCGGTGCGAAAAGGCGAAAAATTTGACTTTTTACCTTTAAACCTCCATATCTTCTAAACGGGGCCTCCTAGAGCAAAATACTTCGCCCTAACGAAAATGTAGAAAAATGAATTATCTAAAAGTCTTTTTTTTTGTTTTTTTCCAGCTCCAAAGATTAACGAGCTACGGGCGGTCAAAGTGGAAGAATTTTTCGTAAATACGTGAAATTTTAAATTTAAAAGATCCGAGAAAAGCTACTTTTGTCGCGCTCGCCGCGGGCCTAATTTTCCATTTTTTCGGTCGAACTTGGTATCGCCGGAAAGCTACGTTCTTCTGCTTTCCAGAGAGACGTCGCACGCCGTTTCACTCCCGATATTTATTTACTTACGGATTTTTAAAGTACTTACGGTTTTCGATTTTTACGAAAATATCCATTCTTATTTCGCACAGAACTACACTAAATTTTTTAATTAACCGGGGGCACGTACTGCACGAATAAAATGCGAATCTTCGTGTTTAAATAGAGACCAAGATCGAGCCTCTATGTTCAGTATTAACTAAAATATGAGTGTTTTAAGATTTCATGTTTTACAATTTTCTAGGTTACGTTTTAACACACTCAAATTTGTCACATTTGTCTCGCCCCTGCGAGGCCGAATTTTCGATTTTTCCTATACAATTTGGTATCACGGGAAAGGGCAAAGCTCCCCCTTTCCATCGAGACACAGAACGAGCTTCTATTCCAAGTAATTGCTTAATTATGAATTTATATGTACGTAGATGTTTTTCACTTTCTCACAAAAAACCCAACATTCACACGCCCGTGCCGGGCCGAATTTCCGATTTGGCCCGCACACTCCACTATCACAACAAAATATCATCCTTTCCGATTAATTTGAGACATAGAACGCCTTTCAACTCCACTTATTTCCTGAGAAATGACCGTTTTGAAAGTCCATGTTTTTGCTTCCGCCATTTTAACTAACGCACATAACAATATACTAGGAATTCTGGGTAATTTGTAATTTACAGAGTGAGCAAAATAATGCTGATATAGGGTGAGCCAAATTCATCGAAAAACGCAATTAAATTTATTTGTCGTCCGATTGACCTGAAATTTGGTACTCGGGGATTATCGACCACGCTGATCACGAATATGATGTCAGAATCGCAAAATTCAAGATGGCGGCGCCAAAATGGCGGACGATGTTTGTCGATTTTGGCGTCACACCTCTCAAAATCGGTATGTGGGGGTTTTTGAGGTCGCCAAATACGAATCCGAAATCGAAATTGAAAAATTCAAAATGGCGGCGGAGCTGCTGGACACATTTTGCCATTTACGGTGCCATTCGTCTGAAAATAGGTATGTATATGTTATCGAGGTCACAGATCACGAATATGTTATCGCAACTCAAAAATTCAAAATGGCTGCCTCTCCATAGCCTAATATCCATTATTTACTATAACTTTCTTATTTCCCAACCGATTCGAATGAAACTCGGTATGTTGAAGTTACTGAAGTAGCTGATTGTGAATATGACGTCGAAATTGAAAAATTCAAAATGGCGGCCGAGTTGCAGGACCTATTTTACCATTTACGGTGCCATTCGTCTGAAAATAGGTATGTATATGTTATCGAGGTCACAGATCACGAATATGTTATCGTAACTCAAAAATTCAAAATGGCGGCGTCCCCGTAGCATAATATTCATCATTTACTGTAACTTCCTTATTTATCGTCCGATTCAAATGAAACTCGATATGTTGAAGTTACTGAAGTAGTTGATTGTGAATATGACGTCGACATTGAAAATTTCAAAATGGCGGCGTCCCCATAGCCTAATATCCGCTATTTACTGTAACTTTCTTATTTGCCGTCCGATTCAGCTGAAACTCGGAATGTGAAGGTTGCTGAAGTACCTAATCGAATATGAAAGTGAAAAACTGAAACTGAAAAATTGAAAAACTGAAAAACTAAAAATCTGAAAAACTGAAATAATGAAAAACTGATAAACTTGAAAACTTGAAATCTTGAAAACTTGCAAACTTGAAAAATTGAGAAATTGAAAACTTGAAATCTTGAAAACTTGGAAACTTAAAAACTTGAAGAGTTGAAAACTTGAAATCTTGAAAACTTGCAAACTTGAAAAATTGAGAACTTGAAATCTTGGAAACTTGAAAACTTGAAATCTTGAAAACTTGAAAAATTGAAAACTAAAAAATCGAAAGGTGAAAAACTAGAAACTGAAAATCTGAAAACTGAAAAATCGAAAAACTGAAATAAAAGGCTGACAAATGAAAAACTGAACAATGAAAAATTGAAAAACAAAAAACTGAAACACTGAAAACCTGAAAAACTTAACTTAAAAACTTCAAAACTTAAAAACTGCAAATCTTCAAAACCTAAAAACTTAAAAACCTAAAAACTTAAAAACTTAGAAAATTAAAAACTTCAAAACTTCGAAACTTTAAAACTTTAGAACTGAAACTGAAAAACTGGAAAACTGGAAAATTGGGAAACTGAGAAACTGAAACACTGAAAGACTAAAATACTGAAAAACTGAAATACTGAAAAACTGACAAACTGAAAAATGAAACTAAAAACGGAAAACCACAAAAACTGAAAACTGAAAAATTGAAAAACTAAAAACTGAAAATTGAAAACAAAATTAAAAAATTGAAAAAGTGAAAACTGAAAATTGAAAAATTGAAAAACTAAAAAACTAAAAACTGAAGACTGAAAAACAGAAAAACTGAAAAAATTAAAAACTGAAAACTGAAAAACCGAAACACTGAATGATAAAAAACCGAAAAACTAAAAAACTGAAAATTATTAAAAAACTGAAAACTTAAAATTTAAAAAACCCAAAAAAACTGAAAATTGAAAACTAAAAATCAAGCTTTCTACAATGATTCAAGCGTTACCTAATCGAGTGCGGAGCACTCGCATTGACAGCTTTAGCTGTCACCCCTCCGGAGGAGCTAGAATGGGCGATAGCCCATTCTAGTCTCAAATTATAATCTAGTTCCAGATGTCGTCATAATACATACGTGTACCAAACTTCAAATGAATATCTCAATTTCATTTAATCAACCCTTTTCATATTGGAGTAGGGGTGGTGGGGGTTGAAAAATATTATAAAAAAATCTGACTCCTTGGCTTCTAGTACGTGTACCGAATTTCAAGTTTCTGTACTCTTACCAACTTGTTTTACTTATATTCCCCTATTTACCCCAAATTAACCCCCAACCCTTTAACGGAATCATCTCAAAATATAATCTAATTTCAGACGTCGTTATAATACATACGTGTACGAAATTTCAAATGAAAATCTCAACTTTATTTTATCAACCCCATTAATGGGGTAGGGGTGGTGGGGGGTTGAAAGATGTTATAAAAAAATCTTAGGCCTTAACTTCTAGTACATACACCAAATTTCAAGTGTCTGTTCTCTTACAAGCTTGCTTTACTTATTTTTCCCTATTTTCCCCTATTTAACCCCCAACCCTTCACCGGATTTCCTCAAAAAACAATCCAGTTCCAGATCTCGTCATAATATATACGTGTACAAAATTTCAAGTCAATATCTTAAACCGTTCCGGAGAAAACGTGCGGACAAAAAAAGTTACAGACAGACCGACAGACCGACAGACAGAAAATTTTTTTTCGCTCAAATTTAAAATCTCGACGTTTCATGACATTCTAAACCTATTTCACGAATAAAAATTTTTGAAAATTTTTTTGCGATTACTATACTTCCAATCCACTACGTGGATGTGGAAGTAAAATATCGAACTAAATCGATTAAAAGAAATCAAAAGCAAAATTTTTGTCTAAACTGGCTGGAGAATTATTTTGGGCCAAAGACCGTAAATATATTATTTTTCATTGTTTCTCATTTCTCTACTCTAATATATTTTTTTATTAACGTCATTACAACGCATCGCACAAGGTTTCATTAAAATCCATTCATTAGTACTCAAATTAGACGGGAAACACCCCTCGTTGACTGGACTAATACTGCGGAAACGCCTACAGGCAGGAAGGAGAACTACGTGTGTGGGACTTGAATGCGGATTTTCAGGAATTAGGAAACATGCCTCAAGTTGTTAATGTTAATAACTGCTTTAGTACCTCTATAAAATATTTATAGGTCTTCCTCAGGGGATAGTGCACCTCTTGTCTCTAGTTTTTAATATACAGGATGAGACAGCAGTGCGTGGATGGTCAACATCTGCTGAGCCGTTTGAAATATGAAAGAAATGTGTCAGATAAGAATTGCAGCTACAGTGTGTTTCACATAGTGGTGGCAAGCTAATGCTTCGATTATTTAAATGGACCACCTAACGTTTTTTATGTAAATATTTATATTTGACTCTTAATTCTCTTTATAGGCATTTTTGGACTGCAATGTTAACATTTTATTTCATTTTTTCTGTTAAAAGTGCATCTGTAACTACTAATTAGCTATTAGTTAGTTAAGACCATGCAGGTTTCAAACCTCTCAAAACAGAATTTAATTTAAAGGACGTTCTCCACGATGATTCAGATTTTTACATTTTTAAACTCTCATAACTCAGTTTTTTAAATGGAGTACCTACTATATTACTTATTAAGTACTTAAAACGTGTTAACAAGCACCTACATATTTCATAAATACAGGGTGTAATCAGGTTCATGTCATTAAAAAAAACTGGTAATGGGGACTGACTAGACAAACAAAAAACTTTTATGACTTTTCCATCTAGAGGCACTTTGAAAAACACTAATCTAGGTTAACATATTTAATATTATGCTAGACAACTATTGAGAACCACTGCTTTTCTTGGTCGATGGACGTGTACTTCCCAATTATACAACTTTTAAATTGTCATGGAAAAGTGCTGGCCGGCACACGCGGTGTCAAAGGATCATCGACCGCCTTTGATGTACCGCCTCAACTGAACTGAGGCAAGTATAAGGAGGCAATTAATTCGTTCTCTCTTCGTGCACAATATTGGAGGCAAATAATGACCATAGAGGTTTAAACAGAGCATTTCTTTACATGTGTGTTTTTTAATTTGGAACAAAATATTGGATTGTTTATAATTTAGAAAATTTAAATGTGGTTTATTAACATTTGTAACATGAATGAGTGTCCTGGGTTAAAAGCTTACACAGTTCGGTACGTCGAATTAAGGACATACGCACTTCGTTCAACACTAAACACTAAACTATCGACTAACGTTATCAATAAAGAAAAATAAAATAAAAACTTGGTACAAAAGCCAAAAACGAATACAAAAAGAACGAACAAGTAAGTTGTGTCTGTACCTAATCAAGAATTTGACAACTCGAACTGTAAGTCAATAAAATAAATCTTAACTATAAATACACAACGACGCGAAATTTAAAAATAACAAAAACAACGAACGGCGGGTTGGACGTGTGTACATAACGAAACACCGACAGTAACTAAAATATTGCACAAGGAAAAGTTAGAGTATAGTTTTCTTCAGATCAGATCTAGATCTAAACCTATCTCAATATTCCAGCAGTTCGCAAAAATTTTTATTGAAAATTTGCGGAATTTTTGTTTATTTTTTTCTCCAAAACTATGAGCTTTAGACCCCATGTTATGTAAGGTTTTTTTGTTTGTCTTGTCGTTCCCTATCACCAGTTTTTTTTAATGACATGAAACTAATTACACCCTGTATATGTATAAATGAATTAATCCTACGATGATTTTTCCTTTCGTAGTAATTTACTCAATAAGTCATTACAAAACAAAATTGTTTACTTGAGCATAAAGATGTGGTGGCTGACAATACAATAAAACCTATTTGAGAAAATTGATTTACAGCGTTAGCTGTGTATTTTATTTAGTCATAATTAAAGTCTGTCGTTTAAAGCAAATTTTAAAAAAGTTTATAAAAAAATTATTCTCGTAAAATGTTGGTTAAGAACATTGACAAGAGCGGTGCAGATTTTGACAGATCAATAACGGCGAAACTAAAAACATCATATTCAGGACAATGGAGATACTTAATAATTGCCTGTAAAAATTTTAGGTACATGTATTAACAGTGTAGTGGTTTTGGCAATAAGGCACAGTTTATACTGCTGTAAAATGAAACGACCATTTCACTCACTGCACTGTTAACGTATCAGGTCATATGCCAAAATACTGTTGTTTCCACTAGTACCTAACTATATGTTTTTGGCAATAAATAAACCATATAAATAAACGGCTCTGTAAATAAGGTGATTTACTGCTACTAATTTCTAGGTTATATTTATACAAATTGAACCAATTCCGTTTCCATGGTTGCATTTACAACTCAGTCCTAACAGATTTATCATGAAAGCTACAAAATTATCGTGAATTTTGGTGATCTATTTTATAAGATTCACGAAAATGTTACACTAAGGCGCATTATTTTATAGATGTTTTATAGGAATCGTCTAATAATTTAAATATCGTGAAATGCTTGCTACTAACACAATAGTATTTTATAGGGAGGCCCTCTTGAAAGGCCAGCATTCGTGATGGTAAATATGACAAGATATGAAAATTTAAAATATCAGATGTTTATTAGAATTTATGTAGTCAGAAACGTGCAAACTATACAGTTATGACTACTAAAAAAACAAATTAGTGTAAGTTACATTGCAAAAAAACTCAAATTCATAAAAATGATATTTATAAAATTTCAAAAATTATTAGAAATCATCAATAGATGTGAGACCCGTTAAAAATATGTAAAAAATATGGCCATAGTTCGCAGTAAAATTTTCTCCGCCATCAAAAATTGCAGTCGTTGTAAGCCAGACAAGTCTCTTAAATAATAATTATAGGTTATTAGGTACCTAGTATAAAATCACAACGCCATATGCTTTTAGAGTCAAAAACTTTTAGGATATATTTTAGAAATCATTTTATTTTATTAGTGTGTATAAAGTAGATTTTTTTTTAAAATAATGACCATTTAAAAGTTCTTATAAAACAGTTGTGTAGTGGTTTTATAGCAGTAATTTAACAAACAGTGGTGTGTTTTATGGTACACTTAAATGAAGCTAAAACTGCTATATAGTGATAGTACTAAATCATAAGGCATCTGGAAATGTTTATGCAATTATTTTGAAATGGTTCCAATAGGCATTACAAAATATCAACAGTGAGTGAAATATTTTATACGATTGTGCCAATTTTGCATTTGTAGCTGCTGTGAAAATGTAATGAAAGTGTTTCTGAGAATAATGTTGTTTTACAAAATTTGTGTCAGAAATGTTGGCAAGTGACCTTGGCCTTGTTCACGGCGAGAGGGAGCGAGATGTAAACCGCCAAGCCGGGACCATAATCGTAACCCATTTGTGTCAAATTTATTATTTTTAAAAGTTTATGAACATTATATTGGAACTTACTGCATAGTCAGCTTTGTAATGTATTATTATTCATTCATATCAAAACTTTGTACGTAGCTGGACGTTAATTAAATTTTGTATTACTCTAATTATTTTTTTATTCTTTATTTTCTTTCTAAATTTTTAACCAACCCTCCCCAGAGGGGTGGGTTTGTTATCAGAAACATTCCAACAACTTTTATGAAATATCAAAATGCGAGTTGGGTAGCCCTCTAACAAAACCCATTTTGTTGAAAGTTGCCAAGTAAAAACCAAGTCGCGAGACATAGCTACAATAAACTATTGCTGGCATTAGAAATTGCTGGCTGTAAACCGGTGTTAACACATTTTCTTAGGGGTAAGCATACTTATATATCATTACCTAAATAATGCAAAACGGTTGAGTGCTAACTACCAAACCGCAGTATAAAGTCACCATACTAACAAAGATATCAAGGTTTCATTGTAAATGCGTGCCTACTAAAAAATAAACAAACATATTGCACATTAACCTTTCGCTTTCAAGCCATTATGGTTGTTGGTTAAAGTAATTTACGTCATGAACAAACTGCGATTTTCCAACAGTTCTGTTTGTAAATTAATTTGTAAAAATACATTAAATTCAATTTAATGTATACAATGAGCAGAAGTTGCAGACGAGCGTGGCCGAATGCGAATGCATATTTGATTAATATTTTGTTCAAATACGACCCAATGCCTATGTGGCGCCCTTGAAATTAAGTACAGACACTATATTTTTTTATTTTCTGTACAAACTGTTCAGTTATTTCGTAATAGTTTTATTAAAAAAACATTCACCACAAGCTCTTTCCCCACCTGTTCACCATCTACATCTCCAACATGCCAAGAACCGCATGGATCTCTTTGGCGCTTTACGCAGACGACACTGTCATAATCGCAAGATCATGGAGTGCAAGACTTGCCACCCGCAACCTCCAGGAAGCAGCATCCCTTCTGGAAGAGTGGTGCAACAAGTTAAAAGTGAAAGTCAACGCGGAGAAGAACAAAGCCATCCTCTTCAAGAGAGTTAGGAAGCAAACTCCAACAGGGCACGTCTGGCACGATACCGTCAAGTACCTTGGCGTTATCTTGGATCGAAGCCTGACGTGGAGGCAGAACACGGAAGCGATAATACAGAAAGTGAGGTCGAGGACTACTCTACTCTACCCTATGATAGGTAGACAGAGCCAACTCAACCTGAGGAACAAGCTCACGCTTATCAGGACCCTCTTTGCACCTATTCTGACCTACTCCTCCGTAGCCCGGGGATACCAAGCAGCGACCCACCTGAAGAGAACACAAGCCGTGGGAAACGTCGCACTTAGGTGCGCCGTGGGCGCACCAGGGTTTGTCAGAAACGCCGACATCTTCAGAGACCTGGAATATACCCCGGTAACTGAGGTCATCCGGGACAGAGTGAAGAATCTATACACCCGCGCAGCAGCGCATGGGAATCCGCTGGTCAGACAGGCGACTGACTACGACCCCGACGACGCTCCGAGGCATAAGAGGCCGAAGCTCCTGATCCTGAATAACGGGTAAGTATAACTCTACCATTTTTCTGTTTCAGCCCGACCTTCAGGCCACGTCGCAAGTAGACAATGACCATAAATACCCAAATTACCCGATCCCGGGGGTACCAAGTAAACAACCAGCTCGGTACCCTTAACCTAGCCGCCGGTGCCGGCCTCTCACGCTAAAATAAGCGTCTTAGGCCGAGCACAATCCTTGAACTACACAGCCCAATACTTCCTTCCGACGAAATCGGAGCACATGAGGTCAATTGGCACCCCACTGTTGACTAGTCAAACACCCCCAAACCCTTCCAAACTCCGAGAGGGCTCGGCAACAGCCGTTCCCTCTCACGGCAGACAAAACCCGCTCACGGGAGCAGACATGCCAGCGAAGAAACAAAATCAGAACAGAAGAGCGCCAGAAGAAACGACAAAGCTGGCAGGGTCCAACAACCAGGACAAGGGGAGGTCCGCTAACATCGCCAACACTGTCCGCATTTGCGGGGGGGACGATGACGAAACAGCGAGCCCACCCCTTACGAGGCCGGTCCAGGCCTACAGCGATGATTGGGGCAAAGAGCTCAAGCTCGACCCCCAATCATCCGAGACCGTCCACAAAAGTCAAGAATATTGGCGAAATATTGGCGTATACACTGTATATCAGTTTCAATATCTTGTACATCTTCGTATTTTTATGAGCTTATATAAACACTTTGAGTTTCCTCTCAAATGTTAATGAAGCGTATTTTATATAAAAATTACAGTTTATACGCCGTTAGCGACGCTCTGTATGAAGAATATGATCCAATATTAATATAAAGTATTCTATTGTCAAGCCTAAAACAGTAGTCTGTAGAACTAGGGGCGTGCAGATTTACAAATTTCGTAAATTCGGACGTACGTCATTCGAAGAAATGACTTGGATTGTGTTAATTATGCATGAGTTATAACATATGTCTTAAATTTAAATATTATGCTTAAATCTGGCAATATTATCTTCACGTATAAAAGCAGCACAGCTGCAAATATTTGTCCGTTGCATTGAAACCGTTACTATTGTAAATTTAGTTTGCAATCAGTGTTATATTGTGTTCGTTTATGAATCGTGCAATGTTAATTTGTTGTTTATAAAATACGTATTTGTTGTATCACAGTGCCCTAAAATTTTTTTTGTGTGAAATATGTATAGCGTGTTTATGAATTGGGCGGTATTAATTTGTTGTTTATAAATTACGTATTTGTGGTATTAAAGTGCCTTAATATTTTAATTTATTAGTGCTTTAGCGAAAATAAGTGTAATAGAGCACTAGCAGTGACGTCACAGTATTGCCAGCTGTCAGTTGCCTGGGTGGTAAATTCAGAAATTTGACATTTGAGTTGGGGTCAATTTTCGTTCAATATAAATTAAAGTGGAGGATTTCTTAACATCAGATAGATGTAGTGATGTTTATAAATATATATTTTTTAAATCTACTGTGAGAGAAAATTTTATATATACTTTATTAGTATTGTTTTTACCAGTGTAAAGTTTGGTGTCAAGAACGTTGACATCTTTGTGAACCCATAAATTAGTGAAAATAAAGGCTATATTGGATTTTTTACATTTTTTGTACATATATAATATCAAGACATATTTTAGTAAATGTTTAATTAATATACGCTCAGTTACAGCTAGGCAGTGACATAGGTTAGGTAGTATTATTACACTAGGTTAAAAGTTACCAAAATACTCATTGATTTATGCCAATATATCAATCATATATTAATGGATTTATAAACCTATTGTAAAATCTACGTTATTATTTGACGATTTGAATAATTTCCCTTCAACTTTTTATTGATTTATATCTTACTTTTGTTAGGCTCAAAAGTTTGTGACGAGTTTAAGTGTTTATCACATTAATAACAACAATCAGAGGTTTGTATTATGAAATGCAGGAGTAATAGTAAATCTAATAAAAAGATAGGACTGTGAGATCATTTCAGTTTCCATTTAATTTAAATTGCGAGCAAATATGCAACATAATACGCTCCGAATACTTTATATAGCTATATACCTAGTTTGGTATCTGTTCTGATTCTTACAATTATAATTACAGAGGTTCAAAATATTGATAATGTACACAAATAAAATACCAGTGAAGGTAAGTGAGCTAAAACACAACAGAATTTAAAAAATAACACACTTTTAACAGCATCGTCTATCATCATTGAATATTTTAAATTATACATATTATACATAATTATAAGGGTAAGTATGAATAATAATAGTCTTATAGTTTAGATATAAATATTATTTACAAGAAGGGTCACAATGGTTAATTAATTCAATGCTATATTATATTTTTGAAAAATCATCCAACGATATAGTTTCAATCTCTCACTTTTAAATCATATAGGTTGGCTCCATTAATACATTTCAGCTTAGAAATGTAATGAGGGGACTTCTAAAATGTAGAATATAAATAAAATTATAATAAATTCACTGAAATTCACTTACCATATCGAAAATTAATAACTTTTGACAGGTACGCAAGATAACACGCCGGTTGAAAAACACAAATAAAACACTAAATTAAAGTCAGACCAATAAATCGCGAAATGTATAATAGACGAAAAACACCTAAAATTGATGTGACATGAAAAAAACGTTTAAAAAAGCACTACAAACTCTTTAAAAACTCGAATTGATCAGAAAGCACACAAATGCAAAACTAGGTTATTACCACCCAGGCAACTTTGGCGGCCATGTTGTGACGTCAGCTGCTACTGCTCTATTGTGCGATATCGTAATATTTTTAATTCGGGAAAAATTATCCATTGGGGTACAAAGTGAAGAAAATTATTATGAATGTATATCATGCATTGGAGAGAGATTATCCGATGGTACAGAAATCAGGAACAATAGGCTTAGTTAATGTGACTTCAAAGTATGCCAGCGAGTGAGCGAACCATTTTCAGAACTTTGAGAGAAGAAAAGAATGAAGGGGATGCTCAGAAACCTAAAGCGAAGTCTGAAAGAAATAAAATAATATTAGACAAATTCGAGAAAAATGGAAATCGGCATTTATACATTTTTCTATGACAACAAAATTCCTACTGTAAAGAAATTTTACAGTCCTTGAATGAAGATATATATATATACCCAAAATAGGTAAATCGACGCTTAGAAAATGTTTACATGATATGAACTTTGTATTTGCAAAAGGAAAGAGGAACCTACTTGAGAGAAATGATACTGTTTGTTGGCGAAGAAATTATATTTGGGCAATTAGAGCTGTTCGTGAAAGAGGAAGAAAATGCTATTAGGGGAGAGTCGAACACGGGGGTTGCACATCGGAGTGTTTTTAGATATTCATTTTGACCCAAATTACTATTATTTTAAGTATACAAAAGTACCATGTTTAATGTTTAATTGTATTGCTAATTCCAGTAGTCCATAGCCTACCCCCTTTATACCTACAACAAAATATGCACATTAAAATTGTGTATGGAAACGTCCACTTATATAAAAATTAAATAGAAATTAACAAATCTTATACGCGCCAGTTGGTAAATGCTTACATATTCTAAATTGCAAATAATTTTCAATTACCCCCCTCCCAGGTGGCCGACTCTAATTACCTGATTGTGCATATAACATAACCGTTGTTCAAAAATGGTACTACACGTCCATTAGTTAAGTGGCTATTGTGTCTGTACAAGTGTATGCCATTTGTGTAAAGTTACTTTTACTTTTACTGCCAATTGCCACCTGTCTGCTAATGCAAATCATAACAAAAGAAAAGTGAAACAGATTTCTGGTAAGAGTCTTGAATTAAATAGCGTTCTTTAATATTAAGGAATCAATGATTTGCAATTAAATGATGAAATTTTGTAATTATATATAAGCAGCATAAATAATTTGGATTAAAAATGATATCGTAAATTTTAATGATCATTAATAATTGAGGAAAAATAATTTTCAATTATATAAAAATATCACATAGATAATAACATTCATTGCACGCTTCTTAATCAATTTTGTTTGAAATATTAATTTCTGCACAAATTTTTATAGGAAATAAAAAGATCTTTCAAGGGTTAGTTATTTATAGACGTGTTGTATACTCAGAAATTTTTATCTTCATTACAGTAGAAAGAAGTTGTAGTTATTTGAAAATACATCGAAAAATACACTCATCATAAAAGATCTTACTCTTTGTCTTCTGAAGGACATCAAAATACCCTCAATTTGCTTTCTCTCTTTGTCTTCTTTTACAATTAATCTGACTATGTCGAACTGAAAAATGAAATAGTAAAGGGGGAAATATTTTATAGATTGTAAAATCTAAATATCTGAGTAGCTATTTAAAAAAACAAGTTTAATTGTATGTGCAATTAGCTTCATTCTTTAAACAAATAAATACTTGAAAATTTTGATTGAATTTTAAAGCCAAGTCTTAATTTTAAATTGAGGGCAATTAGACCAAACTGTGATGACAACAGTGGTCAAAATTAACCTTTTGTTCAGCGATCCTAAAATATCCAATTTTCAACTTTTAAAAAATGGGTCTTAAAATAATTTAATGGAAAAAATGTATTGCTTACCATAAAATGTATAATGAGAATTAAGAGAATACTGACTTTATTGGACGTTTCAAACATAAGAAATGAGAATGTTGACTTACAGACATTTGAAGAATATCCATTTTATCAACATTGCATAGTAAATAAAACATTTTTTTTAGGACTAAAACATGCCATTTATACATTTTTTAGTGGAATAATATTAACAATATCATACAGTGTAGGTTTAAAACTTTAACAAACTGCCTGTAACTTTTATATTCAAAAAGATCTTACCAATCGAGTGAACAAGAACAGAATATAGCAAGTCCCCTGTAATTCACATTTGTGTCACATTTTTAAAATATTATTCCATTCTATATTATGATTCAGTTTTTGTCACAAGTGCATTGAAAATTTGATGTTGCTATGTAGAACAGAAGCTGGGTGGCCTTTTCGTTACAACGCCTCTTTCTTCGCATTTATGTAGCTACATACAAGGCAATCGTGACAGCAGATACGGAAATTGGATGGTCTTAATTTTGTTAATCTGTGTAGTCTGAAATGTGAATATCCAAAGAAATTTCAGATATTACGATTACAATACTTCCTTTTGGCAATCGAAGAAAAGTAGTAATAGCAGTAGTAGTTTTTTTTTAAATGCAATAAATCATAGGATGTATATAAAACAAGACTGCTTACACGCTTCTGGCGATTATCCTGCACGATGGATATGTCCGGATTTCAAGAGTGAGTTTTAGTAGTTTCTATTGGAAAAGAAAATTACCGAGCACTCTCTGGCAACTCCCTGGCTACGGGACTGCTTATTTGCCATTATTTACCCCAAACCCTTCATCAGATGAAACTTAAGATATAATCTAGTTTCAGATCTCGTTGTAATACATACGAGTACTAAATTTCAAGTCAATATCTTAATTTTATTTTGTTAACCCCTTTAATAATGGATGGTGGGAGTGGCAGATATAATAAAAAAAAATAAATCTTGGCTTCTAGTCAGGGCCGTCGAGAGAAAATTGGAGCCCGGGGGGTTGTAACATACGGCACCCACCTATCTTCAATACTAATTTCATATTTTTCTCGATCGAAATTTTGAAGAGAGGGGGGGGGGTAATATTCCTTAAAATTGAATATTTATCCCAGTCGACATTTTGAAAAGCGGAGAGGGTCATATTCCTCAAAATTGAATATCTTGATCGAAATTTTGATCGTTATTATTTGCATCGCACTAATCATTTACAAGTACACCTCTCCCATTTTACCTAATACAAATACTAACCTCCAAATCTTCAACTTCGGGCGAAACCTGGGCCCCCTCAAAATCACCGGGTCCGGGGGGAAACACCCCTGACCCCCACCCCCTCCCCTCTCGTCGGGCCTGCTCCTAGTACATACATCAAATCCCTCTTACTAGTTTGCTTTACTTATTTGCCCCTATTTACCCCCAATCTTAGCTAAGAAACAATAATGTATGTATCACATCACGCTAGCCTGTGGAGGGCGCCCCATAAGCTATACCTGATGATGAATATTTGTTCTACGAAACGTTGTGGCACTTTTTACTAGAAAGTCTCATGCTGGTAAGTAAAAACTAAAGAGTGACAACTGCACAACTTGATTGACTTTCTTATGAACTATTTGCTGCAACTTAAAGTAAATTTTCGATATGGCCTTCACCTACCTAAGCATTTTCTAATACCCAGTATCTTCTTCCACAGCAACAATTTACTAAAGCATGTTTTGCCTGTTTTTCCGTTAGTCATAACTTTGCAACGAAAGATAATTGAAAGCTAAAGGTCTTAAATGAAAGATAATCAAAAATATAGATGACGATATTTTTTTATTTTTCAATATGGGGGTTCCTATCCCTCTGAATGGGGGTTGAATTAATTATAAATATTTTTAGCCGGATTTTTTTAATGGTGGTTTTTAATACAATTACTTCAAAGTTATTTTCCAGAGCAACTAAATTTAAAAAATTCCATGCCTAAAAATCACCCCTGAATAAGGGTAAAACTTACCCTTACTTTAAAAAAATTCTAATAATGTATTTTGAAACACTTTACATACAGAGTGACCCGTTTAAAAGTGGGGCGCCTTTATAACTTTTTCCCTTTTGTCCGACTTGAACCGAATTTTACCAAAAGATAGAACAAATTAGGATCTACTTATGACCAAAAAGGCATTCGCGTCTTACAAATGCAAAGCCACCTACGATACCAAAATAAATGGAAAAAATAAATAAATCATATTAGGCATTTTTTATCGAAAAACTCTATTTATGAAAGTTGTTCAGAATTATCAAAAAATCTAGAGTACAAAATTTCAGCAATATTAAAGACTATTGAAATTTTGTTTAAAACGATGTCCGAGTCCGAAAATATCATTTTAATTGTTTGTTTTTTATTTAGAAAATTATGCTATGGCAATTTTGTATGAAATTAAACGTAAGCTGCTAGGTAGTTGACAAGTGATTTGTATTTTTTTTAAATTTTGTCGAAATTTTGGACTTCAAAAACAAAATTCAATATTTTTTAATATTGCTGAAATTTTGGACTCTCAGGTTTTTGGACAATTCTGAACAACTTTCATTAATAAAGTTTTTCGATAAAAAAAATGCCTAATATGATTTCTTTAGTTTTTCCATTTATTTTGGTACCGCAGGTGGCTTTGCATTTGTAAGAGGCGAATGAAAAAAGAAAAAAGTTATAAAGGTGCCCCGCTTTTATTTTGCACATATACACTCGTCTATTAACTACGGTATTATATGCTGGGGAAATTGCTCTAGAGTTAATGAAATCTTGATAATTCAGAAAAAAATTATTCGCACTATGCTGTTTAAACCTATCACTACCTCCTGTAGAGAACTATTTAAGCAGTTAAATATACTAACCGTACCTCCACTTTATATATTTAATGCACTGGTTTTTGTGAAATCAAATCCAGAAAAATTCATACAAGCTCGAGATGGAAGTTCCCGTTATGGGCTTAGGCTGAATTTTAATATAAGTATTCCGCATCATCGCTTGTCGCTGGTTGCTAATGGTCCCACTGTTATGGGTATAAAACTTTTTAATAAGCTACCTGCTAATATTAAAAATCTTGAAAGATTAGGTGAATTTAAAGCCGCTATAAGAAATTTATTAATAAGGTCTAGTTTCTACTCTGTCACAGAATACTTTACTGCCGATTTTAGTAATTAGTTTTAATATGTATTTTACTTCAATATTTGTATGTGTCTTTACTTTGCTATATTTTATGTGATTTTATATTCCATGTAACTACTATTGACAATATTCTATACTTGTGTAGGCGAGTCTGATGAAAATAAAGTTTATTATTATTATTATTATTATTATTATTATTATTAAATGGCCACTCTGTATATTCTTAAAAAAATTTTAATGTAGGGGTAGTTCTAACCATATTTCAGGGGCAGTTTTAATCATCATTCAGGGGAATTTCTTTGATGTGGAGTTTTGTAATTAATTTCTTTAAAAAACTATTCGATTTTAACTATTTGTATTAAAAAGCGTTTTGAAAAAATAAAATAGTGAAAAATATTTATACCCATAATAACCTCCTTAGCCCCCTCTTATGGGGGTAGCAACTCCCTGTATTGAAAAACGAAAGGAAAACGGTTCCAGAGAAAACGTGTGCACAAGAAAATTTACAGACACACCGACCGACAGACCGACAGAAATTTTCTTTTCTCCCAAATTTAAAATCTCGACGTTTCATGGCATTTTAAACTTATTTCTATACTTCCACTCCACTTTGTGAATACGGAAGTAATTACGCTGGTGTTAGCAGCGCTTCTTACCGAAAAAATATAAAATTGATTTAAAAAATTATTGAAATACATTAAGATTTGCTAAATAACCTGTTTCAGATCTTGTATAACATATTAACATAGTCTCCAGACAAAAACAATCATAAAACCAGTAAATTTAGATCCTAAATTTTGTCAAAACAGTCAAAATATTTTAGAAAAAAAAAATTATTTATATTTTTCCTGCCGGGGGCCAAAAATGAGCCTCACCTACCTACCTCCTTTAAAATATCCACGTTTCATGATATTTTAAACCTATTTCAAAAATAAAAATAACGTTGTTTTTTACGATTACTATACGTTCACTCCACTATGTGGAGGTGGAACTAATAAAGTATAGTAAATTCTCTCAAGTCACTGCAGCGCAGCAACCAATATGACGATACTTTTGAATTCATCAAACTAATAAGCAAGTGGTGCAACGAAAGTTTCTTTGCGACAATATACTTGTAGTATAAAAATAATAATTACATAACATTTGCGACATAATTTTAAGAATGGTTACAATTACGTATGTTCCAGTTGTTAAATTTAAAATTATATCACACCCGTACCAATTAGTTTCATTTCCATAAGTGATACGTATTTGCAATTTGCCATCATTTTCTCTACAAAAGAAGATCTGTTTACAATTTGTCGTCGACAAAGAGAATTAGATAGTTGTTTTCGGGTTTTCTCCAAAATCGATATTTTGAGATTTTGCGCCTTGCGCTGGGGCGTTGCCAGCGAACAATTAAAGTAAACATTCCATTCAAAATTATGTTATAATAAATTTGTGTAACAAACTTTTAAATATTTTCAGTGAGCAAAAAATGTCAATCAGATCTTTCATTTTCTTCACGAATTTTATTTCATACAGAGCACTTTCCCTTACGAATATGTCAGATTATTATTTTTTTTTTGTTAAACTGACTCGCTCTCAAGAAAAGTTATTAAAAGTTGTAAAATAACAATTTCATCTTGTCATTCGGTTAATAGGATATAATATAAACTCCATATTGAAATCAGAAAAATTCATTAGGTTTCATTATTTTTCAATTCTACACAGTAAAAGAGAATATCCATCATTTTGAATGCCTAAGTTTTAAAGTTAGACTCAATATCAAAGAATCCTGAAATCCTCATGTAACAAGTTATGTCAATATATTGCTTTATGGCATCCATATTGGATTAGCCATTTCAATGTCAAAATACATTACTACCAGTTCAATGCAACTCAGCTGAGGTTTGAGTTTTGTTTGCAAAAAAGTATTATTATTATCAAGGCAGAGGGGAGTTTATTGTATAGACAGAATATTATATTGCAAACATTCTGAAACAATCAGAAAAACGACGAAGTGGTGAAATATTCATCAATGCCAGCTACAATGTATTTTTGGTAAATTTAACCTAAAAACTAATGGTTCTCACAAAAACATATCTAGCAAATAGAAAGACAGTTTTAAATCAAACACATACTCTCCTGTTCTGTTTACATATATATGTAGCGTGTTTATTCTCTTTATTTTCATAATAATTAAATATAAAAACCCAATTAACTGCTGGCAACATAAAGCATTTTCCCCAATATAACAAACAATTCTTATATAATATTCCACCACTCTCGGGCAATCAATTCGGATTTAAAAAGAACGTATCCACACAAAATACATTATTAGCACTGACTAGTAGGATTTACTCCGCTCTGGATGAAAGCAAGCCCTGCTTGTGTATATTTCTAGATTTATCGAAGGCGTTCGACACGGTTAGCCATGAATTATTAATACAAACACTAGAAGACATTGGACTTAGAGAAGTTATTCAAAAACTATATTTCCAATAGATCCCAATGTGTAAGAATAAATAATGAATTAAGTGAGTCAATGATAATAAAGTACGGAGTGCCACGGGGTACAGTTTTGGGACCCATTCTGTTTTCGATTTACATAGATGGGTTGTTTTCATTAGGCAGCAGGGGAGAAATTGTGGATTTCGCTGATGATACTGCCATTTTTTACAAGGCAGACTCTTAGACAGACCTTAGGATACTAGCCGAGGATGATCTAAGTCTAATAAAAAATTGGTTTGATAATAGGTTATTAACAATAAATTTTGATAAAACGCACTACCTACCGCCTAGCTACAATAAATCCAGCCAACCAACATTTCAATGTCTTGAAATAAATACACGAGGAACCTTATGTACTGTATTACCTGAAAAAAATATAACATATTTGGGTGTCTTCATACACTCCCATCTAAGATGGGGCGTCCACATAAACTACATAATAAAGAAATTGCAAACTATCATCTACAAATTTAAGTGCTTAAAAAATATACTGGATTTCGATTAATTAAAAATGCTGTATTACTCACTTGTGGAAAGTCATTTTCGTTATTGTATACTTGGTTGGGGTGGCGTTGCTAAAACTCATTTAACTCCTCTTGAAACCCTACAAAAAAGATTCCTAAAAATAATGTTAGGCAAAAGTTCAATATATTCGTCAGATCTATTGTACACAGAGACAAAATTGTTTGACATTAGGCAATTGTATTATTATAACATAAGCGTTAAATACCAACTTACCCAAAATATAGGAACTCTACCCTTTCATGTATACAATACTAGACAAAAAAATGAACATGTACCATTTATGATGAAAACAGTCGGACAAAGGTCTTATACTTATTTAGCCCCAACAGTCTACAACTCATTACCGAACGAGTTACAAAATATAACCAAAACAAAGACGTTAAAAAAATTATTAAAGAAGCATATAATAGAAAGTCCAAGGAATATAATAAATTACATTATTGACATAAGAAATATTTATCAACTAAAAATGTAAAAATACTAAAAACCAAAGAAACATTTCTGATACTTGCCGTTGTTTGTGTTGCTCTGTACAACTGTTGTGTAAGTGTGATTTAGGAAAGTGTGGTCCAGTAAACAGATATTTAATCTTTTCGTGTACGTTATATGTATTAAAAAAAAAGAAAAGAAAAAAGAAAAAAAAAAGACGTACCTGCTTTATATTATATTTACATATTATATAATTCTCTTCAGATTTATGTTGTGATTTATTATCGCTGTGATTTACTGTTGTGTTTTATGGTTGTGATAAATTGTATTGTATATTAGTTATAACTCGAAACAAGTGTTAAGTCACTTTTTCAGTACTTACATTTATTTACACTGTAGATTTGTGTGTGTATGTAACTATAATAATGCTTTTTGATTTGCAGTATTTTGTAAACCTACGATATCTGATGTAAATAAATCTAAATCTAATATATTAAATCATCCATAACAAAGTTATGCTCCTGCTCACAGGAGTGGAGAAAGTATTCTACGAGGACTTGATAGCTGTATTAAAGAAGCGGATGTATGAAAAATGGCAAACTCACTAGACTCTTATAACGAACAAATACAAATATGGTTTGATTTATCCCAATGTAAGAAAACAACCCTCGAACACAACAATTAAACTATCCAGGGCGGTCTATGTTTCCTTAGCTAGAATAGTTTTTAACCACGATAATTTTTAACATCTTTACTAAATGCACCTTGCAGCTTCCCCCCTATGCACATGTGACAATATGTGATTTGAATCACATATTCTTTAGGTGTGCAAATCATACCATTAATACCATACTATGAATCAGTTTCTTATGAATATTGCAAACTTATCTCTAATGCTCCCAACAAATATACCAGATATGGTAGCTCTAATTAATGAAAACCCGCCATTAGGTAAAATTGTAGCGGACTTCCTATATTTACATAAGAGTTAAGCTATAGATTGGCGTAGGTTTAGAGTTGTATCCTATTGTTTAACCCTATGTTGTAAACATCTACCAACCGTGGTCTCCAACTTTGTGTGTTTATATAAAGTCGTCTTGTAAACCCCTAGACGTGAAGAGTGTGTCCTTGGTTATTGTGTTGTTTCTCTTCTTGATTGATTTTCGCCACTGTTTTTCGCCATTCCTACAGTTTGTCGTGGCTATACGGGTACGTTCCCAAAGCAATTTCCCTAGGGAAAAGAAAATGTTATTGTATCCAACCATGACCGAATGTCAATATTATATTCCAGTGTATGGCGGTACTTTTATGTGTTATTTACTAATGCGGTTTTATTATCTTCTTTAATTAAACGAGGCCACCGAAATTGTGAAACATCGCTTTGACAAAATCCCTTTTTACCTAGGTATACTGTGATAATTCTTGGCATTTAGATCAACATGTAATAAAGGGAAAGGGTAGATCATCCGAGATCGCAGTTACGCAGGTTTAAATACTGTAGTGTAAATCTAGCCACATGTATGTATATTTGTATCTACAAACCTATAGTGAAATTATACAGAGTCGGCGGTATACGAAAATGTCTAGTGGTTCTCAGGCTGCAGTATACTTGTGGATTCGCAGAACTGCAATTTGATGGAACAGATCTTTATTGTAGTAGTTGCAACAAAACAATTTCTTGGACATCTAAAACAAACGTTAATAGGCATATTTTCTCACAAAGGCATATGACTGCTAGTGGCTCTACTGATAGACTGTCAACGTAATTTTAATTTAGATTTAGTGGACGTGGTAGTGGGATGTAACATTCCGTGGTCGAAACTAGATAATGTTAGTTCAATGTTACACCCCCCAATACCTCCTCTTCGAGTGACTCTTTATAAACTTCAGTATATTCAAAGAACATGATCAAATTTCACTGAGCAAGATTGTCCTTTACGGGGTGTCATTGAGATTAAATATACAGTTAACATATTTTTATTTTGATTGTACAAACAGCAAGTCGTTTCGTAATAGTCTTGTACGTAAACAATTTTATGCATTTTAAAATAAAATTTATATCACTTCATCTACGTAAATTTCATTCGAATCTAAGAGACATGCTGTATATTACAGTTTCAATATTTTATACAAGTAGTATAGTTATGATAGTTCTAGCTCAAAATCCCATGTTATTTCTTATAGAGGTTTATTCTAGTCATTTTTGACCAATTTAAGTCCCGTCTTCGACCAATAGGAAGAGCCTGGACCACGTGATACTCTAGACCTCTATCTGATTAGCCATCCGCCATTAAGCCTAGACATCTCACCAATAGAAATAGCCTGGACCGCTCAACAAATAGGACCTCACACCCCTCGACCAACAGAAACAGCCTAGATCCTCTGAACCAATAGAATCTTATGACCCTCGACCAATAGGACCTTCCCAAGGGCGGAGCTTAAAAGTGGTAGGGGGAGGGGGCAAATTGGTCAAAAATAACTAGAATGAACCTCCATAAGAAATAGCATGCATATACTCGTATTTCGATACGCAAATGCAGCAACGTCGGGCGCGGTTAGTACTTGGATGGGTAAGCCTCTCCAGGGAAACACAGCGTTCTCGCTCCGTCTTCTAACGGCTTGTATATCAGCGCATGCGTAGAAGGTATGTAACTTTAGGCGGGGGTTACATAGCGGATGTACCATCCTTCGGAGGGGATGTAAAGCAGTCGGTCCCTTGTCTATTAAATGTTAGGCAAGTAAAAGATCCCTACTCTTCGATAGAGAAGAGGTTCGGCAAAATTTCCAGGTTGGGGGTAGCTCGTCTCCTGGCGTCGGTGATTGGCCTTGGTAGCGGAAATAGGCCGACGTTAAATAAGTGAATAAAAAAAAAAAAAAAAAAATAGCATGGGGTTTTGGTCCAGAACTCCTATACTATTTATACATCTTCGTATTTTCGTGTGCTTGATCAAAAATATTAGTAATCTAAAGTTAAACGTGGTTTATATAACACAAGGCAGTTCACACGCCTTTGGATATCACCCTATATGCCGGCTATTATTTAATTTCAACAAGGGGAGAAGTTTGCGCAGACGTTATGCACTGGGAGTGCTTAATGTAAACTATGTCTTATTGTAATTTTAAAGCAAAATGAAAATACTAATATCTCGAAACTACAACATACAGTAGGTTTATAGGCCGTTGTCGACTAGTGTTTTAAAGATCAAAATAGAAACGACATTGACTACGTACTTAATCTCAGTGACACCACTTAAAACTGAATTGTGCAAGGTACTTGCAATCGGCCACGCTCGACTGCAACTTTACTGTTTGATAATGTTTGTGGTAGACATCATTTAGTTATTGTCTTTTACCGATACTTTCGTATCGTCTGTCTTGACTTTGTCTACTTAGCCCTTCATTATAATTACAATTGTTAATTAACTGTGTAATTAAAGAATTTAACAATGTGTTCCTAATAAACGTGCTGTTTATTGATAATCGCTTACATTGTTACCGATAAAACAAAACAAAATACTCTTAATTGGCGTAAATACTGAATGTTTGGTGCAATTTATGTTTTAATTCATTATTTTGATACCAGGTACTATCAAAATCAACGTGCTTTTATTTATAAAAGTTTGTAAACTCGCATATCTAAACACGAATTAAGAGATAAGCATATTTTGCTCATAAAATTCTACCAGAATTTTTCGAAAATAAATAAATATATTAAATAAAAAGATTTCTTCGTCAGCAAGGCTTTCTCCTTAGAATTCCTGCCTCGACAGAGCCAAATATTCTAAAATTATGCAATATGCGTTTTACAGTGTATGCGTATGCGTATGTAATTTAAACGTGCTGGCATTTTTTGACATGAGCGATTGACTGACATTAATGATTGTTTTTAATCATGGCTAAGTTGATGGCAATTTTTATTAAAAATTGTTGGATATTTAAGAAAATCGCCAATATTTCAAAAAGTTGTAACTTTAACCCCTACAATACTAGAGAAAATGGAATTTAATTTTGCATAACTTGATTGCATAACTTGATATGAAAAATTATTGAGGTTTGAATTTGACAAAATGTAACGTGAAAAATAGAACGCTTGTTATACTGTTATGTGATTTATTTTTATTGTTTAAAGTAGCTCATCTTGTGTTTTTTCTACGTGCCAAAGAGCAAATGAGGATCTCCTACATGATGAAAGTTATAACGATACTTCTCCTGGGTTTAGGTATAGGGTATGCGATATGTTTCGACTCTAATTTTATGGTCATTTCAAAAAGTCGAAAATACATAGGGTCTTCCATTTAAAATAAGCAAGTTGGTATCGACTTCCGGTATAGCCGGAAGTATATCATGCATGTACTTATTTTGGTTTGATTGGCCACATTGACTTAATAATTTTTAAAAAATATTGTTACATACCTAAATCGATAGATTCAGTTCCCGGTGGGACACCCTCCTGTATAATAATTACCTGTTGTTTAGAAACGGCTACAATTTCTAGTTTTGCGAGGAAGCAAATGATTCCCCCGTCTTAACCGCCGAGGACGATAGTACATCTAGACGCACGCGAACTTAATTGTCTTAATTTGACATTGACATTATAGCCTTTGAGACAGCGACAGATTTTTCGCGTTAATATCTATAAAGCTAGATTTATTTTCAAAGAGAGTTTAGATAGTATCTACAATGAAGGTGCAATTTTACCAAACTCTTAGTGGTACATAAATGAGTAAAAAATTAAGCATGTTGCAAAAAATAAATAGATGGACGAAAATTTCGTTTCCCGAATTGTCACGAATTGTCAAAAAATGACGATTCGCCTTCGCTCCTGCCGGCCGCAATTTTCGATTTTTACCTCGCCATTCACGTTTTACGGTCATTGCCGACCTTTTCCTCGCCATCGAGACATAGAACGGGTCTCCGATCGCCGTATTTATTCAGTTCTTACGTTTGAAAAATTGACTTGCAGTCGTGCTTAATAGGCGATTATTTTTAAGTGATTTCCCGAGTTCGAATCCCGCCCGACGATACTTTTTTTTTGTTTTCATTTTTTTAGCAGATATTTTTGATTCTATAATTGCTATTCGCTCCGTTTTATTACATTTCTCGGAGAAGTTTTGCATTTTTCGCCGCGGAATATTAATCTGCACTAATTAGTCCCTTCAAATTAGAAAAATTGAGGGAAATTTTTCCTACAGTTAAGCCACCCATATAGAAAATTATCTTGGGGTTGTGTTAACATATTTTTCACCAAGCGCATGAAAAAAAGGGTTGTTTTTTAGATATAGATAAATATATATGTTTCTTGGCCATTTTGGAGTTTTTTTGCGTTTTGCTGCAAAACTATGCATTTTTGAGAAAATATTACCTGATTTGATATTGCAGATCTAGCGATTCTCTACAATTTTTGTTCTTTTCATTTTTTTTGAAATTTCGCTTAGTTGCGCCGCTAGAGCGCACTGAAATTTATGTAAATGTATAATTTTTTTTTGGTGTTTGATTTTAAGCCAAAACTATGGATTTTATAAAAAAATATCAAGATATCAAAGTTGTAGATTAAAAAAATGTCGACAAATTTTGTTCTCTGCCGCGTGGTTTTGCCGCTAGAGGGCGAAAAACATTTTTTCAATACTGTTGAGCGGATAAAAAAAATATAGGCATCGTGAACAGCTGTAGTATTTTGCCTCTCCACCTCCGTCTACTCAATATTTTTTACCGGCTAAGCAATATAGATGACATTAAGGATGGCATATACAAAATGGCCCATCACGACCACTATAGCTGAATACGCGTAGTTCATACTATTAGATGCACCGTTCTATGCGCAGCTGTGTAAGAAATGAATGACGGGTTTCAAAAAAAAATTTTTTCTTGCTCTCCAAATTTTTATATAATTGACCAGCACTCTAAAAAAATGCATAGTTTTGCCTGTAAATCAAAAATATATGCGCTATATTTCTTTTTCCGCTCAAGAGTATTGAAAAAATGTTTTTCGCGCTCTAGCGGCAAAACCGCGCGACTTTGAAAAAAAAACCAAAAACAAAATTTGTCGAAAATTTTTTTATCTACAACTTTGATATCTTGATATTTTTTTTATAAAATGCATAGTTTTGGCTTAAAATCAAACACCAAAGAAATTTATACATTTACATAAAGTTCAGCGCGCTCTAGCGGCGTAACTAAGTGGAATTTCAAAAAAATGGAAAGAACAAAAACTGAGTCTTAGAACTCGACAACGCAACATACAACATACAACAGTGACAATCTGTCAAATTTATTAATAACTGTATACATTGTTTTTCACTAATTATGGCACAGCTGATTGTTACGATTCAATTATATGAATTATGGTATTCGTAAAATATTAAATATTGACACTATCGGTTAAAATTTCTGTGACATGTTTTATATCGTTGGAATGAGAAAAAAATAACGGAATTAATGGCGTCATGGCCTACTTTGAGATATGTATTTTTAATTTTTGCACAATAGCGTATGTCAAAGCCAACTGCATTTTTCGATTTTTTTGTTACACGTTATTATTCTTATTGTCTTTGCCGTCAACTTTCATTCCTTTAACTTTTTTCGTATCTCCTCAAATAAGGAAGCTATAACCATTTGTGGTTTTCCTATTTTTCAGGTTTTTGTAATATATCTCATAAAGTAGGCTATGGATTTCAAATTTCTTTTTACTGAAATATAGCTCACAAAAAATGGGATAACTGTTTCTAAAACTTTATTCTTCTACAATAGATATTAAGCGAGATATTTGGTGTGGCCCTCGTAAAATAGACAGTCTGTATATGTATCTATATCTAAAAAACAACCCTTTTTTTTCATGCGCTTGGTGAAAAATATGTTAACACAACCCCAAGACAACTTTCTATATGGGTGGCTTAACTGTAGGAAAAATTTCCCAAAATCAGTGATTTTTCTTCTACTTTGAAGGGACTATATATTGATTAAAAATCACATTCTACAGGGTGGCTAAATCTTTGGTAGACCTTGAAAAAACGGCAATACGTAGTCAAATCACAACGATTATATTCCTTATTAGTATTAATGAACAGACGGTATTTTTATAGATCTGTTAATAAGCCTATTATTTACTGCATTATATTATATGTTTCGGCAAGGAAATTTCTCTTTCAATTTATATGTTTTTTAATGCCAAAAAAAATACATTCAGCATACTTATTAATAACTAATAAATTCACGATCCTATATAGATTGCATTGTAAGAAATGATTTTTTATGCCCTGTGATTTCAGCAACGTCTACCAAAGATTTAGCCACCCTATAGCGAAGGTAGAATGTGATTTTTAATCGAAATAGTGCAGATTAATATTTCGCGGCGAAAAATGCAAAACTTCTTCTAGAAATAAAATAGAACGGAGCGAATAGCAATTATAGAATCAAAAATATCTACTACAAAATTGAAAACGAAAAAGAAATATCCCCGGGCGGGATTCGAACTCGGGAAACCACTTAAAAATAGTCGCCGAGAAGCACGACCGCAAGTTAACTTTTCAAACGTAAAAACTGAATAGATTCGACGATCGGAGATCCGTTCTATGTCTCGATGGCGAGGAGAAGGTCGGCAATGACCGTACAACGTGAATCGCGAGGTGAAAATTGAAAATTGGGGCCGGCAGGAGCGAAGGCAAATTGCCATTTTTTGACAATAGGGTGTGTGTACTATTTTTTTTTAATCGAAAATTATAATGTACACTTGGTATTTAGTATAGCTGAAACAATTTTTCGGCGAAAAAAACGTTTTTAAGTAATTTTAGAAGAAATTTAGTTTTGAATTAAATATTCGCCACCAAAAAGGGCAAACCTATATCCTATACATATGTGACGTCACTCATCATATATGTCAATCTACAATCTGCCAAAAACACGTTATACGACTTAAGTGAAGTTAGTAACGCGTTGCCAGCAACGCATTACCAACTTCACCCTTTCAATTTAACTTGGCAATGGAAATAAGTTTTGAGTTTGATGATGTCACTGAACTGAACTTGATTGAATAAAAACTTTTTATTTGGACTAATATTATTTATTATTTATTGGTGAAGTTAACAACATCATTGGATATGAAACCTTTTCCTGTTGAGGAAGCTCTGTGTCTCACATCACTTTTAATTTTACATGTCACATATTTACTACGAAAGAATGGTTTGGCCTGCACCCCCACACTTTTAGTCTGTATAATTTGACTTATGTCTTGTTGATAAAATTGTGCTAACACATGTTTGTCTGCATCTAATCTGACCTGATCAGTGCTCGTACTGGGTTGATCAAAATTTACAACTGGTGATAAATATTCCTGTTCATTATATATCGTTTCCATATTTTTAGCCAGCACAATTTGAATATCATCTTGTTGATAAACATGTTTCATCACATGTTCGTTTAATCTGACCTGCTCAGTGCTTTTGGATTGATGACAATCTGTAACGGGTGATACATCTTCTAATATAATGGAATTCGTGTCATGCATTAAAGCCTACTCAACTAACTGTTCTCTTTGCCGCTTTAAAGGGAGAAGAGATTGTTCTGGTGCAGACGCATCTCTTTTTGTTTCTGGTTGGTAGGTAAATATGCGTGGAACTACATCCTCCTTCAAAATCATATATCCTCCCATAAGTTTGTATCGCATGTAATTTTTCATGTCTTCCTTAAGCTGAAAATAATAAAGAAGTATATTTATATCTTGTAATAATATATAACATAGGTGGGAGTTCATAGGGTTAAATATAACTAAGTAATTAGATTATTAGTTCCAATTCAAAATACATATCATACCATTACAAGCATAATTCTATGGGAAGTATATATCTAGTATGATCTATTTACAATATTACGGGTAATGAGTCATTTAGCTATTGTCGATTAGTTTCTACCATGATGATAACAAATAAATTGTACTTACATTAAAATGATCTTCACATCAATAAAATGCCCATTTCGATTTGGGAACATTGCGATTCTCTGCTTCAAATCATTTCATTCTTCGTGATAAAGTTATTATTTGGGGCATTTACAGAAGTATTTCTGCATGTTGGCACAAAACACCACTTATTTGCTACTCCGCTCATATTTCTCACTTATATTAATGACATTAATAATATCTGACATATTGCTTTTAACATTGGCTCAAAACTTATTTCCGTTGTCTCCCGTTGACGCCACGTGACGTCATTGTGGAGTTAGAAAATATAAGCGTTTCGTTCCGTGGCTACTCCGTGAACTCGTCAGTAAGGCTGGAGTAGCCACTGCCTTATACGCTTTTCCAACGAACTCAACATGGCCGCTCGTATATATACTTAGTGGGTCAAATGATGTGGCGGTGAGATATAAGGGAAACGTCACACGCCACAAAATTCCCCCACCAGTGACAAAGGCACGAGAAACCTGATGGTAGAAGAAGAACGATGGATAAACTGGACAGCAACGAAGCGTGTACCCCACTCTTTATTTGACGCACTCTACCCGTATCAGCACAATCCTAGGAGAGGGGCTAAGCAATGCAATGCTCGAGGAGAAAATAACTCATATACTCGAACATGCTTGTGCGCGTGTCTCCGTAGGGTGTAGAGTAGGTGTAGAGTACGTCGTAAAATGTGTTGCGTGTTAAAATCACGTCGGGGTCACCAATGTGGAGTTAGAAAATATAAGCGTTTCGTTCCGTGGCTACTCCGTGAACTCATCAGTAAGGCTGGAGTAGCCACTGCCTTATACGCTTTTCCAACGAACTCAACATGGCCGCTCGTATATATACTTAGTGGGTCAAATGATGTGGCGGTGAGATATAAGGGAAACGTCACACGCCACAAAATTCCCCCACCAGTGACAAAGGCACGAGAAACCTGATGGTAGAAGAAGAACGATGGATAAACTGGACAGGAACGAAGCGAGTACCCCACTCTTTACTTGACGCACTCTACCCGTATCAGCACAATCCTAGGAGAGGGGCTAAGCAACGCAATGATCGAGGAGAAAATAACTCATATACTCGAACATGCTTGTGCGCGTGTCTCCGTAGGGTGTAGAGTAGGTGTAGAGTACGTCGTAAATTGTGTTGCGTATTTAAATCACGTCGGGGTCACCAATGTGGGGTTTGAAAATATAAGCGTTTCGTTCCGAGGCTACTCCGTGAACTCGTCAGTAAGGCTGGAGTAGCCACTGCCTTATACGCTTTTCCAACGAACTCAACATGGCCGCTCGTATATATACTTAGTGGGTCAAATGATGTGGCGGTGAGATATAAGGGAAACGTCACACGCCACAGTCATCTTCTATATCAACGCGTGTGAAGTTAGCAACGCGTTGCCAGCAAAGCGTTGCTAACTTCACACATAAGATGTATGACGTCCATGATGTTTTCGAAATCATTCAAATATTTGAATTTTAGGTCGATTTGTTTATTAAATATTTATTTTAATCTCATGATATGATTAATATAAATGCGTTTAGGCTTTCATATTTATGTATTACTTAATATTAATGCATCATTTGAAGTGAATTGTTATATAGTGCACACACCCTATTCGCGACAAATCGAAAAACGAAACCGTTCATCCATTTTTTTGCAACATGTTTAGTTTTTTACTCAATTATGCACCACTAAGAGTTTGGTAGAATTGCACCATTATAGATACTATCTAAACTCTCTTTGGAAAAAAAATCTAGTTTTGCTGAAATGATTTCACGAAAACTGTCGCTGCCTCCCGGACTATACCAAAGGGGAGTGATAAATGGAAAAGAGAATAAACATTATAGAATAATCATAAGGTGGATTTAAAAATTCCCAGATCCTCCGCCATTTATTAGAAAATAAGGCCTGTTCAAATATATTTACTAGTTGGCTTAAAATACGCTGCATAAGGAATCACTTCTTATGCAACCAAATCTCGCATCCATGTCTTTTTAAAGGAAAGCATTTTAATACTTTATTTGCAGTCGAGTATGTGGAAATAATAAAATTTTTGAAATCGATCATGAAAATTTGGCGGTTTAACTCTGGGTCACCTTGTATACGTGCGCGCTTGGTCTATCGGGTATTGGGTACGATCACCAGCTCCGACACTGGCAATGTCGGTGGATAATGGATGTTGTCTATATTTTTCCAAATGTGTAATCCCCTTTTTAACAACCTTGGCTTGGGACTTGTCTACGATGTGTGGTGTGTTTATGTTTACTTGTCTCTTCCTATTTTCAAAATCATCACTTTTATAAAAACGCTTAGGTCAATTAGAACCAGTTAGTAACAGGCAACTCGCCTTACATTTCAACTTTTCTCTTTGACGAAACGTTATTTTTGTTTCAGTGGCGAAAACTGAAGAACCTGGAGAAGACACACAATCAGCAGAATATTTTTACATAGAAAGCAAAACATGGGGGACTCGATTATTGCAGATTGGTATGCCGGACAACATATTCTTATAACAGGCGCTACCGGTTTCATGGGGAAGATCTTGGTGGAAAAGATTTTGAGGTCCTGCCCGAAAGTAACTAAATTGTATATATTAGTTCGTCCAAAGAAGGGGAGAGAAGGTAAACACAGACTGGAGGATATTTTAAATTGTCCTGTAAGTGTTACTTTTGTCATATTACGTTTCAGTTTTGTAGGTGGATTTAGATCCGATCAAAATTTATTTTACTAAGTTCTGTTCTAGCGGCAGCTGTTGGAAAAATATCACTATTGTCCATACTTTTCATTCTAAAGAAGGTCACAAAGTAATTTTTTTTATGGATTTGGGTCATAGACCATACAACCAAACTAGCAAAAATTGTATGTCTGACAGACAAAAATATCTCTTCTAACTACAGTTAGTTATGCCTTAAAAACCATTTGTCTGTTACAAACTTTTAAAAAGTTGTATTGTAGCGTAATAATACAATACATTATTATTAATTCGCTTTTTTAGAGCATGTCAGACAAAGAAAATGATATGAGAAATTTACTTAGTGGTGAAAACTTCACCAATTGACTCAAAATGGTTTTTGGAATTGTTAAAAGTATTTGTGTAAAGCGAATATTTTTGTATCGATTACTTGTAACTGGTATACACCGCGCTTAGTGGAGGTCCAGCGACAGACATTCTAAATCTGCACGTTATGTCACTGGGCACAACAAAGAAGTATCAAGCCATTACTTTTCTTGTCTGCCATGTTCTAAGACAAATAAAGTGCGAATCTAAAGAAACGCACAAAATTCATATCTTTGGGATGTGTCATTTTTCAAAAAAATCCTCGAACAGGTCGATTAGTTTTGTAAATGCCACATTTTGTTACTATTCCAAAATTTATGACATCATTCGTTTTTGAGTTATGACACCATCACAATTTTTTAAAATTTAAACAGACATTTTTGTTTACTGTTTTTGGTGATATATTCCTTTAGCTCTCTGGTGATATAAAAAAATGATATTACCTTAGCCATTCTTTTGGAAAAATGACAGTTTATGTAAAAATAGCTTACCTTTCGCAAATTCACGAGTAATGTTCCACTTTCTTATGGACTGATAAATCTTAGGAAACAAGATTTTTGTTTTAATTAGCATGAAAACATTTAACATAAAAACCAAACAATGATTAAAAAATCAATCACCTTAACAACAGATAGATACAGGCCTTTCTGTGTATAGTATCGATAACTTTTTTATTCCTGGCACGTGTGGAACCTCAGTTTTGTGACACTTCTGAGACAGTGTAAAACTAGTGAATGCAATGCCACGTTTAAGTGAAAGAGAGCACGTAGATCTTTTGATGATGGCTGGATATGGTGATAGGCTGAGAACTCATCAGGAAGCATGTGATGTTTTCAATGCCAAGTATCCCGAAAAGCAAATTTCTAGATCCACTGTAAGTAGATTGGTGGCTAGATATGACGAATCTGGCAGTGTAGCTGACCTCCCTCGATCTGGTCGCCCTAGCACAAGCAACGAAACCAAATTAAATATTCTTATAGAAAGTGAGGAAAACCATCTTGCGACAAGGCAGCTGACTTTAAATCAACGTGAGTCAAACTTCTGTTGTACGTCTATTGAACAAATAAAAATACCATCCATACAAAGTGCAATTAATCCACGAATTGAATGAGGACGATCCAGATCGGCGCTTACAGTTTTGTGAACAGTTGATGACCTTGTGCGATGAAAACCCAAATTTTGAACATTGTTTTTTCTGATAAAGCTACATTTCTCTTTAAAGGGGACTGTACATCGGCATAACTGTAAGTATTGGTCACGCGAAAATCCTCACTGGACTCAAGGAGCCCATACACAGCGACGAGGCAAAGTAAACGTGTGGGCAGGTATGATTGGTGATCGTTTATTGGGACCTTTTTTTTTAAGAAAATCTTAGGGCCGCAATACATTTACAGTTTTTGCGAGGTGAGTTAGTGCCAGCCTTAGCAGTTATGTTTCCGAACAATGAAGATGAAGATAATCCTGCTGAAAACGTCTGGTTTCAGCAAGACGGGGCCCCACCTCATTTTGGGATAGCAGTGCGTCAGTGTTTAGATGACACTTTTACTGGAAGGTGGATAGGTCGTCGAGGTCCGATTGAGTAGCCCACGCGTTCACTGGATTTAACCCCCTTAGACTTTTTTCTTTAGGGTTACTTAAAGTCAAGGGTGTATTTTAGCAGACCGGATACCATAGAAGAATTGAAAAACATAATTTGCTTGGAGATCAGTCGAATTGCCCATGAGATGATTCAGAACAGCGTGCAAAGTGTCTATACCCGCCTTGGTCAATGCCAAATGGTTGGAGGGTCGCAATTTAAGCAATAGAGATGATTTTTTCTCCCAATTATTTATGTAAGATATCAATCAATAAAAATATTTTTTTCCTAAAGAATGGCTTAGGTAATATAAATTTTTTTCATATCACCAGAAAGCTGAAGGAATATGCCACCAAAAGCAGTAAACAAAAATGTCTGTTACCTTTAAAAAAATATATGTTGACGTCATAACTCAAAAACCAATGACGTCATAAATCTTGGTATAGTGACAAAATATAGCATTTACAAAACTAAAATCGACCTGCTCGAGGATTTTTTTGACAAATGACACATACCAAAGATATGAATTTTGTGCGTTTCTCTAGGTTCGCACTGTATATAATTTATCATGTCTAGCTATTATAAATGTGTCAGGTTATTGCACGCTGGCTCCTGTACTATAATTATGCCAAGGTTTTTTAAGTTATGTCCCTCATCAACATCATCTGCATTAACGTGCACATGTGTTAATTCTAGAGACAAATTATACTTTTATTTTTGATTTAGAAAGTCTTTACCCTTAACACTTAACGCTTTTATTAAATAAAAACGAATTGAAAGAAACTGATAAAATTATTCACCATCATGTACACTGTATAGGTTTAAGCTCCTCCTCAGGTTATGGAAAGCATTCTGCAGCGTTAACTGAATCATGGTTGCACATTTTTGAACAATTCTTTGTTCCAGTTTTTGCAAATTAATGAAATTAGAAACTCTGAATATCATGTTTTTTTAAGTACAGTATAACAAAATAGTCCATAATGGTCAAATAAGGTGGTCTTGGAGGAAATTCAACGTGTGTATCAACTCATCGGTTGGTTATAGAAGAACTCGCGGAGAAAAGTTATGTTTTCTCATGGCTTCCATCCTGTTGAAAGTGACTATAGGTACTGAAGTTCATCATCATGCAGTTGTTGAACAAATATAGACAAAATGTGTTTCTGTATCTCTAAGAATAGGAAACTTGCATACAAATTTAAATAGGGAAATAATACTAAAAGACATAAGATAACAGTATAACAAAACATATATTTCACAAAACAGTATATTTTCTAACTCACAGCGTTACTTATAAACAACTGAAACTTTTGTAAAATTCAAATTTACCGCATTACTACGTTCGCGACTCCTCACCTACATAACACATCGCACTAGTGTCGTGTCCGTATGATTTATACGTAACCGGCATTGGCACTATATCTCTTACGTCTGCTATATCTATATACTAAAATACACACAGACCGGGTTCTTGCCGCTAAAACTTTGTTTCTCAATGTTTTAAATAATAAACAATCAGAAAAAGCAATGGTTGATAAATTTTTCGCAATACAAACCTACCTTTACTCTCATGTTTTCATGTGGATGTAAAGAGTATAAGCGATATATTGCACCTTTTTGTATGATTTTTTTTTAAAACGTCTGACATAAATAACCATCTAAATAAAGTTAATTTTTTTATTGTCATTTTTGGCCCCTTTTTATATTTGTTTGTAATTTGTTATAGCTGACAATATATATAGACTCCTAAGAAGTGCTTAACCATCGAGGAAGTATAATCAAAAACGATGTATGTACTTTTAAAAATCGATTATCAATAGCATGATATTTATATCCCATTAAATTAATTTACTTTATAAATACTTATGAAACTTAAGATCAAAACATGGCTCTTCGCTGACAAGCAAATAGATAATAAATAGCAAGTATATACTTACATTGAAATGATCTTCACACACATGGTGAGCACTTTCTTGTGAAATATCTTTTTCATTCCTCTTGCATGCTTTTAACCATTTTAATCGACGACTATCTTCTGGTAAACCTATAAATATTTTATTCGGCGTTTTAATAGTTGTACTTTTACACAGTGGTACAATATAATATTTACATTGTGTTATATTTTCTATTATTAACTTTTAAAAGTATCTATCCAACGTTGTTTAATAGTAAATACAAATATTTGTTCCTGTGTTATCAATATTACTTTAACACTGAGGCATAGCCTCGCATCGTTGCCTTCTACATACGCGTCATATTTTACATATTTAATTTTCTCGCATATTTGAAAATTTTTGTGCAATAAAAAATGTTCCCTATTCACGGTGAAATTTGAAAAAAGGGGCCCAATTATTCTCTTGCCATCCATACACTAACATTTTGAAAATGTGCGGATTATCAGTGCTCCATCATCATCATCATCATATGTGCGCTACAGCTCTTGATGGGTCTTGGTCTGCTCCAGAGCCACCTCCCATTCGTCCCTATCCAGTACCTTTTTCTCTGTCCTCTTACATCGATTTTCTTATGTCCTTTTTCACGTCATCTAGGTATAGTAGCATAGATCTTCCTCTACGTCGTTGCCCTATTGGGATTTTGAACATACTTATTCTAAGGATATCCTGGCTCTATTCTGAGTACGTGTCCCACTCAGGCGGCCTCACACCCTCACAACCTCAAAACTTTGTGCCGTTGCCGTTGAACTTAATATTGTCAGTGTATCACGAAATATCGAATTCGTTAATGTTTCACAAATATATAAAATATTATTCCTATCTTGACACAAGGAAAACTAAAAATTAATGTATCACTGTACCAAATAGCTACTTATATATCAAAGACAATACTTCTAAATTTCTACTGTTACTGTGCACAAAAATTTTAAGTACGGCTCTGTGGAATATCCCTTATGCTAATGAGACAAAGATTCATGGTCGGTCTTTTTGGCTTTTTTATGTGCATTAAATATGTGTGGTCTACTATACTTGTTTAGTTGTTTCTAAAACTATATTAGGATCGGCTACTTTAAAACAACTGATTTTAACTATTTCATTTGTTCTTAAGGTGTTCGACAGGATCCGCGACCAACCAAACAGTGATGACACATTACAAAAACTACACTGTATCAGTGGAGATGTAGCAAAGCTTAACTGTGGCTTATCAACAGAGGACCAAACCCTTCTGAATGAGACAGTTACGTTAGTTTTTCACATGGCCGCTAACGTAAGATTCGATCAACATCTGAAAGACGCTGTGCTCTTAAATGCTGGAGGTACTTCAAATGTGTTAGATCTAGCATGCGGGTTTACTAAATTGAAGGCTTTTGTACATGTTTCCACCTCATACTGCCACTGCGATGAAACTGAATTGGAGGAGAGATTGTATAAAGCCCCGCATAATCCTAAGTAAGTTAACCACAATGTTCGCGCTCTTATAACAAGGGAAAGTTTAGTGCTGATGCGGGCTTTGTATTTAGTTGCCTAAGAAATCACTACTTCTACATCCAGATTTTCTATCCAAGTCTCTTTGACGGAAAACATCTTGACTATATTTGCACTCTAGTATGTGAAAATAATTGGTCATAAAATTTTAATACGTAATATTTGAGGCAGATGTTATAGTTTCTCTACTCATTTTCAGTAATTTTCACTACGTGGATGTGGAAGTAATAAAAAAACGATGAACGATAAAGCATCTAAATATGATACCTAAAGTGGAGTACTTTATTAATATTATTTTAGATTTAAGTGAGATAATTGCTTTTCAGGCAAATGCTGGAGCTGGCGAAATGGATAGATGACGATACCCTACAGTACTTAACCCCAAAACTTTTGAAAAATTCCCCAAACACGTACGCCTACACCAAATGCCTAACGGAACAGCTGGTCTCGGAATATAGTGAAAAATTGCCCATAGTTATAACAAGGCCATCGATAGGTAAGTAAAAACGAACACGAATGTATATTTTTCTGGGAATACAAGACTCGAAATTTTTTTTTTATTCTAAATATAAAGAAATAGATTTAGTCACTGTTAAACAACCATTAGAACATAAAGTAGGAGGTTGCGAAAATGAAATCCAGGTAATTTACACAATAGGATTATCAAGAATATTGTTGGGAAGTAACCTCAATGCCTATGGCTTTTACGTTAAAGGTGTTTTAACAAATAACCTAAATAAGAATAAAAAATTAAGAGAAAGCAATTTTCTGATGTTTCGGACACGAAATCTGGCTTCTTTCACAATTTTTTTTCTGAGTTAAGTACGCTGGAATAATAATCCATGAATAGAAAATTTATTCTCATTTTTGCTAGGAAATAAATTTCAGCCAGATCGTTAATGTATAACAAAAAATAAAACAATTCCTTGACTCAAACCATGACATATATTTCAATTGTTGGAATAAGTTAAAATCTTAAGTACTTGGCTACGGTTCGGCAAGTAGAACCTAAACTAAAGCTTCAGCTACAATATTTCATGCTGGACGCAATCAAATGACTTTGATAAATGGTAGAATATTGCCACATAGACCCCCCCACCATTGCTTTTAGTGTAAACTGTTTTGGAAACAGAGCATCGTTTGTTTTTAACTGTTTTGAGATCAAGCTAGTGACCACTTAAAATCTTTTGGAATAAAAATTCCCAACAACTCATATAACAACTAGTTTTTGAAAAGTAACAAAGGTTTGAAAGTGAATTATTATTTGTTTGCTTTTAATTGCATTGAAACATATTCCTTATAGGATTTTGCAAACAGCTGATGAGCTTCAGAATAAGGACATTTCAAAGGCTAAACAGAATGATAGATTTCATGAAAATGTAATCCATTAGAATGAATTTTTTTTAAGGCAAGGTAGGTAAATAAATTCATTTTATGCCACTGCTCTCATTTTTAACTGAAATTTCATGACCGTAGGGGGTTATGTAGATACTAGTTTAATCTCCCAACAAACATTTTTTGTTTTATAAGAGTAACCGTCCTATTACCGACACCGAGTTATATACATTCAAGTGATATAATGCAAGACTGGGAATAGTTCTGTTACTCCTATAAACCGCTTATAACGCTTAAATGGAGAATCATGTAATGGTAACAGGCACCAATATTTAGTCACGCTATACACCTCAAGGTTGCAGAACAGTAAGTAACAGAAACAGATCAGTAACTGCTATATCACTTTTTTATATAACCATTTTCCATAAATATTGGTGATAGAAATATATCCTATCCTATACCAACTGACACAAGAATAATGTGGTAATGACATTAAATGATGTAGGTACCTACATGGGTATAATGGAAATTTTGCACTGGTAAAGGTGCGTGTTATTAAATTTACTTTTTAAATTGGCTTCTGACATCCACAAAGATCAAATGTTGGTGCGAATAATTTATTATTGTAAAATATGACCCTTATACTTCGGAAAAACTGTGGGCCTCTAAAATGTTAAGCAATTAAAAAAAAATGAAATAAAAAAAATATATGACAATTTTAATGACACATTTTTTTAGAAAATAGTACAGAAATATGTTTTGTACATGCAATTATGACTAATTGCACTTCATTTGTTACGAAATTTTGAGTTTTTAATAGACATTTTTTTATTTTAAATAATGATTACTCATTGCCGTAAGATGGCTGCCAAACTTATGGCCGATGTTTAATTATCATCAGTTAGTGTATTTTAAGAAATGTAATATAACTTTAAGCTTTGTTATAAATATTGGTTACTTTAATATAACTGTTTGAAATATTACAGATCTTTAAATTTTATTAGGCAACTCTTGGTAATCTTATAACACCATCAGTAGACAATTTTTTGCGATTAATTCGTGTAAATAATGGTGATTTAGCCTGCTATTGGCTGGAACAATTGTTATTTAATTTTCAACCAATCACAGGCGTTTGCAGCAATGTCCTGGATCTATCGGAAAAACATTTGACAAACGTTTATTAAAAATGTTACATAGTGCTTTTAAAGCGTTCTGCTTTATAAAACATATTTGCCCACATCCTTAATTTGTTACGCATCTTTTCATTTTTCTCATCGTCTGTTTCCAAATCATGCAACTGAGAAAACTTATCATCTAGTTCAGTAAACCACTTATTCTGTTTTCATAATGTTCAACAGTATTAACCTCTTCTTGTTCAGTAGTAAGCCGCTTTTTCTTACTTGTGACCTCCTCAGTATCATTATCAACATTATCAACCGTGATATTATTCTGTTTTTCATTGCCAAAAGGAACGTTTTCTGTATATTGTCCACCAGAACGATTGACTTCCAGTCCTGCAGTTCTTTCATTCTTTTCAGTTTCTTAAATTTCAAAGGTATAATTTTTTGGAACCGAATTCAAGAGGATTGAAAAGTTTTTTTAAACTTTCCGGTGAAATGTGCTGCTGTATTTTATTTTCTTCCAATTTTGTAATGCCAAATTCATTATTAAACATTTTGTTTGCTCTTGCCAATTACTTTACAAAACATAACCTATAATCAACTAATAAGTTTTTAAGTCTTATAGTATCTACTGGCGCTCTTGAGTTATATAAAAGTTGCACCTTATTACTATCTGCAACTGATGTATATAATTGTAACAACTAACACCACTATAAACCTAAACAATTAATAGTTATATAATGTAGTAATTGTTATCCTTATATATCTTTATTATATACCATTTGGTAGCAACCACTTTAAGTTTTATAATGTAGTAACGGAAATATATCTGTTACCATCTTATAGACCTGTAAGTCATGCTATAAAACAATTATATAACTCCGCAACTACTTTAGTAACAGTATAAAACTTCGTAACATGATTATACAAATCTGTTACACTAATAGACCCTTTATAAAACTAATGGTCACCGCATGTTACTAGAAATGTTTGTTGGGCTGCATGGCCGTAGGGGACTGTGTGGATGCTAGCTGTTGAATGAGAATTTTCATATAAGAAATTATACAATTTTTTTTAGGATTTCTGCTAGCATAACCAGAATTCAGGTTATCGAAAGAACGCAAAGATATCATTCATATTTTTAGACATAGTTTTTTTTTAGTTCTTATAGATAGTTATTATACTCTTCTCAAATAAAAACGAAGAGTATATTGCATTCGATCGGCACATTTCTAAAACCGGTAATATTGCTTGTAGAAAAAAAAACTTAAGAACGAAAAGTCCGATTGTATTGAAATTTGTACAGCAAGTTGGTGTTAGCTAGAGAAAGAACCCCATTGTTTTTGAACAAAATCGATCCATAAATAAAAAAGTTATTAACTTTTTAAATGAAAAAAAATTGTTGTTTTGTAGTTAAACAAAAAATGTTTGAAACTAATACCATTGACAAAATAAACTGCGAAGAGTATCCTATAGAATATTCAACAATTATATAACAAGTAAACGAGTAAATCGGCGAAGAGTGTAATGGTTAGCTTGTTTTGTCTGCTGTTTGCAAAATCCTATAAAGCATATGTTTCAGTAACAAAGAGTTGTGGCATTTTTGTCTTCCTGAACGTTATTAAGTGATCACCAATTTGGTATCCAAGGAAATAAGAACACAAAAAACATACAAAAATTATTTTTAGAAGTGGTTTAAGCTGAAATCACAACTTTCATTATTTCACACATTCTTAACATTTTAGTGACAGCAGCTTATCAAGAGCCGATACCAGGATGGGTTGACAACCTTAACGGCCCCACGGGAATATTAATAGGCGCAGGAAAGGGGGTTATCAGGACGATGCATTGCAATTTAGAACTCAATGCAGATATAGTGCCCGTTGATATTAGTATTAACAGTCTGTTGATTATTGCATGGAAAGTGGGAAGTGAACCCAGGAGCCCAAAGGCGGAGGTGTACCATATCACAGCTAATAACGTAAGTGTTATTGTACTAATCAAGCATTTGACTCATTTTATATACAAATATTACATTTGTGGCTAATCGTAAGATAAAGAACATGTATATTGTATTGTTACGTGTTTCCGCCCCTAGAAAACACCCTGTAAAAATCAGTGGTTTCCAAATGATTTATAACAAGGGATAACACTTTATTTACTAACTTACTGAAACTTCACAATACTTTTATTAAACTAAAATAAGTACACTTTTACTGACTAAAAATAATCTTTAACAATGCTTATTACTTGATATTTACATCTCGTATTTACTTTGGAATTCTAACCTGCACTTGTTTACATTAGCTTATGTAATCTAAAAATCCATCAAGAAATCTTCTATACCCTTCTCGGCGGCAATCCAGAACAATGTAGAAACTCGATCTTTTTCTGTAAACTAGAAACGTACTTCTATCAGTGCATTACAGGTTTGCATTACTGGTCGCCTAACCATCGATACTTAATTTTGGCTATTCTCGTGGGTGTATCAGCCGACCGCTCCTAGGGGGGCGTAATGCATGACAGTGTATACACTGAACATAAAGAAAATTGACAGATTTCTTGTCGAGTTTCAAGAAATTAATTCAAGCTCCTTACGGGCCCTAAGGCAAAAGGTCCAAATACATTTTACCAGATTTTATTAGTAAACAAATGATAGAATCAAAAGAAATCCCAAAAAATTTAGTTTTTTCTAATGTGCAAATATTTCCTTTTCGTATTCTTTTAAACTCTGATCAATGTTCACATACAATAAATTAGAGTTTCTGCAGATACATGAGTCAATCGATTCCCTACACCTCTGTGATCTTTTCGACATTTATCATTTTAAAAAGAATTGTCTCACTAGTCAATGACATGCACAATTTTTAATTTTTTTTATTTTCAGGACCAACCCCTAACTTGGGGAAAGAGCTTAACCACAGGCAAAAAATACATGTTGCAATATCCATTCAGTATATGCTTATGGTACCCAGGTGGTAGTGCGAAAAAAAGCTATTTCGTACATAGCATTGCGGTATTTTTCTTCCACATAATTCCAGCATATTTTGTGGACTTCATGTTGCGCCTTACTGGGAATAAACCATTGTAAGTAGTACCGGACGTAGTACCCTACAAACTCTTCTTATACTATTTTACATATAAAAGACGACTTATTTAGTTACTTTAATAATAAATAATTACAATGGGCTTGTTCCATGACATTCTGTTTATATGGTTTTTATACTTTTTCATATAGTACTCGATATTTCTCACTATACACTTGAAATTTCGTGTTATTAACTTTTCCGTTCTGGAGATATTAGGAGTTGAAATTAGTAATAGTTGCAAAAACCGAGAGCTCATTTGTGACGTCACTATACGCAAGTGACGTAAGAAAAATGTCTTTCTGGGACCTTTCAAATTTAACCTGAGAAGTCGAAAAACATGGAATTTTTAAACGCTGGTAGCTACATAATTACGTCGAGTGGAAGTTCGTTCTATGTGTACACGGAAAGGAGAAGGTCGGCGATGAATTCTAATCGTAAATTGCAGGGTTAAAATCGAAAATTCGTCCCGGCAGGAGCGAGAGAAAATTGTAATTTTTTGACATTTCACCAAATTGTACTCCCCTACTGTCAAGTAGCAAGCAAAACAAACAATACTTCGAAAACACTTATAATTATAACAAGTGAGGAGCATCAAGTCTATTGAGATGGCCGAGTCTATGCGTATAGTGACGTAGCGCCTGGCCACGCCCCATTTTCGCGAGATGGAGATTTGTAACAGTTTTTAAGATATTAAACGTGCGAATAAGATTCTGATTTTTTGCAGATCCATTAATTTATACTTGCACTTTCGATTTATGAAATAAAAAAAATGCCGAACAAGCCCATTACATATTCATGGTAAAAATGTTATGTGCTAAACACCCAGAATAATATTTTTTAAACAACTACAATTTCAAAAATTTTCTTAATGGTGTTTTTAATATAATATCGACAATATACATATCTTGTGGATGCTAAGGTAAATGTCTTGGAAATTCTCTGTGTCAAAGTTCTAATGTCTAGATCAAGTATGTCACAAAATATTTTAATGACTACTTTGTCTTTGATATTTATAATAATCATCATAATTGGTGTTTTCAAAGTTTTTGTAGTGAATAACGGTAAATGGAGTTATCGACCTGATTATCAAGTTGCTACCATGAGACTAGTCTGATAAGGAGAGGGAGACTTCGACTTCGTCAGTCTACGCCACGTTGACGAGAGCCAAAAAGCTCAAAATCAGTTCGATGACTGACCATACTTGCCGATACAGGACTTCATAATTTAATATAAAGTGTTCTTCGGAATTCATTGCAAATACTTTACAAGCGTCTCTTGTGATTATTTGAGATACTCCATAGCGACAATAGTACCAAAGAACAGTATTATATATAGAAATAATTTACACAAATCGTCTATCACTTTTTCAAAACCAATTTCGGCTGAATTTTTTACAATTGGTATAAAATATCACATACATTTTTCTCTGTACAGCATGCTATGAGGATCTTAGAATTTCTATGTAATAACTATTTTATAGCTTAATATATAGGTTCATCGCAGCTGTTAGCTACTTTTACAGCTTAATATACAAGTCCTTTATAATTCTCTGCACAGCCTTAATAATGAATCGCCACTATTTGAACAGAGTTAACATTGTGTATTTTCCAGACAACTTTCATATACTCCCTCTAATATTGTCTGTAATTGTTTATTTGTGGCATATTCAGATTTTCTTACTTTTTATTGGGTATTTTGCCACTGAAAAATATTTAAAAATTTTAATGAAAAAACCTCTGCGCCAAACGGATCAGACAGAGGTTGGTTCTTGAGTACTTGACTGTTTCAAAAAGTCTCACACCTAAAAACATATAAACTAGAACAATGTTATAAACTAAAAACTGAAAATCAAAGCTCCCTCTAATGTTTAATACGAGAAACAGCAAATTACTTATTCAGTATGTATACTATTGATCTAACTCTAACCACGCTAGTAAACTGATAAAGTCTATCAATGACATAATTCTAAATTTATAATAATACTTTTTTATCTAAAAGACACCGAGGGGTCCGCTCCTTAGGACGTCCGCTCTGTGAATCTTGAACATGCCTTAACAGCTATTGAAAGTTTAGACTCACTATGTTTTCATTTCTAATTTTCAGCTTGGTTCGCACCCAAAAGAGAATCCAAAACGGTCTAAGCGTGCTGCAGTATTACACTACAAGGCCATGGTATTTCCATAATGAAAAACTAGCGAAGATATACGAGAGTCTTAGTACGACCGATAAAGAAATATTTTATACCAACAGGGAACGAATGAATTATGACGAATATTTGAGGAACTATATACTGGGCGCTCGAAAGTATTGTTTACATGAGGAGATGGACACGTTGCCCTATGCAAGAAAAGTTCTTAAAAGGTTTGTACATAAATAAAAACGAACGATAATTTCATACCGATATTAAGTTATAAGGTTCAATAAACTGGAAGAGGTTTAGTGAAATTTTTGCGATTCACAGTGGAACAATGTTTCAGAAACTGGGTTTTCAAATTTCGCTAAAATTGCGTGTGTTTAGGTATTTTTGTAGTAACTGATAGCAAATCTAATGTCAAAAATAAAGAAAAAATGGCTGCAGTTTCACACAGATATATGTCTATGCTTCAATGGCAATTATATCGAGAAATGCAGAGAGTTGGTAAACCCCTAGAGGGGCTGAGATTGATTAATCAACGTTTGCTTATAGTAATGAAACATATTCTTTATAGGATTTTGCAAACAGTGGAAAGAAAAGCTATCTATGAGAACTAAAGGAAAAAACTCTATATAAAAATATTAATGAAATATTTGCATTCTTTCGATAACCTGACTTCTGGTTATGCTAATAAGTAAAAATTCTTATTTGCCATTCTCATTTTAACACTAGCATCCAACCTAGTCCCCTACGGCTAAGCAGGCTGAACTAGTATCTACATGATCCCCTACGATATGTAAATTCAGTTAAAAATGAGAACAAAGGCCTGAAATTAATTTATTTACGTACCTTGTCTTTAAAATTTTTTCCATTCTAATGAATTACTTTTCATAAAATCTCATTCAGTTTCTTGGAAATGCTTAGCCTTTGAAACGTTTTTCGTCCTTATTGTGGACTCATCATGTATTGAAACGTTATATGGATTAGGGACAGGGTCAATAAAACTCATCATTCATCGGTATTTGCTGTGGGATAGCACCTCCCAGTCGTTCATTTAGTCCAGTCCTTGACGGTAAAAATAGGTTTTTACCTCAAAATAAAAACAAAAAATATTTTCAACGCCTTGAAATTTTTTAATGGTGCATTTATAATGAATTAAAATCCCGGCACTCTACAATATTATTTCTGATTTATTGTAACGTTTAATCCCTTACAAATCGCTCTAGTGATTAAAATTAACTACCAGATTTACTTAAAATTAAAAATTGGTATTATTAAAAGAGTGAAGGGGAGAAATCGAGGGAAAAATATAAATTTTATGTAAGTACATTATAATAACACGCTTTATTATCGAAAATATATAGATCATCAGAAGAACTATCATCACTATTGACCTCCTCCTGTTGGTCTATAATTGGAGGACAGTTTTGACAGTTGTCACCGAAGCATGTTCCACTTATGCATTACAAAAAAGTCCAACTTTTCAACAGCTACAAGATGCGCCGCATCCTTTTTGCAATTACAAAATATCATTTTGAGAAAGTCTTGCGGTGCAGGCATATTTAGCATTATGATTGGTTGTAAAGATTCTTCATTATTAATCCATCCCCAATCAGTTGGACGAATATTTTTGTTCCCAAGCCACATCTGGGTTTATAAATAAACCCCCTTAACGTGCTCATTCAGAGCATTTTAGTGCTATTGAAGTCAATCTCGTGTTCTGTGCTAAGGACGATGTTGTCTTTTTTCCGTACTGCATTCGTATGTTCTTTCTTTCTTGCACTAACTCGCCTGTTGGTCTGCCCTATGTATACCTTATTGCAGTTCTGACATGGAATTTTATATACTGTTTGACTTTATATTGCAATTTTAGAGATTGCGTAGCACTATGCTGACGTCTCTATCTGTTTTGAATGTTGTGTTTGCGTAGAAGTTTGCTGATTGTATCCGCTGTCGCTCTCACGTACCGTACACACTTTTGCCATTGGTTTTTCGAAGTCCTCCTGGGCTTTTGTTTTGCTTGTTTCATGTGTAATTTCTGTGTTATGTACTGAGAGAATACCTGCCTTAGCAGCGTATCTATCGTAGGTGAGAGCGATTAAGGACAAAATCAGAAAACTTCTCTCCATTGTACAATTTCTCACGCCTGCGCCTTCGGTAAACCACTTCCACCCTTAACAGAAGACGTACTTTGTTAACGACTCCTAATATGTGTAACTAATCTGTTTTAGGTTGTACTATTTAGACTTAATGAAAAACATAATTGTCTATGGTCTGCTCTTGTGGATATTCGTTGTTTGTGCCACCAGTTTCCTGACGAAAATTGAAGACCCATTTGATTTTATGAACAGCACTTACCATCAACATCAATATACGCCAGTGAAGAATATAGAGAAATATTGAATAAGTATATTATTATTAAAATCATGTTTAGTTTTACGGAAAACTTGTTTTAATATTAAATATGTAATAATACTTATTTATTAGAACGTTGTATTTTTTATTTCGTCCCATACTTTAAATAATGAAGTATTAGCTTGCCACCGCTATGTGGAACACCCTGTAGATTTAAAATTGATTTTAGAATATAGGTACCAATTTTTCTTTGCCTCATAATTTAATAATAATAATTATACATTTATTTTACTCAGAAGTAAATTGAACTGTAGAGCTCTTCCTCCATTTGTTCAATGCAAAAAACTTAATTCTAAGATTTAAAAAAGGAAATATACAAACTGTCTATTTTGCGAGGGCCACACCAAATATCTCGCTTAATATCTATTGTAGAAGAATAAAGTTTTAGAAACAGTTATCCCATTTTTTGTGAGCTATATTTCAGTAAAAAGAAATTTGAAATCCATAGCCTACTTTATGAGATATATTACAAAAACCTGAAAAATAGGAAAACCACAAACGGTTATAGCTTCCTTATTTGAGGAGATACGAAAAAAGTTAAAGGAATGAAAGTTGACGGCAAAGACAATAAGAATAATAACGTGTAACAAAAAAATCGAAAATGCAGTTGGCTTTGACATACGCTATTGTGCAAAAATGAAAAATACATATCTCAAAGTAGGCCATGACGCCATTAATTCCGTTATTTTTTTCTCATTCCAACGATATAAAACATGTCACAGAAATTTTAACCGATAGTGTCAATATTTAATATTTTACGAATACCACAATTCATATAATTGAATCGTAACAATCAGCTGTGCCATAATAGTAAAAATTCACTTTATAATAATTATAATTCCGTAATTATTTATTACAATTTAATACAAATCAATAAATATCTCATAAATAAAAATACAAGTACAAAACGAACATCCAAAGAAAAAAACGAAAAACTATGTATAACAGTACTACCTACTACTATATTGAAAAGAAATTGTGTGTATTTATTTTTCTAACTACAAATTCTCAAATTGTGCACCATGCATTCTGACACATAAACGTGCTCTACGAGACACGTCACGCATTACATTTTGGAGCATTTTAGGAGTAATTGCCTCACATGCGTTTCGAATTCTGGTTTTGATGTCCTCAATATATTCAGGGGCAGTTTGAAATACCTTGTCTTTAATGTAACCCCAGACGAAAAAATCCAAGGGAGTAATATCTGGTGATCGAGCTGGCCATAGAATGGGTCCATAGGTGCCTATCCAGCTATCTGGCATAACTTGATTTAAATAATTTGTACATATTACAGCAGTGTGAGGTGGAGCCCCATCTTGTTGAAAATATGAATAATTTAATCTTTCTGCCACTGTTAATTCATAAAGAAAATCTTGAAATTCGTTTTGCAGGAAATTAAGGTATCTACGAGCGGTTAATTTGCCATCATAAAAATAAGGTCCAATTACTTTAGTCCCTAAAAGGCCCAACCAAACATTCGTAGAAAATCTTTCTTGGAAAGCAGTCTCTCTGCACCAATGTGTATTTTCTCGTGTCCACTTATAATGCATATTTCTATTGAAAAATCCATTATTAGAAAAATTTGATTCGTCCGACCAAAGAATTTTGCTACATATCAGCGCGTCATTCCTTTTCTTATTTAATAACCATCTACAAAATCTTACTCTCCTTGGCTTATCTCCCTCATTTAAATGTTGAACTTTCCTCATTTTGTAGCATCGAAATCCGTTTTTTTTCAATATTTTTCTTGCACTGTCTTTTTTTATGCGACAGTTTCTCTGAATTTGTCTCAAAGAGGTTTCCTCATTTTGGTTAACATAATTCATTACTCTATTCACTTTTCTTACATTATCCGCAACATGCGCTCGCCTTACTACTTTTTTTGAAAATGAACCGTGCGTTTTTAGATTTTGAACTAACTTCCTAAACATAGTTCGATTTGGCTGCGGAGCATCTGGAAATCTATGACAATAAATGCTAATCATATCGAATTTGTTATTATTGGTGTACACCACAATTACTGATATAAAATTTGTCTTAGAACTCGACAACGCAACATACAACATACAACAGTGACAATCTGTCAAATTTATTAATAACTGTATACATTGTTTTTCACTAATTATGGCACAGCTGATTGTTACGATTCAATTATATGAATTGTGGTATTCGTAAAATATTAAATATTGACACTATCGGTTAAAATTTCTGTGACATGTTTTATATCGTTGGAATGAGAAAAAAATAACGGAATTAATGGCGCCATGGCCTACTTTGAGATATGTATTTTTCATTTTTGCACAATAGCGTATGTCAAAGCCAACTGCATTTTTCGATTTTTTTGTTACACGTTATTATTCTTATTGTCTTTGCCGTCAACTTTCATTCCTTTAACTTTTTTCGTATCTCCTCAAATAAGGAAGCTATAACCGTTTGTGGTTTTCCTATTTTTCAGGTTTTTGTAATATATCTCATAAAGTAGGCTATGGATTTCAAATTTCTTTTTACTGAAATATAACTCACAAAAAATGGGATAACTGTTTCTAAAACTTTATTCTTCTACAATAGATATTAAGCGAGATATTTGGTGTGGCCCTCGTAAAATAGACAGTCTGTATATCTAATACTACAAAAAGATATATTAAGTTGCGTTTTTTATGAATTTTATGCCAATAACGACACATTTTGTAACAATAACAGGAATAGCACTATACAGCAGTACGAACAGATACAGGGAACAGGCCGACCTCACGAAATAAAAACAGAAATTCCAACAATGAGTACGATTAATATTGTAAAGAAATATGTACACCCCACATGACATCAAGTTGCCAACTTCTGACCGATTAGGATGTAGCTTTTGACTACCTTGGTGTATTTTCTTTAAGTTTATAATGTTTAGGTTTATTTAAAGGTCTATTCCAAAGATGAGACGCAAAGTAGATGATCTTTGAATGATCGCAGTTTTATGCTAGGGTGCCAAGAAATTTTGTATGTATCTTGTATTATGTAAGTGATCTAGTGAAGTTCATTTGCGCCTTAAGTATTGAGGTTCATCTTTATAAATTATTCGCCATATAAGTGTAAGAAGCATGTGCAAACATCTACGATTTTTCATATTTAATATACCATGTTCATTTAGGAATGGCGATATTTTTTTTGACTTAACTCACTGGACATATCTTTCGCAAAACTGTATAATTTTTTCAATAGACTATATGCTAATTTTAATTTGTATAAAATATGCTTTTCAAAATTTAATGTCGTGTCTAGCCAAAGTCCTATATTCTTGCCTCATTCACAATAGGAAGGACGCTATTATTTATAGAAATTATTTATATGAAGTTTTTGTATTGTGACTGACGTACTTATCAACATTGCAAGTCAAAGCATTCTACCGCTATTGGAAATTAAATGATTTGTATATCTCCGAGTCATCTGCACATCGATGTAGTTGGCAACTACCGACTTCGTCTGAAATATCCGAAACGTACAAGGTAAACAATAGTGGCTCCAAGATGGAACCTTGGGGCACACCTGTATTTACATTTCGTAAATGCGATGTTATTCTAGTGCCATCATCATCTATGACAGCTTACTTTCTTCCACACAAATAATTACCCATGAGATCTGTCGCAAATTTCGAAAAACCAAGATATTGGAGTTTTGATAGTAGCATAGAATCGGCTAGGGTATCAAGCATTTGAAAGATCTAAATGTGTTTTCGCTGTTAACGTGGAGTGATTTTTTCTAAATCACGATTGTGTATTTGAAATTAATTTATTTTTAACATGCTTTTATTAGCTTCACCTGTTTCTATCAATCTATCAATGTAACGGAATCTTTCAACATAATTTTCACCCACTTCTAATAGTTGTATCACCATCAAACTTGGCAATTGTGTGTAGCTCTGACGACAATAAAATATAGTATACTCAATTTTATGTTCAAAATGGCCGCCATGGCAGATTATCATTTTCCATTTACAACCCTCTTGATATGGGTATCAAAGGAAAGGGCTTGACAAGTAGAAAACAAATATGTCCTCAAAAGTTACAAATTAAAAATGGCGGCGTTAACACGGCGGATAGGTTTTATCAATTATCATCGGATTCGACTGAAAATTGGTATCTGTGGGTTATCGAGGTTCCAGATGAGAATTATCTGGTCCAAATTTTTAAGACTGAAAAATGAAAAATGGATAATAGTTTAAAAAAGCTAGAAAAACACGCTTTAATAGCAAACCAAACTAAAAAGTAAAAAATAATACAATGCAATAAAACAATACAATACAAGAAAGCGTGGGGTGCTTGATATCAATTGGTATAAATATTTCATAGTAATAAGCACCCCAAGCTTTTTTTAATTAATTAATGGCATTAGGGCGACTGACCCACAGCCAGTCATAATTTATGTTACTTATATTATTATACCTAATTCTAACCTATTCGACAAATTATTCATCCTTTCTATACACAATAGGATAAGGACAGGGACAAACGCTTCTCGCCCAAGGGTCGATTAGGGCATTTTTCAATTACACACACAACTATTGACCACGGGTAACGTGGGTTACTAAAAACAATAGGGTAGACATATAGGTGACAAGGTTAAATCTACTCTAAATATTTATTTTTGCCTTATTTATAAAAGAAATTATGCAATCAATTATGTTTTTTTATTTAGAGCCAAAAGATGGAGGAAATTAAATGGTGCTTCTACAAGAGTGCCAAATCCCTTTTTAAATCCATATTGAGTAATTGGGAGACATCGATTCTCTTTAACGCTTTTTGAATTGTATTGTATTATTGTATTGTATTATTCTTTACTTCTGTTTTTTTAAGTTTTTTTTAACTATTATTTTTGTTTAAGAACTCAATGATTCGAAAATGTAATATTTTGTAATATTTTGGATAAAATAGATAGCAAGATAATTGGTCTAAAATCAGAAAAATCAATGGGATTGTTGTTTTTGGTAACAGGTTTAACTAATGCGTGTTTCCATAAGGCACAATATTTTCTTGAATTATTACATAGTTTATTATATGCACTATAAGTGGAATACAGTGAGGCATGCACAATTTTATTTCAACTATTGACAGGCCATTAATGTGTTCCTTACTTTAAAAACTGTGTATGAAAACAAGTTAATTTAAATTTTAGCTATAAATGCTAGAAGATGGTACACCACTGCTTTAACTGATATATTTACTGAATATAAAATTTTAATTATTCCTTTCTGACTTCATAAACGAAATACAGTGGGTAGGCTTTTCTTTGTAAAGTTGGAAAACAAGTCAAAACGATTATCCTCACAAACGAGATCAAAGTGAAAGCCCAGATGAAGCTAACAGAGGTAAAATGAATTATTCTGTAACAAGGGGTAGGCTAAAGGTCACGCCAAATGCATGATTTGCTCGTTACCTTGGTGATTCATCCGGCACAAAGCAAGTATCAAAGCAGGTATCTCAGAAAGGACGAACGCATGGCAGGGTTCTGTTAATATGGTTGCCATGGTAGTTTCCGGGGATGCGGAGCTCTTTCGCAGGAAATGTATAAATATAGATATAGCAACATAGGTCGAGCTTATAACAAATTTTGCGTCGAAATCAATATTACGCGGATTTCGGTTAAATGCCCGTATGGGGCTTTAAGATGCTCCACAGAAGTTAATAAATTTATGGCCATTCTGTGGTTCTTATTATAGCCCAAATTTAGTTTTGGTAGTTCTTTCTGTCATAGAGCACATAAGAGAAAAACGCACAGATAGTTTTAACTAATTTTGATTCGTTGTATTTCGAATGCACTAACTGATTTTAATTATTATTTTATTTTTAATTTGGAGCTGGTTCCATATGCTGATCTCCTCGTCGCCTCTCAGGAAATAGACATTTGCAAAACTGAGAAATACAGTAATAATTATATCCTGCATGCGAAGAATAATCTTTTCGAACAGAAATGATACTTTTCTCCAGAGTTGAATATATGACTTTCTGGTCACCTTCATATTGGCGTGGCAAAGCTTCATCTCTTATAAACAGCAAAATAATCTTCCCAGAATGTTATGGTTGTAAAAAAAAGTATTAAACACCCTTACTTGTGGAGGAATTTAACATTTTCCACTAAATAGAGTTTCTACCGCTTCTCAGATGTATTATGTCGTCATAAAAACGTCATTATTATTTTTAATAATTTGTTCCCAGATTAAATAAGTATACATCTCATGACTGTTATCAACAGATAATTTCTACACGTATTTAAATACGAGAAAATGTACGATTTTATGCGAAAAAAGCATATGTCTTGGACTATGGCCAAACTGACACATGACGGGTTGACATATATTGAAACATTCTTTATAGGATTTTGCAAACAGCAGAAAAATTAACTATCTATAAAAGAAAAACCTTGTGTAGAAATATTAATGAAATCATTGCTTTCTTTCGATAACCTGAATTCTGGTTATGCTAGCAAGTTGAAATCCTAAAATGAATTTGTCTAATTTCTTATTTGACAATTCTCATTCTAACACTAGCATCCACACAGTCCCCTACGGCCATGCAGATTAAACTAGTATCCACATAACCCCCTACGATTATGAAGATTCAGTTAAAAATGAGAACAAAGACCTAAAATGAATTTATTTATCTACCTTGTCTTAAAAAATTTTTCATTCCAATGGATTACATTTTCATCCATTGGAATGAAAAATTTTTTAAGACAAGGTAGATAAATAAATTCATTTTAGGTCTTTGTTCTCATTTTTAACTGAATCTTCATAATCGTAGGGGGTTATGTGGATACTAGTTTAATCTGCATGGCCGTAGGGGACTGTGTGGATGCTAGTGTTAGAATGAGAATTGTCAAATAAGAAATTAGACAAATTCATTTTAGGATTTCAACTTGCTAGCATAACCAGAATTCAGGTTATCGAAAGAAAGCAATGATTTCATTAATATTTCTACACAAGGTTTTTCTTTTATAGATAGTTAATTTTTCTGCTGTTTGCAAAATCCTATAAAGAATGTTTCAATACAATTATAAGCAAACAAATAATAATTCATTTTTAAACGGGTTGACATATGTCAGAAGCCTATTTTGTCGTAACGTATGTTGGATAGGATTAATAAAGTCACAAAATGTATGTAACGATTACTATTCAAAAATGCCACTTCGCTCCCGGACTATATTATGTTTTTTGAAAATCCCAATGTAGGCATATAAATAACAACTTAGATGATACAAAAAATGTATTGGTGTATTTCTACATCTTAGTAAAGCTTTTGACCTAGTATGTCATAAGCAGACCCCGGTTCCGCGGTAGTTATGATGTAAATGCCAGAATCGGCTTTGCACAATATGAACTATATAAACATTTTCATGCGCAATAATACAATATCTTACCTTATAATCGTATCTAGTGAATTGCATAATATTTAAAGGTAAATGGCTCCGAAAGTCATACTTTGATGCACTTACTGTTAGATGCACAAACACAAATACTTAGTAACTATGCCTTATTAGAATAATAAAAATATATTACTTGCATTTGTTCGAAATGGTCTGAAGTTAAAATCCGGCGTCTAGCTATCATCCATTATGTTGTGAAAAGGGTTGTTCAATGGCATTGCATCAATTACTGTATACGGATCTGCTTCCGGCTTACGTTGAAGGTAGCGTATGGCTAGAGGGATTCGTGAGAAATATCCATGTATATACGCTAAATTTGAGTTTTTATGATGTTCAGATGAAACATGTTTTAAAATGTTCGACTTGCGTGTCCACGAAAGTATTTTTTCTACACCGTTAAACCGCAGTTCCAGAAAATCTTGAATCCACAAAAGTACTATTTTATTTTATGGAAAGCCACTCCGTAATAATTCACGACACGTTTACTTCTATCCAAAGCTAAAAGCCTAAAAATATATCTATAAGCCCGTAGTGTTGACTCCCTAATGCGTATGTGCATACGACACAGGCTCACATGCCATTGGTCGCTGTGTAATAAAATAATAATAATTGTTGGATCTTTTTTATTTCAAGGGCTTTCTGTATGTTTAAAGTCTTCTGCAAAATATTAAACGCAAGTTGCGGTTTCTTTTACTATTATTATTGTTTACGGTGTCCTATTTGCTTCTCCTTATATATTTTAAAATACAGTGTCTCATATTATGTGCACAGATAAAAATAATATTTTAAATTAAGAATTGTTTAATATTGTTGGGCAGAAACATATAGGACATGTTTACATTTCTTTATTTGATACAAAAGGTTGAAGTGGCGTATGCCGGTCAAAGTGTTAAGTTTTTTTATTTCGGTAAGACAATCAGACCGACGCTGCAAGTATATATAATGTCAAATGTGCGGTCGAAGTCTGGTGTTTTTTATCCACCAGTTTCAGTAAACATCTCTTACATCTACTTGCTCAACTATACCAAATAAATAATTTTTCTAAATTTCCAACAATAAATTATTTGCTTATTATTTTATAAGTTTTACGTCATATTTTTTATTTCTATCCGCAAAATTATTTGTTTCCTATAAATAATGCATTTATTTGCTTATGTGAATCATAAGAGTCTCGATTCAAAATACTATATTTCTCTGTGTGTGAAGACCGTCTCTGGCATAACTACTTTTGTGCCGAGGTCTGGTCATAAGAGACTGTTAAATAGGCTTGAACTGCATGGACTTAGAAATAAAGCGTTAGATTGGTTCAAATCATACCTACAAGGCAGAAAATACTATGTTATAATAAACAATTGTTCATTTAATATTCTTGACAGTTCTCATAGTGTTCCTCGAGGATCAGTTTTAGGACCCTTATTATACATAATTTATATAAATGACTTTAATGTTTCGCAATCCATAATGTTCGCAGACGATAAATCTATAGTTATTTCTGACATAAAAACTAACAATGCAGTTTAGAAAACGAATTTGATGACTGTTAAATAAGACAAACTTGTCAAATTTCTGGGCTTACACTTATCAGAGGTTTGTTCATAGATCTTTCATATTGATACGGTTAGTGAAAAAATCGCCCCTGTATGTTATTGTATTAATCAATGTCGAGAGATAGTAAGTAGATCAGTGCTACTGACCTACTACTACGCAGTTTCACTTTGTGATTTCTTATAGTGTTTTGGCTTGGGGTGCCTCACCAGAAGGCAAACAGAAGAACGTGCTGTAGAGATATTTTTAAAGAATTACGTATATTAACTCTGCCATGTATATTTATTTTAAAGTTAAAAGTCAATTACAGAATATACTTACCTACTCTAAATAATAATCATTCATATGATAATAGGAATGAATTGATAATGGAGGTTCCAAATCATCGATTATCCGTGTTTGAGAAAAGTCCATACTACTTGGCAATAAATGTATAATAAATTACGTAATTCAATCAACTCGATTTAATAAAATATAAAACACACGTTAAAAATATGTTGTACAATAAAAATTATTATTCGTTAAATGAATACTTAAATGATGTTCTGTGATATATTTATATTATGTATTCACGTACTGTATGTATGCTTTTCATTATTCTCCGTGTAGTAATATTTGTTGTACTTTTTAATGAAATCTTTACTGTGATCCTATTTTAATTCCTGTTCTAATAGGATTGATTTCATTTTTAAATCGATTGAATGTTAATTGATATTATATTTAATACTGTAAGACCGGCTATATATTCTGTGTTTATATACTATCAGGCCCAGACTGGATCCTTTGGGGGCTCTCGGCTTGATACTGATAAGGGGCCCCCTTACCAAGAGGGGTGGCTGGAATATTTTTAAGAATCACTTGCCTGAAAACCACATTCTCCGCTATTTTGGCACTTGGAAAGTATTTGAGTGAAAGCAGGATCTTTATCAAAATTTGAGCTATTCTGTTGTAATTCACTTATGTTTGCAATACTTTTTTATATTATTTTTATTACATCTTATATTTTATATCTTATTTCATACGAGAAAAAACAGCAATCAAGTACAATTGGTTTATTACTTGAAAATGAGAGTGAGAAACATTTTTAGACTTAGGCAACTTAACCTGTGCTAAAGCCATAATCTAAATCCTACTACAGTACCTCAATACAAAATAAAAAATAACTAGGGAAAACATTAATGAGAAAATAGTTGTATTTTATTACGATAACGTTTTTAAAATCAAAAGAAAAAAAGATAGATGATAAAAATGAATTATTTACAATGGCTATTTCACAGGTGACTTAACAAGGTATAGTTAGAACAAATTTGTATATACAGGGTGTAATTAGTTTCATGTCATTAAAAAAACTGGTGGCAGGGAACGACAAGACAAACAAAAAACCTTATATAACATGGGGTCTAAAGCTCATAGTTTTGGAGAAAAAAAAAAATAAACAAACATTTCCAAAATACTTAATAAAATAGTTTGAGAACTGCTGGCATATTGGGGTAGGCTTAATTGCCTCGTGTCTTGTTTCACATGATACTCTGACATTCGTGCCTAGAAAGCAATTAAAAGCGACTGACAGAGGACACCGCCATGTTTTTTGCTTCTTCGCGGCTAAATTATCTTATTACGCGTGCTATACTCTCCCTTGTAATATTCTCAAGTAATGATTTCAGTTTGTGAAGATTTTCTTTTTGTTTTCTTTATTGATAACGTTAATTCACAGTTTAGTGTGGTGTTTTAAAACGCAGATTTTGGACATCATGGGTGATTATGTATATTAATATGCATAGAAACCATAGAACCATGTGCATAGAAATTATAAAAAATGATCCTAATTTACCAAATGTGTTGAACGGAGTGCATATACCTTAGTTCGACGTACCGAAATGTGTATACTTGGAGATGGAGGTCATTTCGAACAATTTTTGTGAAAAATTCAAAAAAATTGTTTAGTTATTGGGTGTTACCTATTGGGCATTAAATATATGATTATTTTATTTTGATTTGATCTGTTTATTATTGTTTACATTGATTTTCATAGAGACCAAAGACTCGATTTTTAGTTTTCGATACACGATTGGGAAAAATTATGAGCTCAATTCGTTAAAAAAATCAGATTCTTTTCTAACTTAAAATACACAACTATTTTCTGTTATCGTATCTCGGATGTCTAACTGTTCGTTTTCCAATTTCATGAAATAATTACTAATTTTTTAAGCGTTTAACACAATGTTACAAATGTTAATAAACCACTTTTAAATTTTATAAATTCTTGTAAGCGACAATAGCAGCTACAATAACTTTGTTCCAAATTAAAAAACACATGTAAACAAATCCTATTTAAACCCCTGCGGCCATGCTATGCTTACGTTGTGCCGAAAGAGAAGGAATTATTTACATTTTCATAATTAGTGGTATAAAAAGTAATCCCATCAAAGTACCACACTTCTTCTGGCGGGAACACAAGTCGGGTTTTTTATTATTTCTCAAATGTTTCCTATACCTTAACAATCAAATGTTTTATCTAGGTCAGTTTTATCAAAGTCCTAGAGAAAAAAGTCATATAGGTTATTTGTTTGTCTAGTCGGCCCTATTACTAGTTTTTTTAATGACGTGAAACTAATTACAACCTGTATAACTTTGGTCCGTAGTAAAATATAAATCGCTGGGTATGGCTTTTGATATACATTGATAAAGTGGCAGAAATCTTTTCTTTCGTTCTTCTTGCACTATTATGAAGTAGCTTTGACATCTTTGAAGTGTTATTTAATGTCCATGGCAAAGTGTGGTAAGTATAGAGCCTCACCATATAACAATTTAGTGGAATAATTATATTTCTTTTTAAATAATATTGTTTGAAGGCAATATATAGAATTATTAAAAAGACCGCCCCATATCAATATTCAGTATCTAGTTATGTATTCAACTAAGGACATAAGAAATTTGCAATCATTATAATTATTTTTAGCGTTTTGTTAAGTTTTTTCCCAAATTACAATATTTTAAAATATATTTACGAAAAATGCCATTTTCTCCATATTACCCCATTATCATGACGTTTTTCTGGTCAAATCGGTAACCCTATCCCGAAAGATGTCCTTTTATTTAATTACATACCCTAAATATTAGTTGAAAGCCAAAAAATAATTTGGTTTGCTCATTAATTCAGGTTTAGATGAATTTTATTCTTTCGAAAATGTGCTAACAGAACATTTTTATTGTTATTTTAGTAGTATTTTATTTTAACTACACTGCTGGCCACTCGAACTTACACATAGATACTTTTAGGCAAAATTTAAAGTTCAATATTTTCAACAGGAATGCAAATTTTTGAACGCGGCTTGCAAATTTTAAGAGCTAGCGGATTAAGCTGCATGACGTATATTTATCGTAGGACCATAAGTTTATTATATACGGGGTGATCAATGAAGTCATGCAAAAAATCAAAAAGTTTGTATGAGTGAAATTTCCGCAAAAAATTGTTTTGGTCGTTGCAATATGGTTCCTTACTAAGGTAACATCAATATCTCTAGACGGTTTTGTAATTTACACATTATACCGGGTCGATAATAAACAAAAACGTAGCGACAAGAACAAGTTTATTACATTAAATTCTACAATATACAACATTGCTTAACAACGACCAAAAGTTAATTCTTAAAAAATTTATAATTCTAATTCTGGTTTTTTTAATAACTGAAAAAAAATTTAACTAAGAAATTAAAAATTAATTTAATTTAAACTTAAATTAAACTTAAATTAAAATTAGGTACATTAATTAAAAAAAAGAGAAGCTAATATTTTGTTGGTCCTCCTGCTCGGAATATTACTTCCCGACATCGATTTGGTAGAGTATCACAAGATTATTTATAAAATCTTGTGGAATATTCTCCCATTCTTCACGAATGGCCTCACTGAGCGTTTCTAAGGTTTCAGGGGGTACATCAAGAGATCTTACTTTAAGTTTTAAATAAGACCAAACGTGTTCGATGACATTAAGATCCGGAGACTTTGCAGGCCAGTCCATCCTATTGATGTTTTGTGCCTGCAAAAACTGTGTGATCCTTCGCGCTCTGTGAGGTCGAGCGTTGTCATCCACCAATAGAATTTCTGGGCCGTAATGTCGAGCAAAAGGAACAACAATAGGTTCCAAAATTTCCTCCTGATAAACAGTAGCATTAATGGTTTGGTTGGTAATGAATAGCTCGGTTTTACCATTTCTTATGATACCTCCCCACACTGTAACACCTCCGCCACCAAATGCTTCTTGAGGGGCCATATTTTCCTCCAAATATCGCTGATTTGGCCTTCTCCAAACTAACATTCGGCCATCGGAGTGAAACAAATTAAATCTTGTTTCGTCAGTAAATAAACAATGGCTCCACTCTGCATTACCCCAATTCGCATGCCGATTTGCCCATGCCCGCCTATTCGCTCTATGGCGTTGTAATAATCGCACACATTTTGCTCTGCGACGGGCTCTATAATTTAAAATGTTTGGCATTATGTTATGTTTAAAAAAAAAAAATTTCACCTCAAGTTGTTTTTATTTAATGTTCTTCTCACTGTTCTGTTCGAAACTCTCACCCCAGTTTGTTGTCTTAAAGAGTCATTTAGTTTTCTAGAGTTCTTTGTTCTATTCCGCATAGTTTCTCTAATTAAAATTCTTTCGGTTCTTTGGTTTATTTTTTTTTGTATATCCACCCCCATGCCCATAATTATGGTCACCAGTAGTTTCGACGCGGCGGTTCAAATTATAAATTGTCTTTCGGCTGACATTGTAAATGTGCGCAACTTGCTGTTTTGACATTCCTTCGTTGAGAAGTCGAATGCAATTTTCCCTTTCTGTCGTGGTTAAACGCCTCATATTAATTAAACTTTACAAAATTATAACATTGAAATATGTCAGATTATTTCTAAAATAATGTAAACAGTTTTTAATTCCATAGCAACAAATTTGTTTTTCCAATACCTATTTTGAAATTGACGCGTCGCGTAAAAATTATACCCGATCATAATTATGGGCATGGGGGTGGACAAAGAACTCTGTAAAACTGAATGATTCTTTGAGACAACAAACTGGGGTGTGAGTTTCGGACAGTGAGAAGAACATTAAATAAAAACAACTTGAGGTGAGAATTTATTTTTACAAAAACTGAAATAATGCCAAACTTTAGAGCGCGTCGTACCCTACGTTTTTGTTTATTATCGACCCGGTATAATGTGTAAATTTCAACCCTCAAATAAAATGCTTAGACCATAGAAAATCTACGTGAAATAAGGATTCCAAATCCGCAAAAACCATCAAGAACCGTCAATCCAATGTCAAGTTATAGCATTTTAAAGATTTCGGTATCCAAATTTTATGTTGAGTACTATGTACAAGGCCTAAGGGCCTTAATCCAAAAACTCACAATACCGTCTAGAGATATTGATGTTACCTTAGTAAGGAACCATATTGCAACGATCAAAAACATTTTTTGCGGAAATTTCACTAATACAAACTTTTTGATTTTATGCATGACTTCATTGATCACCCCGTATATAATAAACTTATGGTCCTACGATAAATATACGTCATGCAGCTTAATCCGAAAAAAACTAGCTCTTAAAATTTGCAAGCCGCGTTCAAAAATTTGCATTCCTGTTGAAAATATTGAACTTTAAATTTTGCCTAAAAGTCTCTATGTGTAAGTTCGAGTGGCCAGCAGTTTATATTCTTTATTTTGCACGATTTTTATTTATTTTTTATATAAAACTAGTATATATTCCCACGTGCTAAAAATGTATATTGTTATACATAATACGGTTAAACAAATATTTATCTGTTCGTCATGGACAAATTCTCGGCAGTGGACTTTGGTTGGAAAAATCGCCATTTCGCTCCTGTTATAGCCCGCCAGTTTCCATACCACTGGCTTGGGATAAACTCTAAAGAAATAGTGCCTGAGGCTTCTTGTGTAGGAGGCAAGCCCGGCTTAATACGCGGGCTGCGAGTACCGGATTTTCCGAAGCAGCTAATACCTAATTTCATCGAGGTAAAAATTCGCTTTATATATACAATTATGTTTAAGCTTTTCCCCTGTTGAGTCAATAAAATCTGGGAGAGCATTAGGCTTGTTATAAATTTACAGAATTGTTTGCAAAAACTCGCCACTCCCATCAGTTATATTTTCCTTGTTTAAAAAAAGCGAACGTGCAATTACATCTCTTGAATATGAGGAGGAAGGCAACAAGTTGCTTGCCACGTGGAAACTCTTGTCCTACTTTTAAATCGCTGATTTAATTTGATAATGAAGGTCAGTCAATGTTACAGGCTCATAATCTTTCGATAACTTAATAAAATTTATAAAGTACGTAGCGGGGTAAGTACGGGATGTGCCCATGTATTTTTTTTTTCAACGAAATTGTGGAGACTTATTGTACACATAAAAGATTAATTCTAAGAAAATGTTATACTTCTTAAGTGTTTTCACTATGTGCAAATTTGCTTTTTTGATATTATTAAAATGAAGTACTTGTTATACTAAAGCACTTATTGATGTTTAAAAAGCATTCTATCGTTCATCAAATTAAAATTTCAACAAATAAATAACATAAAGTTTTAGTAATTGAACGAGTACGCAAAACACGCGGTGACGTCATCGGTTATATTAGTTTCTTAAATCGAGTTTAAAAATTGTTAAACACAACATTTTATTCACGTTATTTACGTTTTACATGTGATTAAATAAGTAACGCCTACCTAATATGGGATTTGTAAAAGCTACTTTAGGAAATTCATCTGCAAAATAACATGTTTGTGACTCAAAATGACACTGATAATATAACTGATGGCGTCATGAGTGCGTAGTGAATTGATGTAGTGTTTTTGGCGAAAAAATTTCAATTCAAAATTAAAATGGCTTATTTTAAGGTATTATTCGACTGTTTCTCAAAATTCAAGTGTTTTTCACTATAGTAAAGCATTATCTTCACAGTGAAAGTGAATTTAAAATTTGTGAAAACACCTAAATTATGTTTTGTTAAAAAAATATTAAAAAAATTGAGCTAATTTCTTTTTCTAGTAAATGACTTAACTGACTAGTTTGTCGAAAGATATGTTTCAACCCTAATTAATTATTTTTTAAACTTTTCAGTCATTTGCAGTGCTGGGATCTCTTGAAAAAAATTTTTATCATGCCAATATATTGATGGCATTTTGCGAGCATAACTATCAAACTTTTTGTATCTCTAACAGTCGGTTTTACAAACGCAAGTTAACTTTCATGTTAGTTGACTCTAACTTGCAGGTTAACAATTTTACAGAAACTGGCGTTTTTCAATATAAAGTTAAGTGATGATTTGTATACGATAGGTTGTGAATAAAATTTATAATGCTAGTACTAGAAAAACGGGTAATATACACAAAATGTATGAATTTTTGTCAGTCACGTCACCGATTTATGAGTTAGTGGTTTATTTAGTAGGGAACCAAGGCATTCGAATTTCGTACCTTGTATACCACTCGAGGATATAAAGAAACTGAAGATTGGAACTTGTGTAAAATGACCTACTGCATCCGAATTTTTTAGTCGCGAGTTAATTTGGAATTGCGAAATCAGTGATATGTGGAGCTTTTGTGTTTATTTTTAATTTGGGATTTTTTGGTATTATTTTTTTAACTTGTCATATTTTTTTTATTAGTACGTTTATTGATCTTAAATTGAAAACAGGTAATACTCACATACTTCTAATCACGTTGAAATGGCCAAAGTTTAGAAATTTAAGATAGTTAATGCCCTATTAATAAAAGAAGAAGGAAATACCATAGCTTTTTGTAATTTGCAGCATTAAAATAAATGTAGTTGCTTGTTAACTTTATTATTATTAAAGATAACTGTGTACTATAATGACAAAATTGTAGCCAATGAATCAAAGAAGTTTTTTTACTAAAACACTTTTTTCAAATTCTGTTAATTTTCGAGAACACAGTCGTTAGAGAGAATGTGTTATTTGCGCACTCGCACATTTCCAAAACAGGTATAGGTAATATCGCTCCTAGAGACAAAATTTTCATATCACTGTGTTTGTGATCGAATTCTGAACAACTTTCAAATTATTCGTCCGTCTGTCTTTCTGTCCGTTCGTTAATTACATTTCCTACAAGTCTCGATTGTGGGCTTTGTATAGAAGATTTTATACAAGATTTCTACTATAACAAAAGTTTGCACTCCGAAGACGAATGCCAAAAATAAGAAGATCAGAGACAACGGCAATTTTAACAACAAATTGTTTTATCTGCCGTCAAAAAACTTAATTAGAAAGGCACGAGAAAACTTACAAGTGTGGTTTCATTTAATACACAATTAAATTTGAAAAATGTCAAAGAAATTAATAATAGTGAAATATTACACAGAATTCAAGGTTTTGGAGACAGTAGTTGTGTGGACATGATAGCAAAGACTTTAAGTACCACACTTTGTGCATGACAAAATTGTTACATACGTTTATTGACATATTTTGAGATGTTCTACTGCATCTCCAAGAAGCTTTATTAGTTGTGGGTACCCCGTCATACCACCGATGGGTCCGGGTTTTTGTTTCCGCATTCAACAGTGTAAATGGCCCGACTATTTTAAATGTTTTCTATTTACATACTGTACAATATACCTACCGTTTAAAGCCTGATGTTATCTATAAACATGTTAAAGATATTTAAAAGTAAATAAAAGTAAAAAGGCGCGAAAGGTCCCAGATTCAAACTCCTATGCCTTCTGAATTTTTTTTCTTTAATTTTGTGACGATTAATATATTTTTTTCACAAATTCTTTTCTATGATTTCTTTAGGTTAGGTTAGAAGGCTTTTATTCTGCTTAAAATAAATTTATTCTTTCCTGTGATTTCTTTAGGTTAGGTTTTTATGTGATATCTAGTTGTTAATAATTATTAACGCCGCAGACAAAGAGTTAGTTATTTTTGTAACAAGTACCTAAAATCATGTTTTTTTGGGACGGATCGTAGCGGAATGAGTTTATGTTTTATGTATGGGTTTATCATTTCTAAAGTCCCGATGGTGGCAAGGATTGCGAATTCTGTGAATTTTTTTTAAACAATTTAGTTTTTGAGTAGCATTTTTTTGGGGAAAAAGGTGAATATCTCCGATTCTAAAAGTCCGATTGGGACAAGCAAAAAACCAAAATCTTCGTAATTAAAATTTCAGCAAATCTGTGTTGGTTTTGGGTCATTTGAGTACGTGCATAACATACAGAATCGCATAAACTGGCTGAAACGCATTTTTTAAAATCATTTTAACGACGAGGATCGTTAAAAGTTCCAATCGGCTTCAAACTTCCACCTTTTGTTGAAAGCCGAACACCCTGATATTTTGGTGCCAAATATTGAATCCTGTGTACACAAATGAATTTTGTTATCTAAAATTTGAATTGCCCACTATTTTATACTATTAAGTACTCAATGAATCATTTTTTTTTCAAAAAGGAAGATCTCAATGCCAGCTTTCCGTTGACATTTTTCAAATTCATTTTGCCCACTTTTTGGCATTTATTTATAAACCAAATAACAGTAAATGGATTCCTTCGGTCATTTTGAAAACATTTTTGAAATTTTTTTATCAGAATAGAAAGAGAATTTCGAGAATTTAATTTAAAAAAAAATAGTTGATGTTGGTATATCTGAAGTGGCAGAAAGAATCCATTTGTTGTTATTTGGTTTATAACTAAATGTCAAAAAGTGACCAAAATAACTTAAACATTTTTGTTTTAATGTCAACGGAAAGCTGGCTTTTTACCTAAAAAAGACGCTGCTCAAAAATCTAAATTGTTGATAAAAAAGACGCAATAGTCTTTGCAAGTCCAAAACTCAGATATATACTCCAGGTGATACCCCAGAAGATATGAAATCATAATTTTGCTGTTACAAAACTATGCATATCAATGTTCTTTTTTTACTCCACTATATTCCAAAGATGTATAAGGACACTTCACTGCCAATTTGCCAGGGCTCAGCAACCGCCATATTCACTGACAGATAAAACGAGGATTCACGTACACTGACACATTTTCTGTGTGTTTCCTGTACATGCAAATCAATACCCCTTTTAATAGGATCCAGTTTTAAATTAACTTAAAACGGATATTTTCCTTATGGCTTCCCAAGGAAACTCTAAAACAGAACGGTATTCATTGAACTCCGTGCGAGTGGTGCAAGAAAACGATCAGCCAGATTAATATTCTCTAGTCCTAATGTTTCTAAATACGAATATGATGGAAATCACAGATATTATGTATTTTAAATACTTTCTGTTGATTATAATTATAGTTTTGCTACACTAGCTTAAAAATGTGTGAATAAGTTCTGATTCTGTTGGTGTGTTTGTGCATATTACTAGCCTGAATGTTCGAAGGTAAGCAATCAAGTACTAAACGTTTTCTGTGTTAGGTGAAAATAATAAAGTTTCGTGTTCAGGTATACTGAAATGTGCACAATAGTTCAGCATAATCAAAAATTCGTCTTTGTAAATTTTAGTAAACAAAACAATATTTTGAATATAGCTTAAGTGCTTCACTCTTAAAAAAGTGGTTAAAAAATACAAATATACAAGAAGATTCAAAATGGTCATCATTTTTTAAAATATAATTAATAATCTAGGAGTTTAATATTAGTTATCAATGACGAGAAATTGCTCGCACCTCGCCTCGGAAATAAAACCGGAATGGCTGAAATTCGGCACACAATTATTTTCATAGTAAGTATATTACTTAAGAAACATAACTGTTTATATCTCTATAAGGGGTGTTTTAGCAAAAAACGTGAAGTTAAGCTTTGAAAATTGAAAAATATTGATCTAGACAAAAAAGAGTTAAATTCTTATTTGAAAAGAGGATTTAAAAGAAAAAGATATCCCATGATATTTTTTGTAGGATAAACAGCATTCGAGTAAAATGGAATTTAAAGATGTATGGAAGATTCAACCGGAAACAAAAGTACAAAACATTTTAATTCGTTAATATCCGTGTCCGTTGTGTGATATGGATTAATATTATTGAACTAAACGATAGTTAGAATGAAATATATATTATTGGGCAGTCATGTTTCTGATTTGCAACGGATTCTTCGTTTTACTTATGAATTTTTAGTTTTTATGCCAGAAACTTAATCTTTTCTCGTTTAAATTCGATTCATATATATATGCCTCCAAATTTTATCATATTTATATAACTCTGAGTAAAAGTTTTTGGAAAAGTCTAACCTTCTTCTTTGGGATGATCTTTATCTTTTTTTTAGGTTCATTTTTGATGGAGATGTAACACTTTTACTTGCATTTCATTTGAGAACAGAACTATTGATCCTACGGGATAAAACCAAATGTTTTTTTTCTAAATAAGTACACTCTTCTCTAAAAAATAATTTAACTTTATTTTCGGGGAATCAATATTTTTTGAGCTATTAAAAAAATGGAATTATCAAGATTCAAATTCAATTGTTTCAATAAGTAACATGGGTCAAATTTCAGCCGTTCTAATTTCTTTCTGGGGTTAAGAACCTTTGGTAACTGGGCTATATGTCCAGTTGGGTCAAAAATAATTTATATTAAGTTTCCTAAAAGTACTTTTTGTGATAATTGGTTTAATCCTCAATCTTAAAATAATACCTCTGGAGACGCAGTTCCCACAAACATCAAAATTCATGAACACAAAACTCAAATGCAAACACCCAATGAGTGTTTTGGTAAACACGTTAGTGCATGGCCACGTCGGCGCACCGCTCAGCGCACATCGTACATTGCCCATCGTACATCGCACAGCGCCTAGCCTGGTCCACGAATTCGACATTTTTAATTTTTTAATTTCATTTTCCTGTGCGATGTGCAAAGGGCGCCGATATGTCCATTCTCATTTAAAACAATGGTTCTATTTAATTTTACTGTGCGATGTGCGTTGTGCGGTACATCGACGTGGCCATGCACTCAGCATCATCGTGGGATGATTAAAACTAGTCTTAATCATAATTGGTAATTATAAATTAAACACTGCTTTTAGATGAATCAAACAATATATTATAAATACTCTACATATGTTTCAGCTTATTAGGCCTTTATCAAGAGTATTACATAGTAAACACTAAAGTTTCCGACGTGCTTATTCTAATTTATACCTAAAAGTGTTTATGCCTTAATCTATTTATGACTTAATCCATTTAAGACTTAATTTAATATCTTAATTATGGGAATGTTTGGAGTGGACCTAAACTAATTATATAAATCAATAGATAGTTCTTAGCAATTTGTTTATTATAGGGCTATTCAAGAAATTTTGTTTGTCATTCGTGGTACAAGAGTTGCACTTGAAAGATTTTTTGATTCCTAGTTGCTCTAGCAGATCTAAACGTTTACCTTTTCTTTCTGAATGAAGTAAATTTATATTATCTGTATCTGTTTTCAAAATAGTGTGTTGACATTCCTGTATTTTTATTGTTATTTAAGGTTGATTTTTTATGTTCTTTTACCCTGTTCACAACGCTTCTACTACTCTGACCGATATAGACAGCATTGCAATCTTTACAATTGATTTTATATACACCAGATTTATCCATTTTTTTTAGTTTTTCTTTGTTATTAACCAAAATGTTTCCTATATTTGTTTTGTTCACACTTATTAAACAGATACATAAATTATTTAATTTTCTAGAAATTTTGTTACTATATTTCGGAACACAATTAATAAAACTATATTTTGTAGGTTTGTTAGGCACAGTGAAAAATTCTTTTTGAAGCATTTTGCGTTGATTGTTTTTGACCATGTTATCTATTAGTGACTCGTTGTGTCCGTTATTTCTTGCAATTTATTTTGATTATATTTAATTCTCTATCGAAATCACCTTGATCCAAAGGAAAATTCGTGAGTCTATGTATTAGACTATGGAAGGGTGAAATTTTAATTTGCCATGATTGTTGCGAATTATAATGTATTACTGTATCTGTAGTAGTAGGTTTGAGGTAGATGCTAAATTTTAACTGATTGTTATGTTTTTTGATGTTAATATCTAGAAAGTTTAATTGACTGTTTTGCTCCGATTCTATTTTGAACTGAATTTTACTATTAAAAGAATTTAAGAAATTATGGTAATTACTTAGGTTACTTTCTGTACCGGTCCATATACAAAAAATATCGTCTACATATCGAGTCCAATAAAACACATGTGTATTTAAACTGTTATTGCTATTAAAAATTAAGTTTTCTAAGTTTGACATAAACATTTCAACTAACAAAGGAGAAATTAGTGAACCCATTGGTAGGCCGTCTTTTTGTCTAAAGAAGTCACCATTAAACTGAAAATAGTTTTGTTCAATACAAACTCTCGAAAGATTTTTTAACTCTGTTTTTTCCTTTTCGCTGATTTGTGAACTATCTATAAAATTATTTAAAATTAATTTTAGTTCTATAAGCGGGACTGAAGTGAACAGACTTTTAACGTCAAAGCAGATTAATTTTGCGTTATTTGGTATTATTACATTTTTTGTATTTTCAATAAATTCAAAAGATTTTTTTATGGAATATTTAGATTTAAAATTTGTTAATTTTGGTGAAATGCAATTTAGATTTTTACACAATTTATAAGATGGAGCATTGATGTAAGACACTATGGGCCGTATAGGGTTATTTACTGTGTTAATTTTTGGAAGACCATAGAGAATGGGGGCTGAAGGGTTCATAATTTTCAATTTATATGCATCATTACTTTGAATAACATTATTACATTTCGTTAAGTTAGATACAGTTTCAGATTGAAATTTATTGGTAGGGTTTTTATTGATTTTTTCAGTCTTCACTATTTAAGATTGTTTGTATTTTTTCATTATATTCTGTATTTGTTAAAATTGTTATGGTGTTACCCTTATCCGCCTTGCAGAGAAGTCTTAATCATCTACCGCTGTAAATGCATTTTTTATTAGAAAAAGCGGACTAATGTGGCAACGTCGCAGTGTATATACCTGGATAGAGAATTAAGAGTTAAATACAAACATATTTAAAAAAATGTTGATTGTTCTATTTCAAAAATTCAAATATTATCTTGTCACCACCATGTGGAACACTCCGTATATTTAAAAATAGTTTTGGAATATGTCGCTCTTAATCTACAAGATGTATGTATGTTTTATCTGATTATCTCAGACATGCTTTGGAAAATCTAGTTGTGCAAAAGTAATTAAAAATGTTTGTGTAAATATGTGCCATTTAAATTAATACTTGATATAAACCTACTTCGAAAAATCATAACACGCATTACCAAACCAATCTTCAATGTTTTTCGTTTAAACCACTTTCCCTCGAAAACAGTTTCTCGTTTTATTGATTGTAAAGAAAGTTTATTTTAATAATATTAGCAGGGCAATTATAATTAAGTTTAAAGCTCCTAAAAATATACACTAGAAAAAAAGTAAAAACAAAAGGTAATGTCCCGTGTTTCTCCATCTATGAATTGAATTAATTTTGATTAGTACCATTCAAAAATAAGCCCTAATAATTTAAAATAATGAAGCAAATCTCATTAAATTGTTCCTGACAATTTTCGAGACAATCAATAAAAGCATATATTTAGCCACTATGGTCAGAGGACCGTAGCTCCCTTAAGAATTATTTCCGGACACATGGTTACAAATTTTCTTACTATCCTTCAAAGTTGAATTCGCAACTAAAAGTAAATGCGGGAATTTTTGAACCTACTATACTCAGTGATTTACACTTAATATGGATACACCCACTAACCACCCTAGTGTGGGTAGTTTGTGGATACACCCTTTAGTCCTGTAGAATTGCAAAAACCGCGGGATGAAATTTAGGAAAAATTATTGAAATTTTCGATTTTTTTCGACAGTCTTTTTCGATTATAAAAAAACATGTATTTATTGATAAGGAACATATCTGCGAATTTCCTCCCATTTTAAAGTGGGGGAACATTTTTAATTAACGTTTTTCTGCGAAAAAATCACGTCGAATCGGGTTTTTTAAGCGTAGCTCTAAGCCGATTGACAATAGCCATATTTGATGCTATACGTTTCGTAGGTGATATAAAGATAGTTAATTTCCCGCCCGAATTATTTAAATCATTTTTTTTTAAATAATCGAAAAAAACTGTCGAAAAAAATCGAAAATTTCAATAATTTTTCCTAAATCGTGAAAACTTGGTGGAAACATGTCTCATGTAACTCTGAAGCTAACATAAAATTTTCATCAAAGAATATTTACAACTTTTCGCGAAAATGCATGGGTTGATAAAAAAGGTTTAATTCAATCTGACCCAGTTCCTGTCATCAAAAATGACTGATGCGGAGCTCATTTGTTTCATTGTGACGTCTAGTTTACGAATACATTGTCGGCATAACGATTTTTTTAATATTTTCATAAACAAAATGGCGTTTGAAAAACTACAACTTTTTCGGATAGCGATTTTTGCGAATATCTTTTAATAACAAATTGATATATCGGCATAAAACTTTCATATTCTGGTAGCTGGTATTTTCACACGAATTAAAAAAAAATTGATTGTTGTAAGGTGTTTAGAAGCAGAGATAATTTTTTTAATTGTTAATTACGCCATTTGTTTATTAACATAAACATTTGAAATCTACACAGTAACTATAATAATAATAGTAATAATAATAATAATAATAATAGTAATATTTATTGGTGTATATAACAGAAAATGTTTTACACAAGTCAAAATAAAATAGTACATAAAAAAATTACAAAAATATAGATATAGTCAAAGCAAATATATAAAAATATTATATATAATACACACATTCTAAAAAACAACACAAACAGTCATTACAAACGAAAACAAACAGAAATGCAAGAAAAAGTAAAAGGAAAAGTAAAATTTATGTGAAGAAATCATTAATTTCGTAGCAGTTTTTTTCTATCAATAATTTTTTCAATTTTGCCTTGAAAACACAGATGTTCCTTGGTGTTTTAATGTCATCAGATAAAAAATTAAAGTATTTACATCCATTGTAAAAAAAGTTTTTTTGATAAAAAGCTGTCCTACAAGAATTTGGCTGTAGTAGTCCTTTAAATCTTGTATTGTGAACATGGTTCACTTGATTAGCAAGAAACTTGTGCTTATTCTTGTAAACATATAGACATACTTCAAAAATATACAAGCCAGTTACGGTTAAAATCTTTAAATCTTTAAATATATTACGGCAACTTTCCCGAAAACCTAATCCCGCAATAATTCTCAAGGCATATTTCTGAAGAATGAATATGCGGTTTATGTGTATACTGTTTCCCCAATTTATGATTCCATACCTCAAGTGGCAGTGAAAATTTGCACAGTAGAGACTCAAAAGAATCTCATTGCTACAATGCATGGACATAAAACATAACCCATAGCAGCTACTACGCAATTTATTACATAAACTGTCTATATAATTTCCCCACTCCAGATGCTTATCGAAGATTAATCCTAGTATTTTTATAGATTCGGACATTTCTATATCACTGTCAGAGAGACAGATATCTATGTTTTTTTGCAATGTGAATAATAATATTTTTGTTTTATTTTTATTCAAGGTGAGCTTATTTTTTTAGATCATGTGATTATATTAGAATATACTAGGTTAGCAGTATTTTTAATTGCATTTAATTCACTGCCTATAATAAGAATGTTCGTGTCATCCGCATAACATATAGTATGGACGTTTGATATTCCACTTAGATATGTTATCAAATCATTTGCATATATATTAAATAACAGAGGACCTAACACAGATCCTTGAGGAACACCCTGTGTTATTTCACATATATCGCTCGTCACATTACGATTTAGTTTGATCATTTGGGTTCTATTTTTGAGGTATGACGAGAGCAGGTTTAATGGAATCCCTCTGACTCCATATATATCCAGTCTATTTAAGAGTAGTCCGTGATCAACCATATCAAAAGCACGGGAGAAATCAATAAATAATCCTAAGGCATACTGCTTCTGATCAAGGGCATCCACAATTAATTCATGGAAATCACAAAGTGCCGATTGTGTACTTTTATCCTTAGAGAATCCATGTTGACAGGCAGACAGTAAATTATGCTCATATAAGAAAGATGATAATTGATCCTTTAGGGCAAGTTCGAAAAGTTTTGAAAAACTACAAAGTAAACTGATTGCTCGGTAGTTTTCATAATCGTTGGGATCTCCTTTTTTGAAGAAGACTTGAATTTTGTAATTCAGTGAACTGCCACGTATAATGTTATGTTTTAAGGGACGTAATGTTAATTTTTGTACACCACAGTCTGAATGAATCTTCGTGTCCCGCCCCCAGCTGTCCACGTTAACGTTTTCGGTAAAGCGACTTCAAATTAGGACGGCAAACAAAAATCGATGTATCTCCGTCATTTATGAGGCCAATTCGACGATTTTTTTTAATTTGGGGTGGCGCGATGAAATAAACACTACCATATTAACATTGTTAATAAATTTGTTATAAACAATTGAAAAAAATATTTTTTTTTACCTGTTATTCGAGGAGCGGAGTGCCGAATGGTTTGAAAAAATCTGAAAAATTTTTTTTGTAGTGCAAGCTTATGCTGAAGCTAGTGAAGAATGTTCTTTCATGACGTAGCTACAGAAGGTGCGATAAAAGCAAGCTGTACGAAAGCATGAAACGGTTAATATAATTTGTAAATTGCTGATTAACGTTATAGTGTACTGGACGCAATAATTTTTGTTTTTATTCCAAAATTAATATTTCAATTTTTACCTCGTGTGTTTTCATGTGGATTGATGAGCGGGTAAGGAGAAAGAGAGGAAAGAGAAGAAGGAGCACACATTTGGCGAAATCGCATCATAAATGACGGAGATACATCGATTTTTTTTGCCGTCGGAATTTGAAGTCGTTTGATCGAAAACGTTAACGTGGACAGCTGAGGGCGGGAGACGAAGACTCATTAAGACTGTGGTGTACAAAAATTAACATTACGTCCCTTAAAACATAACATTATACCTCGCAGTTCACTGAATTACAAAACTCAAGTCTTCACCTAGTTAGGGAGTAAATTTTAAATGTTTATGTTAATAAATAAACAAATGGCGTAATTAACAACTAAAAAAATTATCTCTGCTTCTAAACATCTTACAACAATATACTTTTTTTAAATTCGTGTAAAAATATCAGCTACCAGAATATGAAGCTTTTATGCCGACATTTAATTTTGAATTAAGATATTCGCAAAAAACACTGTCTGAAAAGTCGTACTTTTTCAAACGCCATTTTGTTTATGAGAATATTAGAAAATCATCATGCCAACAATGTATTCGTAAACTAGACGTCACAGCGAAAAAAATGAGCTCAGAATAAGTTATTTTTGATGACGGGAACTGGGTCAGATTGAATTAAACATTTGAGACCGTTTTAATAAATAAGTGCATTTCCTCGAAAAATTATAAATATTTTTTGATGAAAATTTTATGGTAGCTTCAGGGTTACATGAGATGTGTTCCTACCAGGTTTTGAGGATTTGGGACAATTTTTCATGGAATTAAAAATTATTGAAGATTTCAATTTTTTTGACAGTTCTTTTCGATTATTAAAAAAAAATTATTAACCGATTTAAATGATTCGGGCAGCAAATTAACTGTCTTTATATCACCTACGAAACGTATAACATCAAATATGGCTATTGTCAATCGGCTTAGAGCTACGCTTAAAAAATCCGATTTCTCGTGATATTTTCGCAAAGAAACGTTAATTAAAAATGTTCCCCCACTTTAAAATGGGAGGAAATTCACAGGTATGTTCCTTATCAATAAATACATCGACTAAACCATGTGGTTACTGGTAACGAATTTCATCCAAGATTAGCCTTCCCATAAGCTAATTCTACTGGCCTATTTGTATTTTCGTTATTTTTAGAGATAATTAAATAATTTCTGCTATAACAACAGAGTTTCATAAACTGAATCTGCTGGCGAAAAATAACAAAAATAGCGTCAAACTGAAAAAAAAATTGTTTGCAAATAATTTCTAAAATACGAAAAGTACAAAAAATGTTATAGAGCTGGAAATTAAAAAGCAAAACATCCTACAATAAAAATGTACCAACAAAGTATTTCGTGTATACAAGGTGGTCTAAATTTGTCTCCCGCTATTTATGTGGCTGATGGTACATCAAAAAATAATGGTAATCTTTTATATAAACTTATTTGTGAAAATAAACAATAAGGGAGATATACCCCTTAAAAGGGGAATAATAAATATCAGTTTTTTGCAATATCTTCCAACTCCCTTATAATATCAAATTCATATTTTAAACTTAGTCATATGTCATTTGGACACTAGTTTAAATGGTATCACTCAAGCCCTCTCTTCTGTTTAAGGTGTAGTTTAAAAGAAAGTGATGGATAAAATTTTGTATTGCACGCGTGTGTAATTGCAAATTAGTCACTTAAGAAAATTAGCCACCCTACCTAACGGTGTGTCTAATATGCATAATTACACACTAGTACAAAAAATAACTATTAAACGTTGTTTCAGACTTAACTTCTCCAATACAGGGTGGTCCACGGGAACCTGACGATTTTTGAGTGAGCAATGCACAATTATTTTTCAAATTACAAAATTTTTATTTACATATTTCATTAGCCAATTACATGCCATTTTACTTAAAAAAAATACGTCAGACCTATTACGACCATCCTGCTCATAACACGATTGGTGAACGCGCTGCAAGAAAGGTGTGCCGATCGCCTGGATCTCTGCATGAATTGATTACATCCCCCCAGAGGAAGAAGTTACACGTTGACAAATCTGGTGACCTCGGTGGCCATGGCACGTCCCCAAAGCGTGCAATTAGGCGCCCTGGGAACAACTGGCGCAGAACATTTATTGTTACAATGCATCGTACGCGAACATACGATGTCTCACACCCCACGTAGTTATGGTGTACACCAAACTGCTCATTAAGACGGTTCGAATGGGACCGTTCGAGCGTCCCTACTCCAACTATATGCCGAGCACTACCGGTTCCATAAACGTTAGATTTCCGTGGACCACCCTGTACATTTAACATTATTCTAATAGGTCTAAGTCTGTTGCATCTTAATATAATACGCATTCCTCTGTTCTGTAATTTCTGTAATACAGCAATGCTGTTGTTATCAAGAAAATTTAGGATACTCGCACAATAATCGAAGCGAGGCTGTATTATTGTTTTAAAAACTGTTTTGCTTGTTGCTGTCGTTAAATATTTGGAAATTCTGGATAAGAAAAATAGTTCTTTATTCGATTCGATATTTTGTTTTGTACACGCAACAGAATGTTTTTTAAACTTAAATCATTACTAATCATGAAGCCTAAATATTTTATTTGTTACCAATTCAAAGTTAAAGTTACCAAATACTATATTAGCATTATTTATATTTGATTTAGAGTAATTATATTTTCTATCTAACTCACTATCGAAATGTCGTACTTTTCAACTGTCATTTTAGTGAGAAAAACGTCACTTAACACACCAGTGGACCAGTGTGAAAACAACTGTCACTTTTCACACTCAGTGCGAAAAGAACGGTCACTTTTCGCACTGGTATAAAGAGAAATTTATAACATAAAAAATCAAATCAAAATTTATTGTAATTTTGTAAAAATATGCTAACAATACAGTTTCCGTGGGGTGCCTCGTTCTCTTCTCATTGAGCTATTTTTCAAAGCGTATATACGCCGTCTCATATTGAGATTTGGACTTAGCAGGTAATAGTGAATCAATTGCCATTCTTGCAGACTAGTCTACGTCGGACGCAACACTGTCACTATTCTCGGTATCTAAATCACCAGTTTTTTAATAATAATAATAAAATCACAATAAATAAAGATTGTTTAAACTTTGCGATGTTTGAGCGTCGCTTGTAAACAATAATTAATAAGAACAAATTTTTATTACCTTTGAAATGGTAGTAAGGTAATTTTTTAGATGGTGTGATTTACGAATTCAAAATATCGTACTGTGACGTTTGATAGAGTTGATTATTCAAAGAAACGTCAAGATGCAAATTCAAAATATTTTGACATTCTGAACGTCAAGATATTTAATTTTTTTAATATTTGTACGTTCGTAGAGAAAAATCTTGTATGATACTCGTGTGAAAATGCGTTTAAGGCACATGCACGCGTGCCTTAAACATGCATTTTTCACACTCGTATCACAAATAGTTATTACCACAAATCATTGCTTTGGTTTTATTATACTCATCGCAAATACAAAACGAAGAGTATATTGCATTCGAGCGGCACATTTATAAAACCGGTAATATTGCACGTAAAGGAAAAAAATTCATATCACTGTGTTGGTGATCGAATTCTGAACAACTCTGAAAATGTACGCCCGTCCGCCTATTCGTCTGTATGTCTGTCCGTCTGTCCGTTTCTTGTAAGCATGATAACTTAAGAACGAAAAGTCCGATTGTATAGAAATTTGGACAGTAGGTTACTGTTGGCTAGGGGCAGAACTCTATTGTCTTTTAACAAAATCTATCAATGAATAAGAAAATTATTAATTTTTTAAATTAATAAAAATAAACGTTTTGTAATTAAACTAAAAATATCTAAAACTAATATTATTTACAAAAAAGTATCCTACAGAATGTGCAACAATTATATAAAAAGTGCAATAAATCGGCGAAGAACGGTTAGCTTGTTTATATTTAGTTTTAATTTATTAATGTTGAGATATCCTGGTAGTTTATTTAATTCGATATTCATTTTTTCAATGGCAAATTTAACATCACTATATGTGTAGCCGCAATCAAGGTGTCATCAGCAAACAAACTAATGAAGTCACAATGAATAACGAACTTTAAATCTTTAAGGTATACAATGGACAGGAGTGGTCCAAGCACACTACCTTGGGGTACACCAACATTAATTGGCATTGTGCTTGATATCTTATTGTTAACTTTTGTACATTGTAACCCATTAGACAAGTAACCTTTACACCATTCCAACACAGTTCCTATTATGGCGCAATATTTAGATTTATTGATCAAAATATTTCTATCAATTGTTTAGAATGCTCTTTTAAAATCCAAGAATGTTTAACGTCAATTATTCAATGTCAAAGAATGATTTACAATGGACATATAATGAGCGCATAATTTTTTAATTTTGTTCAGCCTTTGTTTTTGAGATATCCGTTGTTAAAGTCAGGGCTCAATACATTTGGATCATTAGTTCGAGGATTGTCTTCAAATCGTATTATTAGCTTAATTTTCTCTTCGACTCTTAAACGTTCAAAAGGCATTCTTCGTTTTGCTGCTAAAATTCGAACTGTTGAAAGCTGTCATCGTGACAGTTTGTTAAATGACCATTTACATGGAGTGCAATTGTTTCCTTTTTTCATCGCACACTAGTAAAAATAATTGGAAATCAATCAGCACATAATAAGTAAAACACCAAAAGTGCGTTTGATTTTGTGGAATTTTCAAATAACTTTTTTCGATGTCTCCAACGCCAAATGAGACATCGTGATTTCTTCTTCTTCAAACTGTACTAGTGGGCCATGTTTGGACACTCTGCTAAAGCTAAATATCTCAAAAGATTCAGTTTATGAAGCTTCATTGTTCTAGCAGAAATTACTTATCTACCTCTAGAAATAACGAAAATACAAGATTTCGCCCGAAACCCTGTATATAAAAAGTTCTTTATTGTTCAGTCCAATGGAAACGTCCTGTATATAGGAATTTCTTTGCATAATTTACACGTTATTATTTAGAATTTCATTTGAACACGATAAGTACGAAAGGTGGAAGGGCGTGTTATAGGGCATCGGTTCAAAATTCAAAATAATTTTATTGGCAAACAAAGAAAAAGAGGCCCTTAATTCGAAGTTCATGGACATCGCGCAGGTACCGTTGCCATATCATCCAGCTAGCCTTGCATCGGGAAGAAGCGAGACGATAGGGTAACTCTATCCCGTTCTCTGGTCCAGAGAGAATCTGGGGGATGAAAATCAATAAATCTCCTAAATATATAGCTTACCCCGGCAATATGGAATTTTATAAACCATGTAGTTGTCGGAGTAAAAACATGTGACCAGTTCTGTTCAATTGTTTTCAAATTGTTTAAGATGTTTTAGTCAAGTTACGGCGTTATTTTCTACCATGGCTGTGCTGATCGGATGGCTGTATTGTTTTTTATGGTATACCAGCATTTTAGCAGGTGAGAATTTTGCACAATATAGCGACAAGTGTCTGCGAGGTACTGAACCATTTATTATAGAAAAAGCCCAGCAATTTAGGAACGGTGTTCCGGATTCAGAGGGCAAAAAAAATTATCGGGAATAACTTTACTTAAACTTTATCTTTTTCTGAAAATCTGTTTCGCGGTGTCCTGAAATATTTGTTGCCTGTAAGCCGTTTCCCAAAATTCTTGCTCGATTATAAACATCATTTATTACCCATTTTTTTAAACATATCTACATAATGAAATAAAAATGCTAAACTGTTTTTTAAATTTTCACAATATGTTAAGTCAACATGGCATTTGCTTCGCTAAAATATTAGCTCCTTCAGACAAGTTGAACTTATTTTACCTCAAATACATGAAATTTTATTACCTGAGAACTATTTTGCATTTAAAGGTAATTATTTAATAACAACCTAAAATTCTGCAAACTTTTAACAAGAAATGAAATTACAAAGCGGGAATTTAGAAGCGAATAAGTAAATGTCTGTTTCATCGTTAATTAAAATATTAAAGTTATTATACCTATTAATTTCTAATGTCAACAGTAATCCTTCACTGAATGTGTGGAGGATATCAAAATTGTTGTTACAGTTGACTACATTTATTTAATGCACATAAAAAAGCGATAAAAACCGACCAAAAATCTCTGTCTCGTTAGCATGAGTAATATCCCACAGGGCCGTACTTAGAACTTCTATGTACAATAACAATAGAAATTTCCCACAAGTTAGCTTATACACTCTCGACATTTTGTCTTTTTATTTGTATCTTCATTGGTTTCAATAACAGAGCCTAAATTCCTATAAATTTCATAAGCTATATTAAAAAATCTACCTCTTTTTTTCGAGGGATCGCTAATGTTAGTGACCTTAGATTTTGAAATCTCATGATTTTTATAGGTTGGATGTAAGTACTGCTTTTATAGTGTTCTTGTACCTTTTCTTGTGTAGTAAGGTATTTATACAATGGCTTTCAAGCGTCTTTTATGTATGTTAATATTTGACTGAAATTGCATTTACAATTAATACACTAACGTTAGAGTAGTTAGAGTAAGATAAAAACAATTTTCTAAAATTTAGAGCAATGATTTTTCGAGTAATTTTTCCACCTGATGCGCATAACTGGCTTGAGTTAAACTAAATGTTTGTTTTCTTGTCTGCATTTAAATGTTATATTTAATAAATATTCTCGCCTACATGAAGTATAATATTGTTGCATGTTTACACCCCCTAGTGAATATCCCCAAAACCGTGGGTTTGGAAATTATAACACGAGATACCACTAACACTATTTATTAACTTACTATAATGTACAATACATATTACTATTCTAATACTATATTCTAGTTCACTTGAAATTATTTCGAACTCATGTGAACTTAACTGACTAAAGCTGAATTCCCCGCCACACAGTGTGGGAAATAGCTCATTATTCAGTAAACAACAATTCCCAGGTCTGCAATTAATGAAACTATTCGTTATAAAATTGCCCTTAACTCTATCGAGACCGAATTTCGAAATTTCAATATTCAAGGTGGCTAATCCAATATGCCGATTACAATTTTATCAAAAAATTGTTACTTGGGGGGTTTTATCTGGTTTCTGACGGCATTTTTGATCCCAAAATTTTACAATTCCATATACCAAGATGGCGGAGCCAATATGGCGGCCATAATATTTTTTTAAATGAGATGTACATGCGCAAATTCTTAAAAATTGTTACTTCGAGGTTTTAGGGGTTGCTGACCATGAATCCGAAGTCCAAATTACGTAATATCGAAATCCAAGAATGCGGATTCTAATTAAATTGAATTGCTTTTTTTATAATCTAGTAGTCAGAACATCCACGAAAAATTTATCAAAAACGAGCCTTGAAACTCTGCATAGAAACGGCTCTTACGCCTACGAGGTTACTGCATACAGCACTGCCTGAGGGCTGCGTGCAGAAAGGTAAATTTTAGCATATAGCCCAGGTATACATTAATTGATATATAATAGGCATATTATTAACAAATTAATGCAGGTTATGTTCTCTATGGCGTCTAAAAAATGCGCAGTTGTTCTCGATAGGTCCAAACTATGCGCAATAGGTATCAGTGAGTTTAACTTATGCGCAGTAGGTATAGACAGGCTGAGAGCTTGCCATGCGCACTATGTTTAGGTATGTCCAACTTGGTTTGCGAAATATCGAAATTTTAATACCCGAAACGAAATTAGCAAACTGCAAAAGCCTCGAATAAAAATTTATAACAGATTCCTTTGCGATTTGTCATTCTCTTTTAACTTTCGGACACCATATTGGATCCGTCATCTTGGATTTCAATGTAACGTAATTTAGACTTAAGATTCGTGATCAACAACTCCTACAACCCGTAAGTTGCACTTTTTAACAATTTGCGGATATACGTCTCGTTAAAAAATATATTATGGCCGCTATGTTGCATCTGCCATCTTGGATTTTGACGTTACATAATTTAGACTACAGATGCATGATCAGCAAACCTCTAAAAGTCCCGAGTAACAATTTTTAACAATTCGCGCATGTACATCTCATTTAAAAAAAATAGTATGGTCGCCATATCGAATCCGCCATCTTGGGTTTTAGAATCGCAATATTTGGCGATCAGAAATCAGAAGAACTCCTCCAAGTAACAATTTCTTATAATTTTTAACAATGTTTTGATAAAATTTTATTCGCCATATTGGATTAGCCATCTTAAATTTTGAAATGTTGAAATTCGGTCTCGATGGAATTAACAAACAGTCAAATATTTTTTTTAAGTTTCATTAATTTCAGGCCTGGAAATTGTTGTTTGTTAAAAAAATTAGCTATTTGCCCCACTGTGCGCCACTGACTAAGTCGTTATGTAATCCACATACGGCCTTTAGAACATTCTGATCCCTTCTGGAATAGAACTTTGAATTTTGTAAACTTCTCTAGAATAAATCTCGATACTACTTAGAAAAATACGCCTAGCGCCATCTTTGAGAGGAAAGCTGAACTCCAGTGCATGTGAATACACTCAAATAGCCTAGCTAGCTGTAATTTTATTTCGAAGAACGGCACTGGGATGGCGTAACAATATTGTCTGGAACCTGATTGGATAGTAGGTAAATATACAGGGTGTTCCTTAGGTCGTTTATGAAGAATAGTTCATATGAACATGTGTCCGCAACAGCTTCAATTTTTTGATACAGGGTGTTGAAATTTTTTTTTAATTGTTATTTTTCAATATTTCTGAAAGTACTTTAGATATCATTTTCAATTTTTGTATGTATTGATAGGTTATGTTATTCTTCCACCAGTGGCGTCCCTGCGAACATGTCTCCTGATATTTTTTACCAAACAATTAGTACGCCACTGACAGTTTTTGATGTGGATCTTTTCCTGATTAATCTAGTTAATTCTACATGAAAACGGTCTTTTGCATTTCGCTTAGACGCACAGTTCTTAATTGAAGAAATTAGATTTAACTTTTTTCAAAACAATGTTTGTTGACCTAAATTAAGTTGTTGGTGTTCAAAATCACATCGTAATATTTGTTCGACATTCAACAAATGCCTATCAATTGGGGTTCTTTAATTAATTATTACGTTAGAGTGACCACTCTGTATATTTTTCACTAACAGCGTATCGAGTTTCCTACTCGATAAACCGAAGCGAAACGAAATAATCTTTTACAATGTTTACTGCTTAATACTTTCACTTTACTGTTCACTTTGTACCACTTCCGATTTTCTTAGTTTTAATTCACTTAAGGACTTCTTTTCCGCCTGCTTCATCGACTGATATACCATACGAGTTGCCTCTACAACCATCCAACAAAAACCAGAACCTTCCGCGGCAATCTAGAATAATGTAGAAATCTCGATCGCCTTCTATAAGTTTCAAGCTTCTAGAAAATCTACTATTAGTCTCACAGATGGCGCGCATTACAGGTTTTGCTGGTATATAGCAGTAACCTATTACCATTGCTACTCAATTTCGGCTATTACTTTTTACTCATGAGCCACCAGTCCCTAGGGGGGTAACAGTATGCACGCAACTCTTCTGCATGCGTAATCTGTTTGTACAATCTGTTTGTACAATCTGTTTGTACATACCTGTGTGGATCACACTAAATTAGAACATTTGGTTTATATAAACAATCCCTTCAGCGATACGATGACTAGAGCCGGGCATTTTAAAAATCATTGCGACTTGCAATCATTTTCATGGCCCACACGAATTAAGCAATCAGATTACTGTTGTAATGCAGATTTATTATTTTGGCGCCTGTCACTACTCAAGCACCTGAGAGTGGGTTGGGCGGGCCTACTTGTACAAAGTTCTAGAAGTATATATAATCTGTTTTACAATATACCGTACAGTACTAGCTTAGCTACCTGAAGAAGTCAACTCTACAATCAGCGAAATCATGACCAGGTAAGAATTCCCTTAGGTAAAGAAAAATATGCAAACTCCATAAGGGTTGTAAAATGTTGTCTTGTGAATAAATCGAAAAATATCCCACCCTTTTATTTTCGACGTAAATTAAATATCTATATTCGTTGTGATGTATTGATGTATACTTAAGATTATAACAAGTGTATATATAAACAGATATATCTCCATCTCTATAAAGAGGTGTTATATAAATTATATGGAAGATAGACATGCTTTATCTGGCTTTACAAATGCATCCCACATATGTTCAATGGCATTGAGATCGGGAGTTCTAATTGGCCAATCCATTACGTCAATAAATATATCTTTCAAGCGTCCAACGATCCTTGTAGTGTCAGGTGGAGTAGGATCATCCATTAGTACAACTATCCACTTCATAATGAGATAAGCGACTATATGGTCGTGTAGTTTGTAGTAATTCAAATTCAGTTAGTAATGACTATAACTCTGTGAATACTTGGAAATGGATTCCACTTCAATACCACCATCAGGATTATCTGATTGACAGATGTGGCATTGATAAAACAGTTTTCTAGGGGTGCTCCACATATCCAAAATTTGAAATAGTGGCCTCAATAGAAATTCATAAGAAATTCATCTAATTCACATAGTTTACTCGACTCATGTTTCTCTCAGTGTCACATTCTTTCAAGGTGTGAAGGTATCAGTTTCAATCGGAATGTTTTATAGGGAAAGTTTCGACTCCAATTCTCGATTAGATTGTCAAATGATTCGAGTGAACTTTAATTTGTCTTGTTTATGAGTTAATAAGTGTGCAAACGATTTAATTTTCTCTTGCACACAAAGTTAAAGCAATAGCCTAAAAACGTTGTTCACGTATGTCGAAAAATCTTAGTTCAGCAGACTTTTGAACCGGCCAAGTTAAAGTATACTAAACTAAATCTCTCAATATTTTGCACAGATCCTTTTTTCTTCATATTTTTTATATCGCTTATTGTCTTGAAAATGATTTTCAGTGAAAGAAATTGTAAAAAGATTCCAAACACTTACTGATTATTACTCGAAAATACCTTCTACTCCGAAGACTTATGTTAAAGGAACAGTTGGAGGGTGCTTTTAAAAAATTATGTTCACAATTTAAAACAATTTATAACAAATGTATTTTGCAAGTCCCTTGTTGCACTGTTTTAGTTGAGAGCTGAATGATGAGATGATAACGAATTTTGGGCATCTTCAGAGAAACGACTACCACGAAAAATTATATAGAGGTAGTTATCTCCAATAATTTCTTTTTAAAATAAACGCATTTGATTGAGACTGATGAAATATGGTAGAAATAATATCATTAATGAATATGGAAGTTTTGAAAATGTACCGCTTGGAGAGTACCGTGAATAACAATGATTTTCACGCTTGCAGACCAAGAAATCGCTTGTAAACGATAATAATAGATAAACACTTAATGCTCTACTATAAAAAATATCCAGTGCGTTTTTGTCGCATCTGTCCTCCCTACGCAACCGGAAAAAAAGGAAAACGCCATTCTCTAAACTCTTTTCGGGTTACAATGTACTCTAATATTACTATTATTGTTTTCTTAAATTAAAAATTTTGCACAAGGACAAATATTTCCGGCATAAATGGTTCAGTACTTGTTTTGGACGTTAGATACGTTAGAAACAACTTGACGTAAGAAAGTGGACTATTTCTCAATACTAAAGTAAAAGCAAAATGAAAATACTTGTAGTTTGCAACCCATGTACTCATAGACAAAGAGAATTTGAAAAATTTCAGGAACATAGAAGCAATAATCTTACATTAAACAAAATCAGTAATGTAAAGGGTCCGACATATGCACGAAATATCTGCATATTTTTAAATAATTTTTATGGGAGAAAGAACACCTAGACATTTCCACTCTATACTTGAATACTGTCACTCGAGGCAGTATTCACCAACCATCCTGTCATCATCTGGAGATGGTTAAAAATGTAACAGTATTTGGTTGTAATGTTTGAATATTCAGAAGCCATGTTCACTCCAAATATTTCAACACCCTACAGGACCATTCTGTAACCTTGGATTTTTTTTATATACTATCGTGATCGAGCAAAGCCAAACTTTCAAAATAAAGCAGTAATCGGTAGCACTTTAAATATTGTGCTTATAATGGCGTACCCTTTATCTGAGAATAAAGATAAGCATTGTGATTATTGCATCGTTTTTGTCTCCCTTCCAATTCTCTTCGCCTATTAAGATATTTTGCTGATTTTATCAATTTCTAGCTACGTTTTTTGTTTGTTTTTAGGATATGCATCTTTATTTTGCCCTTTGTTGCCTGTTTTGTTCATTTCAAATAAACTTTATCGTCACATAACTGATATATTATTTACATATTGGCAGTACTATCCTACGGTAAGTATTGTTGTTGTCGTTTAAAGTACATAAGTACATACAGGTGTCATCAACCTAAAAGAACTAAACCGTTGAAAGATCTATGTTGTGTTTATTAGCCCAATAAAATTATATTTTTGCTATAAAAAAATTCTTGACAAACCAGATTTTTGTGAGACTTCTTATTTTTGTTTTAAGCAGAACCTCAAAATCCCCTTCGATAATACCACCGACATTTGTCATAGGGAGTGAAAAAAGATAAAGCTCAGTTTTTTTGCAGTTATATCTAAAATTGGCAATTTTTCAATAAAAATAGTTATTATTATATTAGCTATAAAAAAGGTCTATTAACTTTTTTTTGTAAAATCTTTAAAACCGCAGAAAGAATGAGATGCCTAGGAACATATCTGACGAAGCATCTAAAAAGAAGGAAACAGCAAGATATATGTTCAAAGCGACCTACAGAGTCACTAGAGCTATACTATCTTTCAACGTGGAAAGTAACACACTGGAGTCTGATTAGAAAGATGCACACGACCGCTGTACGGCCCATGATGACATTCTGAGTTAAAATGCGACAACGACAAAAGCGAATAGAAGAAGCCTGAGAAGAGCTCAAACAGACATCGTCCATTGACTTTCAGAAACAGTAAAACCACAAAAACAAGAGAAAGAGTGAGCATTACTAGAGGGGAAAACAATAATTAAGAGAAGAAGAATTGCACGCAATGAAATACTGGTAACGCGTCCAAAGACGGGAAATAACCACACTTACTAAAGGAAATGCTGAACAACAGTGAATTGAAAATAGGGAGATCATGCTACACGTGGATAACAACAATAGAGATAATCATGTGCAAACTAGGAAAGGATTATACACACTAGGAGAAGAAGCAAAAGAAGAAATATAAAAAAGAAATCGCAAGGAAATGCACTCTTCCAGATTCAGAAATAGAAGAAACAGAAGACAGAAGAAGAATAGGCAAGGAGATAATCATAGATGGAAAGGTGGGGCATAATCACTCCATATCAAGGCAAAATGCGACAAGCAGGAAAATGTGCGCTCCACTATATTATTATTATTAGGTACCTATATGATTATATAGTACACGTACCAAAGAATTCATCAAAACCTAAATTAAATATCTAACCAAAATATTGTTTTGTATTCAACTAATACAAAGAGTATGCAAGGAAATAAAACAAAAATTGCCAGAATAGGGCGGCAGCTTTAGAATTTCTCAATTTTTTAGTAATTATAAATTAAAAATGCTGTAAAGTATTTAAAAGTTAACTTAAGTATAAATACACAATATGTAGACAATTATTGCTATTAAAGTTAAGAAATTACAGAACTGGACATAACATTGTGAAATGGATGACCAGTTATTTAGAAAATAGAACACAAGTTACCAAATATAAAAATGACACAACCTTACCAAAACGGACAATATTCGGTGTACCGCAAGGAACTGTCATGTGACCTAACCTGTTTGTTATGTACATAAATGACATTATGGAAGTACATTAAGAAATGCAGCATACAACTATTTTCTGACGACACATTGATATACTTAGTTGGTGATAATGTAGACTCGACTATACATAATAAACAGCGAGCATAAAGAGATAGAAAATGGTTGGATATGAATAACCTTAGCTTAAATACAGATACAACTAAGGTTATGGTAAATAAAAGTAAATACAGCTGAGTAGACACAGTAAATAATCAAAGACTAACCATGAATGGAACAAAAATTAAGCGAGTTAATGAATTCAAGTATTTAGGTTTAATTGTTGATAATCATTTAACATTCTCCGGACATGTTCTTTATATTACCAAAGAAATAGCTAAGAAAGTTAATTTTATGGGACGTATAGGAAAAGATTTTAGTACATGGACGAAGATAACCATATACAGGGTGTCCCGGCACTATGGGGAACGTATGGCTTGGGTCAAAATAACGCAAAAAGTACCTATAATTTTTTTCTTATTGCGCCCCCCTACTATCTTTTAAAGGTTACATATTCAAGAAGGTTTTTGCCAAACAGTTTTATCGATTTTAATAAAATTTGGGCTGTGTACAAATTAAATGAGTATCATTATCCCAGAAATATGGCGCCCTTCGTATCTTGTCTGTAACATCTCCTTCCTCGTTTGTACCGGTGTTTTATACAGTAAATTTTTGAGATGACCCCAAAGAAAATTATAGGTACTTTCAGTGTTATTTTGACCCAAACTACACGTTCTCGAACATTCATGAACACGACACAAGATCAGGAGAAAATTTAAATATTTCAGCAGTACATACAAGATACACCCAGATTAACCTATTTCACAATGAATTTAAATAGTATAATGAACTACCAATTCCTCTAAGAAACTGAGAAAATCTCACGTTATCCAAAAATGCTTGCTACAAATAGGTTTTATCAAATGTTACTATTTAGTATTTAAGTTTGTACACATGAGTAACTTCAAATTTCATTGATGTAATAATTAATATCGTTGATATACAGTAACGTTAAAAAAGTATGAAATCTAGCTTATGCTAGTGCTGTGCACCCCCTAAGAAGTGGAGATTGTACGCCCATGGCTACTACTAGCTGAGTAAAAAATGGTTAGGCAACCAGTAATACACGTCATCTCTTCTGGAAGCCTGTACATGACTCTAGAGCTGTACATTGTTGGAATTGGAAATTTCTAGAGGCAACTTTAGAGTATATAAGGCGAAATCCATGGCGGGAAGGGGGAAGTTCAGAAGAGAGAAGTCGAAAAGTGATAAGTGAGAGATTAGAAATAAGAAGCCGTGGGCTTTCCTGTGATTGTGCCTGTCTTGACAGACCCCTAGACGCAGCGTGTCCCTGTTTCAAATTCCCAAAATAATAATAATAATAATAATAATAATAATAAATAAATTAAAACAAATAAAAATAAAAAATACTTACTTTTATTAAAACAAATGGTAAAAATTTATGTGGTTATTCGAACTGGTTTTCGGAAGCCAAACCACTTTTTCAAAAAAAAAAAAAAGAAATCGGTGGTACAAAGTAGTAAACATTGTTGATGGTTATTTTAGTAAAAGTGTAGTTTATTTAGGGAAAACATTGTGTAGTTATCAGTAAATTATTAAATAAAGTGTTAGTGGTTACCCCTTGTTAAAATTATTTAGAACCTACGGATTTTTACAGTGTATCTCCTAGGTGCGGAAAAGTCCACGAGTTCAAAACGAGTTTTTCAAATAAAATTTTCAGTGATATAACTCAATGGTAATTAAGAAATAAATAAATTAAAAAGATGTAACCTTAAAATGTTTCTTATTCTGTTTTAATTCGACAGTTGTTAAAGAAATTAGTACATTTCCGAGAGTGTACGCAATCTCCCGATACAACGGCTGAATATAACGGCCGTTAATCCCTTATTACACAACTGTTTTTGAATTATTTGCATTCAAATCTGTTAAAAATATTTTTGAGACATAGTACAGTCAATGAAGGCTTTTGCTTCCGAAATCTTTCAACCGTCATCGATTTGCGTGAAAATTTGGGAAAAGTTAGTGCATGCCTCAGATATCAAAAGTGACATGGTGGCAAGTTGCGCTTTTACCCTGGGGGTGGATGCCACCCCTTCTCGGGTGCTGAAATTTTTATGGCCAAAATAACCCCAGGAGTCGATAGAGAACCTAATTCGAAGCAAAAAATGTTCCGTGAAGTTTTTTCGAAAACTCCATACTTTTTAAGTTATTCGTGATTGAAAACTCGCCATTTTCATTAAAAGATGACACTTTTTTCAACGGTTTTTTACGAATAACTCGAAAATTATGCGTCTAATGAAAAGAAATGTAAGGGACATAATTGTAGCTTATAAAAAAAACAAAGAGATCTGTTTTTATAGAAATATCCTAGGTGCAATATGAAAGGAGATATGGTTGACGAAAGGAAACTTTTTTTTTGTGAGTGCTCGAATCGGCGCATTCAACTTGAAATAACGGAAAAATAATCGACTTTAGGGGTATAATGCTAATAACAATTTTTGTAGTGCTTGAAAAGACCTTTAAAACGAGTAAAAAGTCGATTGCATTTAAATTAAGCGAGATACAATGCCAAAAAGTTGACTACTCATCTTTTTTAAGAAAAAATGAACAGTAAAATTAACCTCACGACCACCAGAATTGAAATGCATCATTTTCCTCCTACAGTATGTTTTATTTTAGTGTTATTCAAATGCTCAAAAAGTTTAACTGATTTAAAGTGCATGCTTTTTGAAAAACATTAATTTTAATTTTAACGTGTTTTTTGAATTTCTCTAAAAATTTTTATTTTTTTAAAAATAACTTGGAAAGGGTGATAGATACGTAAAATTTAGTATAAAACAAAAATTTTTTTTTCTCAATAAAAATTTTGATTTTTAAAAAAATTTTATACGATGAAAAATAATGAAGATATAGGCGATTGAAGTTGATACCGACGTGTTAGTAACAGCTGTTTTGAGCCCTTTAATCCTTTAGCTTTAAAAAACTAAGGGCGCCGAACCTCCGAGAAGACCTCAGTCTTGTAGTCCATCAAATTACCTTTAAAATGGTTTTTAGATGGGCTCAATAACATGAAAATTGACAGAGATTATTGTTGAAGGTTCATTACAGCTAATCAAAACTGCAAATCCGCCTGCACCTGAAGAACTACTCAAAATGATATTTTGCAACTGCAAAAAAGGTTGCGGCGCTTCTTGCAGTTGCCGAAGAGTTGGTCTACTTTGCAATGCTACATGTGGAACATGCAGTGGTGAAAGTTGTCAGAATTGTCCTCCATTTGACCAGGAAGAAGAAATCGAAGGTGATAATAGCTCCGATGAAGAGTAGTTTGAAAAACAGGATGTTGTAATTTTTATACATTAATATTTGATAAGAACTAAAAAACTTTGAAATGTTATATATTGCAATGCTTATTTTAATCTAAATCTAAATCTAAACTAATAAATTGAACTATTATAAGCCACGGATGCACTAGTAAAATGTTTTAAAATCTTAAAAAAACGATTTTTCACCAATTTATACATAAAGGGCAATTTTGGGGATTGAAAATTGGAAATAAATAAATAAAATAAAATATATCATGAGCAGTGAAAACGATTCTGGAAAACTGAAGCTATAAAGCTGCTAAAAATTGTTTTTAATTGATTCTAAAGTTAGGGGTGGTTTCTAGGGGTTGAAATTAAACAATAAATTGATAAATTAATTAATTAATAAACTTGTAAATATTCAGCATAATCCATTTTTATTTATCTTTTACTGGAAACCCAAAATTGAAACATTAAATCTGCTAAAAAATATTTTTTTCTTTAATTTAAGAGAAGGGGTAGTTTTTAAGGGTTGAAAATTTACAATTCATAAATAAATTATATATAATGTGCACTAAATAATTCTTTGTTTCGTTAAAGTGCGATTTCACATGACAGAGACAAAAAAAAACGATTTTTTCCTGATTTACGACTTTACGGGGTAGTTTTTAAGGGTTGAAAACTTTATGGAAACCATAAATCATGCTTCAAAATGTTAAAGAATATTTGTTCTACATAACTAAGTAAAATTCCATTGATAGAATGCTTAAATTAGCATTTTTTTCAATTTTTCACAAAAGGGGTTGATTTCACCCTTAAACGCAAAAGGCGCAATTCCGCACAATGTCACTTTTGAAGATAAGGGTAAAACAAGTCTGCTTCCAAATTTTCAGAAAAATCGATGAGGGTTTAAATATTTCGGAAGTAATAGCTTATTTGTACCTCCATTGACTGTACTAACAAGGCGATTAGAACAAAATTCAAGTGTATCCGTTAAAAATTGCAAGTTGTAGAGCCTCTCCGACTTGTCAAGCGTCGAAGCAGATCTTTTCAATTTTTAGTAGCAATTTTAGACCTTGATAGAACCTCAAATCGATATGAAAATGGTAACATTTTTTAGAGTAGAATCTTCCGTCTTCAAGAAGCTATAATTAAAATCGGTTTCTTCCAGAGTTAACTAATTAAAAATGATTATTATCAGCGAAAAGGCTACTCTTGAGCGATAGTAGAACATAAGTCAGCGGGTTGTGCAATAAAGGTTTACACAATAATCTAGCTTGTTGATGTATTTTTATAATTTTCCTCATGCATGATCTAATTTTACTGGGCTATATATATTACAGGAAAGTACAATTATTTGACATATTTATATCAGATTAATGAATCATTTGTTTTAGTGCATAGCAAACAACTAAAAGTGATACGTGAATTTTTATTTTCAGTGGAAACTTAATTAATAAATTAAATTAATCAGTAAAACTTACTAGGAGTTTAAAATGCATGCGTTTGGATCTCCACTAACCGAGATATATGTCGATCGTATTTTTGTACTAATAAGTGGTAGTTTATGGATAACAATAGAATCAGCTTGATAATTGCCACAGGCACACAAAATAAAAAAGGCCATATGCTTTTGACCAGAGTGTGATACCCCCTGTATTTTGAGCCGTTGAATTTAATGCCGCCGTCAGAATTGTTCCACTATATCAGAATTTTTCCCTAACCTCAAGATATTTATTTATTTATTTATTTATTTATTTATTTATTTATTGCATACACTGTTCAACAGGTAAGATACCCAATTACAGAACAGGAATAAAGGCGTACAAAGCATTAATTACAAAATATACAACATAGAAAGAAAGTAAAATTAAGAAAAAAATTACTTAAATGTACGAACTATGAATAACTAATGATACGAAGAAAGAGAAAAAAATGACATGGGAAATGTTTACATATAAAAGCTATATATACATATATACACATATATGATTCAAAGCAAATTAAGAAAATCAAAGACACTCACTGGTTATTTAATTTAGAACAATTTGATTTATGTCACTAAGGCTGCAATTAAAAATATCGAAGTCGCTACATAATTTGTTAGAAGTACTGCAAATAGTATATAAAGGTGAATTATTTAGTACGTTGGTACGCGGCGTAGGTAAATAGAAAACGTGGTGATTACGAGAGGTTAATCTGGGAACGTGAAAATTAAGCTTGCTAATTATTTCGGGTGCGTCAAAATCATTGTGTAGTAATTTAAACAAAAATACTTGAGAAAAGTACGTACGCCTATCCTCAAGAGTAGTCATAGAATATCTTTCAAGCAAGTTACTTTGCGGAAAGCCAATCACTGGATAGGTACCGTCGGATTTGAACCACAGTAATTTAAGAAATCTACATTGAACTGCCTCCAAGTTATTCTTGTGAACATCATAACTGGAACTCCAAATTAGCGATGCGTACTCAAGTTTCGATCTGACGAAGGATTGATAAAGAATTTTCAGAGTATCAGTATTAGTGAACTCTCGAAATATCATTGAAAATCTTTATTCTTAGGAAAAATCCACTTTGTTGTGTACCTGTGTTATTATATAATACACTGTGCATAGAGAATTTGGAATATTGTAAAAAGTACAGGGTGCCCCAAATTGATTGATTTTGGCTGGTTTTCCTATTTTCAGACCAGGTAGAGAAAAACTGACGTATGGGTCTAGAGCTCGATTTTTGTGAAACGCCGATTGGTGAAAACAGCATTTCGATATCTCTAACCGTTTCCGAGATATCGGCAAAAATTGACATTTGGCAGATTCCGAAAAACTGTCATAACTTTTTTATTCGTGAATATTTTTTCAAACGGTAAAAACTTTCTAGAGGCACTTTTTGACGTAGAATAAGATGCATTTGTCAAAGAAAATATATCGCTTTTCAATTATTCGACATCAAAGCTAACTTTGTTATTTCAAATGGAAACCATAGTTGGCTTTGACTTTAGAAAATCGTAAAAAAATAAGCTTTCCAAAAATACATATGTCAAGATATGTCTAGTCATCCTTGCTGCCAGTATAACACATTTCTCTTTAAAAATGACATTGTAGCAGAGTTGGCCATGGAAAACAAGAGTTTCAGTTATTCAAATGAAAACAATAGTTTTTCTATTAAATTAATTTTATTAATTAAACATATTTCATTAAGCAGGTAACAAATCTTTAACGATTAAAGTATCACAAATAGTGTTTAAATTGTCTACCATTTTGATCGATGCACAATTGACACCTCTTCTTTACTGATTTCTCGGCATTTAGGAGTTGTAAAGGTGTTATTCCAGCGATTGTATTTCTCACTCGTTGCTCTAAATCTTGACGCGTTTCTGGTATGGTTTTAAATATCTGGTCTTTGACGAAACCCCAAATAAAAAAGTTCAAAGGACTTAGGTCCAGAGATCTTGCAGGCCATGGCATGGGCCCCCTTGTTCCCATCCACCGATCCTCGAACATTTGATTTAGTTTGTTCCTTGTAACCGCCGCGTTATGGGCTGGTGCTGATAAAACTTTCGTACCAAATCGGCAACGGGCAAGTCTTCCAAATATGGTTCAACAATGTTTTCCAAAATATTAACGTGCCGTTGGGTGTTAAGGTTTTCGTCATAAATAAAAGGTCCAGTCATTAGTTGCCCCACTATTTCAATCCAAATATTGAAACCAAATCGTCCTTGCATCTTTCTAGGTTGGAGAAAATGCTCATTATGGTCCGACCAACGATGCCGATTATGTCGATTAAATATTCCGTTGCTGGTTACTTTTGCTTCGTCGGTCCAAATGACATTTCGGTGAAAAATTTCATTTTCATTGCATTTTCTGATGAAATAGTTGCAGAAATTAATCCTGCGTTCTTGATAACCAGGGAATATTTGATGAGTGAGCCTGATTTTATAAGATTTAAATTTATATTTCTTGAGAATTCTTTGGCTACGGCTTTTGCTCACACCCTTAGTTACAGTGATTTCTCTGGTAGAAATTTAGGATTTTCTAAAACCGCTCCAATTACTTGTGCCTCCACCTCGTCTCTACCTTTAATAGCATACTGTTTAGGTCTGGGCTTGACAAATGATCCATAATTCATCAAAGCATTTTCCAATCTAGGAAATATTTGTTCGCTTGGCTGCTGGCGTTCAGGGTAACGTTCGAAATATAAATTTAATGCATCTTCAGAATTTCGGCCTGATTCAATATATAGCATATAAACACCTGGCATTTTTCAAAGTTTTCATACATTTTGGAATAATGCAGAGAGATTATAACAGATGTCAACTTTAACACTTATTTTATTTACTGTCAAACTAACTTTTAGATATGCAAAGCAACTGTTTTTGTGTGACCAACTGGGTTAAAATGTTAAATGTTAAAAAAATGTCAATTTTAAAGAGAAGGGTGTTATATTGGCAGCAAGGATGACTAGACATATATTGACATATATATTTTTGGAAAGCTTATTTTTTTCCTATTTTCTAAAGTCAAAGCCAACTGTGGTTTCTATTTGAAATAACAAAGTTAGCTTTGATATCGAACAATTGAAAAGCGGTATATTTTTTTTGACAAATGCATCTTATTCTACGTCAAAAAGTGCATGTAGAAAGTTTTTACCGTTTGAAAAAATATTCACAAATAAAAAAGTTATGACAGTTTTCGGAATCTGCCAAATGTCAATTATTGCCGATATCTCGGAAACGGTTAGAGATATTGAAATGCAGTTTTCACCAATCGGCGTTTCACAAAAATCGGACTTTAGACTCATATGTCACTTTTTCTCTACCTGGTCTGAAAATAGGAAAACCAGCCAAAATCAAGCAATTTGGGGCACCCTGTACAACAAGTCTCTTCAATTTTTTTCCGAGCGGTATGTATTGCATAGTTTTTAGACGTTCAAAGTAAAGAAGTTAGGTCCGTTTTTTATCGCATTACTGTTTTTTTTTTTAATTTCCAAATAGATGCAAGGAATTCCCATTCTTTAATTATGGCGAAGGCGCGGGTATAACAAGTTAAAGGTTCAAAATGGTGAATCCAATTAATAGGGCTGCCATAACTGCAAAACTTTTGCAGATGTACATAAAGCTGAAAGCTTAGGAAATATGGGAAAAACGTTTAATAAAAAATTGAACCTCCTTTAAAAAACGATCCCTAAAAATTGTATGGTAAAATTTCACCGTCGCGTCGCGTCGTTCGGTTAAATGAACCTTCCCAAGTAACAATTCTAGTTTTAAAAATAATCTATAAGTTACCTTACAGACTTGAAACATTTTCTTTATAGGATTTTGCAAACAGTGGAAAGAAAAGCTATCTATGAGAACTAAAGGAAAAACTATATATAAAAATATTAATGAAATCTTTGCATTCTTTCGATAACCTGACTTCTGGTTATGCTAACAAGTAAAAATTCTGATTTGCCATTCTCATTTTAACACTAGCATCCAACCTAGTCCCCTACGGCTAAGCAGGCTAAACTAGTATCTACATGATCCCCTACGATATGTAAATTCAGTTAAAAATGAGAACAAAGGCCTGAAATTAATTTATTTACGTACCTTGTCTTTAAAATTTTTTTCATTCTAATGAATTACATTTTCATAAAATCTCATTCAGTTTCTTGGAAATGCTTAGCCTTTGAAACGTTTTTCGTCCTTATTGTGGACTCATCAGAAAAGCCTAAAGCCACTCATAATGATGTTCCATGCAAAACTAAGACATTATCCATGAATGGTATAAAATAATTATAATTGACATTGACTGATAAAAACAACAGATCTTCACCTATCTATTAGCTAACTAGTATTGGAGCCTATATACTCTATGTCAATGTCAATTATAATTATTTTATACCATTTATGGATAATGTCTTAGTTTTGCATGGAACATCGTTATGAGTGGCTTTAGGCTTTTCTGATGAGTCCACAATAAGGACGAAAAACGTTTCAAAGGCTAAGCATTTCCAAGAAACTGAATGAGATTTTATGAAAATGTAATTCATTAGAATGAAAAAAGTTTTAAAGACAAGGTACGTAAATAAATTAATTTCAGGCCTTTGTTCTCATTTTTAACTGAATTTACATATCGTAGGGGATCATGTAGATACTAGTTTAGCCTGCTTAGCCGTAGGGGACTAGGTTGGATGCTAGTGTTAAAATGAGAATGGCAAATCAGAATTTTTACTTGTTAGCATAACCAGATGTCAGGTTATCCAAAGAATGCAAAGATTTCATTAATATTTTTATATATATTTTTTCTTTTAGTTCTCATAGATAGCTTTTCTTTCCACTGTTTGCAAAATCCTATAAAGAAAATGTTTCATTACTATAAGCAAACAAATAATAAATAATTCACTTTTAAACTTACAGACTTATTTACAAGACTACTTATAAACGTAAATAGTCGATTTAAAACCTTTATAAGAGGCAGGGGCCCATCTAGCGAAGGGTTTACATGCCTCTTTTTAACAGCAGGTAGACAGCTGACAATTATCAAAATTAAAATTCCGCCTAGAGGGATCGATTAGGAATTTGGTTCTGAGTATTAAAAACAATGGCCATAAAGTGCCTTCAGAAAGTCAATTTGTCTGAAGAAGTCATCAGAATTACTCCATCACGTTAGGATTCTTCTTAATCCCTTCCTAATTAAATTTTCACAGATGTTTAGCAATTTTTTGAGTTTAGGGAACAATCCTGATGTGGTGAAGCAATTCTGATGGTGGCATCAGATTCATCGGCTTAAAATACAATGGGGTATCGTATTTTCTTACTTCTTATTGGGTATTTTGCCACTGAAAAATATTTAAAAATTTTTGAAATTTTGAAAAAACCTCTGCGCCAAACGGATCAGACAGAGATTGGTTCTTGAGTACTTGACTGTTTCAAAAAGTCTCACACCTAAAAATATATAAACTAGAACAATGTTATAAACTAAAAACTGAAAACCAAAGCTATAGGTAGTTAACGTTTCGGAAGAGAATCTACTTCCGTTCTCAAAACTTTTTTGGCCGTCAACCATGACAGTTCTTTGTTTATGTATTTCCATAGTCACGTGAGACATTAAATTATATTTATCTTATTTTTACTTACTTCGTCTCTAAGGATGGGCAACCAACTAGTACAAAAATCTATTGAATAATTAGAAACGCATCTATCCTCGTTTAATAAAATAATCGCGGATTCTTTAAGTTTTCTTTTAGTTCCGTTGCTCTTTTTCCAAAATCTTCGCTGAGTCCCATTTAATTCTATGATTATTATCCCACGCGTGTTCACAAATTTTGGATTTTTCAAATTCTCCCCTTCTAGCGTAATTTCTATGTTCACCAAGCCTTACGTTGAAAGGTCTAGATGATTCACCTACGTAATGTTTTCCGCACTCACACGGAACACTATAAATACAGTTTTTTGAACTTTGAACAATATTTGGAGGTTTGGTTCTTGATAAAACCGATCTTAGCGTGGAGCCCGTTTGAAAAATCGTATATATGGAATTACTGCCATTGACCTAAATACCTCAGGTTGTGATAGTATATTCTCTCTACTACCAATGTTCAGTAACTGACTATCAACAAAACTCTCAGGATATTGATTATTTAATAAGACAGTTTTTATAAATTGTTTTTCGTTCCTTAATATTACATCATTTGAAGAAATAATTTTGGCCCTGTCGTACAAACACTTAACAACACCTTTCTTAACACTAATATGTTGATTTGAATTGAAATTTAAGTATCTGTTTGTGTGTGTTTGTTTTCTATACACACTCGTTTGGTATGTGTTATCTAATTTTTTAATTAAAATATCTAAGAAAGGTAATTCATTATTATTCTCTATTTCTATTGTAAATTTAATTGCAGGTTCTTTTTCGTTAATCTGATTAAAAAAATTACTTAAACATTCTTTACTATAAGGCCATATAGCAAAAATGTCATCTACATATCTCCACCATACAATGGGTTTATAAGCTAGATTATTAATATTACTTTCCTCTAAATTTTCCATGAAAATGTTACTTAATATTGGAGATAATGAAGAACCCATGGCCATTCCAAAGTCTCGTACTCTGCTCAAAAGTTCATGATCTTCTTTTAATTTTGTGTTGTTTATCCTGCCCAATGATATAGCAGATTCAGAATTTCTGCTTCAGAACTTCCGCTAACCAGAATATACGCCAATTATATTTTGTATTCACCAAGTTGTAAGTAATTGATAAAAAATTATTAGCTTGATACAAGCACTTGTACCAACTATAAAATATATTTTTTGCATTACGAATTCTTTAGTGAAGTTTCCACTAATACGAAAAAGTCTCATATCACTTTCATTGTCTGCGATGCTCTGAGGAACAGGAATAATAATGTGTCCAGCAGATACAAAGACATGTAGTTGCATGACAGCTTCTGTACTAAGCTTTAAAATTCAATAAAAGTATTTTAAATATTTACTTATTTGTGTAAACATGATTTTTAAACAAATTGTTTCAAAATTAGCATTTTTCGTAAACAGACACAAAAAGCAAGTAATTAACTAAGAAAAATATATACATATACAATTAAACGCGTTTTTAAAAGTATTAGTCAAATTCTTTGATCCTACGATAGTTAAAATATTTCCCATTATTTTTTACTATTTCGTGTTTCCGTATATTTTCATGTATCTTTATATAATTGAAAATTATCTTTATGCACTATTCGATTAACCTCAATTTAATATCAATTAATGTGCGTGAAGTACCTAAATTGTGTGCCAAGCTGAAATATAGGAAACTGGTTAAAGTTACCAAAATATATTTTTTTTCTAAATTTCAGCGGATACTTTAAAGGGCTCTTGGCATACGAGGTAAATTATGTCTCATATGTTGATCCGATTTTCATGTAGTTACTTACTTATGCGACACGCTGTATATATTAATCACAGAAAGACTAAACACTTTCAAATTCGCATTATCGAGTATTTAATAAAAACAACCACCCCTTGTATCGAATATTAGGTGGAATGGAATTACACTATACAATGTTTAGATTTCATTGTAATATCGAAAGTTGTTATTTCGTTACGCTTACCGAATAACCGAAAGACATTCTTATTTTTAGGCTTTATTAGAAATTCTTTGTGGCTGTGACATACAAGTTTCTGGAGATCCTGTGCAAACAGGGGAGACATCTATTTTAGTTATGAACCATAGAACCAGGACTGATTGGAATTTCTTCTGGCCGACTATTTACCATAGTGTTGCAGGCAAAAACAAACTGATGCACTCTACAAAATTTGTCCTGAAAGATGTAATTCGACATATACCGGGGCCAGGTTTGTACATAAGTGGCAATAAAAGCCATTTATTTGTTTGGAAATGTTTATTTTGATCTAAATCGCAGGGTCGGACTGACCTGTATAGGCCACCGGCAAGAAACTCATACTTATATGAGTCTTCCTTCCGCCATCACATATTATTTTGCAAACAAAATATGTCAGGATTTAAGTGAACACAAAAAAATCCACGTTGTAGTATAACCTTCTACTTGTGAAACAAAAGCAATGGGGGTTGCACAGAAGCTTATTTAGTGTCTGCAATAAAATCCCTTTTGTTAAAGTTTTCCAGTAGCGGAGTAGGTTAAACGCGTTTGACGTGTGCGGGGGAGATCCATTCTGGTCGCAATGATGGCTTGCGTTGATGGGCGTTACACTAAAGGTATACGAGAGCAATACTGTACCATTTCTGCTATAGTAGGCAGAGAAACAAACTAAGGACACTTTACGACACTTTAAGACAATTATCTTATCTCTATTGCGCCCACTATGTATAATAAAACTATTTGTACACAACTCTACGTATTTAATTTTATATCTCTAGTTGAGATAGACGTCATAGTCTACGTGTAAGAAAATTTATCTTAAATTAAAATTTTCTTACACTTTATTTCAAAGGGTTATCAGACTGCAACAAAGAACTCAAACGTGCGCCACTAGGGGGTACTTGACATACAGTCCCAATTTCAAGTCAATCTGACCACAAATAAACTTTTGGCATCGATTTGAAAATTACCTTTCTCCACATTCCAAAAAAAAATTTTTCAATTTTTTTCGACAAAAACTGTTAAGTATATATATTATTTTCGGCAAAAAAATATTTCATTATAAAAAGTACAACGAATATTTTCACAACTTTTAAGTTGTCAGGTTGATTTTTTCGACTTTTCCGATGCCTACAGAAGTGACATTTTATGCTTCATCGCAAAATGACCTAGTATAATATGTGTCTAAAATTAAAAGTCCCACTATTTTCCGCGAAAAGGCGCATGTTAGGACTCGCGCGTTTTTCTCATACGATAGCTCCAGCATTAATTACAATAATAACAATAATAATAATAATAAATCGTCTCGTAAATCGTCTTTGTTTCTATAAGTAAAATACAAGAAAATGTATTTACTATGTATAAAAGATGTTGGGGAGTGCACGGTGAAGGCTTCTCTTACACTCTTATACTGATCCGGAAATAATTGTCAGGTTAAAGATCATTATTCTGCAGTTTGGTCGGGATGGTATAAAAATCAGTTGGTTACCTATTAATTGTCCATCTATCCTCGTGGCGACTGACCTTATAACCCATCATACATTGAAGAATGGAGACCTTCTAAAATATTTAACGTCCGACTAATATATTACGACAAAATGACGTCAGCCTGCTATTTGTGGGACCTCGTGGAGAATTTCGTGGTGCCCTCCTCCTTAAATCTGGCCCTGCAAATTCACAATTAATATGTTCACCTCTCAAGAATAACAAAAAAACTTTTGTACTTTGATGCTGGTGATAAATATATTTTGCAATATTCAGAATATTTAGTATCCATATAAATCATTTTAAGTATTATGTACCAATTATGCCTCCATTATAAAGGATACTTAGAGGTTTACATATTTATCATTACAGGTCTGTAACTGCTTAACCACTAAAAGTTAGACTTTGTTATTTTCCTCTTTGTTATTAATTTATACATAAAAAATACGGAAGGAAAAAGAATTTATGTAACATTTGGAAATATTTTTTTTAGGTTGGGTTATGCAATTGGCGTGCTTCGTGTATATAAAAAGGTGCTGGCTATTGGACAAAGTTGTTCTTCAAAAATACATTGACTACATAATAGAGAATTCATACAAACATAGTCTTTTGGTATTCCCAGAAGGTACTGATTTTACTGAAAACACCAAAAGAAGTAGTGATAGTTTTGCTGAAAAAAATTTATTGCAGGTAATGAGAATATTTCTTTGTTGAATTTTTTAAGCAATTTATCAAAATTAAATTAAACATATGAAAGAATAGTAATTTTGTCAGGTGAAAATACGTGCTACATTCCAAATATTGTTTCCTCTGCCGTTTCCTAATTATTTTTTAGAGTGACCACCTAGCATATTTTTCCCAATAAAAATATTGCAGGTCTCGCCCTTATTAATACATGTCAAATATTATTGTCCACCATCACACAATTTAATAATAATTATTTTAAGCGTGTCCACCCTGAATTTGTTCTATCGCGACAGTTGTGTGAGGAACTCACGCCTGTTTAATAGTAGAACCTTTCCGCCGCAACGAAACAGTTTTATGTAAAATTAGCTACAATCAGTCTCAGTCACAGATTATATATTGTATATTTAATTTAATTTTTTTGTCTCATCTTCCAGATTTGTACAAAAGTCCAAAAAGGATTGAGTAATATCGGTTGATATTAACACGTGCTTCCGAAACCATGAAGTTTCCCATGCAATTTTTTTGGGTAACAGATATTTTTTTAGTACATTTTGTTATAGAATCGTCAAAATGTAGTGAATTAAAAATCGCGCACAAAGTACCCTCTGAAGAATTGTCTAGGAAATAAAACTAATAGTTCACTTATAAAGTTAACCCTCACTAAATAGTTATAATTTATTTAAACAATAATTATGTTTTGCTATTTTTCTAACATTTCACCTTTATTATTTAGTTCCTAAGTTGGTTGTTTAATTTTATTGATTAAGAGTTTACTAATGCAAATCCTGCAAATTTTCAAACAGTTTGTTATTGTTTATTATCATCTTTTTCAGAATAAAGCTAGAAAGTTGCAGGTTTTTAACTTTTCTTCGAACAAATCTGGGTGCTGGGATAAAAAATATGAATTTGAGCGATATACCATCAGAGAACAAATAAAACAATAAAATAATTATACAAGGCGTCTGGTAAGGAAATGCCGACCTGGAACAGAGGATAGAGGGGTCATTTGGTATCTATATGAACCAAGCATACCTACCTATATGAAAAATGCTACGGCTTTTTCTATATTGCCGATTTTGTACTTCTTAAAGAAATTCCATTTTTCAAGATTTATGTAAGTATTATGCACCGAATTAAACTTTCAAAATTCTGATTTTTTTAAATCTGAAATACATAAATTTATCGAGAAAACAAATATAAGTTTTTGATACCTGTATAAAGAATAAAATGATATTTATTAGAAAAAAAATGTAATGGTAATTAAAAGTGTCGATTTTCAAAGTTTTATGAAATTTTTAAAAACAGTCATCTAGATATTACAAGTATTTCTAAAATCTCTCTATTTTATCCTCTATCAGTGGCATTGTACTACATACCATCAAGTTTCACCAGTCACTAAAAAAAGATGAAAAACTATCAATTGACAATAATTTTTCATTTAATCAAAAATTAAATATTCACGTACTTTCGACAAAAACAAAGTTATTGTTTTAGAGACAGTCACAACTAATCACTTGTTTATTTGAATATCACTGTCAGCTGTCAACACGCACACTTTTGAATTTCTTGTGTTTTTAACGAAGTTTTTAGCCATCCTCAGTTGTGTCGTTCTCTATTGATAATTTGTTTTAACTTCCTGATGCATTGAGTAAAATTAATTTTAATGGCTACGTATAGTAACCGCGAGTATGCTAACATGCTCTTTTACTATGGCAAAGCAGATGGAAAATACCTTGCTGAAAGATTGTACCGAATACGATTTCATCCACATTGAGAGATTCTGGATCCCCGTGTATTCAACAATACTTATCTCCAAATAGTCCAATAATTATAAAGATTTTCATAACAAAAATGTTATCTAAGATTTTCCTTCAGTAACTATTAGTGGTGGGATTATACATCACAAAACCACAAAAATCAGTTCTGGGGGTACCGCGCAACCCCCTCAAAAAACCACCTCTTCGGTGAAAAAAGCCTTATTTTACTGATAACTCGTTAACCGTTGAAGATATAAAAAAAGTTGCTCATTATCAAAAAGAAAGCTAGACTAATTGCCTAAAAAAGTCCTCCTGTAATTTTCTTGTATATGCCATGGTTTTCGAGAAAATCGGTATTGAAAATAATTGGATAATTTGTATTTTTAATGCGCACGAATTTTCGTTTATTTCATTTTTTTGGCGCGCGGCCTATAGAAAAAATTGAATTGCTCGAAAACCAAACATGCTAGGAAGCAAAATCAAAATGGGTTTTAAAGGGGATATAAAATACTCTTTTGTGTTTCCAATTTGGATGGCTATTGATATCTATTAGTATATGAAAATAACAATATAATATAGTTACCTCTTTATTTTTTGCACTTTTAACTATTCACAGGCCTATAAATAATAACTGACTTTAATTTAAGTTATAAATGCATTATCTATTAATTCAAGGTAGTACTTCAATGCAGAAAAAGTTAGGAATAAAAATATTCACATTTACAAATTTACCAGAATGTTGAAGTTAGCCAAATTTTGGCCAATTTTTTATTGTTTCCTAAAAATAAGAAAAAACCCAAACATCTTGAAAATTCGGCTCAATTTTTTTAAAGTTTATATATCATATAAATATTGTTTATAATCACTTTAATAGTTAAAAAATTGTATTAAAAAATTATCATAAAAAATTGAATATGCAGCTTTTTTGGATTCTATTTGGCTAAATTTAACATGCTGCTAAATTTGTAAATGTGAATATTTTTATTCCTAACTTTTTCTGCATTGAAGTACTACCTCGAACTAATATATGATACATTTATAACTTATATTATAGTCAGTTATTTTTTATGAGCCTGTGAATAGTTAGATGCACAAGAAATCAAGAGATAACTATATTATATTGTTATTTTTATATACTAATAAATATCAATAGCCCTCAAAAATGGCAACACAAGAGAACCCTTTAAAACCCATTTTGATTTTTCTTCCTGGCTTGTTTTTGCAATTTTCTCGAAAACCATGGCGTATACAAGAAAATTCAAGAGGACTTTTTCTTGGGCAATTAGTGAAGCTTTCTTTTTTACAATAAGCAATTTTTTATATCTTCAACGGTTAACGAGTTATCAGTAAAATAAGGCTATTCTCACCGAGGTGGTGGTTATTTTGGGGGGTTGCGCGGCACCCCCGAACTGATTTTTGTGGTTTTGTGATGATTAATTCTTGCACTAACAGTTACGGAAGGAACATCCCAGATAACGTTTATTGCGAGCTTCTGGTGTATTTTTTACTTTACTGACTGGACTAAAATGGCAGAAACCTGTATTTATATCACTGTGAGCCTGCTGCAGAACCAGCACACCCTCACTTCAAAATGACGAAAATATTCTAGCCGCATTTGCTGCAGATCTATTTGAAATTTATTTTATGGAAGAAAGAATCAAAATCTCCCGTGAAGGCATAATCAATTTCCATTATCTCCATTGTTGAGCGGACAAGGGCGACAACCCACAAATGAAAAAACAAACTTCCTTTCAAAATAAGTTTAGTGTCAATGTTTGAATGACTGTAATTGTTAGACATATCGTTCCAGATGGCCTGAATGGAGACTTCTACCTTCTTGCAAAACATGTTCCTCCACTTATGGAAGATTTGAAAGTGAACCTTCATCTCTGTATCATTTTTCGAAACAACATGTGCCCAATTCACTACCGCTTGACATTCTGACAATTCTAATATAAAACATATCCCAGTCGATTGGGTCTAGTGGTCCTATTGTGTAGCCTGCAAGGTCTCCGGGCTTAACGCCACTGGACTATTACGTATGGGGCAAGATGGAAGAACTTGTATCTAATGAGGAAATACAATACCGTGTTCAACTACTAGCGAGAGTAGAGGAAACTGCTCTACAACTACTAGACTACGGGCGAGGAAATGCATTAAAAATAATGGGTCTCACTTCAAATACCATAAATAATAAAGTTCTTAAATGATAATTTTTGTTTTAAATAAAGTCATTGGAAAAATAGTTTTGTTTTTGTTGAAAGAATATTTAATTTTTGATTTATTGAATAATTATTGTCGATAGTCTTTCAACTTTTTTTAGTGACTGGATGGTATGTATGATAATGCAACTGAAATAGGATAAAATAGAGAAGTTTTAAAATTAATTGTAATATCTAGATGACTTTAAAAAAAATTACAAGACTTTGAAAATCGACACTTTTAATTATCATTACAATTTTTTCCCAATAAACATCGATTTATTTTTTTTATAGACCACAGAAACTTATAATTCTTGTTGTTGTTGTAAGTTCATATATCTTGGATGAAGAAAAAAAAATTTCAGAATATCAAAAGTTTAATTTAATGCGTAATACTTACATAAATGATGGAAAATAATAGTTAAAAAAACTGAAAAAACACGCTTTAATAGCAAACCGAACTAAAAAGTAAAAAGTAATACAATACAATACAAAGAATCGTGGGGTGCTTATTACTATGAAACATTTATACCAGTTGATATCAAGCACCCCACGCTTTCTTGTAATGTATTGTACTATTTTTTACTTCTTAGTTCGGTTTGCTATTGAAGCGTGTTTTTGTAGTTTTTTTAAACTATTATTTATTATTTATGTTTTAGTCTTAAAAATTTGGACCAGATAATTCTAATCTGGCACCACGATAACCCACAGATACCGATTTTCAGTCGAATCCGACGATAATTGATAAAACCTATCCACCATGTTGGCGCCGCCATTTTGAATTTTTAAGTTTTGATGACATATTTGTTTTCTACTTGTCAAGCCCTTTCCTTTGATACTCATGTCAGGAAGGTTGTAAAGGAAATGATAATCCGCCGTCTTGGGGCAGCGGCCAATTTGAATATTATAAAATTGAGTATACTATATTGTATTGTTATCGGAGCTACATACAATTGCCAAGTTTCATGGTCATACAACAATTAGAAATTGGTGAAAATTACGTTGAAAAATTCCGTTACATTGATAGATTGATAGATACAGGTGAAGCTAATAAAACCGTGTTAAAAAAATGGAGATTTTTAAAAAAGCACAAAATCAGTAATATAAAAAAACGCGGCATTTTCCATATAGGTATGTTTGGTTTATATAGATACCAGTTGACACCTCTATCACCCTGTCCCAGATCGGCATCACCTTACCAAACACCCTGTATAGTCTCCAGCGTTAATATTTCTTTTCAGAAGTACGACTATGTTCTTCATCCTAGAACTACAGGGTTTATTTTTCTCACTCACCAATTGTTGTCTCGGAATAATTTAGATGCTGTTTATGATATTACCCTTGTGTACCCTGATGTTGTACCCCAAAATGAAAAGGTATTACTGAATGGAAATTTCCCCAAAGTGGTCAAAGTTCACTTCGCAAGGTAAGTTATTAACTAATCTGCATGCTATTTAAATAGACTCCTTCTTACGCATAGTCGGACTTGGCTGGGGAGCAAGGAGGTAAAATCAAATTAGGCACGCAAGAGCCTCGATAGATCTTCTAGTAAAAAGTCTCAGTACTTGTACGTAAAATCTAAAACCAATACCTGACCAACAGGCCTTGTAGGTCTGAAGGTTCACTGGACTTTACCTTGCCAACACACGCCTGTATTTCAAAACACGTAAAATGTTAAGTCTCAAATTTTATTCCAGGAAATTTTGTCAAAATTTAATAAAAGAAATATTTAGACTTTTTAGTCGGAGCCACGGATGACAGTGATGTGCTGCTACAGATACAATAAACTTTTACAATAGTTGAACCTTCAATGCCGATAATAAATTCAATTTTGTGTTGCCTCGTCAAGCCTGTTGGCCTGGCTTGTTATTCATTATACTCATTTCGTTACCACCTCAAACTGTCCTCACTAAACTCGCAATAGTGTATTATCGTTTTCTTTTTTTACTCGTTCCTATCGTGTTTTTGAACAAATATTGTAAGAACATCGATATCTTTACTTCCTTTTTTATTTCGTGTTGTGCTATTGAATTATTATTATTATTATTATTATTATTATTATTATTTTCGCGTTAGCGATGCTGGACAGTTCTCCCGTGTCTCCGATATTCTCACAGGGGAAGCGCCAGCGAATTATCTACAACCACTCCCCACATCCCGCAGGGTTAGCGGTTGTAGATTCCAGAATCGTGTGCCCTAAGTAGACGCAGGGACCCTAAGACGACTGCCTTCTGCATTTGGCCTGCCAACCATTCGGCTGATTTTTGGCAGGCCGGTATGGTCTTCAATGCTGAGAGCAGCGTAGGCCTCATCCCACCGAGAACGCCGATTATCAGGACGACCATTTTGACCGAGTAGTCTGGGTATAGCGCTCGGAGCTCATACCGGAGATCTCGGTATTTGGTCCGTTTCTCCTCCTCCTTCAAGGTGATGTTTGTCTCGGCAGGTGCCGAGAACTCGATGACATACATTACCTTGGTCTGGTGGTCGAGGAGGACTATGTCAGGCTTGTTGGCTTGAATCAGCCTGACGGTCGGGAACGAGTAGTTCCAATAAATTCGGCACTTCTCGTTCTCGACAACGGACTCGATCTCTCCGGGAACATAAGGCAGCACTGGTGTTTGGTCTACCTCGTACGAGTGCCAAAGATGGTAATACAGCACTCGTAAAGCCGCGTTATGTCTGTGGATGTAGGCCGAAGTCGCGTAAATCGGACATGCAGATAGTAAATGCATGAACGACTCCGGCGCCTGATGGCAGGTCCTACAATTTAGGTCGGGGACCTCTACACCCATAACACGACTGCGGTAGACCAAGATGTTAATGACACCATCTTGGCAGGCCACAATGAATCCCTCGGTCTCCGACTTTAGCCCTGCTGACCTCAGGAATGAGAAGGTCAGCTTTGTCGATAAACCCAGTGTCTCTATGTTGTTGTAGAACACTCCATGCATGGGTCTATCGACGTGCTGCCTGAACAGATTTCTCTGCTCGGCAGCTTTAATTTGGGTTGTCAGGCGATTTGGCGGAAGCTCAGTTACTGACTGTGCATCAGCACCTCGTCTGCCTCTTCGCCTGAAGTCGAAAACGAGACCGAGATCATCTGCGGCCCTGCGTGCTGCCTTAAATAAAAATCCGCCCACTCCTACGGTTTCATGATCTCTCACTAACCGCAGGAGTGGATCTGAGCTCCTCAAGATATTACATGCCATGCTCAGCGCTACTCTGCGATGCATGCACTCCAGGCTCAAGAGTCCTCTGCCCCCCCGTTGACGTGGAAGGTACACTCGAGGAACGGACGATCTAGGATGTATGCTTATGTGAATATGCATCATCTTGCGGGTATCCCTATCCAATTGACGCAGCTCATCTACTGTCCACTTGACTACTCCAAAGGAGTAGAGCAGAATCGGAACGGCAAGTATATTAGTCGCAGACACCTTGTTCTTTCTCGAAAGTTCGGAAGACCAAATCTTTCGAAGTCGGTGTCTGTACTTGCCGCGGAGAGTGTCCTTAATTTGTTTTACGTCCTGGATATGATGTTGTTGCACACCCAGGTACGTGTAGGTCTCTCCGGCATCCAGATGTCTTAGGATGCTTCCGTCTGCCAGCTGCGCATCTTCAGGGAATAGCCCGCATCGTCCTCTCTTGAGGTGGACGACTGCACATTTGTCCAACCCAAATTCCATGCCAATAGCCCGCGTGTACTTTTGGACCACCCTAAGAGAGTTTTGGAGTTCGCCCTCTCCGGGGGCATACAGTTTTAGGTCATCCATATAGAATAAATGGGTGACCTTGTGCCTCCGGTTGCTGGGTGATCCACATTGGTATCCGCGGGTTTGACGTAGTTCTACAGACAACGGCAGCAGTGAGATGCAGAATAGGAGAGGACTGAGCGAGTCGCCCTGGAAAACTCCTCTCCTAAATGATACCGGCTCTGTCGAAATCCGCTGAGCACCAGATGTTACGGTGAAGCGGGTTCTCCAGAGTGGCATCAGTTGTTCAATGCATCTCACTATTGGGGCAGGTACCGCAAGGCATTGGAGCAGGTGTAACAATAATTCATGTGATGTTGTATCGAATGCCTTACGGTAATCGATTCACGCCATTGATAGATTACGCTTGTATTGCACAGAATCCTGAGCAATACAGCGGTCTATCAATAGGTTCTCTTTGCAGCCTGCCACACCTTTTTTACTGCCTCGCTGCTCATGTATCTCTTGGAATACAGGCTCAACTGACCTCATATTATTATTATTATTATTATTATTATTTCTTTCATATTTCTGCCTAATTTTGTGGCGTGCGGTATATATAGTGAGGAAACACTTCGGTTTTTCTCAGCTATTTAGAAATTTTCGGACAATGTGGCATGTTTGCAACAGGACCGCCTGTTGTCCGATATCTAAGATGTTGCCTGGCAGTCCCAGTTTAATGATGTTTTTAAAAAAGTTGGTACTCATGATTCCTTCAGTCGATATCACCAGTGGGTATATTTCAATTTTTTGGAGTTTCCAGATGTTCTTTAGTTCGTAGGCCAGATTTTCGTACTTTGAAATTTTTTCCCTTTCCGTTTTATGAATGTTATGTGACAGAGGTACAGCAATGTCTATGATAATTCCAAGTTTCTTGGACTTATGAATAAGGACAATATCTGGTCTATTATAGTCCACAGATCGGTCGGTTATTATTGGCCTATCCCAATATAAAACTTCTTCTATAGACTCTAAGACAGGTGTAGGAGTGTATTATTATTATTATTATTATTATTATTATTATTATTGTTACTATTTTTTATTATCATTATCGTTATGCTACTACAATTATTACTACTATTTCGGTCTCTTAGTACTTAGTGTTAGAATTCTATTTTATGTTTAAAAGTGAATTATTATTTGTTTGCCTATAATTTTGAAACATATTCGTTATAGGATTTTGCAAACAGCAGAAAAAAATAACTAACTCTGACAACTAAAAGTGTAAAAATATTTTTTCTGCTGTTTGTTATTTTATGTTATAATACATAGGATTGAGGTTAAGTGTAAGAGTAGCCGTGCAATCTAAACCTCGCCTCAAATATAATTAAATGTATGTTTATATGCATTTACTGAATAAAGACGTTTATTATTATTATTATTATGTACCAAAACTCTTAATCTGTCACATTTTAGGTACCCAAAATCGATACTACCTAAAACCGAGGAGGGATTGAAGGAATTTCTGGAGAAAAGGTGGCTGGACAAGGAGAAAACCATCAAGGAGTTCAAAGCGACCGGCCACTTTTTACACGGGCAAATCCTGAAGACGGAGAGGCGTTGGGAACTGTACGTAGCCTTAGTATTTTGGACCTTCTTACCATATGTAACTCTGTATTTTTTTATCGTTGTTGAATGGTTTAGAAGTATAGTTATAGCTCACACGTTATTCTTGGTGGGTTTGAACTGCATTTCGGACGGATTTCAACACTTCGAAATCTCCTTGTATAATTTGAGAAGGCGAAGGTAGATTGTTTGCGACACTATTAAACTGATGTATAGGTCCTTTATTATCTACACAGTTAATTTGATTGCTGGATCCTAATAAAACAAATAACAAAGAATGAGTCAACTGTCAGGACCACAAAGCATGAAAATTAACTGCGCGAAGTGTAGAAAATAATATAATTAATAATTAGTTTAACAATCGATTTTGTACTTCTAACTTTCCAGGAATTGATTGAATAATTTTTAACGCTTCTTGGAGACTTAAAACTAGAATCATGACGAGGAGTTGGGCTTATAGACCAAGAGACCACGGCACTAAAACTTGCCTCATAGAATACGTTTATACAATTTGTGAGAAAATATTCTTACAAACGTTGAACCGGTGCCAGACTTTTGAAAATCGTGGCCGAGGTATTTTTAATTAAATTAATTAGGAGCGATAAAGTGACAAGAATAAAATAAGATTTTTTCAAATTATTATAATCAAATAAAGGGTGAGTCACTAGTGTGTGCGAGGTCAATATTTCCTCAACAATTTGAAATTTGATAAGGTGACAAGTTAATACTAGAAAATTTCTTTATATGTTTAATTTGACTCTTAATTCTCTATCCGGTTGTACTTAAAACGTTTCAGTAAGTAATTAATTTCCTACACCCAGATAATTCATAATGTCAACTTTTTTCAGATGGTTTTCGAAAAATTCAAGTCGAAAAAAAGGGTGAATATTAGCGTGTCGGTAATTCATTAATTCTATGGAGTTATTCTATGAGGTAGATTTTAGTGTCATGGCCTCTTGGACTTGTTATATTTTGATTGATCACCGGTAGTGGATTTACAGATAAACAAAACCCCTCAAGTAGCCAGTATGCAACAGAATTTACAAAAGGGTGTTTGATTATTGCTTTATATAGTACCAAGTAGACGTGAGTAAAGTCCTCATAATGATTTCGATATTAATACTATAGCAGCAGTAAAATAACAATGCCTTATAAAAATCTAATGACTCCATCTATATTGTTAATGAATTACAACTATAATAATTGGAAATGAACTTCCAAATTGAGTATCCGTTAATTTTAAATTATATTATTGTTTCGATTGATTACCGGTAGATGGAGCAGATAATTATATTTACAAGGCATTGGACATTTAAGTATGTATGCTGCCCTAACTTCAAAATCTTTCGAGTGGTCTTTAAACGCCTATTTCTCATTGATGAAGTTACTAACCAGAAACCAGTCTGCGAACGATGTTGTATACATGAGAGATTGTATTTATGTACAAAATCTACGTCAAGTGACAAGCGCAATGTAAGTTTAAGTATTTCCTTGATACGAAATAAGTTTTAGAACTCCTGGTTTCATCTTATTCTAAAAACAATATTATTTATGAAGTACATGGTGTAATAATCATATTCTATGGTTATCAAACGCTGCCGACAAGAATTTCATTACTAAAAACTAAAGGTTCTCATGTTCTACACATTAATTTTAATATTTGTGAAGTGAGAAAAACAAAATAAATTCATGTTTGATCTTATGGTTCTGCCTTTGTAAAAATAGTTTACAAAGTACCCACCAAAACGAGATTTTTTATCAGATTTTGCTTGATCTGTTGCATTTTTACGAAATAACTATAACAGGCATTAAAACTATCAACAATTCATTTTAAATAATATTTTGAAACAACATACGTAACAGTTTTTTTGTATTGTACATTTAAAAGTTCACCGTCCCCTTATAATACAAAAAATATAGTAACGACATAATAAATAATGCCAAAAATGATTATTTCAGAGATACAAGAAATATTAAAAGAATCACAAAACCACCTACACATTAGTTTATCCTATGTAATTCTTTGTTTAAACTAACAACACCGAACGAAACGAAGAGAAATTGTGATGAAAGAGATCGGGTAAAAATATCAAGGGAAATTATACTACCCCACTCTGTCCCTCAGCTAACTGGCCGTATTATCAAAAGTTTTCATATTTCTTATATCTCTGCAACGAACTATATAGAATACTAGACTGCTTAATTAGGTTAAGAGAATAGTGATTCCTGCTTTAAATTATTGTAATTTGGGACAAACTCCCCATTTAAATTAAATCTACGCCACTACAAACATCGGAGAACTAATGTACATAATGTTTAGAGTAGATATGATATGACTGACACAAGGACTAAATAGATTTTAAGAATAAATGTAATATGAAGAAAATAATTATTAGGTCAACATTACGGCTTGAAAATAAAGTATTGTGTGCAACGAAGTCTAAGCATTTGGGGCAAATCGGTAGAAATCAAACAGATCGAAATATTTTAGTAGGAGAAGACAATTTACTTATTCACATGCATTTGCATTTATTTAAAGAAACGTCACTTTGAAAAATGTTTCGTTATTTTAGGAATAATAAGAATATAATTTTTTGCTAAATTGTAGTATTTTTTTTGTTTGGTTCGTAGTATAACTTTAATTTGTTATGATAAATAACAATTTTTCGAAAAATTAATTTGGTGATTAGAAATTTATAATACAGCGCTTTAGGTGCTGATTCTATATGAACTTTTCTTTCTACTTTTTCAAGTAGTATTTGCAGCTAAAGGGCAATGCGGGAATTTTGAGAACCCTGTATATCGAGGTAAATTACCAAAAAAAAAAATATGTATAATCTCAGGTGTAGTGCAAAGCAAAGCAAAATCTACAGTGGCATTTAAAAAATGTAAATAAACACCTGACACTGAAACAACCAAGGATTTTCACCGAAAGTCAAAACAAATGAGGAACAATGTAGGGAAAAGAACGACAATTGAAATCGATGCATCGAGAAGTTTAACAGTTATGATGCTTCGAATTTGGTGATCATTTGAAATGATTCATTTCAAACGAACCAAGTGTATATGTATTTTATAGTTCCATTGCTAAAGAGTATGATTATACACTTTGGCACGTATGTTTCATCACTGCTTATTGTTTTTCGAAAGCTAATAGCAGTATTGTATTGTAATGGAAATAGTAATACACCAAAATAATGACCAAAATGACTTGGACTTTATTGGAATAATACTTTATAAATTAGGAATAGTGAATTATTTATCATGATTTCTTTTATTAGTGATTATGTCCTGAACATGATAGCAAGTATTTGTATAAGTATCTATAGTACACTCTACGAGTGTCATAATTAGAATAAGTAGGGTACGGATTTGATTAAACTGTCTAATTACTTTTGCATTTTCTAAAATAGCTACTTGAATGAACTACTGCTAGTTGCTCTCTATTCAACCATAAAAATTATATTTTAAGGTTTAAAATAATTAATGTATAAATAAGGTGTAGCGGGATAAGGGTTTAGTTACCATTTTGAATTATTTACAAATTTAATTGTTCTATTCAAGGGATTTCTTCCTAAGAAAGAAAGGGACAGCAGATTATCCAGTTATAGGTATTAGTAGCGCATATATGAATATGCTGTCGCTATCATAGGTTAAACTAGGTGGGTTAACAATTTCATATTGTTTTCCATCCCAAACTTTCCGAAACATAAAGCCGTAGTTAGTTATGGCTGATAGCGGTTGAACAAAACAAGCTCAAAATTGGAGAGGTTCCATAAATTAGCTGACACACGTGCTTTAACTCAAGTTGTTAAAACACCTATAGTTCAGTTATTTTTAACAAGTATCTACCAATGCCAAATACAAAACTAATGTTTCGTAATGCACAATTCACACCTCTAAAATGACTAGATTTTAAAACTATGAAACTGACTTAAGTAATACAGAAAGAAAGTTGTGTTCCCCCACTCTGCTCACTCTACTGATTAACCAATAGAAGATCCCTTTCTCTTTGCATATCAAACATTCAAATATTGGACTTTTACTAGCCGACAAATCAGAAGCAACCTCTCTTTTTGTGTATCAGTAGAGTGAGCAGGGTGGACAGCGCAGTTTCTCTTCTGTCTACTACTAACGAAACGTTTATTATTTCCAGTTCTGATCTATGTACAATATATTGCGGAAAACGCTTAAAACATCCTCAGCAAAATAAATGCGTAATATAATTAAAACCGAAATATCAAGAGCAAAGAAGTATAATATCACCGCATATCTAACCAAGTTTGTCAATTTCATTAATATAACCTAGTTAATTTTTGTGGAACCTCCGACCGATTGGGCTTCTTCTTGCTTCTCACAAGGCTTTAGCCATAACCACGTGTATATACTTATAAGACTGCTTGATATTTTAGATTTAAGGCATGTAATTACTCGATTAAGTATGTATTATTTCTCCGTTATATCCTGTTCGAGGGATAACTGTTGACAAAACTGCTAAACATAATGGTATCATCTTAAAACATTTAGGTATAGGGCAGTGAAATATTTACATATTTTCTAATTCTAATACTTAAGATATGATTCACCGTTTTTATAACAAAGGATTTACTTTTAGAAAATCCTTTGTACGAGATTTCAGAAGCATCAGATTTTGTCATCCTCAGTCGTCTTTTGGACTGTACCAAAGACACTTGAGGATGGCTGATTTAAATTTAGCTATTTGGGATGTTACGATGTTACTTTTAGAAAATCCTTTGTACGAGATTTCAGAAGCATCAGATTTTGTCATCCTCAGTCGTCTTTTGGACTGTACCAAAGACACTTGAGGATGGCTGATTTAAATTTAGCTATTTGGGATGTTACGAAATGCAATCCTTTACTCATAATTAATTATTTTATATGCAAATAATATAAGCGTTAGCTCTCATATTAACCTTATATTTCCACAACAAAATCACGCTTTCGAAGTTTTCAGTAATACTTAAGAATTAAGCTAGTTTAAGGTAGAGGTAGATGAAATGAAACCACATATGTTCCTCTGATCAACAGACAAAGGCTTCAAAAATAAAATTTTATTTACTCACCTGAAAACCATAATTCGCTGTAGTATTCATTTTAAATAATAATAATAGTTTCAAATAATAATAACTTTGAATAATAATAATAATCCTAACAATAGGTGGAATTCATCACGTACTAGCCGATGAGCACACTGTGAATTAATACAGTTTTAATCTGCTTATAACTCCATTGTAGGATTCAGCGTATATATCCGAAAGGGGAAAGAAATTCACGCGACTGGTTAAAGAACACGATCATGAGAGAAACTTACTCTATTCAAAAGGAAATACGTACAACTCAGGAAGAATATCTGGAATCCGAAACCACTGACGAGGAAGCCAAGAAGAAAATGCAGGATTGAAAAGAACAAAATATAAGTACTCTGGACAAAGCCAACGCATGGAAAATTCTTCCGCTGACTTGAGCTTGAAATGGGACACAGACAGTTTAATAACTGCAGCGCAAGGCCAAGTGCAAAATACCATATAACACCAGAGCAATACACTCACCGCCACAACAGAGTGGCCAGTTATCTCCACTAGCTAATGTGTAAGCCATACGGTATACCTGTGCTGGAAAAATATTATGAGTATACCACTGACAAAGTTTTTAACATCAATGTTGTCACACTTATGTGAGATGTGCTCATTATTACTGACAGGGTCCCTCGAAACAGTTAAGAAGATTCATTGCCAGAGTCTGCAGCAATTGCCCGGTCAGCCCAGCGTGCAGAAAGTGAAGAAGATCGCACCATTCGGACCGGCGTACATTCTAAATAAAATTGTGGATGAGTCCCTGTGATTCCTTGTTGAGATCGTCGCCATAAGGGACAAGTAACCTGGAAGGGTCTCCAACAGAGCTGCATTTCTTGGTGTAATGCTAAGGGTGACATTTCCTCCCGAAAGAAGAGTGCAAGCAATTTATTTCCAACAGATTACAAACACCCAATTCCGGTATATAGTAAATGTCGTTTTAATAGATACTTCATTTTAGTACAAGTGTGATCAGAGAAACACAATGTAGGGAATTCATAATATAGCGTAATTGATATAGGTTTATTTTATATTATTTCTTGCGTATTGATCATGTATGTAAAAAACATACAGATATAAGAACTTTTGAACATGAACCGAAGTAGTTTTTAGTGTTTTCCAGGGATCTCCCAAAATAAACCCAACATAATACTGACTTGTAGAGTATCTATATATAATAACCAATAATCACAGACCCACAAAAAAAGTGATCTGAAGTCGGGACCCGACAGTAGTCCCTATGTATTTCGACGTGCTGAACACGAATCTGATATCCGCTTAGCTCCTGAGTAATGGAGCTAAGCGGATACCAAATTCATGCTTAGCACGTCGAACTACATAGGAATTACTATGTCGGATCCCGGATTCAGATCATTTTTCTGTATGCCTGTGCACAGGTAGGTGTACACAAAAAAAATATCTGAACCAGGGAACCGACATAGTAATCCCTTTGTATTTGATGTGCTGGACACGAATTCGATCCGCATAGCTCCATCGCCCACCAATCTTGTAATAAATTGCGACAGAAGACCTGAATTTTTTAGGTTATTTTTGCGATTTTTTAAAAATTGGTGGGTGATGGAGCTAAACAGACATCGGATTTGTGTTCAACGCGTCGAGATACATAGGATTACTATGTCGGATCCCGACATCCGATCAGCTTTTTTGTGTGTGCCTGTGAATTAAAAGAAAAATCATTTGGTGAAAAATAATAATTCGAACAAGTCTCTAAATCAAAGTAGACTAAGTGCTCTAGAATAATGCATAAAATAATACACTATTGTAGACGAGGAAAGGAAGAGTTCTTTCAATATAGATTCCTTTACAATGTTTAAAATTCTCTTATAGAAAATAATCTTGCATTCTCTTTGACTTCATTATAAAATGCTATTTCAACAAAGCGCCTTTGGCAAAGTACATTATAAATTCATATGAAGACAGTAGCTAATATCGGATAAGAGAAATAAGATTCTTAAATTCTTAAACAAAATGTTTGTTTCAACAAATTGAAGTAATATTATTTTCTATGAAATTGTTAGCATAGCTATTGATTGCTTCCCGAAATAACATTAGATTCGATGTTACGATATATATACTTCTATCGGTAAAATAACAAGTAAAATAAAATAAATAATAGACTAAATTTTTGGTTACGGTTTATAATTATTTTCAAATTTGCAAAGGCATTTAAAGCTGGAGTTCAACTGACATTTGAGAACATAGAAACTAAGTAAATAATAGACTTGGTGGGTTATATACGTAAGTACAGATGGCTTACTATATTAGTGTCATTTACATGTAATCATTTTATTTTTTATTTTTATTTTTTTCATACACCATCTAATAGTACAAGACCATTTACAAGATGGAAAACAACACATACATCATACAAAAATTACTTTAATTTACTAACGTACATTTCAGTAAAGATATACAACAAAAGAAAATCATATATTTATATATAAGACAAATACTAAACTTTCTAATTAGAGGAGCAACCTATTGAATATTTTCAAAACATAGCTTTTATTGATCTAAAAATCCCTCGAGAATCGCAAGAAGGCCTAATTGCTATATAATATAATAAACCTAGTAGGTACGAATATAGTTTCAGCATCTTGTACGTATTTATATAACCTACTTTGGTCTTTAGATAGAAAGGTTATAGGGAGATAGTATGTACGGAAATATAACTCAAGTAGTAATAATAATATATTTCTAGCTGTCGGACTGGATACAGCCTCTATTTTTGCACGCAATGTGAAATGTTTATATATTTTAATATGTAAATAGTTACAAAAATGTTGCTGCAAATCATTGTCCGTATACCCTTTATATAATTTTATTCCTATATGAAAATAATAAATATACATTGCTGAAAATAGTTTCAGCATATCTATCCATCTATCTATCTATACTTGCAATATATGGCAGTGGTTGCAAAGCCATTACAATGTTTCTTACATGTATATTTTAACTTCATTTTTTTCAATAAATTAATTATTGAAATAATAAACAATAAACATTTGAAAGGAAAATGAGATTGATTTAAGTCAAAGGAACTCCCGTGCATCTGCACTAGGTTTCTGGTACTCGAGAGTGCCTGACACTTGAATAATGCTGTGGGTTATATTTTCTTGCTTCTTGAAATTAAGTAAACATTCACACCATTGATTTTGACAAGAAGTGTGGTAATACTTCTGTATTAGTATTTGTGTATTAAATTAACATACACAATTTTCAATGTACTCGTGGAAAGAGACAGGGATGTATTCGTCTACATCTGGGAGATACCGTAGACTTAAATTAGGATAAGGCAAATATTTATTTGACTTGTTATTATTGTTTTTCGATTTTCTGATTAAATTTCGAAGGATTCCTCCTAAGAAAAATAATCCGACTTAGGACGCGCTGAAATATTGTAGGTGTTAAGCTCTCTTAGATTTTAGAACGTAGCATAATAATAATCCTAAGATAACTTTTATTTTCTTATACTTTTTTTGAACATTTGCTTCTGACACGAGATAAGGCCACAACTATATACAACTAGATTATGAATATGTAGGTTATATATAAGAACAGTATATAAATTTGTCTTTTTTACTCGGCGTGTAACCCCCAAGACTTGCCAAGATAGCTTTAATGAAAATGTGTATGAAAAATTAGGTCAAAATATTCTTTGTGATATAATGTCTTCTAAATATTTGCGTGAATTTTAAAAATTATTTACATATGTTAATATTAAAATTAGTCTTAAGGCGTACATATTATGTAATAATATAACGTAAACAATAACGTGGTCATGCCAAAATTCTTCAAGAGAATTTTAGGATATTGTCCCATCGCAGCAAAACGGCTTTAGAATAGTAACTTATCGTCCATGATAAATTGTGTAGGTATATCACACCAGTCAATATAAGGAAATTAACAGTATCTGCGGAATATAGGGTGTAATTAGATTCATGTCATTAAAAAACTGGTAATAGGGACCGACTAGACAAACAAAAAACATATGACTTTTTCTCTAGGGGCACTTTGAAAAAACTGACCTAGGTTAACATTCAAATTTTAATTTGAATGTTAAGATAGGAAACATTTGAGAACAACTGTTTTTCAGGGCCAATGGATGTTATACTTCTGAATATTAGAAATGATAAAAAACTGCAATACCTGACTCGTGTTCCCGCCGGTGGCACTTTGATGGGATTACTTGTACCGAACTTTTCATACCACTAATTATGAAAATTTAAATAATTCCTTCTCTTTCTGCACAACGCAAGTATAACATGGCCGCAGGAGTTTAAATAGGATTTGTTTACATGTGCTATTTAATTTGGAACACAGAATTGTAGCTTTTATTGTCGTTTATAACAACTTATAAAATTTAAAAGTGTAGCATTGCGTTAAAAATGAGTAATTATTTTATGAAATTGGAAAACGAACAGTTAGACGTCCGAGATACGATAACAGAAAATAGTTGCTCATTTTAAGTTAGGAAAAAATCTGATTTTTTAACGAATTGAGGGCATAATTTTTCCGAATCTAATTACACCCTGTATCCTGGAATGTAACATCATGACCAATGTTTGGAAAAAGAAAATACATTTTGCATTTGTAAAGTTAAAAAAAATAATTTGCTTCTACGCAACAAGTAATTATGCCACCCATTTCCATTTCTGGAGCATGGTATCACAATATACGGATTATATTAATAGTTCACTAATTGAATAAAAAAGCATTTAGGCTATAGTACACAGCTTACCATAGTACTAATATTGCATACTGGCTTCCAAAGTATATAGGACAAACTCACTAAAGTTTAATTTTTAGTGTGATGAAGCATAGTTTACCTGCACAAATTAAATACAGAGAGCCTCGTCTTGTCCAATGACAATAAAATTATCTGAAAGGCGGCCTGGGTACACACATTTTTTTACGAAAAATGTGCTCTATCCCTTAGGACATTCAGTAAAGACGTTACACAATAATAACGAACATTATACATTGCGGCAATCGAAAGTTATACGATGTGGAGAGACAGTACGTAAATGGTGCGAGATAATACTTATACATACTTGAACAAAGTTAAGACTACCTAGAATCAATTATTATATCTTTTGCAGTATAATAATGAATATAAAATTTCGAACAAACTCTCAATTTTAAATCCAATACTGAGTTAGGATTTGATTTCCAGAGACAGTAACAATGATTAGTTACATAATTTACATTTGCACGCTAGATCTATTTATACCGCAATGCTCAATAACAAAATCGATGTTAAATTTATCACTCCGATGGCTCAGTGCGTCCAACTGGACCAATTAGAGAAGTCGTACTTTATTGATACAAAACAGCTTTCGATTACCGCACAGTGTATGTAGAGACCCAGACGTGGGTAGCATAAGTATAGGAGTAGTTTGTTTCAAACTACATAACACAATGCTTTGTCAGGGTCAATTAGGCTAACTAGATAAGAGATGTAATACCAACGTATTGACCAGGTACATGGAAGAATGCATAGCGTGTAGTCTATTGTGACCTAATCATGTCCACCGTCGCTAGCGATTTAATTTTGGCGCTCCAGGTGGGGCCTTTTTATTTACATTTGGCTCCCTGCGTGAAGCTCCAAAAACAATGGCACTACTTGTCACGTGGCATGAAATACCAAATGCTTGGTTAATACACTGGAGTTTCAGATTTAGTATTTTAGGACTAAAACCAGAAATGCACAAAATAAACGTACTTAATCTAATTTCTAATTAGTATAGAATTTCAATATAAGTAGCTGTAGTAACAAATGGTTTCATTCCAAATACGTTGTTTGATCTTTGAAGTCGTTCTTATTTTAAATCACTTATTAAATATTTCTGTTAGAAAATAGTAGTAATACAATTTGATAGTATCCAGATTATTGCAAGATATGCGTAAAATTGAAGCATTTTTTAAATTTAAATCACAAAGGTGTCCTAAACAAAAGTAGCCCGATCCTTCGATTAACTTTCGACATAACAATTTTTACAAAAATTGCTAAAACTCGTCGAGCAGGTAATTAAGAGGATGCACTTGAATGCAATTTTCATCCCTCTACCCTGCACAGCCACCCACTTCGAAAATTTCTAGTAGCAAAGGCGGTGAGTCATACAATGAAATGTCAATCAATATCAATAAATAATAATAACTTTAGTACTCATATTTCATGCAACTAGCGCTTTTCGTTGATTCAGAACGACACTTAACAGACATGTATTTAAAAAATTCATCACACGTTTTCTCTTGCAAATTCAAAAATAAATGTTTACATCGTTATGTAAAGTCGAGAGGTCCTTCAATGAATAATTGTCTAGACTCCCTGGCTATGTAAAGTAGAGAGGTGATGATAGGCGTATGTGTTAATTTGGATGAAAATGGAATTGATGAGATTCTTAAAATCTCTAAATTGGAATTGTTGGTAATACAACCGAAACTATTGCTTGTTTGTCTATAATTCTTTTTTGACAATATGGATAAACAACAATAGAACTTTCACATCTTTCTATAATTTAACAAATATTTGGAATGAAAATAGTGCAAATTTAAATTTGGGTATCAGAATTAACAGATTTAAGAAAATGTATTCCTTAGTTTTGAATAAGTCACACCACACTGTATGCTCATTTCAACACATTCCTGTCTTTCCTTCTTCTTCCATTAGATCGTATAACCATAAAAAATTGTTGCTTTCTTCAAAACTTGCTGTTGCCCAAATTTAAACATTGAATGTCGTAGTAGAAGTAGCATACGTTTTATTATTATTTTAAACATTTTTCTAGATCATCTCAGGTTATTTTGGTGCATACAAAAATACCTGAAGATTGATTCTAAGCGAAAGAGTTACCAAAGAAGTAGGTTTAGAAGAAATTATGTACAAATTAATTAAAACAAATGAAACGCGTCTCTTCTTCCAGTATTTATTTAACCATCGATACAGCTGCTGATTGGCATAAACTTTTTCAAAAATCACTAGTTAAAACTCCAAGAGGGAAGTTAACCCGTCCATTCACGTTAGTTGATGATGTTTAACTCAATACTCTGTAAATTGATTTTGTTAATTTTAATGCCTTAATGGCACTTTAACGCGGTAGACTGATTTATAAGTATAGAGTAGTAGTATTGTTTTGTGATTACTAACGTCGGGCTAACATAGGGGCAAAAGAATTACTTGCTATGGCAAGTGTTGTTGTTGTACATATTCGTCTACATTGTCATGAGATAGTCTAAATCGCTAATTATGTTGGCTTTAATAAATTACAAAACATTTTTAGTTTAAAGTTTTAATAGTTTCTTATTAATGGTGTGAAGTAGGTAGCAAAAATTTTGCATTGTGAGTTTTCAATTTAACGTTAATCTTATCTTGACTGCTACATAATGCAAAATATTTGAAACAATGTATGGTTCTAATGTTTTATCACTAATACATCTGATGATTTGATTTTCTTATTTATTCTGATCTTCGCCATATCACAAAGAATATAGAATTGGGGGTTAAGTCAGCCACACTCACAGAATTCAATTTTTGTCGCTCTCTATCATTAATTTTATACTTTCTAATTTGAATATTAGAATATATTTTACTTAATTTCAGCGAACTATTGTACTGTTACCCAGCGACAAAATTATTTTATAATAGAAAAATTATAATTATAGAATTAAGATGTACAAATAATTGGTAAGGAAAAAAGGTGTATAACATGTATCTATTAGGCGAAGCAAACATGCGGAGAATTTATAGAAAGAGAGGAGATTTTCAATATCATCGTTGAGAATATGCAAAATTGCTTCTACACGGTGTAGAGCGCAACATTTTAGAAGATGGTGACTTTACCGCACCTCAAAAGGTACAACTTTTTGTATGTCCTATACGAAGACATTTGTAACATCTCCTGAATTTCTAATTTTCCCGCTATTTAACGGAGTTTTACAACGTAATGCCTGATAAATAAGCATTATCAGGTAAATTCAAGACAATGCGTGGCTCAAAAGTCGTGTAGCTCAGTAAGTAAACTTATAAGAGGACGGTAAAATGTACCTACTTTCAAACTGTTACACTGGTTATAACAAGATCAACTATTTTGTAATTAAAAAGAATTCACTTCATAGAAGAGGGGTTCAGTCAAAAACATATTTCGAATTATAACTTATCTGATAACACTTATATTCAACAACACGTGATAGTTCTCGTTTGGTAGCAATAAGCGAGGTAAATACCAGTTATTATCAAGCAAAGGTAAGTAAAAATGTTTTTAAAACTTGACGGTGTACATCATGTACTAAGAATATTGATATTATTATGTATAATAGTTTACTTGTAGCATATCATATATTTTTATTCTTTGTTGGGTAATTTGCTACTACTGTAATATTTAAAAATGTATTGAAAGAGAATAGTATATTAAAGTATAAGTGGATATTAAGGTCTTTAAAGCACGACGGCGCAGCCGGAGTGCTCGAAATAGAGCAGGTGTTTTAAAGACCAGTTATCCACGCTATTTTTTTATTGGTACACTCTGAAATCATAAATACTGGTAGTATTACTACAAAAAATGGAAATAAGAATTAAGAATGTAAACTGGTTGAATTCGTGATGTGACATCAGGATACCTGTGAGTGTCAAATGAGGAATACAAAAATTAATTTGCAATCTGTCACATAGGATTAATTAATTATTGTCACTACAGTTGTTACTGATTGTATATTGCTTTAAAATGAGTTCTCACATTGATTACTTAAATAGAAAAGCAGACTCGCGGTTAATCTCGCAATAATTCCTGTCAGATCAATAATTAAAAAGTTAACATTTTGACTTTTCGTTTGTCGGGTTATTGATGTTGCTATGTTAACTTTAAAACGCGCGCGTTTTTAAAAGTTGGATTTAAATACTCTGAGGCGTACTTTAAATAAGCAAAATAGGGTACTAATAAAAAAAAATACATATAAAGTAAAATTATTATTATAGTTATTGTTTACGTAATTTCATAGTTACGTGAGATATTAAATTGTTTTTTTTATTTGTTCGTATACATATTTCTTTAGATTTCGCAGAATCCCAGTATTTCTCCGGTTTTGATTCCAATACGCCTCCAGTAGATGGATCTACTTCTACCATCGGAAGGTTATGGGGGACTGTCAGTGCAGAAATGGTGGTACGCATGTATCCTGCTCCCCGGGTGTCCACGCAGACAGACATATTGATGAGCTGGAGAGTCTGGACTTTCTAGTGTTTATCACAACAACTAGTTTATTATTATTGCATTCGATTGATACATTTCTAAAACCTGTAATATCGCTCGTAGACAGACAAATTTCATATCACTGTGGTGGCGATCGAATACTGAACAACTTTCAAGGTGTCCGTCCGTCCGTCTGTTTGTCTGTCTGTTCATCCGTCCGTCATGTTTCTTGTAAACATGATAACTTAAGATCGGAAAGTCCGATTGGATTGAAACAAAGTGGCAAAGTACCCAATGAGTAGCAAGGAAATATTGATATTAATGATGAAGTTGTTCCTGCAAACACCAAATCGCAAACTAGCAATCTCCATTGAAGCTTTAACCATCGGAATATTAGGAAGATGCACAACTTCCCAGCGTCATTCGGTGTTTGAGAAACCTCTCATCCTCGCATTAAAAATTATTCAACCTCAACATCACCAAATTTTTTATTGTTTATAAAAAAATGCCTTCTCGAATTATACGAAATCCCCCTGAAACACGAAATCTACGTGTAAGTGATAAAGTTTGTGAGAAAAAATGGTTTACTTTACCACGGTTGTCAAAGTTATTGTACTTGAGAGCCGTAGTTTTGCAAACCCTCTAGTTATAATAATTAAACACCGTGTCGTTTTAGTGTAAAATTTACTGTTACCTAGATTAATATATATATATATATATTCTGAAAATGCAGAATATACTTGTCGAGAATACTCGAGCAAAAATTGTTTACAAATGTGTTTACTGGTGTTTGTTATAAATGTAGTAATACTGTCAAATTGTAATAATAAATGTGTTAATATTATCGATTAATAAGCGTATTCAATTGAAAATACATTGAAGAAGTTTAATTTGCAGTAGATTTAAGTAAATTACATTAAGTATCTGTTGCTAGTGTAATAGCTGTAATATTGGTATATGCTTTGGAACATTGGTTCTGAAGCATTTACCCTTTAGTAAAGTAAGATTACACTAAGTTGATGTCTTATTTGTGTATCGTAACCATGAACAACTAGGTATATCTCACAACCTCGGTATACGCTTTGAAACGTTAGTTTTAAAGCGTATACCTCTAGTTTTAAACTCTAGATATAACATGTCTTATTCGTTTACGTACATATTATGTAAATTACTAGCTTTAGGTGTATCTATCGCTTTAAAAAAAATGTATTTTCTAAACCCGCTTAATGTGCTCTGTACGGTGTATATTAATATCCATGTGTTTAAAATCGACATTGGTTTCGGTTAATTCCATTTTGAGCAATCTTAGACAAAAACAACTCTTCAAATTTGAAAAAACTCACTTCATCAAAAGATCAGGTGGTATAAATCAGGAAATATAGTGGCTATTAGTAGAGAAAGGAATCACTCACACGTCATTGGTAGTCAGTCACCTTGACGTACTTTTGTTCCGCATAAAAAAATGTCTCTGATTTCTCAAAATGGAGTTGAATGACTATATACAACATATCAAAAACCTCTTTCTAATGTATGTGAGAATTTTCAAACTGTTCACTTCTAGGGTAAATCTCAATTTGACAAAATTGGTAATAAGTAGCACGACGTTAAATTGTATTTATTTTTTTAAATAACTGTACTCATGTGACCCAACTAGTTTCTAAGTGTTTTTTAAAATCTAGACTAAATCTGGACCGATATAGTCACATAAGCTTTGAAGTACTTTAGAATTTTATCAGATGGAACTGAAATAACTCCAACTATTCTGTAGAGGGTGATTTACTCTTGCTAAATACTCCATAGAAGTTATGTTAAACTCCACAGTTCGAACGATTCGCAATTTTACTACGTAGCTTTTGAAATTTTGAAAACTGCATGTTGAGTCCAGTTCCAAGCCGCTCGAACTGCTGAATGCAACAAATTTACAATACCAACCTGTATTTGCCCGTTCAGGGCGCGTCGTACATGTCTAAATAATTGCAAGATTGCACTGCAGGCAACTTTCCAACTATTTAGACCTTCAACTCACATAAAGCAAAATGGACAACTTTTTATTAGCTTCAATCTCGAAGATTAAATCACCTTTTACATACATGTATTGATGTAATTTTCTATTAACTCTATAACAATTATTTTCTTATATGTATATACGTTACTTATCGACCTTGAAAAAGGAATTGCAAATGGGACGCACTTTCATTAAACTATTTTCTCGAGATGTATCAAAACAAATATCTGTAAACGTTTAGGCTATTTTTCGGGATAGCAGCTAAATTTACACCAATACTTTGTGAATTGACCTTTTTCAGCGTCCATTGTAGAACATTGACCACGCCATCACAAAAACTGTGTAAATAGCCCACAAACCAAATTCTCAATAGAAAACGTATATAGTAAATAAATATCCGATGCTAACCAAGCCAAGGCTGAAAAAGGTCGGTTGTGACATGAATCCAACTTTACAGGGACCTTAGCAACTTCGAGACACTATGTATTTATTGAGCGAGTCTATAATACTAATATTAACTACTTTTCAAGAAATCTGTGAATTAAGGTGCCAAACTATAATATGTTAGGTTAGTAATAAATTTATATATGTAAGATTTTCCTAATATGAAGATGTAAATAAGTATACTATTATTAAAAAAAAATCCGTTATCTTATTTTCTTAACCTTGGCTCCTTTCTCAACATTCAGGTGTCTTGGAGGGATAAACTAGATGTTCGTTTCGTCAATTACGTAGGCATCGTGGGGAGATATATTAAAATTTACATATACATGGTATAATTAGTTTCATGTCATTAAAAAAAACTGATAATAGGGACCGGCTAGACAAACAGAAAAACTATATGACTTTTTTCTCTAGGGGTACTTTGACAAAACTGACCTAGGTTTAAAAATTTAATGTTAAGGTAGGAAACACTTGAGAACCACTGTTTTTCAGGGTCAATGGATGTTATAGTTCCAAATAATAGAAATAATAAAAAACTGTAATACCCGACTTGAGTTCCCGCACATTGATTACTTGTACCGAATTTTTTATACCACTAATTATGAATATGTAAATATTTCCTTCTCTTTTAGCACAACACAAGCATAGCATGGCCGCAGGGGTTTAAATAGGATTTGTTTACATGTGTTTTTTAATTTGGAACAAACCTATTGTAGCTTTTATTGTCGTTTATAAGAATTTATAAAATTTAAATGAGGTTTATTAACATTTGTAACATTGTGTTAAAAGCTTAAAAAATTAGTAATTTATGAAATTGGAAAACGAACAAGTAGACGTCCGAAATACGATAACAGAAAATAGTTGTGTATTTTAAGTTAGGAAAAAATCTGATTTTTTTAACGAATTGAGTGCATAATTTTTCAGGTATCGACAACTAAAAATCCAGTCTTTGGTCTCTATTAAAATCAATGTAAACAACAATAAACAGATCAAAATAAGACATCGAATACTAATAATAGTAATAATAATAATAATAATAATAATAATAATAATCATACCTTTAATGCCCAATAGGTAACACCCAATAACTAAAAAATCATTTTGAATTTTTCACAGAAATTGTTCGAAATGACCTCCATCTCCACGTATACACATTTCGGCACATCGAACTAAGGACATACGCACTCCGTTCAACACATTTGGTAAATTAGGACCATATTTTATGGTTTCTATGCACATTAAAATACGTTGCTGCAATCGTTATAAAGTGTCATTGGATCACGGTTAACCAGAGATTTAAAATGCCCCCAAAAATAAAAGTCTATCGGACTTAAGTCGGGCGATATAGCCGGCCATGGTACTGGTCCGCCACGTCCAATCCATCGTCAAGGACACTTTCTGTTAAAAAATTTCGAAGAGCCAGACTAAAATGGACTGGCGCGCCATCGTGCAAATACCACATTCTTCTGGCGTAGCCAAGGGTACATCTTCCAGCAAATTTTGCAATGTTTGTTGCAAAAAAATTAAGTATACTTCACCATTTAATCTAGCGGGTAATTGTATAGGTCCAATTATTTCATTACCGCATTTTCCTGACCACAAATTAATGCTGAACCGTCGTTGAAATGCGCCCTTCTTATTACACGTGGATTTTCGTCTGCCCAATAGTGCATATTTTTAAAGTTAAACACTCCATTTCTGGTAAAACATGACTCATCGGAGAAACACAGAACGTTTAAAAATCCTCATTTGCCGTGTGTTTTCTTAAAATCCACCTAGAAAATTGCATTCGCTCTGCAAAATCTTGAGGTTTTAGTGCTTGGACACGTTGATAGTGATAGGGATGTAAGTTCATATCTCTCAATGTCCTCCATACCACAAAATGGTAAACTCCCACACGGTTCGCGATGGTGCTTAAAGTTGGATCCTCTTCTATAAGTTCCAAAATTTGAACCTCTGCGTCAATTACCGTTTTTTCGCGTTGTGGACCTCTTCTCCTCCATGTCCATCGAGGCGACCTGTTTCTCAAAGACGCTGGTCAATACTAACAAATGTAGAAGCACAAGGATGACGTCGATTAGGGAACCATGAACGATAAAGCTCTTCCGCACCATCTGCATTTCCACCACTTTTTCCACATACCAAGTGCATATCCGCGAGCTCTGAATAAGTGTAATCTCCCATAATGTCCAAAATCTGCGTTTTAAAACACCACACTAAACTGTGAATTATCAATAAAGAAAACAAAAAGAAGAAATTGGTCCAAAATCCAAAAAGTAACACAAAAAGCACGAACGAAAGTAGTGTCTTACGTAACCAAGTACTAACGACTTGAACGATAAGTCAATAAAATAAATCTTAATACAAGTGGCACAATATTCAAAAAGAACAAAAGCAACAGACAAAACCAAGAAACGGGTAGGCCGCGTCGTGTGTACGTTGTTTACCAAGTAAGGACACAGACTGAAATTATTACTTGAAAATATTACAAGGGAGAGAAGAAAAATCAAAAAACATGGCGGTATCCTCTGTCGGTCGCTTTTCGATGACCCCCGTCGCGGCCTAATTATCTCTTAGGCTCATCATACTTATTTGCACGAATGTCAGAGTATCATGTGCGACAAAACGCGAGGCAATAAAGCCTATCCCAATATGCCAGCAGTTCTTTATGTGAATATAACATATAGAAAGATTAGGGTCCGATATTTTTACATGAATAGCCCTTTACGTAGGTGAGTGTTATATAAAAGCTGCTATGTATTTGGAAATTTTTGCTTATTTTTTTCTCTTCGAAACTATGAGCTTTAGACCCCCATGTTATATAAGGCTTTTTGTTTGTCTTGTCGTTCCCTACCACCAGTTTTTTTAATGACATAAAACTAATTACACCCTGTATTTATTATAAAATATTTTCATTATTGGACGCATTCAACCAATCCTGTCTAACTAACTCTCTAACTAAACTCTATCGTGGTTCAACGAACGTAACCCAGTAACTAATAAAGCTGACGTGTCACTATTCATGCTCTCTTTACATTTTTCAAATTTTTAGCTTTTAGAAGGATCCAGCTAATATCTGTTACATTTCTAATAATTAATCTAAGTTAGTGATGTCTATTCTATGATTGTTATTAAGAGTATGTGGGGCAACAATAGACATTTCAGTTCTTCTTTTGAGATGGCTCATATGTTCATTAAATCTTGTTCAAATTGGATATTTCGTATGTCCAACATACCTGACGTTATAATCCATACAATTAATTTCGTAAATTCTGGATATTTGACGAGATTTAGTTTTATCCTTTAGGTTGTTTAAAAATTGTTGCAATTTACTTCCTGATGTATGAACAACTATCATGTCCAAGTTTTTAAAAATCTTACCTGGACCACTAGATTGCGCATTGGCTAAATTTTCTAACTACGGTATTAACAATTTTGACAGGTAATAAGTTGGTGATCCGATTTCGGACGTAATGGGCGCAAAGAATCTCGGTTTATGTAATTCCTCAGATATGTTCTAAATGGCTCTACGGTCTTTTTCGGCAGGCACCCCCCTCAAATAAAGTAAAACGAGCTTTCTCTTTCACAAAAAGTAGTAAAAAAAACAAAAACTACCGACAAACCCGCGTTGGACAAGAACAATCATATGTTTGTTGCAAGATGGCCATTTATTTAATGAAAAGTGAAGAAAAAAAAATTACGACGTTTTTAAAAATATCTCAAAAAAACGTTTATTATCATAAAAAATACTTGGTTCCATGAAAAAAAGCAAATTTGACGAATAGAAAATTTGCCCGCACCGAGGATCGAATTCGCCACCCCATTGCGAGTCAAATATTATTATTTTCAAATTGCGGGAGAGATTTCTTTAAGGGTCAAGAACGCGTATAACTAACTCTTCCGGGATCTAATATTTTTTGTATAACTTTTTGTGGTTAATGGAAAAACTTGTTAGCTTTCATTTGCACCGAACCTCGTGTCCAAAAAGTCGATAATAAACAAATTAGAGCCTCTCACGCAATATCACTTTTATTTCCGGTTCCGGTTATCCGATCAAGTACTTTCTGGTCTCAAAATTTTCCTTTATCTAAGCACTTTCATATGCACAAAACCCCATTCCGATACTCAAGAGATAAGAGATAACTCAAATGGTATAGAAAATTTGTTCGAAAAATTCCTGGCAGACTCGCCTATAAGTAAATAACGAACTATACATACTTAAAATGAGAGCCGAATAGGATGAAGAGAAGATGCTATTGTTGATTCATTTCTATCAAGAGAAAGAGATATTATGAAACAAATATTAATTATGAAAAAATAAATCCCGAAGTAGATAGTCGGAATATCATAGGTCAAGTTGTGGGAACATCAGGGGAGGATTGGATGAAGAAATGATAAGTGTACTGTCATTCTTTAAACACCCTTACTCTATTTAATAATGGGGTGGAGGTGATAAAGGAGGTGTCTGATTCCAAAAAATATTTGAGATTGTGACCTCTCATACATACATTAAATCATAATTTTATGGACTCTTGCTTTCTTTGCCTGTTTACCCCCATTTACCACTCTTCGACAAAACGAGATCAAAATATAATCTAGTTCCAGATCGCGTTAAAATACATAACTGTGTCAAATGTTAAAAGTCAATATTATAATCAGTTCTAGAGCAATCGTGTGCACAAGAAAACTTACAGACAGACCAACAGAATTTGTTTTGCTCAAACTTAAAATCTTGACGTTACATGACATTTTATAGGCATTTTTTTACCGTTATTATACTTATACTTCCACTCTACTGTGTGTATGTGGAAGTACTTGCTGTTTGTTTTGATATCCTGAAATGGTATAGTAGACTAGTGAATAAATCTCCACTTGCTACGAACCGAAGCGAAGGGTGACAGCTAGTTTGTCTTATACGAATATGGCTTGCCTCAAATGTGTGTTTTTTTGCAATATTGGAATCAATTGAATCAATTTCGAAGTCTGTACTAGACATTGGAACAAAATTTTCATATAAACCACTCTTGTGATTTTGGATCTAAAAGCAAGTTGTTGCTAGGTCGCCCTTCGTATAAACTTGTTCTTCACCATCTTCGTGGTTTTCTATGCGTCGTTATTATTTCATATATTAAGATAAAAGCTCTACACGCCACAGCTAGATGATAACACATATTTGTGCAACGCTCTCTCAACAACTGCGGAAACAACTGGAAATTATTGCAAACTTAGTGAAGCAAGTGATTTGCTTACTTCCCCAAGGAGGTAAGTGAGGAAGTATTTTTACCATAAAAATATATAGAACGTTTTAATTGATAGCTATTTAGTTTTTCAATTATGTTCAAACGATCTTACGCCTGAAAAACGTATCAAAACGGGACGAATGTCTATGTCTTGCTTCTTTAGGTGAATTTTATCTAGGGAGGGCATGCCACGCCTAAAGAGAACTTGTGAATAATGAATGTTGAATTTTGAATTATTGAATAGAATATTACATCTGACAATATCAAAATCAAACTGGAAAAAGAGAAATGACTAATTCATAATTGTGTTAAAGTTGACTAAATGATTAATTAATTTCTTAATCTTATGAGAACATTGAGATTATACGGATTATTAATTGTGTAGCTAATGTCTAATTTAATATTTGATAAATAATAGAAAGAAAAGGAAGTTAGCGTGACGTTAGTTATGATTATTATTATTATTATTTTTTTTTTTCACCGTTGCCGGACAGGGCTTCCGTGCTTTCCGACCGATACCACACGGTAGCCGCGCCGGCGATAATTACAGCCACTCCCCACGACCTGTGGGGTTAGTGATTGTATATTCCAGATTCATGTGCCCTAAGTAGGCGAAGGGACCCCAAGATGACCGCTTTCTGCATTTGGCCTGCTAGCCATTCGGCTGATTTCCGACAGGCTGGTATGGTCTTCAGTTCCGAGAGCAGCGTAGGCTTCATACCTCCGAGTACACCGATTATTAGAACGACCATCTTGACCGAGTAGCCTGGGTACAGCACTTGGAGCTCGTACCGGAGATCACGATATTTGGTCCGTTTTTCCTTCTCTTTCAAAGCGATGTTTGGCTCAGTAGGTGCTGAGAACTCGATCACAAACATCACCTTGTTTTGATGGTCGAGGAGGACTATATCAGGCTTGTTGGCTTGAATTAGCCTGATTGTCGGAAACGAGAAGTTCCAGTAAATTCGGCACCTCTCATTCTCGACAAAGGACTCGATGTCTCCGGGGACGTAAGGCAGCACTGGTGTCTGCTCTACTCCGTACAAGTGACGACAGGTCCTGCAGTTAATATCAGAAACCTCTACACCCATTACGCGGCTTCGGTAAACCAAAGTGTTGATTACACCATCTTGGCAGGCCACAATGAATCCCTCGGTCTCCGACTTCAGCCCAGCTGACCTTAAAAAGGCGAATGTCAGCTTGGCCGATAAACCCAGTGTTTCTTATAGAACACCCCGTGCATGGGTTTATCGACATGCTGCCTAAGCAGATATTCCTGTTCGGCAGCTTTTATTTGGGCCTTCAGGCGAGGTGGCTGCAGTTCAGTGACTGACTCTGGGTCAGCACCGCGCCGGCCTCCTCGTCTGTTGTCGAATACGAGACCAAGTTCATCTGCGGCTCGTTTTGCCGTCTTAAACAGTCTGCCATGCAGACACTCCAGACCCAAGAGTCCTCGGCCCCCCCGTTGACGTGAGAGGTAGACACGAGGAACGGACGATCTAGGATGAATACTCCTATTGATATTCATCATCTTGCGGGTACTTCTATCTAAGTGGCGCAGCTCATCTATAGTCCATTTGACTACCCCAAAGGAGTAGAGCAGGACAGGAACGGCAAGTATATTAGTCACAGACACCTTGTTCTTCCCCGAAAGTTCTGATGACCAAATCTTTCGGAGTAGGCGTCTGTACTTGCCGCGGAGAGATTCTTTAACTTGCTGCACATCCTGGATGTGATGTTGTTGCACACCCAGGTATGTGTAGGTCTCTCCGGCATCCAGATGTCTTAGGATGTTTCCGTCTGCGAGTTGCGCGTCTTCAGCAAAGTCGCAGCATCGTCCTCTCTTGAGATGGACGACCGCACACTTGTCCAACTCGAACTCCATGCCAATGGCCCGCGTATACTCCTCGACCACCCGTAGAGCATTCTGAAGTTCGTGCTCTCCGGAGGCATACAGTTTGAGGTCATCCATATAGAATAGATGAGTGACCTTATGCCTCCGGTTGCTGGGTGGTCCACAATGGTACCCGCGAGTTTGGCGGAGTTCGACAGATAACGCAGCAGTTATTATTATTGTTATTATTATTATTATGAAAATAATATTATTTGTAAATGATGAAATGCAAATTCAAATTAATTCCGAGCTTGTAGTTTGTAGGTAGAATGTGGGCCCTGCTTGCCTCATCCCTTCCCTTTCTTTTACCATCGTAATTTCTCACCAAACATCGTTTCATTTTTGGAAGTATGTAACGTATTTAATACGATTTGTTATTTGTTTGTATTTGTGCAAGTAACAGCCGAATCCGACGAGCGCTAGGGATCGGTAAAAATTTTCGAACTTCGGTTGTGAAAGTGCACGCTAAACTCGATTATTATTAGGTTATCCTATAATCTTGAACTGTAAAAAAGGAAGGTAAAGGTTTACTCATGACCTTGAAGTGCCAAAAAATTTCCGTCTGCCTCGTTTTCTCTCCAACCGTCCCGTATGCACATTCTGTCCACCAACAACTAAAAGCCACAGGCCGCCACTGACATGAATACCATCATAAAACAAGTAGGGCGCCAAATTGGAATGAGTCTAATATACAACCTAACTTAAATCCATCTCTACGGCTCACAGTGGTGCTTTTTGGATATGCTAAATTCAGTGTTGCTGCAGAAAATTTAAAATCAGGGACAGAAAAAGATGAAAAATCCACTAAAATAATCCAGCCACAAAAAAGTCCTGATCCTGGAACTTGATCCAAGTAGTCCAATGTATTTTTTTCCGCTGAATTCGAATTCGATCTCTGAAGAGCCGAATCACCCTAAAAACTTTGAGCTAGAGCGAAGAACCACCCTTAGAATACGATAAAATCGCATACTTCTAATGTACAATCCTAGGAAGTCTTGAGTTTGCTGGTTTCAAATTTTAAAATTTCAACGAATTCAGTGTCGAAAAACGCTATAGACTACTCGGGTCAAGTTCTAGGATCAGGACTTTTTTGTGATTGGATTATTTTATTGGATTTTTCATACTCTCCTGCGTCTGACCTTAATTTTGAAGCAGCCATATTGAAAAAAAAAATCTGCAGCAACACTGAATCTTGCACATCCAAATACCTAACTCTGCTAAGTTTCGTAAATTTGTATCGAAAATTGGCTAGGTTACAGACTTTTGTCGCCTGCTTTCAGAAAAAGTACCACTGTGCGGCCTTGCCCCCAATCAAAGCATGTAATATTAATTTTCATTTTAATAAAAGTTAAAAAGTTGTTACCTATATTTTATTATCATTACTAAATTAGCCATATTAAACTGATGTCATAACTCGACTCGAAATGTATTTGCAACAAATCACTAGGTAAAGCTACCCCTAATTGGTAAACTGAATCGTAATGGTCCACAAGTTAAATTAATAACTCATAAACCATATCATGGCCAACATCTGATGACTGTTTGCTTTCACTAATATATACACATTAACCTAACAAATAAATTATAAATCCATTATATGTGTCCATTTCTACTATATCAGCTATCAACGTCAGTTACATTAATAGAATCTGCTTGTGAAAATGAATTCCTACTGCTTTGTCTGTTCAATTCGGATGCTACTTTACTATTGTGCTTTGTCATGCGCTTTCGTCAGCCTCAATTGCCCACACTCAAAGAGCCCTTCCGAAAAACCGTTCATAATTATAAGCATTACACGAAGATGTGTGGGACTCATCTTGCATATCCTACTAGCGATTTCGATTTTTTACGAAATAATATTTACCACAGAAAAATTCGTGCTGTTCTCTATAGTGACAACCGCCGAGCTAATCAGTTCGGGTTTAAGTGTGACCAGAATGATTACCAACAATATACACTGCAAAGAGACTGTTAAAGAGCTGCAATTAATGCTTGGCATATGGAATTATATAAGCAAGTTTAACATAAAGAACACTTATTACGATCGAAAATTTAAAACCTCGTTGTATGCAATATCAGCAACGGTACTTGTTTGTGTTTTACCACTAGCCTATTTCTTTCACGATGAAGTAAGCTGGCTGATGCTCTTGAAGGCTTGGAACCGAATCGGCCCAGGTAGGTAATATCACACAAGTTTTTAAACGCCTATTCAAAATGTTGCTAATGATTCATCTGTGGAGTCAATGATACTATTTACTTCGGAATTCTGAAGCGGTGATGGATTTTCATGATTCGTTCTGTAATGTCTTTTCAAGCTGTAGATTTAGATCTTAGCTGGAAGGAGCCTTGCCCATTACGACCTCTATGGATCTATTGTGGTACTTCTTGTACCTTAGGGCTCCTTATCAAGACATGGTCCTTACTAGACTTCGAGTCTGTTGATAAGGAGCACCTTGGTGTAATTGTTAATTATAAATTAAACACTGCTTTTAGATGAATCAATCAATATGTTATACATACTCTACATATGTTTCGGCTTATTAGGCCTTTATCAAGAGTATTACATAGTGAATACTAAAGTTCCCGACCTGCTTATTCTACTTTATACCTAAAAGTATTTATGCCTTAATCTATTTATGGCCTAACCTATTTAAGACCTAATTTAACATCCTTAATCATGGGAATGTTTGGACTCGACCTAAACTGGTTATATAAATCAATGGATAGTTCTTAGCAATTCGTTTATTATAGGGGTATTCAAGAAATTTTGTTGGTCATTCGTGGTACAAGGGTTGTACTTAAAAGATTTTTTTGATTTCTAGTTGCTCTAGTAGATCTAAACGTTTACCTTTTCTTTCTGAATGAAGTAAATTTATGTTATCAATATCTATGAAATGGTTATTTTCAATACAGTGTGTTGACATTCCTGTATTTTAATTGTTATTTCAGATAGATTTTTTATGTTCTTTTACCCTGTTCACAACGCTTCTACCATTCTGACCGATATATACAGCATTGCAATCTTTACAATTAATTTTACATACACCAGAATTATCCATTTTATTTAATTTTTCTTTGTTATTAACCAAAATGTTTCCTCTAATTGTTTTGTTCACACTTATTGTAGACATTCTTAAATTATTTAATTTTCTAGAAATTTTGTTACTATATTTGGGAACATAATTAATTAAACTGTATTTTGTAGGTTTATTAGGCACAGTGAAAAATTCTTTTTGAAGCATTTTGCGTTGTTTGTTTTTGACCATTTTATCTATTAGTGACTCGCTGTCTCCGTTATTTCTTGCAATTTGTTTAATTATATATAATTCCCTATCAAAATCACTTTGATCTAAAGGAATATTCGTGAGTCTATGTATTAGACTATGAAAGGGTGAAATCATGATTGCTGCGAATTATAATGTATTACTGTATCTGTAGTAGTAGGTTTGCGGTAAATGCTAAATTTCAACTGATTGTTATGTTTTTTAATATTAATATCTAGAAAGTTTAATTGATTATTTTGCTCCGATTCCATTGTGAACTGAATTTTACTATTAAAAGAATTTAAGAAATTAAGGCAATTACTTAGGTTCCTTTCTGTACCGGTCCATATACAAAAAATATCGTCTACATATCGAGTCCAATAAAACACATGTGTATTTAAACTGTTATTGCTATTAAAAATTAAATTTTCTAAGTTTGACATAAATATTTCAGCTAACAAAGGAGAAATTGGTGAACCCATTGGTAGCCCGTCTTTTTGTCTAAAGAATTCACCATTAAATTGAAAATTGTTTTGTTCAATATAAACTCTCGAAAGATTTTTTAACTCTGTTTTTTCGTTTTCACTGATTTGTGAATTATCTATTAAATTATATAAAATTGATTTTAGTTCTGTGAGCGGGACTGAGGTGAACAGACTTTTAACATCAAAGGAGATTAATTTTGCGTTATTTGGCTTTATTAAATTTTTTGTATTTTCAATAAATTCAAAAGAATTTTGTATGGAATATTTAGATTAAAAATTTATTAATTTTGGAGAAATGTAATTTAGTTTTTTACACAATTTATAAGATTGTGTAAGACACTATGGGGGGTATAGGGTTATTTACTTTGTGAATTTTCGGAAGACCATAGAGAATTGGGACTGAAGGGTTCATAATTTTCAATTTATACGCCTCATTACTTTGAATAACAGTATTACATTTCTTTAAGTTAGATACAACTCCTAGGTATAGTTATCAGACCTTGGTTTCTTTTTTTCGCCAAGCCGCCTCCGTCCAGTCAAGGCTTCTACAGCTCATGACATGGACTGAAGTTTCCAACGAGAACTTGGGTGACCCATTAATGTACCGGACCCAACTGACGTTGCTTAACAAAGAGTGTGTAAAGTAATTTTAAAAACTTTTGATGTCGGCTTTTTATTCAGTGGTGGTTTTCCCAAACCTTATATGCGGGTGAAAGAAAAATAAAAAAATGACTACTTGATCTGAGAGAATTAAATTGTAAGTAATAAATATAGTATACAGTTTTTCATAAAAATGGATATTTTCCAGGTTATAATAACTCGACAATTGCGATTTTACCATTGAAGAATTGGTTCTTCGAGACCGTATTTCGTAAATAACTCAAGATGTGTTACATAAAGTGGTGTAGCACAAAAGAAAAAACTGTAAAATGACAAGTACTTTCGCTTTTTATTTGCTCTTTTGCTACTTTAAATATTGTTTATTATACCTACAGGGTGTCCCAGATTTAAAGTGATATAGACCGATGGGAGACAGAGCACACATTTCTGAGTCCAAAACACCTCCATACTTACCCTTGAAAGTGAATGGTTTTCGAGATACAGGGTATTTTATGATTCTTGACTGAAACTAAAATTCATATATTTGGAATGGGTGGACGTTCTTGGATTAAAGTTGGTACACATATAGTGCACTCCTAGTCCAATTAATGGCATAATTTATTTTGTAAAAATGCCAGGACAGGACTCAATTTTTATTATTTTGCATTTAAGGTCAATTACATCACCCTGTATATCAGTTTTTTGTAAATGGCGGATAACTATTGAAATGTCTATGGATTATTGTGCAAAACACTGTCATAATATTCGATGGCACGTTTATGGTTGCTTCCTAGCAAATTTTCGAAAATAATGGTGAATGATATTTAAATTCTACAAAATACGCAAACAACCAGTTAACGTTAATTTTATTAATTTTACTTAAACACTTGTTTAATAATTATTTAATGTATTATTGTTACTTAAATATAATTCTAATTACACTTAAAATTTGTACGGCCAAATGCAATATTCCATAGAAAAACAGTTTGCTTAAAAATAAAAGTAGGCGGTGTCAAAAGAGGTAAGTGAGCTGGCACACCGTATTTTGAATTTTTTTGTGAATGTCGCGAAGGAGAGATAATGCGTCCACCAATACATAAGATATTCCTATCTTGACGTAAAACAGAGTAAGATTTCTTAATTTATCAGAAGCGTTATTAAATTTCTACCGAAAACACGATTTTTAAATATCTGGTATTATTTTGTTTATTCTAATAGGTACGCAAAAATTTGAAGGCTGTGTAGTACTCTTGTCAGAAGTAATTACGTCAACTTTGATAGCAAATGTCAAGATATTTTTTTAAATAATTAATTCCAGGTCTTAAAAATTAAGTTTGCGCCATTAAGGAAAATTATCATATCACTTTTCTTGTCTACATATTCTAAGACAAAGGATTAGGCATGTCTCTAGCTGTTATAAATGTGTCAGATAATTGCACGTTGACTCCTGCTATAGAGTACGTGCATTGTAGGGCTAACCCAACCTCAAATATTACATTTTTGTAAGTTTATACTCATTTTTAATGTGTTTATTCGCATTTCTAGATAGAAACCAGTGTAACATTAATGAACTCTCTCGGATGGGATCAATTTTCAAAATCATTGAAAATTGAAACAGACCGCTAATTATATGTTGGATTTCCAACCTGTAAATATCAGTATATTTTTAAGAATCAACAATATAAAGAATTTCTGTGTATATTATTTGCGAGACTTTTTAAATGTTGTAAAAACATTAAAAATTAGAATAAATTACAGCAACGTAAACTTTGAGGTTATGTTAGTTACATATTTGCTAAAATAAAAAAAAAATTTTTTTTAAATATAATGCACGCGCCTTATTACCGTTTACTCTCTTTGACAAATGAGAATTGCATGTGTACATTCCTTAACTATTGTTTTTACATGCATATGACATTAATAATTTCAGTTATTTTACTTATAAAACCTTAATGTATGAATTTTTCAGCTATATTCATCAGCTCGGTCCATATACTCTGTGTACATCAAATATCCCATTATCACTTATTCTTAAAATGGACTTTTATGCAAATAGAAAGAGAACTAGATGTCAGATTGTCAGGAAATGGAAACGTTGCCGTTATTTTTAAAAACAACAAATTTTTGACTGGAACTACAGACAGTACATTTTTGAGAAAATTGAAAAAATTGAGGAAACTGTACATGATCATATTAAATAGTTTCCGTAGAACCAAGGCAAGAATTAATACATCTATACTTACTGTAGCGCTGATGTATTATTTGTTGTTAATTTTATTGTTGTTTATCATTGTCATTGGCTGGAGGGGAGAAATAACATTCCACATCGGCCATTATATGTTTCTTGGTAAATATATGGGCTATGTCTTGCATTTGGCAACTATATCTCTTATTTGTGAGAACATTCATAATCTGGTAAGTGTATGTAGATTTTTATACAGCATGTCACACCTCTCGCCTACACCCCCTTGTATCTTTTTTTGCAGATCGATTTTAAATTTTTGTCAGTTATGCAAACAAAGAAATTTATTATCATTTTGCCTAGAAAAATGACTTCGTCGATCTTGGCCTACTGAGAACAGTTAAAAAATATAAAAGGTGCAAAATATGGAAGGCCTGCGTTAATATAGTAGGTTTAGAATGTCACGAAACGTGGAGATTTTAAATTTAAGTGAAAAAGAATTTTTTTAACATTTATTCCCTTTAGATGGTCCGCTCTGTATATTTTTAAGTGAAAGTCTATCAATTTTTCGTTGGCAGTAATGTCATCTACCTACCAAATTTGACTATTCTCCGTCTAGTGGTTTTTTAGTTAATGCGTCAACAGACAGACAACAGACCGATAGACAGGCAGACTGAAGGAAGTGAAAAACCTTTATTTTCGTAATCTACATGACCTGAAACGTGGAAATCCGAAGAAACCTCGGATTTCCACTAAAGGACTACTTTGCCTCTAGTGGCAGCTCAAGGAGGGGTAGATATACAACGAGCGCTTAATGCCCATAAGCAATGTTTACAGAGAGCAAGAGACAGAGATATATTGTGATGCAAATCATGCGTCATTGGATGTTAAATAGCAGTGCTGTGATGTATAATGTGTCTTAGTTTCTCATCAAAATTCTGTTATATTCCATCATGCAACGCAGTATAGTGATAACTTGATGAACTACAGTTTTATGCTAATTATAATATCATAACTTTTGTCAATTTGGAGTAAAAGTGTGGCTCTATAAGTATTAATGTATTACAGTGGAAATTTGTGAACACCAAATATTCTTTATTGCAGCTACATCAGTTTTACTGAACACTGACAAACTTTTAGTATAGTAATTTAACATTCTGGTGTAGATAATACAAAATTTTTGGACAAACCTGTCATTGTGTACCTAACTGATTTAGTCTCTTTGCCACATGCTGCAAGAAATTGTAACTGTGAACTATAACGGAAATTTTTTCAAGTTTCATTATAATTTAACATTATTACTTCAGGCATCTGTAATTTATATTGTGCAAAGGGTCCAACGTTCACTATTTTTATTAAGCACCCTTCTTTAATCTACCCCTTCTTGGTGGCAGCTCATGTTGTTCATGTGTTTAAGTTTTTCATTTTAAAATAAACCATTCAAAGATTATTAACATTGTAAACTTTTTTGTTTGTATCTCATACTTTAACACTTAGAGGTAGGTAGATTTTAAAATATTCGTGAAGACATTCTTCGAAAATCGGTTATTCTTAAAGATACAAAATTATGTCTATATTATAATTGCATAGAAAATATTTTAAGTATTTCCAACTTCTACATAAAGCAACATTGGAAACTATCTCAAACAACTTAGTTATTTTTATCGAACCTGGTATATTATTCCGTTTATAGTCATACATTTTGTACATATATCTGTGTTTTTAGGTACAAGAAACACAAACGTTTTTGTTCAAAATCCCGTTGAAGAAATTAAACGAAGAAGAAGCTAGAGAAGTAAAAATTGTTCAACATAGTACATCAGTTATATTATTATTTTTTAGGTAGAGCTTGTTATTAAGCTACTTAAATGGGAACAACCCTTCGAAGACAGGGAACGTGCACTTTATGGAAACACTTTGTTGCCTAATGTTTGTATTATTGATATAATTAATCTAGTTAGGTAGAAGAGGATAGGGAATAATTTAAGAACAGAGCTGCCTCAAAGCACAGTGCTTAATGCTCGTTTAAGTGTTTGAAGCACGCGCAAGTAACCATTTGCGTCTAACTTTATGGCATATTGTATATGATAACAAATTTTTCCATTAACTTAATTAAATTGGCTGTTAATATTGGCCAATTATCGAGAAAGAAAAATTAAACCAAACATTTCCGCCGAAAAATAAAAGATACTGTTTTTTCTAAATGCCCTTCTGAACTCTTTGCAACAAAAATGAAGTCAATTAACCCTGTACCTTTTTTTTAGAGATCTAATGCCAAAATGACGCGACTATTCACTGTACCTCTTCATTTGACCGTATAACTAGAAACTATATTTGATATTTGATATTTCATTTTAGATCATGGTAGCAGTAATCACTAATAGCATGGTAGCCATACAGTTATATCTTTTGTTCACAGAATAAACTGGAGAGGAAGAATTGCAGTGATTTGTAAGCAAAATGCACATAATTAGAAACGGAAATAAACAAGTTTGTTCAGCATCTATTTCCAATTGTATTTAAGTATAAATATAAAGCATAAATACTTAATAAGGAATATTAATCTTAATTTAAACAAGAAATTATCCCGAGAAAAAGATTCTTTGGGTATTTTGCCGACTACTTTCAAACAACTCATCTAACATTTAATATAAAAATACCTAAAGAATGTTATATGTATGTGTTATAACGACCCCCATGGAACTATTGCGGTGTTCCTGTTTGTTTTCCTCAGAGCTCCTTAGTCAGTTTTGTCCTTTGTATCAGCCTCCACAGTCTTGATAATGGCCGCTTAGTATAACTATCAGCTTTTGGTTTTTCCTCACCAAGTGGTTGGAATGTCAGTCTAGCAAGGCCTTCACAATGGCACACTACATGGACCGAAGTTTCCTTTGCCTCTAGCAGAATCTGCATATTGTGTCCTCTGCCTGACCCGCCATTAGACTCAGATGTCTATTAAGTCGGCAGTGACCGGTTAGAAAACCCATTTTTATTCTAATTAATGAACTCTTTGGAGAGTCCCTGTCGTGGGAAACTTGTCCACCATACCAGAGGCGTTACCCGCGCCTTCTCTGGCCAGTTCATCAGCCTCTTCATTTTCCTTGTGTCCTGGTATCCACGCCACGGTCACTTTATTCTTACTTCCTAGGTTTATAAAGGCATGTATGCAGTCCCATACAAGTTTCGATTCGACTTGTATGAAACCATTGCTTGTAGCGCAGCCTGACTATCGAAAAAATGGTAATTGACTAATTAACAGTTCCTTGCCTTATGATTTCTTTTGCGCACTACTGTATTCGGGCCACGTCAGCCTGGAATACTGTGGCGTATTTTCCTAGACTTATTGGGATTTTCGTTTTCGACCTCATTTCATAAATTCCAGCTCCGACTCCCTCTTTCTTAGAGCCGTCTCTATACCAGACTGTTTGTGCCGGTATTGGGGGATCGTTTGTCCAGTTTTCCCTGTCTGGTATTTGAATTTTGATACACATATGTATTATAACGAGATCTGGAACTAGATTATATTTTGAACCTACTATAAATAAGAATAAATCAGTAAAGCATGCTAGTACGAATCCAAAACCTTGGAATTTACTGTATGTACTGGAAACTATAGACTCAATTTTTTTATAACTTGTGAAGGTTCTCAGACTTAAGTAAACTCTACTTCTACTTTGATAATCTGAAGAGAATAGTTATTCTGACCTTTTTAACCTTCTTTCTTCATTTTGAAAACTTTCTATTATTTTTAAGTTGCTCTAAAATTCGTATTTCTCTCAAGATTTAGTTTCCCTTCCTGCGGTTTATTAAATTTGAAACAAATATTTTAATCTTTACAATTCTAAAGATACGACATGTTGTCTAAAGCGACGGATGGGGTAGAATAATCCAGCCCAAGAAAATATCAAGATCAGCTCGGGAAAACATCAGCGCCCGTTTTCTTACAATAGCAAGGATGTTCCTTTTCTTGGTGGTAGATGATAGACAACCAGTTGTGCATGCCGTAGCGGTAATGGCTACGTCTCGACGGACCATTTGGACGCCTATTGACGAAAATTACAGCTTTCACTTTTTGTTGCGTCAGTAGCTATTTTAATTAGTGAATATTTTTCTTTTACTATCATCTTCAAAAGGATTTAGGCGTTCTTTTAGTCAAAAACTCAAAACGCGTCTTTCTCACACATATATGTAGTTTTATGTAGTATTTTTGTCTTTATCAAGCTACAATGTTAACTAATGATTTGTTCTCACAGTTAGTAGGGAATAAAACAAAGACACAATTTAACTAAAAATATTTTAATTATCAACACTTTTTTACAGATACAAAAGTCAAGCGATACAAAAATTTAAATAGCAATAACGTCAAAATATTTGCAGTATTATGAGTACCTGCAATTACCACAATTGCTCATTCTTAACGATGATATGAAAACGTTTATCACTAATATCTTTAAACCAACATCGATCACAATAGTGCCAAGATTAGGGATGCTATATCCTTTTCAAATTGAAGATTGGTGCGAAGATGAACTTGTATATGTAATAGGCTAACCCAGCGAAAAATAGAGCTTTACACACTCTATCCAAGACGTACATTCTAAAAAAAAATTTGGTTAATTAAAATCTAGACAAAGAACCTTTGAATGGCTCTAAATACATTATAGTCCTGGAGTTAGGTGGCTTATAAAAATATATTTTCTATCTGAAAGACAATACTGAGAGACCTGTTCCTATCGACGGCCGACAATGTGGCTTCTACGACTTGTTTAGGTCAAAACTCGACTCCTTTATAATTCAATCAAAATTGATCAAAATTATCGTAATACTGGGCACATTAATGAACTGCGAAAATTACAATTCAGCTTATTTTTGACACATGACAGCTGTCAAAAGCCTGTAAAAAATGTGAAACCTTTATAAACGCAGAATTTAGACACTGCTATTTCCTATATAATTAAATGACCAAAGAATAGTCACAGTTCATGGCCTTTTGACCTTTTCGTATTGTGATACTTATTCAAATTCTGCGGATGAGAAAATCTAAAATACATGGGTTTTGGTACTTTAGATATTGTTACACACAGAATAGGACCCGATACATATCATTATTGGCAAAAGAATGGCCTTTTCGTATAGGCAAATTAGCCATTTAGGGCAACAAGAATTAATAAAAGGATCATCTCTAGGATTTAAGTAGGTAAGAACCTGGAGAATGACATGATGCATTCTTTGCACTTCCAAGTTCCGGGACAATTAAAAAAAAATAGGAAAAACTTTTTGATTTTCGGTTTTTTTGCTCTAGCGTCCAAAATAATGAAAATAGAGAAAAAAATTCCCAACAAAAGTTGTAGCTCGTCTCTTTCCCTATAAAAAAGGACTTTACAAATGTTTGTCTTACTTAAGTCGTTTAGAAGATAAATCGAGTTTTCCACTTATAGCTTTAAGCCGCTTCGAAATGCGCGAAAAATGAGAATTCCTCTGGAGTTTCGTACGACCGGGCTCATCGATCGATAATTCTTACTATTCTGAGCGCCCAAAAAAATGAAAATAACATAAAACGTAAAGAAAAATCTCAGCTTTAATGTGGAACTAATCACAAAATTCATAAAAAAATGTATCATAGAGAAAGTGTCAGAACATGGCTTAGTAAGCTTTGTACAGTTGATCTACGGATTTATCCATATCTTTGTCGGGAGTCGCTAGAATGATCATTCATTTTGCTTACATATTCTTATATAATGATATATTAATCTAATTAACATTTTATTGCAATTACTTTTGTTGGAAAAATATGCCTTGCGATCAAAGTAGAGAGTATATTTCTCATCAATCAATCACCTCCAAATTTTATTCAATTCACTATATCTTAATTAATAATAATAGCACAGTCTTAATTATAAGTACAATAAAACATATTCTTTCGAATGACTTTACAGTTCTTTAAATGCGTGCAGTACTTTTTGAATTTGTCTACATTATTCATACATGTTCAGAAAATGCACAATTAAACAGTAAAACATATAGAACTTATCTGTTTCTTAACATTCTACAATGAAATTTTCACGAAATATAGGTTAAAGTGCGTGGAATCGAACCCATGCAGTGATCAAGCACCCATTGTTACGGGAGAAATAGGCAAGATGCATAAATCTCAGAGATTTAAATAAATTAATTGTTTAAACTTTACTAAGCCATCTTCTAACACATTTTCTCTATGGTAAAATTTTGCATGAATTTTGTGATTAGTTCCACATTAAAGCTGAGACTTTTCTCTACATTTTTTAGCGACTCTAAATAGTAAGAATTATCGATCGATGTGTCCGGTCGTACGAAACTCCCAGAGAATTCTCATTTTCCGCGCATTTCGGAGCGGCTCACAACTATAAGTGGAAAACTGGATTTATCTCCTAAACGACTTAAGTAAGACGAGAATTTGTAAAGATCTTTTTTGTAGAGAAAGAGACGAGCTACAAATTTTGCTAAAAACTTTTTTCTGTATTTTCATTATTTTAACCGCTAGAGCAAAACAAACAAAAATCAAAACGTTCTTCCAATTTTTTTTAAATTTTCCCGGAACTTGGAAGTGCAAAGAATGTATCATTTCATTCTACAGGTTATTACCTACTTAAATCCCGGAGATGATCCTTTTATTAGTTTTTGCGAGGTTTTTACAAAATTTTGCCTTCATTGCCTGTACTAATTGATTTTGGTTGAATTATAAACAAGTCCGAAAAGTCACACTGTGTGGTCCCTCTGTGATTTCTAAATCGCCCTAACTTGAGAACACTTTATTGCGTAGTAAAACATATCATGAACAAGCATTCGTTTCGTTTGATATTCAAGTATCAAGTATTCTCTAGTTAAAGCTTAATTTAAGACTCGCATAGGGGCTGTTGTCCTTACAACAGGTCTCAATCGTTACTGTCATTACACATTGGATATTCACAATAATTCCTAAATTACTTTTTCATAACATTTTTTGTTTCCCTGGTACAGAAATGTACTACTTCCACGTTCAATGCTTAATTACTCGCAAACAGTGCGATTAAATTAAATTATTAGAAACAAAAGTTGTTTAAAAAGGGTAATAGGGTAGAAACCAAAGTTGATCATCGGATAACCTTGAAGTATTCCTCCAAATTTTAAGAAAATATAGCCATTAGATCCCACTTTTCAAATAATGAGACTTTTGCCTGAAACATTTTTCTCGGAAATTCTTTGTTTTCAAGTTATTCGCAATTGTTAACTTAAATGCAGCACCCGGCATAATAATATGTTTTTCTGCACCTATTTAGTTGTTTGACAATTATTAGCAGCGGCCAATTACAAATACAAATTCCATAATTCACTGTGCACTGATTCAATGATATTTTACATCGACCGCGATCAACTCTTGCTGCTGCGGCTGACAATCAACTGGCGTGACAGCCAAGTGTACGGCCATATTGTTTGTTTACGTTTTCCAAGGAGCCAACGCCCACTTCTTACAAGTAGATGCCGATTAACTTTATCAAATTTCAGTCTAATTTATTTGTTTAACAGGTGTATAAAAAGCATAGTATCATATTCGCGATTATGACCATTATTCACTCAGAACATTTGCGCCACTCACCTGACGGCTCGTGGGCTCAAACATCATCTTCGTGAATAATGGCTCTCATAATCGCTCATATAATAATATACTGTTATTTCCTACGCAAGGACGTTGAACCGAAAAGTAGATGTACTCTATTATGTAATGTATACGTTTCGCCCAGACTTATTTTTTTATTGTCATATAATATCTAACATCGTCCACTTACATTTTCATATTTCTATGTGCTGCTGGAAGCATATCATCTGTTTCCTTTAAAATATTTCGCCTTGCATACAGAATACAGTCTGTTAGGTAACCTTCAATGTCAATTTCAGCATTTTGGAGCATATAAATTTGTTTCTCTCTTGTGTTCAGATTTTTCCTCAGATCTTCAATGTTTTTCGTGACAAAATTCCATTCTTTTACTGTATAATAGTCGAACATCTCGATTCCCTTCTGTATCCTCATTTGGATAGTGTAAAGGCTAAAAAATTAGGATGCATCAAATAACTAGTTTTTTAAGAGTAAGTACGTTTACTAATAATAATAATAATAGTAAAATCCATTGTACTGTGATATATCAAAACATTGTGAGAAATGCGCAATCGTAATGCAATTATTATTGCAGAATGCTTTTCCTAACATGAAGAGGTGCGCAAACTTGTAAATTGAACAATTTTGACAGGAATATTTGAGAATGCACAATAAAAAAATGGCAATATTTTTTCTGTGTGGTGAATATCATCCATCTGCATATTGCTGTTTCGGGCTTATTGGCCGTCGTCAGTACACACTAACAGTACCGCCATAGAACCAAATTTCTATCTCCCTATGAAGAGAGAACGAAGGCAAATGAGCTAAAACTAGTAGTATGCATGGCATAATATTCACCACACAGGACAAATATTTCTATACATTCTATTCATTTATTTAGTTTACATGGGGAGAGAAAGATTTACTAGTGTTGCTCGCGAGGGATAAGACTTACATCGGTTTGTACCCCAATATTATCAGCAACAAGTCTATGAGGATGGCAGGTATTATCTGGAAAAACACAAAGTTGATTTTATTTAACAGCCTGCTTCTCGTCATTGTTCCGCCAGGATACCACAGAATACCATTAAATGGTACTCTTTTGTTTATGACCTGTTGACCCGTTTTCATTATCTCCATCCAGCTTATCTTAATGTCAGATTCAGGAATGCACATATTGTATATGTGCGGAGAATTCCTGAAACACAAAAAACCAGTCCTAATCCCAATAAACAACTTAAACAATTTCAAATTCAGTAAGAAAATGCATAATCTCAGATAACAGACTGCGGTCAGATTGACGCCCCTTTTAGGCCATTGTTAGTCGACGACGTCGTGCAACTTGTAAATGACGTAACTGTAATGTTGTTGTTATCAAAATTTTAACGTTAGTTTCTTTTATCAATTTGACGTATTCGTAACATCATTATTTAATAATACTAATAGATTTATTGCCCAACAGATAAAAAAATCTAGTTACAAGACAACGATGAAGAAAGGTATACATAAAACTAATACCAATAAAGTATATTATATGGCTAAGGTAGTAGTGTAAGTTACAAAAAAAATTATAGCATATTTTAAACAGTTCTTTCTAGTGGCTAAGTTATGTAATCTTAGGCGGGAGTTGCATATATGGTATATAATCCTTCCGAAGGGGCGTAAAGCAGCGACTGTCTTGTTTATTAAAGGTTAGGCCCTGATACTATGACCTTTGCAGTATCATAGGTAGGTAGAAAATTTCTACTATTCTATAAAGGAAAGACTCGGCAAAATTTTAAAGGGGAAACTCGTTTCCTGGCATCGGTAATTGGTGTCAGTAGCGGAAATAGGTCGACGTTAAATAAACAAATTTCAAAAAAGCTTGTCTATGAACTTTAAATAAACAATATTTCATTCGTCATTAGCCGAGTTTTCAGAACTTGAATCGGTATTTACATTAATAATAATTGGATTAATAGGTGGTAATATAGAATATTCATTTTCCTTTTTTATCACATGAGATACACACTTCCTCCGTATATCGCTTTTGCTTATTTCGTCTACTATTATCTTTATACTCTTTAAGACAGACTCACCATTTCAATGGCGTTAAAAACGCAATAATATGGAGGCAGACGTAAAATAGTATGATCGTGTGCTTTAATAATGTTTTCAAAGGCATATTCTTTTTTAAAATTTTGCTTTCCAATCAGTTCTAATAAAGTCTTTTTTGTGTTTTTTCTGGTATTTCCAAACCTTTCATAAATTCCAAGTTTTTTAAGTTTTTGTCCAACTCTTTTCCGTTTAATAGAATGATCAACTACATCCCCGGCTCTAATTACCCTATGAATTGTAGTACTGCTAAATTTGGTTAATTCACAAATCCTCTTCACAATTTGATTATATGAAGAATCAATATAGTAGGCCCGCATATGTATTTTCGTAGGCTTGGAGTGATTGAAGCAAGCGACCAATTGCACCTGTTAGTGCATGTAATATTGAACATTGAACCACTTCTTGGCCGGCTCAGACACGCGTCGTTTACCCCCTGCACCCCGTCGAAGGGCGAAATTTTCAAATAACTGTATCTGGGTAACCGTTTGAGATATCGCGTCGATTCAAACGTCAGACTGTTTGTATTTAAGAAGTGATTAATAATGGTCATTACATTATATATGTGTTTTTAGTATTTAGCGAGATATTTTTAAGAAACTAATATTTTTTGAGCAACCCCTTTAAATATTATCGAATAACTTCAAAACGGACAGCTCTAATAGAAATATGTAATGAATAAAAATTATTGCCTATACTTTTAGCTTTATTTTGGTGTAAACATATCTGCCCTTGCAGTCGTTCAAGGTGGTTTAAATAATATATATAACGGAGGACCGCGTGCTCGCACGCATGTTGGCAGGTCTACTGATATAATATAATATGTTGGAATTAAGTGTAGCTGTGCAAGTGTAAGTACATTATAATTATATTATTAGCTACTGAGTAGGCGCTGTCCTTGCTGCACTTGTATGAACAGTGTGAAGCGTCCTACGGCATCTGGATGCCGGAGAGACCTATACATACCTGGGTGTACATCAACACCACATCCAGGATGTAAAACAGATTAAAGAGTCTCTCCGTGGCAAATACAGACACCGGCCTCGACAAATTTGGTCGTCCGAACTGTCGGGGAAGAACAGGGTGTCTGCAACGAATATGCTTGCCGATTCGATCCTGGCTCTATTCCTTTGGAGCAGTCAAGTGGAATAGGGATGAGCGGCATCAATTAGATAGAGAAACCAGAAAGATGATGCACATTCATGGTCCGTTTTGAAGTTATTCGATAACATTTAAAGGGGTTGTTCTAAAAATATTAGTTTTTTTTAAATACTAAAAAATGTGTATATATTGTAATGAACATTTTTAATCACTTCTTAAACACAAACAGTCTGGCGTTTGAACGGACGCGCTATCTCAAACAGTTACCGAGATACAGTCATTTGAAGATTTCACCCTTCGGCGGGGTGCAGGGGGTAAACGATGCGTGGCTGAGCAGGTCAAGCAGTGGTTCAATGATCCATATTAGATGTACTAACAGATAGAATGCGTCGCTTGCTTCAATCATTCCAAGCCCACGACTGCCTTATTTTGAACATATACGAGACTACTAATATTTTCGCCTTTTAAACACGAGTAAATATTCAAAAAATCCCTTTAAATTTGAACTTGTAAGTCTTTATTTTCAAATTGCGCTTGTATAGGTTCTGTATCAAAATCGTCCGTTTCGTTGTCACTACTATCGAAAGGACTCCAAAATGCCATTTTAAACAATTAATTGTAAAAAATCAGTCAAACACAGTAATAAAACTAATAATTTGTTCAAATATTCACTAGAATTAAGTAATTTATAACGTTGCCTGGCTGTACTGCACTGCCTCGTACAGATCATACGATACAAATAGTCCATACGTATTTTTGGTTTTATATATTATGGCATGCAATAACTCCGAACAAGGTTGGTGTTGACAAATCAAATTCGCTAAGCATCTAATCCCACCTATATTTCTATGTGACAGGCGGATCAAGTCACGTGGATGGTAGACGAGGAGTGGTGAATATAAATCTGTGCTCTCTCTTTCAATATGAAACCATATATTGACAATACCCCGTAAAATCCCATAGTTCCGTGCTGTTCCAATTGACTTCGTAAATACTATACACACTAACACACTATAGTGGGTGTAAATCAAATCTCTTCCTAGTCACAAACAGAATAATAAACTTACTTAACCGTTATATAGTTCCATGACGCGGCTAGTAACCCATTAATTGTACAGTCCACAGGTACAAAATTAGCGTGTGCTTTGGCATCCATGTACAAGGACCTGATGACGCCCTTTCCGCCACCAACGAACAGACCCATTGGTCCTTGCAGGTTGTTGCACCATCCCGGAAATGGATCACTATAAGTTGGAATCACTAAATGAAAAACAAAAATGAAATTATATAAAAAGAATATTTTTAAGAAAAAGCTTTTATTTGAAACAACTGCTAAAAAGTAAAAATAATATTTTTAAATTCATACACCTGGAAACCAAAGCTTTGGGAACGGCAATATATAGCACTATTGCATAGTTACTTTGTTCAACCGACCGACCCCAAAGCTGTTGGTTTCCAGGTGCATGAATTTAAAAAAAATATGTTTGCTTTTTAGTACAGTCGTTTCAAATAAAAGAAAGAAAGAAAAAGATAATTTGCCATCCTAGGGCGTCCGCCATATTTGATTTAGAATGACGTTACATAGTCTACCGTACTTTACTCGTCAAACCCTTTAATTTGATACCCATATCAAGGGGGTTATGAAGAAAAAGGCGATCCGCCATTTTGGGACGTCCTCCATATTATATTCAGAATAACATCACATAGTTTATCGTATTCTACTCGTCAAACCCTTTCATTTGATACCCATATCAAGGTGGTTGTGAAGGAAAAGGCGATCAGCCATCTTGGGACGTCCGCCATATTTTATTTAGACCGATGTTGGCTATACTATGTTGAATTGTCGGATTTTCATTGCTCTCCGAGGAAGAAAAAAGTTACTATAGTCGAGTACCTACTCTCCTGCTAGGCGAGTGCATTTAGATGAAAAGGTGCGTTAGTATTAAAGATACAATTTGAACTTCAAAACCTTTCACACAGTATTCTAAAATTGACCAAATTAAAAGTGTACATATTAAAATATTGTGAATGTTTCAATAAATATGTACAACAATTACACGGCACCATTTAATTTATGTCATTTAGTCTTTTCAATCAAGAGATATAACATTTTTGAGATAGCGGACTTGCGCGAGCGCGTGTGCTCACACCGTCGAAGCATGCCGAAAATTCCTAGTTTGCTCGAATGAAAAAAATGGTAAATACATTTCTCATGTAAAGCGTCCTCCTCTTTCTTTTTGTGCCATTACGAAAACAATGAAATTAACAAAGTGATTTACAAAATAAAAACACATTTGTGCACCTAATCTTTCAAATAAAAACATTACGCAGGTGTTAAGTTTTCAGGTTATCTTCTATCATTTCTAACATTTAAAAGAATATCTTCTGAAATGTTCAGTAAGTTCAGGGAATTATCGAGAAAAAAAAATTAATGCACTGTTCTAGGTATAGGACAGAATTGGTGGATTGCAAGATTATATGCCGTAATAGACGAAAGGATCTTAATATAACTGATCCAAAAAAGCAATGGCCTTCTGTTCACGTTATTTTAGGATGCTATGTATATTAGTGTATATCACTATTATATTAAAAAATACATACCTAGTGCAGGCCTAGCAATGAACAAGGGTATTTTTCCTATTTTTTCGTACACCAGCGTTTCTGCCAAAGACTTAGAAAACGTGTAAGAGTTTGGTATATCTCCTAGAAGACTGAATAAATATAAATTAGTAATCATGGCTAAGAGTGTATTCTACTTTTCAATTAAAAAAATACAGTTTAAAATTTGGAAGTTGGAAAAAATGGGTGTCAAACATTTCAATCGAAATCACAGTTCATCATTAGTGTTTAAAACCGAAATTGCAAAGCAAGAGTAGTGAGTGTGGAATTTCGAAGTGTGATTAATTTGAATAGAGGTTATTTAGTTTAATGTTTTGAAGAGGCTTTGAATAGTGAACAACCAATGCAAGCCATGAAACAGCTGAAAACCCAGGTTAAAAACTCTATTTGGAAATGAAAGAGAGTGATAAAAGCTCATTATAAATGCAAATCCTATGAAAACTCAGTCAGGATGCTTATTAGTAATTTCTTTCTATTATACAAGGTGATTGACGTAGGCCGTGCGTTAGAAGTTTTTTAACTTGCAGTTGGATTAGAAAGTTCAAACTTGGTACGCAGCCATAATCGACCATTTCTGTTCTCGCTAAAATGTTTTTAGTTCTCCAGGGCGTGCCAAAAGTCAGTACCAACTTTCTTATTTTAAATAGAAACCAACATAAACTATTACAATTGTCTTTTGTTTCCATGACATACTTGAAGAAGCAAGGAATATCTTGGCTTTACTTGATTTTTATTCAAAATCTCGGTAGAGGTTGAAGTTAGGTATAGGTAATGCTGAAGTAACTCACCTTAAAATTCAGTTTTCTTTCGAAAGGCGTAAAAAAATAGTAGTGCCATTTGAAAAAATTGACTTTTTGACAATATTTGAATGCGAAATTTGAAAATCGCCTGCACCCATATGATACATAATGGGACCACCGCACCGATGGGACATCATTAGTTAACCTGCACTTTCAGCTAACTGCTCCACAAATTTGGTTTCCTAATTTCAAGTTTTTAATCCAACTGCAAGTTAAAAAACTTCTAATGCACGTCCTACGTAAATCGTCCTGTACATTATATTATATTGGTGATCTGTACTTTCACAGAAAATTTGTTCGAAATACTCGTACTACGGAATTTATCAGTTATCATTTGCAAATTCGAACATCATAGTCGGATTTGGGTTTTTTACGAAATTTAATAAAATGATTAGGTATTGTGGAAACATTTAGATAAATTAAAAATCAAACGTGAAATTATGAACAGGAAATAAGTGAATGAATTAATTTAAGAATAAATTTTTCAGTACAATATTCATAATTATAAAAAAAACAATGATACATCCATGGCTGGTCATTGTCCAAGTGATTCATTACTCTCTGTATTTCCCAAGAAGAGTTAATAGTTGCAATTATGCTTTCAAAGCTACAAAGAATTAACACTATAAACTCTATCCAATTTTAAATGAAGAATCTAACTATCTATATCTACTAATTCTGTACAAATAAGTTATAAAACTGAAAATTAAATCCATACTTTTTAGTGAAACTGCTCATAGTATCTTCTTTTATCCAGTTTATACTATTCAGTACTTCATGTGGATTTGCCGGAGGCTCATAAGGTTTTTCGTAGGTGGTATGTTCGTTGGGAAATGCGTACGCAGTGGACACATGGACGAATAACTGAAATTAAAATTAAAACAAGCTATTATGCTTTTCATCACTTTTCTGCACTTTTTATATAATTTTCATTGTAAATAACTTATGTACTTATGTTGGCGAGTGACCTCGGCCTTGTTTACTGCGAGATGAATTAAACCGTCAAAGCTTGGTCCATAATCTTATCGCATTTATGACAAATTTATTACCTTGAAGTTTATAAACATTGGGAACTTTTACCTTACTTATGCGTAGCAATTGCAATAGCAATTGATAACTTTTTTATTTACTGATAGGCTTTATTCAAAACTCATGGGGTTTTTCCTCTATAGCCTAGGCAAAAGGGAATTTTAGAAAAAAAAAAGTCAACCGGGGGTTTTCAGCGGAAATATGTATAACTCTCAGTATGTATAACTTGTACCTAAAATCCAACAGATGAATATTAGTGCGTCTAAGTTTAATTGACAACTAAAGTTATGGGAAACAAGTTTTTGGCTTGTATATTTTTAGGTTTTACGATCTCTCATCTATAGCAAATCGATTTTTGCAGCGTAGGCATCGCAAAATTGAGTACAAAGAAGGGCTTATTTGCAAAATTGAGTGCCAGCGGACGCAAGGAAAACTGATCAATTATTGTTATTTATATTGCTATTGTTGATGTTGCTGTTGTCAAAAGTACACCGCTTGAGAAAGAAAATGAGCCCAACCATGTTACGCTACGACATCCTAAGCTATAAATTAATCTTCAAAAAGTTCCTTTTTAATTTGTGTCGGGATTTTCAAAATTTTTGATTTAGCTTTAATTTTCATTTTTTTTATTACAAGATTGACTTAAAGTGATCAAGCTCAAGATATTTTATAAAACTGTCTAAATGTTATTTGTGGCATTATCTTAATTTTTTTCCTTCTTCAATTCTTTGGGACTTCCTGCCACATGTTTGTTTTCTTTTAAGCGGTGCTAGGGGAGTCTACAAAATATATCACAATTAACCAGTATGTTACTGGTAAAAAACCTCTACGCCTGTGACGTTTACGTCAAAGGATCAGTTAAAGGTTGGTTTTTATAAATAAACAACACAAATAAGTGTAAAAACTTGAAATTAAATATTTCGGAAATCTAATCTGTTTCCTTTTTCAAGGCTTTTTTTGAAAAATCTTTTTTGCTGTGTATGACAAATACACAGCTCTAAGAATGTTTGTGGGTGAGTCATCCAGACCTTTTAGTGTAAGATTGGGCGAACATCAAAATTATATCAGAAAAAATGAAATTCAGAGGTCCAAAATCTGCGAACACGCGTGGGAGAACGGACATAGAATAAACTGGGACTCGGCAAAAATTTTAACAAAAGTGGCAGATAGCAAAAAAAGAAAAATTAAAGAATCCGCGATAATATTACTGAATGAGGATAATTGCGTGTCGAATTGTTCCGTAGATGTCTGTACAACTTGGCTGCCAATGTTAAAAGAAGAACTTCACAAACTTAACATTGTATAAAAACTAAAAAACTGTTAATTATATCAACAGTTCTATGCAAATAGTAAGTATCTGTGGATATTGAATATAACAAACATTATTAGAGCTGTGTATTTGTCATACACAGCAAAAAAGATTTTTCAAAAAAAGCGTTGAAAAAGGAAACAGATTAGATTTCCGAAACGTCGGCGAAATATTTAAATTCAAGTTTTTATACTTATTTGTGTTGTTTATTTATAAAAACGAACCTTTAACTGATCCTTTGACGTAAACGTCACAGGCGTAGAGATTTTTTACCAGTAACATACTGGTTAATTGTGATATATTTTGTAGACTCCCCTAGCACCGCTTAAAAAGAAATCATGCATGTGGCAGGAAGTCCCAAAAAATTTAAGAAGGGGAAAATTAAGATAATGCCACAAATAACATTTAGACAATATAAATCTATATTTAAAAATGAATTATTATTTGTTTGCTTATAATTGTATTGAAACATATTCTTTATAGGATTTGCAAACAGCAGAAATTAGACAAATTCATTTTAGGATTTTAATTTGCTAGCATAACCAGAATTCAAGTTATCGAAAGAATGCAAAGATTTCAATAATACTTTTACACATAGTTTTTCTTTTAGTTATAGATAGTTATTTTTTCTGCTGTTTGCAAAATTCTATAAAGAATATGTTTCAATACAATTATAAGCAAACAAATAATAATTCATTTTTAAACATGCATAGAGTATATAGGCTCCAATACTAGTTAGCTAATAGATAGGTGAGGTTGTTTTTATCAGTCAATGTCAAATATAATATTTCACACTTATTCATAGAAATTGTCTTGGTTTTGCATGAAACATCTTTATGAGTGGCTTTATGTATTTCTGATGAGCTCCAGAATAAGGGCGAAAAACGTTTCAAAGGCTAAGCATTTCCAAGAAACAGAATGATAAATTTCATGAAAATGTAATCATTAGAACGAAAAATTTTTAAGACAAGGTAGATAAATAAATTCATTTTAGGCATTTGTTCTCATTTTAACTAAATCTTCTTAATCGTAGGGGTTATGTAGATACTAGTTTAATCTGCATGGTAGTAGGGGACTGTGTCGATGCTAGTGTGAATGAAAATTGGCAAATAAGAAATTATGCAAATTCATTTTAGGCTTTTAATTTGCTAGCATAACCAGAATTCAGGTTATCGAAAGAATGCAAAGATTTCATTAATATTTTTACACACAGTTTTTCTTTTAGTTATAGATAGTAATTTTTTCTGCTGTTTGCAAAATCCTATAAAGAATATGTTTCAATAAATCTACACTTTTCACGAAATAATGAAAAATCAAGTTTTTTCGATAAACTGACTCGATATTGATGTTTCTAAAATTATTCTCATGATAATCTAATAGCCACATGTTCATTAAGGCTTTTTTGAGCTAAACTTCATTAGTTAGTTCAAAGGTTACAACAGCGCGAAGCATGCCGTGTTCCATTTTCGGATGTTAAAGAAAAAAATCTGAAGCCTACATTTTTCATCGAATAAAAAATAATTTAAGAGATATTTGATAAACACTGGTATTTTGCAACTAATTTGTTTAATAACAAATGACGCTCAAGGACTATTGTTGGTAACGTTTAGTAACTTTTGGTATGTTGTCAAAAGTTACCTCTTTCCGGAATTTTTCCGAAGTGAAAACCGCTATTGACTCAATTAATAATTTGCACTCACTCAATTTAACAGTTTTTCAAATAAACAATTTTGAAGTTAAGGGTTCTTACTCCCATGTCTCTGATACCGTAGGGGCACCCGGTTTAAAATCTATTTATTTGAGTACTTGTAGATTGAAGCAACATTTATGTAAAAAGGTTGCTTAAAAATTCACTGGACCGGGTTCCATATACTTAACGGGTTCAATTCCTTAGTGACACCTTGTATACTGTCATTTTTTAATAAGAAAATATTTACTTTTAGATGTTTGCATTCTTCGGCTAGGTCCAACATGAATTTGGTTCCTCTGGTATTCATAATTATGGCATTTTTAAGGGTGTCATCGAATCTAGTGGTGGCAGCACAGTGGTAGATAAAATCGACCTCATTTTTCAACTTTTCCCTGTCTTCTTTGGATAATCCTAAATCTATTTCTGTGATGTCCCCGAACACTGGGAAGCACTTTTTAATCACATCTGGCTTTTGTTCAATTACGGGTTTGAATAACTGAAAATAAAAACGGGATAATTTAAAGAAAATAGTACTCCGCACAGTGGGATGAAACGTATAAAAATGGACAAAGATCGTACTCCGGCACAATTTTTAAGATATTTAAAAATCATTTTTTTTAAATACTCAGGAAACATTATAGTAGAAAGCACATCAGGGCAAAATATATCACCCTGTGGGGGTTTGGAAACTAAAAGCTGCGACCGGCCTTATTTAATAGCTTATAATTAATTGTAGTTATGTGTAAAGTTGGCCAAAAATTGATCTTGGAGAAAGAGCGTTATTCAAAATTTTTGAGATATTAACACTGAACGATTGTTACAGGTAAAGTAGATATTTTGGCCCGAAAATTATTAAAAAGTCTGTAGCCATTGCGCAAAAAAAATTTAATGAGAGAAAAATCATTGCCGCTTATGAAATTTTAAAACTTTGAACAGCCGTATCTCGCTTCGAGAACCTAAACAAATCGTAATTATTCGTTGTACTTTAACATTTAAAAACGATACTTCGAAAATGAGACCTCAAATCAAAAAACACCTCCTTACAATATTGTAGAATAGAGTTTCACACTTATAATAATATAACTTCTAGAATTTTTGGATGTAAGATAACGTTGATAAATTAATAAATGTAAAACAATACGCAGATCTATTTACGTCGCGGTAGTCGATCGTCGATGTCCCTCCCTTACGTTCCACATCCCACGCGCTCCTATAGCGTATTTCTGTCTCATATTTTTTAAAACACTGTATGAGAAAATTGAAAATTTGATGTTTTGTTTTATATTGCAACGATGTGAAAACTTTGCAAATATTATAGAATTATCAGGGACCTACTTCTATGCAAAACTTCACACAAGGATTATTTCAATGTCTATCATACGCTCTTTCATCTCAATAATCCAATATAAAAGGCCTCCTGTAAACTTCGAGTCTAAGGTAATACAACTACGATTCCCCGTAACCCTATAGAAATTTCAAACCAAATCAACAGGGACTATTATCCTATAACTTACAACATTATTAAATGTGTCCAGAAATCGTTCATTTGGAGATTTTCCCTTCTTTCTCCTTATCAGTAGATATATTTTTCCAACATCGGTAACTCTGACAAGTTTTTCGACTAAGGCTTTTCCTAGGAAACCTGTAGCTCCAGTAATAAAAACTGTGTGTCCTTTAAAAACTTCCGCTATTCGATCTGGAAGCTCAGCCATGTTGAAATGAGAACCTGAAACTGAGATAATTAAGTTCTTAAGGACACTAAGTCCTAAATACTCGTGGTTTTGATATACAGGGTGTCTCACCGGAAATTGAATAGATCGATATAGAGAAAAGTAAGCATCAGAAATTTTTGAAAATTTAGATAGTTACTAATGTCGATGTGGCCAATCCAACTAAAATAATTAGAAGCATGGGGTACTTCGGTTATACCGGAAGTCGATACCAACTTGCTTATTTTAAACGGAACACCCTATATATTTTCAACTTTTCGAGATGGCAATAAATACATACATATTCGGGCATGTAGCACAACCTATATCTAAACCCAGTAGTTTCGAAGATATTTGACATTTTAGAAAAAAATTTGAGAGGTGCAACGGTTTGCAAGAACTGTTATAACTTTTTCTGTGTAGGACATCCTCATTTGCTCTTTAGCACGAAGAAAGAAAACAAGAAGAACTACGTTCTACAACTGAAATAAATTCAATAATGTCATACCAAGTGTTCCGTTTCTCGCGTTACATTTTGTCAACTTCAAACCGCGAAAACTTGTTTAGGTCAAATGGAACACCCTGTATTTTTTACGTCAAGTTGTATAAAATTGAATTCAATTTTTTCTGATATTGAGGGGTTAAAGTTTTCAACTTTTTGAAATATTAGAAATTGATGGATTGTACTCATTTCATCAAAATAGCCATGATTAGAAACAATCAGTCATTATCTTATGTAGAAAAAATGCCAGCACGTTTAAATTACACCCACCAAGACTTTTTAAATTTGTTTATTATTTATGGAGAATGTGATAAGGTAATATCAAGAACTTGCAGCACATTTGCTACTCGATATCCACAAAAACGGAAAATAACACTAACACTGTAACATGCGTATTAATCGAATTGAAGATATGGCATGAACTAAAATAGCAGAGATAAGATCAATTTAAAACATGATTCCATTTTAATTTAATAATTGCTCAAAATTCCGCCTTCGAAACTCGATACATTTTTCGCACCTTCGGATTAGTTCCTCATGGGTAGCCCTTCTAATTGAATCCTGTGATATGTTTTGAAATGCATTTCTTACTATCTGCATACAATCTTCAATGGTTGTTAATGGGCTCTCATAAACTATATTTTTAATAGTTCCCCAAATAAAACAATCCAGAACTGATAAGTCGGGCGAGCGAGGAAGCCATAAGAAAGGTCCATTATTGGCAATCCATTGATCATAAAAAGTTTCTTGTAAATAATTATTAATTAAATATGCGTTATGTGGGGGAGCACCGTCGTGCTGATAAAAAATGTTTCTATGTTCGGCGAGAGGTAAATTTTCTAAATAGTTATTATTCAAATTTTGTAAGATATTCAGATATCTTTCACCTAAAAAAAAACAAAAATTTACCTATACTGCTAATGCAGTAGAGAAAATTTAATTTACCGTTTAAATTTTCCTGATAAAATTGGAATGCCACCACTCTATCGTTTCTTATGGCACAGTAAACATTGAACTGCCAACTTTCCTGAAAGTTTCGCTCTCTGAACATATGAGGATTTGAGTCACTCCAATAATGCGAATTGTGTCTATTAAAAAGTACATTTTTAGTAAATTTTGCTTCATCTGTCCATATAATATTTCCCAAATAAGAATCGTTACCCTCAGACCTTATCAGAATAAACTCACAAAAATTCTGTCTTCTTAGGAAATCTGTTTCTTTTAATCTTTGAACCATATGGAATGGGAACGGGTGAAACTTATGTTTTAATAAGATTTTTTGAATTGAATCCTCGCATAGTTCCGATTCCAGAGCAGCTTGTCTTAATGACATCCTTGGAGCGGCATGAAAATATCCCAGAATGACTATTTCAATGTTTTCGTCATCAAAAATAGGCTTTCTCCTTTGCATTTTTGCCTTGACAGAGCCATAATTTTTAAAATGTTCCAGTATGCGTTTTACAGTGTTGGTGACAGTTTCCGTTTTTCTGGATATCGAGTAGCAAATGTGCTGCAAGTTCTTGATATTACCTTATCACATTCTTGATAAATAATAAACAAATTTAAAAAGTCTTCGAGGGTGTAATTTAAACGTGACGGCATTTTTTTACATAAGATAATGACTGATTGTTTCCAATCATGGCTATTTTGATGAAATGATTACAACAATTCATGAATTTCTAATATTTCAAAAAGTTGAAAACTTTAACCCCTCAATATCAGAAAAGGGGAATTCAATTTTACACAGCTTGACGTAAAAAAATACAGGGTGGTCCATTTGACCTAAACAAGTTTTCGCGGTTTGAAGTTGACAAAATGTACACTTGGTATAATATTATTGAATTTATTTCAGTTGTAGAACGTAGTTCTCCTTGTGTTCTTTCTCCGTGCCAAAAGGTAAATGAGGATGTCCTACACAGAAGAAGTTATAACTGTTCTTACAAACCGTTGCACCTGTCAATTTTTTTATAAAATGTCAAATATCATCGAAACTACTGGGTTTAGATATAAGGTGTGCTACATACCTGAACTTAGAATTTTATTGTCATCTCGAAATGTCGAAAATATATAGGATGTTCCATTTAAAATAAGCAAGTTGGTATCGACTTCCGATATAACCGGAATGCTTCTAATTATTTTAGTTGGATTGGCCACATCGACATTAGTAACTATCTAAATTTTCAAAAATTTCTGATGTCACCCTATTTTATGATTTTTAAGCTTTGCGCGGCATCAGTATAACATTAAATATCCAGATGACAAAATGCTAAATACAACGTTGGATACACGTACCAGAGCACAACAAGTAGCTCAAGAAAATCATATTTAATTGATAGAACGATAGTCTATCGTGATATTAACAGTTAAAAATCGGCCATTTTCAGAGTCACATGATGTGATAAGCCCGATCTTGCAACCTCCCCGCGGTGCACATCGGGTCATGCTAAAGCAAACGGCCTTATCTGTAAGCACGAGCTTAGACATATGCAGGGGCTCTAATAGACGTATCACTAATTAATCTTCTCTTAAGCGATAATAAACATTAACCATAATCAACTTCTAGTATTAGTTGTTAAAAGTCAAAGTTATATCTGTCGCTAAAACCGTTCATTCATTTCTCGGCTTAGTCTTCTATTAACAAATCTAAAGTTAACCCGCAGATAACCTTGAATATCACGGTCAATCCCTGAAATATATGTACAGACATATTAAATTATATGATTATATACAGATATACATACTAACTTAAAGTAGCTTAACACTACTCTATAATGCACGAAAAGTCCAACTTCTGAGCGCTGTATCTCAAAATCAAGAGTTTATAGGACTTAGTGCCCCTGAAAACTTTTGTTTTACATATGGAGAACTACCAAAATCCAGAGTTTTAAAGAATTTGACTAAAAATCGTTTTCCATAAGGATTCTGTGGGGTCCTTAGCAGAACAATCTTGCTTATTAAATATACACTTGATTTTATTAATTGTAAATCTTTTGCTAAGGAAAGGTGTCTGAACATTTTCTAAACGGCTGTCCTCGAAAGAATCTTCATAATTGATTCAAAAAGTAACTAACATGATTTTTTCCCCTATATAATTAAGTGTCAAAGTTTTTCTTTATTTTCACTCATGTTCAAGTATATCTGATACTTCAGTGAATATTCTGTTATTTGTATGTAATATTTCTTATAGCTTAAGCTAAAAATGTGTTATTTATTGCCATATCTTGTACACTTTTTAGAAATTTCAAATAAACACCTATTTATCTATATATTTACCTAGTTTGATAACCCTTTGCCTGCTCAATATACAGGGTGTTTCGTGAGTGACTGGACATACGCTAGTGAGGGGTAGAGAATTCTAAAAGGATTTAAGAATGACCTTCATCAGATCTCTAATGCCTCTCGTTTCTGATATACAGCGTGTTTTCTATTTTTTTGCCAACATTTAGATCGGTCGTATTTTCTTAATGGCTGTAGCAAATTGTACCAAATTTAATAGACATGTTTTACTATTAAAGGTCTACATATTTCAGTATCGAAAACAAAAAAAAGTCAGGGCCTGAGCCAATTTTTTTTATTTTAGATCTTACCTAAAAACATCATTCTGTAGATGGATTTTAACAAAGTACAATACAGATTTTCAAAATAGTCTAATAGTGTGCCTGAACCATGTAGTTAGTTTTTTGGCATATTTTTAATGCCTCGAGAAGCAACAGGTGAGTTTCACAATAAAACCATTTAAAAAATATTTGGGTGACTTTTGGTCACAAAAACATCAGTAACTACATGGACGGCATTAATTTTGTGGGGAAAGATTTAATTTTACTATCTGTTTGTTAGAATTTGCTACAACGATAAAAAAATGTAAAAATATGTAAATATCAACAAAAGTCAAAAAAAAAAAAATTATATGTATGAAAATGTGAAGAAACAAAATTTTTATTTATCAGAACAAATACAAAAGAGTAAAAATTATATGGACGTGAAATAACTGAGACAATAAAGCTTCTAAATAATTAGTAGAATTTGATCCAATATAATTACATGAAATTAAAATAACACACCTGAAATGTAATGAACAAAAAATAATTTAAAAAAAATGTCTACTTACAACAAATGTTTAAAATGTGTGCCTCCAATTCAACATAATATTATAATAATGTAATTGAACTATTTAGTCATTTTTTACACAGTTTTAATGATTCGGGAGTTAACAGCCATATAAATCCAATTAAAAAATCCCGTGAGCCTTGAAAAACATTTGCCACAGACAATACTCAAAGTACCTGTCAAAAACGTTGTTCTTGTTTTATAGGATACAGCGCAAACAGAATGTCAAATAAGAAATTGGACAAATGTTTTTTTGGGGATTTTTGATTTGCTAGCATAACCAGAAGTCAGGTTATCGAAAGAATGCAAATAATATTTTTTACATACAGTTTTTCTTTTACTTCTCATAGATAATTTTTTTCCGCTGTTTGCAAAATCCTATAAAGAATATGTTTCAACAAATAATAAATAATTCACTTTTAAACTTTGTTTTTTATTTGAAGCAGCACTTAAACTACTTTTTAAAGTTAAAATGTCTTAATCTAATGAAGAGTACGTTGACATTAGTTACATTTATGGTTTTTGTAATGGGAACTCCAGGGCCGCCGTTAGAGAATATCGTCAAAGGTTTCCCAATCGACGAATTCCCAACAAATCAACATTTTTTTCTGTTGACAATTATGCAAAACAACACGGGAAATTTCCTTCACCTCCTTTGCGACGTGAACGTTCTATTCGGCAAGATGTAAATGAAAAAAAATGAAATTCTGGGGATAGTGCAGCAAAATTCTTCAATTAGTACATGAAGAGCAGGTGCAGCTTTAGGAGTCCCTCATGTAAGAGTTTGGAGAACTTTAAAAAACAACCATTTACATCCTTTCTGCTTACAAATAGTTCAAAAATTTTTAGAAAGAGATGACATTTCCGCAAGAGTGTTTTGTCGTTGGGTGTTGACTCATAGTAGAACAATTTCAAGAGTTTTATTTACTGACGAGTCTCAGATTACCAGAGACAGTATTTATAACAGTAGAAATATGCACTTATGGGCAGAAGAAAATCCCCACTGCATATCTCAAAAGAATTCCCAACACAAATTTTCTATAAATGTTTGATATGGACTATTAGATAATAATTTAATTGGACCCCATTTTTTCGATACTACTTTGAATGGTAAAATGTACTTAGGTTTTTTGCGAGATACATTATCAGAACTATTACAAGGTATAAATATTAGAGGACTTCATTACCAACACGATGGTGCAGGCATCATTTAGATGACCATTACCCCAATAGGTGGTCGCAATGGTCCAATTTCCTGGCCTGCAAAATCCCCAGATCTGACTCCAGTGAATTGTTTCTTATAAGGTCATTTAAAGCAAAAAGTGTATGCTACCGAAGTTACCACTAGACAGGAATTAAGAGAAGACATATAACGAGAATGCACTGAAAAATATTATCCCTCAGATGATTAGAAATGCTATAAATAATTTATAGTTACGCGCAAGAAAGTGTATTGAGGTTGGAGGCAGACGTTTTGAAAATTTGTTGTAGTATTTTTTTTTTTATTATTTTTTGTTCGTTACATTTCAGGTGTGTTATTTTAATTTCATGTAATTGTATTGGATCCAATTGTTTTTAACTAATTGTACTATTTAAAAGCTTTATTGTCTCAGTTATTTCACTTCCATATAATTTTTACTCTTTTATATTTGTTCTAACAAATACAAATTTTGTTTGTTCACAATTTTTTTTTGGCTTTTGTTGACATTTACATATTTTTACATTTTTTTTATCGTTGTAGCAAATTCTAACAAACAGACAGTAAAATTAAATCTTTCCCCTTAGTTACTGATGTTTTAGTGACCGAAAGTCACCCAAATATTTTTTAAATGGATTTATTGTGAAACTCAGCTGTTAATTCTTGAGGCGTTAAAAGTGTGCCAAAAAAACTAACTACATGGTTCAGGCACACTATTGGACTATTTTGAAAACCTGTATTGTACATTGCCAAAATCCATATACAGGATGATGTTTTTAGGTAAGATCCAAAATTTAAAAAATGGCTCAGGCCCTGACTTTTTTTGTTTGTTTTCGATACTGAATTATGTAGACCTCTATTAGTAAAACATATCAATTAAATTTGGTACAATTTGCTACAGCCATTAAAAAAATACGGCCGACCTAAATTTTGACAAAAAATAGAAAACACGCTGTATATTAGAAACCAGAGGCATCAGAGATCTAATAAAGATCACTAGCGTATGGCCAGTCACTCACGAAACACCCTGTATATATAAAGAGCTGTATACAGCTCTACCATATATCAAGTATTTTTTTAGGACACTAGTAATTACAGTCATCAAAATATTTTATTATTTTAAACTCACCTAAATAAATCAAAATTCACTGCCTAGAGGATCAAAATAAACATTCACCAGCCACCACTTTCCGCTCAACGTAACTTGTCGTGAACTTGTAACAAATCGTGTAAGGGAATCGGGCTCCTTGTTTATATAAGGCAACGATTTCAGATCGAGGATAAACAGAGATGGAGATAAAGCTGCGCATTTTCCTTCATTCGATGACGTATACAATGAAGGCAAGTCTTTCACGCATAGATTAAAATTTTTGGAAATTTTACCCATTTTAGCAGCATGATTTCATTTGTATTGACTTTAAAAAAGTTCTAAAAAATCTTTCAGATACTAGAATTGTCCAGGATATTACTGTGAAATAATGTCTGCTTATGAGTTTCACGTCAAAGGAAAAGTGTGTTTTTAACATGCGATATAAATAAAAAAACTCTGCCTAAGGAATCACTACTTCCACATCCAGATTTTTAGTCGTAATTACCTTAAAGGAAACATCATGGCTATATTTGCATTCCAGTATATGTGGAAATTATTGGTCATGGAATTTTAACAATATTTGGCTCAGATGTCATAAAGCAAAATTGAGGGGTTGGTTTCTGGTATATATGCCAAAAATGAAGCTTCTGGACTCTTATCCTAAGGAATCACTACTTCCACATCCAGATTTTTAGTCTAATTGCTTTAAAGGAAACATCGTGGCTATATTTGCATTCTAGTATATATGGAAATTATTGGTCATGGAATTTTAATAATATTTGGGTCAGATGTCATAAAGAAAAATTGAGGCGTTGGTTTCTGGTACATGTGCCAAAAATGAAGTATCTGGACTCCTATCAGTTTGCTCTACTTATTTTCCCTAGTTAGTCTGACAGCTGATATTGTTTTATTACATTCAATGGCTACTATGATTTTTCCAATGTTATTAGGTTACCAGATTTATACAGAAATGTGCCATTTTAGTTTCCAAAGCCCACTAATCTATTATCTATTAGCCGCATGTTTCTAAAAGCTTGGTTGCATTGTATTTTGGCTGAAATCTCAAATATTTCTGAGCGGATTTTCAAAATTTTGGTATCATTAGATATCGTATGAAAATGAGGTATTTAAAAATGTTGGTGAACGATTAAATTCCCATTTAAAAAACCGAGTTAGTAGGTAAAAATCACATTTAAAAATTTTAAACGCCTCTAGAGAATTAAGTAATGCAATCATATTGCTCTTTATATTTTTATAGTAACGTAGCACACAAACTAAAATATATTTTGGGCACCACAGCACTCTGGATTCAGAAATAGATTTTTTAATAAAATTAATGTTTATCAAAAAGTGACCCAAATGGATGTATTATATTCAAAATTTCCTCTAGATTCCAAAAATGTAAAAACATATAGGGTGTTCCATTTAAAAATCGAAATTTGGGCATTTCTGGTCAAACCAGATGTGCACCAAACTTGATTTTTTATTGAAAAGATGGCATTTTAGTCGTGTAATAAGGCCTCCAAATTTCAATTTTCTATTCCAAATATTTTAGGAAATATCGGGGCGAGCGCAATTCGTGACTCACCCGGCATATACGTATACCAAAGTGAATGTCTCAATTTAATTTTATCAGCCTATTTCATAATAAAATGGAGAGGTTGAAAAATGTTGTAAAAAATATCTGGGGCCTTAGCTTCTAGTATTATATTAGTCCATGAAAAAGTTTCAAAAACGTCAAAAGTGCTGTGACAGGGACGAAACATGGGTATTCCCCCGTTCGCGAGGGTGCTGAATAGGATAATGATACTTTTAAGCCTCCAACCCCTCGAGAACTACCCCTAAATGCGGAAAGTACCCCCTTTTCGCGTTTTTCCATTCCATTCGAGCACTTGGCGGATAGTGTTTCTCGGATAGCCCGTACGGGTTTTGACTATCCAACAGATTAACAACCTCTGTGGTTGACACTACTCCCTCCCCTGATAGTAAAATCTCCCCAAAAATTTCAAAATTGATAAAAAATTGTTTCTATTCGTTTGCAAGGCTCAACACGACGGCAAATTATATTTCTCCCCTATTCTCAACTAACCACGCCCAAATCCCCGAAACCAACCCCTTTTTATATTTCTGTCTGGGATTGGATGTATATACTAAACACCAAGGTCGCAATTTTTCTTAAGACATCTGCCACCCAAACCACCACTTCTAACATTATTAATGGAGTTAACAAAATACAATTTTGATTTAGTTTGAATGAGAACAGAAATCCTCAATAAATCTCTTGGCATCAACCGCCCCTTACAACCACCGAGGGGCAGATGATTCCAAATTTCATGTTATTAAAATTCTATGACAATTATTTCCACAATTATATTTCAGTGCAAATATTCTATCAAGATGTTCAAAGGGACTTGGGTGGGAAATCTGGATGTGGAAGTAGTGATTCCTTAGGAAGCTGCTTTTACGAGAGTGTTTCCATAAAATACTGCTTACTTTAATTATGTCATCATTTCCAATATTTTTCACGATATTTGGAATTTACTATTTGAGAGGTTTCTAAATCCAGTGTTATAGTTAGATCCAGGATCCTTCTTATTACCATACAATGCCCTTTGTCTAAGGGTGGGGATAGATATCCCCATACATTTCTATCCGTTTAAAATTTTTGATGAAAAGTAATCATTTTAAAAATTGGCTTGCTTTTACCCCTCTTGTTAACAAGACACTAGCCTTGACTGTTGTGTGACGTACTAGACAACACCTTGGCAAATAAGTATGTGCCCTCCATACGTAAAAATATATTACTTACATAACTATTTGCGACATTAGTGCAATAAATAATTATAAAAAGCAGTTTGTTGTTTTGATCTTCAATGGACAGAGTCTACGTATTTTACAATAATTATTACTTGGACTCATTGTCGATAATTTATCGTAATTTTGCTGAAATTGCTAAGTAATTATAATAATGGAGCTTAATTTATTAATAACTGGTAATAGTAACTAAAGACCATTAATTATTATTAAAATATTATAAAAATAGCGGGGGGTTTAGATCCTTGGATCATAAATCATTTTCACTCCCAACAATTAATTAAATTCGATTTTACCACGTTAAAATAGGACCCCTGCACAAAGTAAATGGTCGGTGGGTTTCTGCGGATATTGTTCAAATTTTAATATGTTGTAATTTTGACCTTTCTGAACAAACGTCTCCAAGACCACAAACAATGACAAGATTTCGAGACATTTTTCATTCAAGTCGTGTACATACATATATGTACTAACTTTCAAGTGAATATCTCAATTTTGTTTTATGAACTTCTTTAATAATGGATTGGAGGTGATGGGGAGGGGGTTGAAAGATATTAGAAAGAAATCTGAGGCGTAGGCTTCTAGTACATACACCAAATCCCAAGTTTCTGTACTCTTTCCAGCTTGCTTTACTTATTTTCCGTTATTTTACCCCTATTTAACCCTCAACCCTTCACCGGAACCAGCGCAAATCTCGCCAAGGTATATAGATGTACCAAACATGTCAATATCTTAAATCGTTATAGAGAATACGTGCGCACAAAAAGAGTACAGACCGACAACAGACAGAAAATTTTTTTCGCTCAAATTTAAAATTTCCACGTTTTATGACATTCTAAGCCTGTTTAAAAGTGAATTATTCTTTGTTTGCTTGTAATTGTAATGAAACATATTCTTTATAGGAGAAAGACATAAAATCACTCAAAGATGTTTCATACAAAAAAGCAAGGCAACTTCCAGAAATATAATATATTTGACGTTGTCTGATAAAATCAACAGATGAAACATCTTTGAATGGCTTTATGTCTTTCTGATGAGCTCCAGAATAAGGGCGAAAAACGTTTCAAAGGCTAATAACCCGGTCAAAATAGACATTCAAAGTTACAATAATTCGCATAGAGCTGAAAATTGGTACGAATGTTGGGAACACAATTATAAATGAAATGTGAAAGTCCCCATCGATCTCACATCTGCAAAAAAAATTATTCAGGGTCAAAGTTCGCAAATATGGGTTTTTTGCATTTTTTAGCCAAACGGTAAGTTTTATCATGAAAATAGGTCACACAAAAATTGTAGATCATGCTATTATCTGTAAAAATTGGTCTCAGACTTTGTGTTCTCCATAATATGCACGCGTACGCCGCCTATTAACATCACCATACACTGGACCCGTTGAAAGAAAAATTTATCACTGAAAATGTTTTTGTTAAACAAGCTGATAATGACGCTGATGTTATGATAATTAAAACAGCAATAGAACAATTCAACTCAACAAATACAACTATTGTTGTTGTTGAAAATGTTGATTTATTGGTATTATTTACTGCTCAAACTCCAACAGAAAAAATTATTTGTTTTTTAAAACCTGGGATGTCTCAACAGTGATCGGAAATATGTTCATCCAAAGGTTTATCTGCTCTTTCAAAATGCCAAAATCGCATACTATTTTTACACGCAATAACTGGCTGCGATACAACAGCAATTTTTAGGAGGGGTAAAACAACAGTTTTTAAATTGTTTGAAAAGCAAGATTTAGTTAATTGTGCTAAAGTTTTTAAAGAGAGTAACTCTACTCCACAAGCTGTAAACAACGGAATTCGTTTCGTTCTTTCTGTATATGGAGCTCCAAAAGAAAAACTACCGGTTTAGATAAGTTTCGATACTTATCTTTTGTAAAAAATACTTGGGAATAATAAACGAATGCAATTAGCTTGTCTTCCCCCAACCTCTGCTTCTGCTCATCAACATGTATTTCGAGTATATTATCAAGTACAAGTGTGGCTTGGTAATCAACTGGACCCAGAAGAATTGGGTTGGAAGTTAATTGACAATACATTGGAACCAGTCCAGACTTTATACTCCCACCTGCACCGGAAAAACTCCTCAACACAATTTTTTGCAATTGTAAAAAGGGGTGAAGTGCTAAGTGCGGCTGCAAAAAAGCTGGATTGTTTTGTTCATTAGCATGTACCAGTTGTCAAGGTCAGTAGTGCTCCAATGTTGAATTGCCATCAGAAGAGAATTCTTACGATATCAGCGAGGAGACATCTGATGCATCGCTGTTAGAACAATTTACTTGTATCCAGCAGGAAGAAGAAGAAGAAGACGTTACACTGGAAGTTTCATTAGATAATTATCAATGAGATGAATAGTTTTCTCCAAATACTCATAATTCACACCACTTTCATCATTTCCAATAGTATCATTTTTTATTTAATACAATATTATTTAATTAAACAGGACCACAATAGATCGTGGAATAGGCCTACCGGGGAAACCACGGTAAAAAAACGCGTCAAGTACACTACCTCACAGGTGGCGTGGAAACGTGTGCATATTCTGGAGAACACAACTTTTTCAACTTTTTGAATCGCGAATCGAGCAGGGCCGGGTTTAATAATTTGCAAAATTTGTCGCGAGGTTTAGAAAGGCACGAAAAATCCCAGGAGCACATTTCATCTTGCATTAAATTTGAAATGTTTGGTAAACAAAATATTGTAAATTTCTTGGATTCTGCACATAAGAGAGAATAGAAAATGTTAACGAAAAGGTCCGTGAGAATAGGGAAATATTAAAGAAGTTAATAGATGCCGTTATACAGTTATCTTCACAAGAAAATTCTTTCCGAGGACATGACGAAAAACGAGAATCGTGCAATAAAGGAAATTTCAAAGAGCTGGTAGATTTTTTAAAAACTTATGACCCAAAATTAGAGAACTTTTTGAATAACGCCACTATTTTTTGAGACAATTCCGGTAAGCTTCTGTAGAATGATCATTTTCAGCACTTAAACGCATAAAAACATTTTTACTAGAAACAAAATGAGTCAAGACCGCCTTTCAAATGTAGCTTATTTCAATAGAAAAACGTTTTTTGTCAGAATTGAGGATACGCGATTCATTTTATGATGAAATAATCAACCATTTTGCTAGTTCCAAAAATCGCAGGTTACCACTCATTTATAAAAATATTCAGGCTTTAAAGCAGAGATTAATATAGGTAGTTGTTATTTTAGAAAAAATATTTATTTGTGTTATTTATTTTTTAGGAAATATTTTTTATAATTCTCCATAATATAGAGTTCCGCGGTAATATATTTTTGATATAACTTCTTTCTCAAAACTATTTTAATTTCTATTAAAACTTATAATTTTACACAGTGATAATGAATACAATTTTTTGTTTGTAGAAAAACGCTTTAATTTTTTTACCAAAACTATTTTTATTTTTATTAAAAGTTATATAATTTAATTACAAGTGGGATAGTAGGACTCCTTTGGATACCGATACTCGAGTCGTAGAAACGAGAATTTCATGAGAATGATTTTTTCATCTCATCATGTTTTCTATTTCCTTTTCATTCTATTCTTTTATTAGTTCTATTCTCTCAAGTCGTGAATCGGTATCCTGGCGAACAACCCACGGCAAAAAAATGTAACGCGCCGTTGTAATACCTCAGGGGTGGTGGGGAAATGTACAAATTGTAGTCATATTGCACATCAGTTGTTTTTCAGAATATAAAGCCTCCTCTGCAGACAATATCACGAGCCGCCACTGGTGGGATCGATGGGGACTTTTCACGTGTCATTTATAATGATGTTCCCAACATTCGCACCAACTTTCAGCTCTTGATTCTTCTATTGTAATTGTATGTCTGGCTTTATGTTTTATATTGCGATTACATTTCCTCGTATTCACGAATCTACGAATCACGACAACGAAGCGAAACACTTATTGTTCGTAACATAAACGAGTAACAACTAGTATATAGAGCACGAAACATATTATGCTTGCACCACCGTCGCAATAGACAACATTTCGTATGTACGTACTTAAAACTCGAGATATGAGAATATTGAACTCGAGATCAAAATCTCGTCTCGTCTCGCGGCAACACTATCTTGAACCAAAAAACAAGCATTTTGCCTTTATTCTCCTTATATCATTTTTAATTTTGCAGATATAAAAATTTATCTAAGGACAATTTTAAGCTACTGTAATAAGCTTTAATTTGGTTCAAAGTACATGTTAAAATGTATTTGAAACCTGCGTTATGACCACTTGAAGAGCGTGATCCTTTCAGAGCTACATTGAAATGCACTTATCATTAACTGTATTTCGGTAACGGCGAGCCTAATTCATGAATTGTTTTTGCCATTTCATAAGCTAACTTCTTAGTCGTGATAAACTTTTTTGAAAATGTGATCCTCTTTGAGTAATTTGTTTAAATCCTTTGAAAAATCAGTGTTTTTTGCTTACAAATTAACGTTGTCAAACCCCTGTAACTCGGCGAATATTAAAGCAAAAAAACGTTTAGGGTTTTTTGGGTTGAATTCGACGATCCACGCGTTACAATAGTCACTATTTTTTTCTAAACCATTAAGTTGGGGTGAATTTCACCCCCTACGCATAGGCACCCTTATTATTTTGAGGTGCTCTTAATTAACCTCAGGTAAAATATTCGTGGCTTCGTTGTGTGAAAGAAACAAAGTAAATATCCAATTTTAATAGTTTTATATTGAATCTTCAAGTACTAACTACTATATATCGTCACAGTTTAACCAACCAATAAACAATGTTCAAATACATACAGTAGTTCTACTTCTTCGCCTATGATTTCTCTCCCTGTCAACAAGTCTCCACCTTACAATTTCTATCTTCCAACTTGCTATACTAATTCTTTCTCCCTTCACTTTTCTCAACCTCTCCGACTAATCTTTATATTCGTTTCTTTTCTTCAAACTATTTATATCTACCTCCTTCTACCTCCTTTCTCCAGCCACCTATCAATCTTTTCTTATCCGTCAATCTTTGACAGTTCTCTCGCTTACCGTCTTCATCTCCTTTCTTAAAACTTAGGCAGGTGTATAAAAAGCTCCATACCTTTTTAATATTTCATGTTTGACCCTTCTTGCATCAATCTCTCCAAAATATTTGACTAAAAAAAATGGCTATAGGATTAGTCCGAAGTGAAATCACCAAGTGATTGTACTATTGCTTTTGTTGACAAGTGACACAAATAAGTATGAAATTGACATATTTCGCAGACATTTCGGAAATCTATTGTTTCATTTTTCAAGGCCATTTTTGAAAGAATATGTTTGTTAAATTCACTACCTATAGATACCTACTCCTTACACAGAGCCGTTGATATAATTAATATGTTGTATTTCTCAGAAGAGGTTTCGTCAACAAACATATATATGCAGCGATAGCCAGGCAGCCTTGAGGGCCCTTGAGTCAAACAAGGTGACCTAAAGGCTGCTATTAAATTATCGAAATATTTTGATAGAACGGTGTGAATACAACTCTGTTAAACTCGTGCTCAGAGGATAAGCACCTTGCGGGAGAAGAAGCAACAACTCCTTTTCCTAGCCAGTCTTCCGTGTGCCAAGAAGCCTGAGACTGGGCAAGGATGGCAAGGATCAGCAACTATTGGAATCATGCCTCTGGAATGATTCAATCGAGGCCTCATGGAAATGGGCCTTTGGCTCACTCAACCATTAAGTGGCTTCTTGGGCTCGATAGAGAAAAAATGGGAAGGAACAGGTCGCTGTCCTCTAAATAATCATCTTCATAAACTGGGGTTGAAGAACAACCCTAATTGTTGGATGTGTGGAGTGGAGGATGAAACCACTACCCATATTCTACGCAGTTGCGCACCTCAACGTCAAGGTCCATCGCCAAAGGCAATTTCTACAACAGGACTGACTTCCATGTTAATGACTGATAAAATCATCTCAATGAACCAGATACTTCAGTATATTTGACGATCGGATATTTTAGGTAGTAATAAATGAAACAACGATCAATAGATTAAAAAATATATAATTAGATAACACATTTCGGGTAATTTATAAACACAAACCAACTATCTATACATTCAAAATATCAATTTAAAAAGTTAATAATACTGAAGACTATACAAAACCCAATAAGGGTTTAAACAGCTTTACCCATAACAAGTACAGAAATCCAAGGGCAAAGAGTACCTTACATGCGATGTCCACACACCACATCCTGAAAAAGAAAGAAAAAGTTGTCAATAATAATTAAAAAAAAAGATAATAATAATGGTAATTTAACCAACATACAAACAAGGCAATAGTTACTATGCTAATGTTTGGCCAAATGGAAACCCGCAATTAACATAAAATAAACCGATGGCAAAATTGACGAATTAAAAAATAATAATAATAATAGTTCATAGTACAGCGCCGTTTTCCATTAATGATTACTAACAGGCTGAATCTTCGTGAGTAGCTTCGTCTTGACAAGACGCCCAACTTTTCTCTGCGAAAATTCTCGATAGTGGTGGCTAATACAGTGCGTAGGTGTAAAACATGTCGATTGAGTGATTGTCCAAATTTTATCCCTAACAGCTAGTTTTTTAGTTAAGTCTTGAGATAATTTGATAAGACACTCGAAAAAACGTTTGTCCTACAAAATGAATGGTTTGGCCGATACGTCCCCCACTCATAACGTGTTCAAATAACGAGGTCATAAAAGGTACTACTAACTTGCTGATTTGCTTACTTTTGCTTAGTAAATGTTTGTATAATTAAATGGCCACATTAAATAGTACCATTTTCCAGTCCTACGCTCGGAAATTGTCGGTTTCACGGTAACACTTATCTCATTACTAACTGTAGGGCAAAGATATCACATGATAGGTTAGTGTATTCTCTGCCCAAATAACACAGTGCTCTACAAAAAGATCGGTTTATTACTTTTTGAGTAATTAACGATCTATTTTTTTTAATCCTTCATTAACAATTGTGCCATTTTTTGTAAAATCTATTTATAACTGGGAAACCCATTTAGAAAATTCAAAAAACTATCGAAAAATGATATCCCCCTCAAATTTTTGAAAAATCGCAATTCTGGCCGATTTTATGAGGTTTTCTACGCGTGAACCTTTGCGCGACATAAATAAACAAATATCTTGTTATATTTTAACTTTAGAGAATCTGTTCTTGCATATCTAACAAGCTGTTATTTTCTTAAAAATAAAAAAGTTTATCCTAGCATGCGCAGGAATCGAGATAATTATTTTTCAAAAAATTCGTGAGGGCGTATTATACGTCGTACAGTGATCAAATTTATAGAGGCTGAACTTTAATATTAGTACTTTCAATAAAAAAATATTTCAGTTCTTGATTATGTTTAACAGTATTGAAAAACAATCGTCAAAGTTTATTATTAAAATTGTCTATGCCTATAGGCTAAAAATCCAATCAAAATCCCTGGCCATCTAGCCTATGTCCGCAAGATCATGCTGTGCTTCTCACCCCATGTGTTGATGAAAATTTTCTCTTAATTCAAGACAATGCTTGCCCACACGTCGCTCATTTTGTAACTGACTTTTTAAACGGAGTGGAAATACCGACTATGATTTGGCCTGCATGTTCCCCCGACTCGAATGCAATTGAACATGTATGAGAGAATGGGACACGCTAGGCAGACAACTTAGGTCAAGAATTACTGCTGTCCAAAACACGGAAGAAACGAGAGCTACCTTAATTATGCTTGATCATTAAACGTTTAAAACAAGTCAAATTGTGATTTTTTTGCAAAAACGCTATTTCTTGTAACATGTTTTTAAACAGGCTCCAAAATAGCAAGAATAGTCCATGTAAAACGCAGGGATTGACGCTCAGAATGCCCCCGCATCTGGACCACTTGTATTTTATGGTTTTTGGATCGCTGATTACGAAAATTGGGGTCCCGCGGTTCTAAAAATAGTGCGTCACCCCTAAAAGTGCCAAAAACCAGCTCCATTGTGGGGGTTTTCGAGATAATGTGAGTAAAACTGTAAAATAATGTTGTGAATGTGCTAATTGTAATGATAATTTGCCAGATCAGTATGTTCATCTAAAATAAGAACAAGTTTTAGACTTAGGGTTAACCAAACGGGGTAAAACTACACCTAAGTTGACGTAGAATGGAATAATAATGGAATTTTTTGGTCTTTCCCATTCGTACATTCAATTCAAATATCCTGACATGAGAAACTCATTTTTCCTAATTTTGCAATCTCCATTCGTCGAAATTAAGATTCAAAAATTTTAAAAAAAATTGCGTCCGTTTATATTTAGATTACCAAATTTATATTTTTTTATTAAAAATATTGCAAATAATACAAAGTGTTAATTTATGAAGAATATTTCTATTTTCTTTTCCTATCTTCAATTCAAAGGCGGTAAGTATAGGGGAAGTTTTCACAGCTGAGGGGTTGTAAGAAAATTTTCTTCATTGTACAATCCCCATTATCCTAAACTCACATCAAAAAGTGAAAGAAAAACCCCATCACTTTTCCACTTGCGTGTCAATTTAGGGGTAGTTTTACCAACTTTTGTTAACTCTCAGCATAAAATTTGTCCTTATTTTAGATGAACATAGATACTGAACTGGCAAATTATTATTACAACTAACACATTCATAACATTATTTTACAGTATTATTCACATAGCCGCAAACAAATTCAAAAGGGGTGATTTTTGGCAGTTCTAGGAGCGATGCACTATTTTTAGAGCCCCTAGATCCCAATTATTGTGATCAACGACTCAAGGAACACAAAATGCAAGTGGTCCCGATGAGGGGAGTATTCCGAGCGTCAAACCCCGCGTTTTACATAGACTAGAAGCTTTGCAAAACAAACTGCAACTAGCTAGCTATTAGTTAGTTAACTTTTCCGTATAAGAGATTCCGTTCAATAGTTCAAAAATGTTATCTGAGATTTTCCTCCCGTAACTATTAGTGCGAGGATTAAACATTACAAAACCACAAAAATCAGTTCTGGGGTGCCGCGCAACCCCCAAAAAAACCACCCCTTCGGGGAAAAAAGCCTTATTTTACTTACTCGTTAACCGTTGAAGATATAAAAAAATTGCTCATCGCAAAAAAGAAAGCTTGACTAATTGCCTAAAAAAAGTCCTCTTGTAATTTTCTTGTATGTGCCATGGTTCTCCAGAAAATCGATATTGACCAAAATTGCAAAATTTGTACTTTCATTGCGCGCGAATTTTCGTTTATTTGAAATTTTTTGCCTATAGAAAAAAATGAATTGCTCTAAAAGCAAACAAGCTGGGAAGAAAAATCAAAATGGGTTTTAAAGGGGATATAAAATACTCTCTTGTGTTGCCATTTTTGAGGGCTATTGATATTTATTAGTATATAAAAATAACAATATAGTTATCTCTTGATTTTTTGTGCATCAAACTATTGACAGGCCCATAAAAAATAACTGACTATAATATAAGTTTTAAATGCATTATCTTTTAGTTCAAGGTAGTACTTGAATGCAGAAAAAGTTAGGAATAAAAATATTCGCATTTACAAATTTAACAGCATGTTAAAGTTGGCCAAAGTAAATCCAAAAAGGCTGCATATTCAATTTTTTGATGACGTTTTTTTAATACAATGTTTTAGCTATTAAATGATTAGAAACATTAGTTACATGACACATAAACTCAAAAAAATTTTGAACTACATTTTCAAGATGTTTGGGTCTTCTTTTAATTTTTAGCAAACAACAAAGAATTGGCCAAAATTTGGCTCACTTCAACATGCTGGTAAATTTGTAAATGTGAATATTTTTATTCCTAACTTTTAGTTAGTAATAAAAATATTATTACTAACTTTTCTGCATTGAAGTACTACCTTGAACTAAAAGATAAAAAAACTTCAAATAAACGAAAATTCGTGCTCATCAAAAACGCAAATTTTGTAATTTTTTTCAATATCGATTTTCTCGAAAACTATAGCATATACAAGAAAATTATAAGACGACTTTAAGAAATTGATTGAGGAAGCCGTTACTCTGTGGTAATCCATAATTATAACGAAATTGAGTAAAACACTACTATGTTTTTTACCACTATATTGCCATTGTGTGTTACCATTGTATTGGTAATATAGTGGTAAAAAACATAGTAGTGCTTTACTCAATTTCGTTAGAAGATGACTTTTTTTAGGCAGGTAGTCAAGATTTCTTTTTTATAATTAGCAATTGTTTTGTGTCCTCAACGGTTAACGAGTTATCAGTAAAATAAGGGTTATTCACCGAAAGAGTGGTTTTTTGAGGAGGTTGCGCGGTACCCCCAGAAGTGGTTTTTGTGGTTTTGTGATGTATAATCCCTCCACTAACAGTTACTGAAGGAAAATCTCAGATAACATTTTTTGTTATGGAAATCTTTATAAATTATTGGACTACAAAGATAGGAGAAAAAAATGTGTAGAAAGAAATGCCAACTTATCTCTATTCCTTTAAACTTGCCGTTGTGTGTAAAATTATTTATTGAAAATTTATTACGACTACCAACAAATTAAAAATAACATCAAGTAGGTAGATGGTTTTCCTATATACTTACACTCTCATATGCCTTCGGGCTGCGGGAAGAGTTTCGTCTGGCTCCTTAAGGATGTATAATCTCGTACAATGAACGCAGTTTGTGAAATAATCAAAATAATTTATTCCATCTCCATCTACTTTGTAAGTTATCCTTTCTCTAGGATTGAGCAGATCTCTTGCCTTCAAAGATTCGTCGTTGACGAAATCCCATTGGTTGTTCGCGTAGTATTCGAAGACCTCGAAACCTTTTGTTATCCGTTTCTGAACACGTAGAAGTCTGCAAATGAAGGCAATTTATTAAATTATATTATACAGGGTGATTCTTAACCTATACACGTAAACTTAGTAGTCCATTGAAATGTTACAAAATTTGGGCCGAACTTTGCATTTTAGGCAGGACAAGCTTTCTTTTTTGTGAGTATAAAACTCGGTTTTCGGAGTTGAAAGCCTCCCCCTCTCCCCATCTTGAAAAATGAGACGTAACAGTTCTTCCGTGATATCTTGAGAATAGTAAGTTTCATAAAAAAATTTCTAAAACTTTTTTGTAGAGAACTGAATTCTCTACAATCTTCGTCTAGATACTATTTACAGTAAAATTGAAAATGAAATTTATAATTAAAAATAGACCATTTTCAAGAGTAATATCATTTAAGGGTTATATGTTTTTTCCATTGATTATATTAAAAAACACATCAGATGCTTTTTGTAGACCATTTTATTGCGACCAATTTTCTCTAGTCATTTTTTAACTCTCTTTTCATTTGAGAGGTGTTAGGACGGTGCAAAGGGATCAAACCAAAAGGATCACTCCATTCAAAACGCGAGAAAGAACACCGGTCTGAAACTATTTTGACCATAACGTTTTTTGGGTCGCTGATTACGAAAATCAGGGCCCCACAATCCTAAAAGTTGAGGAACCCCCCTAAAATCACAAAAAACACCCTTTTTAGAAGTGAGTTTTTCGTGGTAATTTTAATAAAAATCAAAATGAATTCTTTTTTAATACTAGTTTACAAAGGGACTTGTCCCTAATATAGCAAAATTATATGGAATAATTAGAGACGGTTAAAATGAAAAAAATTGGAAAAAAATGTTTTCCTCCTACTTTTTGCATGGGCATTGTCGGGTAAAAGTAAATTATTGTCAACCCTACCCCCTCCTACCCCTAAATTGAGCAGGCTTTGGAACACGAGTACTAAAAAAGTTTTGAAATTTACTCTTTAACCCTTCTGGAGGGTTAAACCACCCCTAAATCGAAATAAAATAAAATAAAATAAAACATATTAAAAAAATATTTTTTTACTTTTTGCTTCAAATTTGGGTTCTTAGGTACAGAAAAATTATTGACTTTTATTAACCCATTAACGCCCAAGACATTTTTTTTTTGAATTTTGCAAAAATATTCGGTATGTATGTTCAAAATACTTCCAAATGACTGTAAAAAATAACGAAAAAATATTCATCATGTGGTTTATCAAAAAAGTGGTGATCTATAAATAGATCACTGGGTAGATATAATATATATTTTAATATATAACAATTATTTTATTTTACTCATTATCTAATAATATTACCATTAGAACATCAGTAAAAGGTCACTAAATTATAATAATAATGGCAAAATTTAACAGCTATATTTGGTGGTAAGGTAGGAAACAATTGGCACAAAGAGTAACGTCACATTTTATACAGTAGCTTTTAGGTCTACTCTTGGAATATTTTCTTTGACATCTTCTCTGACCATCACGATATTGCATAAAATGATATAGGCCATCGAAACGGACGTCTTCAGGGGCCGCACTGCTGCTTTGGTTTTCCTTTTAGCAGAGGATGTGAGTTTCATATATTATGGAACTGCAATCGCTCTACGGAATTCTAGACAGCTGATAGCCTCACGACCATGCATGATGCGGTACAAAATCCAGGCGCTTGTTAGTGCCACATCCAGAATCCGAATGAACATTGACCAGAACCATTTTTATCCACGAATCTGGATTCCATATTTACTAATAAACCCATCATGACGATCGACACCACCCATATATTAATTGAAACACCTAAGTCTGTTTCTGTAGACCAGTACATTCTTTCAGCTGGAATTTGGTGATATCCAGAAAACAAAAGTATTCCTATAAAACATTTTAGTTCATCAATTTCTAAACCGAATGAAGCATCGTTTCTTACACGCTTAGCGCAACGCAAATTTCTCAAAAATCTTCAATGGGGTGAGGGCGCTATGTTCTTTTATCAGTGCCTCTACTTTATATCTTTCAATAGTAGCAAACTCTGTGTCGGTAAAAGTATACTTGGGATCGCATTTCTTCCATTTCAGTAGAAAATTAGAAAGTCTCTGCTTTTTCACACCTTTTTGTTCAGAAATGGCACTTGTACTCTGGTCTTCAGCAATGTCTTCTGTATCTTGATCTTCATGACCGTATTGTATCTCCAACTGACCAGGAACATCTTATACCTCCGCTATGCCCAATTTGTCATCTCATCTGTCACATAATTTGGTTCTAGAGGTAAAACAATAATGTCTAGAGTAGCACTATCATCATCATCAATATGAAAATTAGGATCATCAATAATTTTTTCTATCTTCTGAATCCATGTTCTCCAAAAGTTAAATTTTTATTATTATTATTATTATTATTATCATTATTACTATTATTCAAACTATCAGCATGTTTTAATTTTTTATATTATAATTTTATCGTAATTTTCACTTACTTGACTGTATCAACGCAAAAGAAAAAAGCTTTACTTACCAATTATATTTTTCACCAATACAACGGAAGTAGGTGATATTTTACTAAAACTGGCACTAAAAGATTTTGTCTCACACACTGGCTAAGACTGACCAATAATAAACAATGACCTAACAAATCTGATGAGGATAAACTCTCAAAGTTCCAATTAGATATCATATGTGCCCAGTGGTATAAATATAGATCAGCTAAATAAAATTGTTTACAATTATGCTGATAAAGAAAATATTATAAACTGAGTTATAGGATAATAAACTTTTATATTCTAGGGACTCATTATGACATATATCATTTTTCCATATTCATTAGGTTTCTGTTTATAAACAAATAAATTTGTGTAATTAGTGACAATTTTTTTCATGATTTTAAAGATTTTTTTAAAAGTACTTCCACTACTACCAATTTGACAAATTAGAAAATGGTCTTCTACTGTTGTAGTAATTCTAGATATCAATTTAAATCACTTTTTAAGAAATTAAATGTGTAATTGTCATGTTAAAAAAAATGTTTCTTGTGATCTATAAATAGATCACTGGACGTTAATGGGTTAAAATTATTGCGAAACACTCCCTAAAAGAGGTGTTCCCCAATTTTTAGGACCCCGATTTTCGTAATCAGCGATCCCAAAAACGTATAGTCAAAGTAGTTTCGGACCGGTGCTCTTTCCTGCACACTTTCGCACGTTTTGAATGGAGTATTGGTTTGATCCATTTGCAGCGTCCTAACACCTCTCCAAAGAGAAGAAAATTAAAAAATGGGTACAGAAAATTGTTCACAATAAGATGAACTAAAAAAACATCTCATTAGTTTTTTCAATAAAATCACTAGAAAAGAAGTTATAACTCTTAAATGATATTTTTCTTCAATTTTTTTTTCATTTTCTATTTTACGGATAGATAATTTAATTCTCTACAAACAAAATTTAGAAGTATTTTTGGTTGGTTATGGTTCTCAAGATATCGCGGAAGAAAAGTTACAACCCCCTTTTTCAAGATGGCGACCCCGAAAACAGAGTTTTATACTCACACTGGACCTCCTACACAAAAAAATCTTGTCCTGCCCAAAATGCAAGGTCAATGTAACATTTCAATGGACGATAGGGAACGTTAGCTTATGATGAATAATAATAATCAAGGCAATAGAGACCATATGAGCACCTTAGCTTGCAAAATTCATGGTAGTTCTGGAAATAGGCTTATTTTATGTTTTTTGGATCGCTGAATACAGATTTTTAACTTCCCACCAAAAATTCCCCCCACAACCCCCCTAAGTTTTGAAAAAAGAAAAGAATATCGTTTTTTTGGAAAACAATCGATTTTTTTTTAGTTTTAGGAATAAAATACCTACAAATTTGAAATGTAGACAAAATATGCAATAAAAAATATTTTGATGTAGGACTAACGTAGGAGGCGCTGGCGTGCCTTGAAGCATGCTAATTGGCTTTACAACCCACGTCGTTTACGTTCGCTCTCCCTTCACCCCCTTATTTTTGTTGTAAGCCCCCCCCCTCCTTTAAGTTTTCTTATTTTTCAACATCTGGTTATTATTATGACTAATAACAGCTCCTAAAGAAAGTCATAAGCAATAACACGTTTTTTAAAACACGTCAAAAACTGTGAGCGCGATAAACAAGTTGCTATAAGTATGACACGGCACATCACAGTGGACTGGGGCATAATTCTCGACTAACATGACTGTAACAAAATGGGAGGCGGCGACAAAATTTGGGGGGGTTGCGGGGGGAATTTTTGGTGGGAAGTTGAAAATTCGGATTCTGTGACCCGAAAAACATAAAACAAGCCAGAACTACCATGAATTTTGCAACCTAAAATTATGTATTTCCTGGACTATAATGACTAATAATGAAAGAAATTGTAGTAAAACTTTTTTGGTCATCAAGACAATTTCGTGATATTTAAAAGAAAAATTTTGACAGTTGTCAATTGCAATTTTTTGTACTTGTCTTATAAACTGAGCTATAAAGAAGTCAAAACAATACACTTATATGCTATTATTAGTTATTTGTTGTTGTGGTTCGTACTCAAGATATATTTTCGAGAACAAATTAAAAACTATGGCGCCTAATTATTTATCCAACGAAGAATAAATATGTGGATATGCACCAACATACGGTGGCTGCTATTTCCCCAAAGGTATCATCCGGGACGTGAAGCCTTTTTATGTGTGGTTCAGCGCAGTGGCGTAATTTCGGCATTTTTATTGGGTATGCAGGGATTTTTCACAGATAACCCAATAGATGGAAGCAAAGCGAACCCTATAATTCTTAATCGATAACCTTATAAACCCAAATCACTGAGGAAAAGCGAGTGCTGCAAAAAGTTAAGCCATAGACAGAAAACTCGAAATCCAAATGACTGAGGAAAAGCGAGTTTATCACTTCACAGGTAACATTAATACGGAAGCGCTGAAGGGCCAAAACAAACCTCTTTTTTTAAGTCGCTTGTTGGTCGCGTTTAATTCGACTAACAATAACAATGCTGTTAGGCGAATTTTATTGTAACTAACAGATGCACGATTCTTAGTTGCGTTTATCTCGGCTATTAGACGTGTTTAATTCGACTAACAGATGCGCTACTGTTAGACGATTTTAATGTTGACTAACAGGTGCACGACTCTTAGGCACGTTTATCTCGACTATTAGGCGTGTTCATTGTTCTGCGCCACTCCAAAGATTTGTTTTGGTTCTAAATTTTCGGAGTTCTAGAACCGTTCCCGTCTTGCGCAGTTTAAGAAATTATGAATTTTAGTGTACTACGCATGACTGTTTCCTTACTGCGCATGACGGGAACGGTTCTAGAACTCTGAAAATTTAGAACCAAAACAAACGTTTGGAGTGAGTGGCGCAGAACAATGAACACGCCTAATAGTCGAGATAAACGTGCGTAAGAGTCGTGCACCTGTTAGTTGATATTAAACTCGCCTAATAGTAACGCATCTGTTAGTCGAATTAAACACGTCTAATAGCCGAAATAAACGCAACTAAGAATCGTGCATCTGTTAATTACAATAAAACTCGCCTAACAGTAATGTTACTGTTAGTCGAATTAAACTCGTCTAACAAGCGACATAGAAAAAGAGGTTTATCTTGGCCCTTCAGCGCTTCCGTACATTAAACTCAAAAGAGGGAAAGAGAGTGGTATGAAAAAACAACTTGGTAAATAAGGATCGCGCAAAAATCGGAAGACTTGACGATCGTTCGCCGAACGGTTATGCGAACGTTCCCCAGATGATTGTCGTTTGCATACTCCGCGAGCATTCGCAATTTTATAAACAAATTGTAAATAATATGATTTTCGATTCCAAACTATATATACAGGGTGTTTCACTTAAAAGTCCCCAGGCCATTATCTCTAAAACTAATAAAGATATTTTATTTTTGTAAATGGCAGATGATTGATACCAAAGAAAGGTTTAAATAACCGTTATTAAAACCTTTCTTTGGTATCAATCATCTGCCATTTACAAAAATAAAATATCTTTATTAATTTTAGAGATAATGGCCTGGGGACTTTTAACTGAAACACCCTGTATACATAGAAGAAATGCGTTTTTTTTAGCCATTTTACCTTCAATAACTTTGGAACGGAAAGAAATTTTTAGATTCTAAAAAAACCTGAATCGTCGAAGGATTATAAAAATTACATCAATATAAAAGTTACACCAATTTCAAAATTGGGAGTTTTCGAGGCAGCGCGCCATGCTTTTGCGATTACAGGCCATGTGTGTGACAGCAGGCAACCTAAGTATAGTACTGACAGCATGTTATAACTTTTGATGTAATTTTTATAAACCTTTGGGCATTTTAAAGGAATCAAACAATTTCTTTCATTCTAAAAATGTATTTCATTCAAAAGTTATTAAAGGTCAAAAAGACTAAACATCGCATTTTTTTAAAGTTTAAACGTTAACAACTTACTAATATCTATGAAGAAAACCAAAAAACCATAGTAGGCATTCTTTAATCAAAACATTTTGTTACAAAACTTGTTCGATATTATTAAAAAACCCTGAATCCGAAGTTTAGTTAAATTCTGCAACCCTCCAAAATGTTAGTGTTATGAATTACACCCCCTTGGAACTGGAGATGATACGCCTATGCCTACTAATTGTGACTGGAAGCTATCAGAAAGAAATGGACTTTTCTGGAATGTGGTAAGAGAAGATTCTTGATTGCTTCTAGATGGATCTAGAGAGTCAAATTCGGAGTATATAAGGCGCGATTACCAGCGCGGAAGAGGAAGTGAACAAGTTGAAAAGTGAAAAATGAGGTTAAATATTAAGTAAACAAGTATTGTACAGTCAGTAAATTGTTAAATAAATAAAGTGTTAGTGGTGTTTATCTCTTGTTGAAATTATTTAGAACCCACGGATTCACACAGGGTGTTTCCTAAAAGGTGAATAAACGTAACATTATGAATAACAGAAAGCCAATTGAGGCAATTATATAGTGCAGATGGAGGTTTGATAGAACATAATATTTAATTCTTTTGGTTGTATTTATTAGTCATTTGTGTAAATTGTTTCTAAGAAATTAATTTAGAAATAATTTTAATTTAAATGCCTCATAAGGATTTTTTTCATCATGATCTTATTTTTTAGAAATTAACTAAACTTTGGGTTCAGGGTTTTTGAATTTAGTGTCGTAGATGGCCTTGCATTTAAAGATGGAAAGTGATTTTGTGGTCTTAAATAGACCTCGATGACCTCTATCTTTTAAAATAGTTTGATTCAAATCGGACAAAAAACAAAACAATATTATGCTGTTACACTCTTAAGTGAGACACACTATATATGAGACTTTTTTTCTTATATTAACCCATACTCTACGATAGAAGCGTATTGGAATCGAAAACTGCATTATTTATGATTTGTTTATAAAA